>CM018042.1:3258874-3903874 GCA_008638375.1 Nyssa sinensis | reverse complement strand
TTTTTTTTTTTTTTATTTTCATTCGGTTTTGAGGGCCAAAAATGTTATAGGAATGTTTAAAAATGTGTTTAGAGGAGTTTAGAATGAAAGAGGGGATCCAAAATTGCATAAAAATTGGGTTTTAAAAAAATAATAGAAATTTTTAGTTTTTGGTCACCGGCAATGGAGAGGGTGACCGGAGCCTCATCGGGAAATCGTAGGGAAGATGACACTGTGCAAGTCAGGTGAGGTTCGGGTTGGATCCAGGTTCAGGTCAGAACCCGCCCAACTGCATAATGGGTAAGTTGAAACGGCGTAGTTTTGGGTTTAATTTAAAGTCTAAATCGGGTGTTTGGTTGCAGGGTTAAGGGATTGATTTAATATCCTACGCGGGGTTAGGATACCTTATTCATGGTTAAGGCACTTATCCGTTGTTTGGCTTAGGGAAATCCAGAAAAAATATAACGGAGCCGTAGCTCTAAGGAGTCGAACCCATGACCGCGCGCGTGTGTAAGACTTAACCTCAATTGTGAAACCACTATGCCACTGTGCCACACGTGATAAAACTGGGCTGAATATATGTAATATATAATAAAAAGAATTAAATAATTTAATTAATTTAATCTAATATAATGATTCCGATGCCCAAATAAAATAAAAAGATAGTGTAACCCAATGTTTTTGGACATTCCGGATTCAACAGGTGGAATCCGTTTTAGCAAACGAGGTACCAAAAAATATGACACATAAGAGTGAAAAATTATAGAAATACCCCTTAGGCTTAATGTAAGTTATAAATGAGCTAATTAAGATCCGGAAAAGCCTAAATTAATTATATTCAATATTCCGGATTGAATAATAATGTTCCTTTGAAGGAAATAAGACCCGGTAATAAACTAAAAAATAACGAATACGTCCTTAGGACTTAATGAGTTTGCTAGAAGTATAAAGATGAAACAAATACTAATTAAATGTGCTATATCTTTTTAATCCGTGATTATAGGACCATTCAAATGATGAAAAATTGAAAGACAGCTATGGAAAGCTATTGTGATAACTGGATGAAATGCAATGTTAATAACTCAATGTAAGTAAACCTGAACTCTATCATGTGGTACTCCTAGCCATGTCACAGTTATTTCTTGATGCTGACAGATGTAATCTATATATGCCTGATGATGTTGATCTTCATGATTTGATACTTGCACTTGTTGTTGACTCGTTGAGATCTTGATTGTTGATATCTTTATTTGATTGCCTGTCATTTCCATACTTGCTTGTATGCTTTTCCGCAAATCTGTACATTGCCTATAGAAACATGATGATCATGATATTATTGAGTACTTGGAGTTGTGATCTGTCACAACGTTTGTTTGATTTACAGATACTTGAGGACCTACGGGTTGATGTTTGGGAGTGAGCCCAAAACCTAGTCCATGGAGGACATGATATATGTATAGAGCTTTATTGTTATCCAGCGATTTGGGCGAGGCTGGACCTGAGCACGTAAGGGCGTTGTCAGACCAATAGACCCCTGGATATAGCGATTTGGGCAAGGCTAGACCCGGGTGCAGAAGGGCGTTATCAGACCAGCAGACCCCTAGATACAGCGATTTGGGCGAGGTTAGACCCGGGCACATAAGGGCGCTGTCAGACCAACAGACCCATAGATTGGCACTCATGAGGGTATGTTGTACCCTATATGTATGTCCGTATCTGTTCTGTCAGTATCTTATATCATTTATTGATATTTTGATGATTCACTTATGACTCATTGATATACTTGCACGCCTATGTTGATGATATACTTCTGATTCAGATACTCCTTGTGAGCTTGTTCATGAATTATTTGTTAATGTGTTATTTGTTGATGATGTGCTTGCTTATCCTTAGATTCAGATTAATATTTTGTTATTGCAGCAACTATATCTTGTTTAGGCCATTCCCTATATTTGATTTGTTGTCCTACCATGAAATGTGCCTTTGAGACTTACTCATTTATAGTGACTGGCTACTGTGACATTTTATTTTTCATATGTCGTTATAATACTATTCTTGCTTACTATTGTCCTTATCCTTCTTTTGAATTAACCCTGACCCATGGCAGAGTGAGGAGTTTACTTACTGAGCTAATAGCTCACTTCATATTTATATCTATTTTTTTCAGGTAACTCTATAAGAGAAGAAACAAAATGAGACATCTAATGGAGTTCGTGGCGAGCTTGTGAACAATATTGATGATGTGAACTCCAAGTCATGGTTTGAATGCGTACTCTGTAAGGTTGATAAGATAATAGGTAATTGTAATGTTGTATCATATGTAGAAGTGTTAAACTTGATTAGTAAATCATGATGATCTAAACAGTACTTGGAGATATTTGATTGACGGATATTGGAGTTGAGTTTATGATCAGATGAATTGCATTTGGTGTAGCTTCCGCATTAAATTATTTACTGATTTATGATTTATTTATATGATTTATCATTCTATGAGATTCATTTGATTTTGTACGGCCTGTCCGAGTGGCAGTGTCGGTCGTTGGCCCTAATCCGCATAAGGTGGGTTTCGGGTCGTGATAATTATACTTGTGTTCTTTTTCTTGGCTAGGTAATATGGACAGTTTCTCTTCCAATGCCCCATGACCCGGCAGTGGAAACACTTTCCTTTAGGCTTAGTGGTTGCCCTTATGGGTGCCCCTTTCTTCCCTTTTCTAACACCCCTTTTACGACCTATATTTTCTTTGGAGTTTTTGGGGTTCTGTTTCTTCTTCTACTTACTCTCGCCTTTGGGGTTGGGCTTAAAAGAAGAACCCTTAACCACATGAGCACTAGGATTGTAATACCTTGACCCAAATCGTAACCGAGCAAGCCATGTAAACCGAACCGATAGAGCTTTCTGTCATGGTATCGAAAGGAACAGACGATTGTGAAATTTAAATAGTTTCGAATATACGGACAATGACGGGCTATATCGAGCAAGCCATTAACGAATATGGAAATAAAAATAAAATAATAAAATAAAATAAGAATTAGAAATAAAATAAATAAATAAATAAAGAAATAAAAATTATGTTATGGCATGTGGTGTTATATATATATATATACACATAAGTTATAAGTTACATGTAACTGAAGAAAAACAAAAGAAAAGAAGAAAAACGGATGGGGGCTGAAGTGCAGAAACTGGAAAGGCGCGGGAGAGAGAGAGAGAGAGAGAGAGAGAGAGAAATTAAGTAAGGGGCGGTTCTATTTTTTTTATATAAGCAGCCGTGCGTTAGAACCAGAGGAAGAAGAGAAGAAAAAAAAAACAGAGGAAACGGCTGGACGCTAGAACAGAGGAAGAAAAGGAAGGAAAAAGAGGAAGAAGAAGGAGGAGATAGGTCAAGGGGCACCTTGCGTGAGTTGAGAAAGAAGCGGAGGAGGAAACGAGCCAAGACAAATCGGGTCTGGGCAGTGGATTCGGAAGTGAAAGTAGTGATCGCTCTGTACGCGCGATTGGGTGAGTGTGAGTAAATTTTCGGTGTTAAATTCTGTTCAAAGCATGGATTATTGTTTGATATAGATTTTGTGAAGCATGGAAATTTATTTGATTTATGCATGGATATAGTTGGTGTTGGAATTGTTAGAATTGAATCAAAGAAAACAAAAAAAAATTAAACAATCGGACATAATGTAAAACTGGGCGCAACAGTGAAAACGGAGGAGAAAAACTGATCGGGTTGGGCGATTTTGTTGCGATTAATTGGGCTAGATCATGGGTAATTGATTCTATTGGGTGTAGGGAAATTTTAGAATCAAATCGGGATTGAAACCGTAGGAGAAAACGGGGAAAAACGGAAGGGAAAGGGGCTGCCAGAAAACCGCACAGCCCCTGGTGCGCTACTTGTTCTGGTTAATTTGGGAGTGCTCCGGTACTCCGATTTGAAATCCGACAGTAGATTTTAGTTGTCCATGATCTGTAGGTGTGAACCCCACTGAAAAACGTGAGAAAATCCGTCGTCGGCAAGTCGCCGTTGACGGAGAAGACAACCAACACGCTGAAGTGTTGCTGTGCGGCGGCTGGGTTTTCCTGATTTTATTTTGGCCAAACCGGGTCGGGTCTGACCCGACCCATTCATTCAGATGACTGCCCAACACTTGTACTTCATGGGTAAATTTTTAAATTTGAGTTTAGATAGTGTTTGGTTAGAAAGGAGAGCTATCCAATGGTTGGGTTAAACTTGAATAGGAAATGAAAAAAAAAGAAATAATAACGAGGAATGTAAAATTTGTATGGGCAGTGAATTGAACCTGTGACCAAAGGAGAAAGGGGGAGAAGCTTAGCTACTGTGCCACCAAGGCACATGTGGTCTGTTTGGACTCAAATACGATATGTATTAGCTATATTAATTAATTTAAATAAGTGATTTAAATTAATAAATTTTAAATTTAATTCTGAGGTTTAAATTAGTCGAATAAATAATGAAAACTTACTATTTTGGACCCTCTGAATTTAATGGTGAGATTCGTTTTACGAGACGGAGTTCCGAAAAAAAAAATATAAAATAACTGTAGAATGCCAAAATGACCAAAATGCCCCTACGTTGAAAGGTAAGTCAAACGGACTCCGATTTAGTTAAGTAAATAGTGAATTTTTATTAATTCAAACCTACTGGACTCAACGGTGAAGTCCAAATTATGAAAACAGAACCCAAAAAGTAGAGACACGTAAATGACCATTTTGCTCTTGGGTAAATTAAGTTTAAAATGGGGAACCGTAAAGCATAAATTAGTAAAGGAAATATTTAAAGTAGCGAGGCATAAATTCGATAAATGATATGAAAGCTGAAACGTGTTTATTGATTTATAGGCAAGTCAAAAGAAAAGGAGAAAGTCACGGGATATTAAGACATTGATAAGGTAAGTGGATTTCTATCTTTTATATGTGGTTTTTCAAGCCACGATCTTTCTATACTGCCAGTTTTGTACTCATGTATTTATATCCACTGTTATTGTTCCCACCATGGATATTGTTCTACCTGGTGGATGTCTATTAGTTGATGGTTCATGGATTGATTCATTGTGTTGATGTTATTCACTGTATGCTTATGTTATGATGTTCCGTGTTTTGCACACCTCATATGGAATACGATATAATCCTAATTCATGTTAAATGTCGGGTCTTGTGCTCAGACACATTACCCTTCTGATGCTATCTGATTGACTGGACCTACAGGTCAATTTATGGGACCTGCGGGTCAAACGAACATGTGGCAATGATGGCGTTTTTACGCAATGAGTTTTAATGGCATTTTATATGCCTTTATGTTAAAGGGGGGTATGCTGGGCCCCAAAAGACTGAGGGTCTGCCAAACCCTGAACAGAGTAAATGCATCGTTCGTGTTGATTGTTATGTGATGTTTATTTGATTCACGTGATGTTTCATTTCACTACGAATAGTTCCATGTTGACAGTACCTTTATTCATTTGACTCGATTGAGATCATTCCATTGTGGCAGTACAGTTACGTCGATTGTGAACGTTGAATGTTCCCGTATTCATGTTATATCACTGTTCTTATTGGGTTATCAGGCCTTATTGTTCATTGGTCATTGGCACCTTATTGTTGACTGAAATTGTTTCCATGACTGGCTATCATGTTCATCCATGATCCTATATGTTCCATGATTACTCTAACCCCGTATTTGAGATAGGCGTTTACTTACTGAGTTTGTAGCTCACCCCTTACTAAATTTTTTCAAGTAAAAATGTTACAGAACCACAGTAGGAGTTCAGAAGCATAGAAAGACAGTTGAGGAGCGTGATAGTAGTGAACGAAGTCTCTCCCATGTACTCACCATCTAAGAGTGGTTCATGATCAGTTTATTGTTAGTTTAAGTTTGGTCTTTGAACAATAATTGTAATAAAGCTTCCGCACTTTAATGTCATGTTTATATTATTTACTGTTATCATTGGTAAAAGAATGGAAAAAGTAGGGACGGCCATTAGGCCGGCCCCGCGACACGAGATCTGCATAAGGTGGGTTTCGGTTCGTGACAAGGATGGCTTTTGATAATACCTTCCACTGCTTATAAAGAGCTCAAAAGCTCAGCCAAAGTCAAATTCATTTTGTTCATGTTATAGTTGAGGTTAAATTGATTAAAAGAGTTAGGCAGCGACTCAAGGATAATATCAACCTGTGACTCACCATCAATGTCAGCCCCTAGAACACATTTAAAAAGTCAATCATTTTTAAAACATGGTCTCTTGTTGCAGTTTCTTTTGCTATCTTAGTGTTCATGAGTGCTCTCATGGCATTCTGCCTAGCAGGACGCCCTTGATCCCCAAACCTCTCCTTTAAGTTAAGGATCATATCCCTAGCTGTTAGGAAACTCTGATGTTGATGTTGTAAAAGACTTGACATCGAACCTAAGATATAGCAACGTGCCATCTCATCAGCCTTGATCCACCTAGAATAGCGATCAATGTCCTCTTGGGGAGCATCAACCCCTAGAAGGTTTGGGCTATCCACAATAATCACATATTTGTACTCCGCTGTAGTGAGGACAATGTTTAAATTCTGTTTTCAGTCCATATAGTTAGGTCTAGTCAACTTATTTTCTTTTAAGATGATAGCAAGTGGGTTAAATGAAGACATCTGATAATCATATATATAAGCATATACATTAGCATGAATGTAAATAAACAGTAAAATAACTTTTTCTCTCATGAATGCATAGTGGTATCCTCAAGCCACTATCAATGAATGCATTGAAACCTAACCTTATAAACAACACGTTTTGTGGGGATAACAATGTCATTCATATGATTAGGCAGACCATCATATCCTATATGATTTCACTATCTAGACATCTCATGTCAAATGAAACATATTTTCCAATATCCTTTGGTCTTTAAAAGACAATGATAGACTCCTTGGGGATAATATCATTCCCTTTTGATCAAGTGTATACCATCATCTCAAATAAAAAGATAACCGTTGCAAGTAGTGTCCCCGTAGGGAGATCACCCTCACCCCGTCTCTTTCTATTCTATCCTAAGAGGTCCATACTTGTAACCAACTAGATAGTCACCCTCTATAGAGAGGCCACTCGAAGATGGCTCAAGGCACCTATTTTTGTCTTTCTTAAAGCATTTCTCTCCCACTTGTTTTTATAAATTGAGGATATTTATTATACAACACATTCATAATTATATTAACCTATTCATGAATCAAAATTAATCATGTGACTTTATGAAAATAAACATGCAAGCATAAAATTAAAATTATTTCTCATGGCCAACTAAAATTCTTAATAGCAGGCTTTGTGTAACACCCCAACCCGATTAGTAAAAATTAAGTCACTAATTAAATATTAGGGACTTAAGAAAATTGGATTAAGATGACGAAGGCAAAAATAAAATGAATAAGAACGGTACGTGAAGGAAAATTAAAACAACAAGGCTTCGACTAACAAAGTTGACACGTGAAAAACGTAAACGAAATTACAAGTCTTCGATTTATTAAATCGACACGAATAAGAATACAAGTGTAACACATTGTCCCGATTAAATAATGAGTAAGTCAGTAATTATTAATTAGTGACCCCCAATAGAATGATTAAGAAATTTAATCGGGATACAAACAAAAATTTCAAAAAAAAATTCCGAGACCTTAAAATAATGAGGTCGACTATGGGAAAATAATCGACGGCTACGATTTATAAGATCGGTACATGAAAGAGTGAATACTAAATTCAAATTCACAAAATAAAAATAATGCAAAAAGTTAAAATAAATAAATTAAATGTCAAACAAGGCATAGGGGGGGGGGGGGAAATAGAAAAAAAGGAACCAAAAAGTGAGGCCAAGGGGTTTTAAACCCTTGACTAAGTGAGACCAACATTTAAAAGCCCAAAAAAATACCACTTGGGCTGCCCACTTATTTGTGTCCTATTTTACAACAAATATGTACATATCTATATGAAAATGTCCCTCCACCTCCCAAATTAGTTAATGGCCATTCATATAGCTAAAACAAAATATAAAAAATAAATAGGACTATATATGTGTGTTGCGTGCATGTTGTGTGAATTCAGAAAAAGGAATCAGAAATCAGAGTGGATGTGGGCGACTAGAGAGAGAGTGAGCTAGAGAGAGAAAGAGAGTGAAGGAGGAAAAAGAGGAAAAAGAGAGAAAGGCTTGCATGCAACCCTAAGAACTGACCCTAGATGCATTAGAAGAGCCAGTTCAAGCGGGAAAGAGGGGGAAATTGCATTGTTGAGGTAAAATCACCGAGACCCTTTATTTTTCTCTCTTTAAAAATTTTATGTATATACAAACTATTTTAGGATCTTTTTATGCATGCATGATATTTATAGTATGTAAACTTGAATAAGGCATGAAAATTTGACCTAGACAACCCAAGAAACCCCTAGACCGCACAAAATCGCCATTGAAGGACCTCTGTTGGAGCAGGTCTGAATCAACCCAAGCCAAACTGATTTTGTCTCATTTAGACCTGACATAGATGCTGTGGGGGTTAGGAAAATAGTGGCCCATGACCACAAAGACCAAGTATGGCCATAGAAAATGATATACCACTATGTGACACACCAACCACCACGTGACACTTGTAACTACAAGGTCGGCTTATGTAAAGTCATTCAGCTCATGCTCGGCCATATAACTTATGCTCGGTCAGTTCAACACAAGCTCAGGCCGTATAACTTATGCTCGGTCATTCAACACAAGCTCAGTCGTATAACTGATGTTCGGTCATTCAGCTGATGCTCGGTCATATAGTTCATGCTCGGTCGTATACCTCATCCTCGGTCGATCAAGGGCATAACCTACAAAAATCGAGCTCATATTATCAAAACAGGACTGCTCTCCTACAAAAGCTAACATATATAGATGCAAGCCTGCAGTACGACACATCGATGATCAAACCTCATCACCGCCTCAATGAGCACCAAGCAGGAAATAAGGAAACAGTCTCCAATAAGGAAACTGCCACACTGTATTGCCATATTCAACAAGGTAACTGATATCTCCGACGATCCAATCCCTATGTTCATGGCTCCAAATCCTAATCAACTTAGGAGAACCACTGCCTATAAATTCAATCCTAAAGGTATGCTTTACTTTCATGCTCATTATTTGGCTTTCATTACAGTCCTTCAATTCAGTTTATTGACTTAAGCATCGGAGCGGCTACCGCCGGAGCCAACCCAGTGGTCCTCTGATCTTCTGTTTTGAGTGTTTCGCAGAGAGTCGAGCTTGAATCTTACGTGGGCCAAAAAGTGCAGCATCAGTTTGGCGCCGTCTGTAGGAAACGACAATCACCAAGTGCTCTACTAAATCAAAGCTCATCCTCCTTTCATCAAAGGATCATGGCTCCCAACCTGCGACCCAGGAAGAATACTCAAAACCCGCACCCTCAACCGACTACCGGACGAGGAAGAGGGTGAGTGACTGATCCCGTACAACAGGAGCTTGTCGAAACCAGGCGGCAGAACCAGTTGTTACTGGGAACAGCTCTTGACCATGTCCAGGACCCTGGCGATGTTCACCCAGAATCATGAAACTAATCCTCAAAATCCACCCTGTTGCCACAAACACTCGGGAGATGCAGCCTCCTATGGCCGCCACCGTCCATGGAGATCCCCAGCCGTCGGCAGCAGCCGGCCGAGGAATTCCCGCCTTTATCCCAGAAGTCCATTATCGAAGCACCACCCGAGTCCCCATCCCTGGGGCCTCGGGAGTAAACCACATACCACAAGAGTCACCACCTCGAGCGGTTCCTACACCACCAGTACAAGAGAATCAGAACAACCTCCTAGTAATGGGCCAAGATCAGCCTACTCATGTAGGCCCTGAAGTCACGAGACTTGCCTCGCACCAGCCCATCTTACCCAGGGGGTCAATAAGAGCTGAGGAAGTTGCCGAATCAATGGACCGCACTGCCATTATACGGGGTGCCCAGTATCCGGAACAGGACGAGCTGGCCAGACTGCTCGAAAGGTCGGCCACCCCGTTCACTAATGCTATCATGGCTGAGGAAAGACCCAAGAAATTCATCGTCCCCAAATTCACCCTTTATGATGGGACAGGGGACCCGGGGGACCATCTCTCCCATTACCAGCACACCATGGCTTTGCAGGGTACTTCGGATGCTTTTCTATGCCGAATATTCGTGACCAGCCTCAATGGTACCGCCCTGAAGTGGTTCCACCACCTCCTACCAAACTTAGTGTCTAGCTTCTATGAGCTCGGTAGGAGATTCCTGGACAGATTCATGACTAGTAGGAGGTTGAGAAAGGGTCTAGAATTCCTGCTAAACATAAAGCAAACAAGGGAAGAACCACTCAGGGGGTATATTGCGCGTTTCAACGCCGAGCTCACCGAGGTGACAGACTGTAGACCCGGTTTCTTAGTGGCTGCTCTGGCCGCTGGTCTTGCACAAGGAGGCTTTAGAGATTCCCTGACCAAAAATCCCCCTGCGGATATGGCAGCACTTATGGACCAGGCAAGGAAATACATTAACTTGGAGGAGGCCAGGGACACTTCTAGAAAGGTCAAGGAACAAGCTCAGAAAGACGACCAGAAGAAAGATAGTCAGAAGAAAGACGACCAAAGGAAGGATACCAGCTCGGCTAGGAAAAGAGCCAGAAGCCTAGAAAAAAGGGGGGCCCCCAGAACCTCCTACAATTCTGGGCTAAGGGAATTTAACCACTTTAATCCTCTAAATACCTCTCCGTACAACATACTAAAGCAAGTAAGATCTCGAGAAAATCTGAGATGGCCAGAGCCTTTGAAAGGAGACCCCAGCTACCGAGATCAAACCAAATATTATGATTTTCACAAGGACCGAGGGCACACAACCAATACCTGCAAAGCTCTCAAACATGAGATTGAGCAGCTAATAAGGAGAGGACGACTACAAGAGTTCGTCAAGCAGGACGGGGGACCGAACCCCTGCGACGAACGACCCCAGCAAAGGAAGGCCGACCAGAAGCAAGAACAGAAGGAGGGTAGGAACGAGCCCCCACGACAGAACAACCAGGTGATCTTTGTCCTACACGCAGATTCCCCTGCAACAGGCACTTCTAACAGGTCAAGGAAACGTTATGCTCGGGAGGCCAGGTCTGCTCCCAACATCGTACAGGTCGCTAACTTGGAGAAAAGGTTAAAACCTGTGCCTGAAATCCAGTTCACGGATCACGACCTTATAGGAGTACATTGCCCTCACAGTGACGCCCTGGTCATCTCCCTCAAGATCGCCAACTTCGAGATCCGAAGAGTCCTTGTTGACACTGGGAGCTCAACTAACGTGCTGTTCTACGACCCCTTTAAGCATATGAAACTCGACCCCAATGACATTAAGCCCACTGGTATAATCATGGCGGGCTTCGACGGGAACCTCAACACTCCTATTGGGAAGGGTCGATCTGGCCACAACTGCAGGCGAAAGGGATGGACAAAAGACCACGATAGCTGAGTACATGGTCCTAAAAGCCAAATCTCCCTACAACGTCATAATTGGGAGGCCCTGGCTACATGAGATGGGGGCAGGTCATGTCAACTCTCCACCAGTGCTTGAAGTACGTTCACAATCAAACTGTCTACTCTATCAGAGGATGCCAACCGACCTCCCGAGAATGCCATGCCCTCGCACTCAAGGCGAAGGCCCCTAAATAGCAATTACTGCACGCCCGTGAATGCAAGGATGCAATCCACCCTTGCTGTCACGAGGCAGAAGACTGTCCATCCAAGATTGACGAGCCACTAAGCCCCAGAGGAAGGAATAGCAGGGCCCAGCCTATAGGAGAACCTATTAAAGTGCTGGTCAGCTCGGAAGATCAGGGGCGTTACCTCTAGATAGGTCCCGACCTGACACATGCCGAGCAGGATGAGTTGGTCAAGTTCTTAAAGAAAAACCTCTCTGTGTTCGCCTAGGAAACAAGGGACATGGAGGGGATAGATCCCGACCTTATCTCACACAAACTAATGGTGGATTCGGACCATCCACCAGTGAGACAAAAGAGAAGGCCACTCACTCCAGAGCGACATTAGGTCATCAACGATGAAGTTCAAAGGTTGCTCAACGCCAACATGATACGAGAAGTATTTTATCCTGACTGGCTAGCCAACACTGTCCTGGTCAAAAAGAAGAATGGCAAGTGGAGAGTCTTGTGTCGACTATACGGATCTCAACAAAGCATGCCCTAAAGATAGCTTCCCTCTTCCAAGGATAGATCAGTTAGTCGATGCAACTGCAGGGCATGAGCTCATGAGCTTCATGGATGCCTATTCTGGGTACAACCAAATACAGATGCATCCCCCCGACCAAGAGAAAACTTCATTCATCACCGAACGAGGTCTCTATTGCTATAGAGTGATGCCGTTCGGACTAAAGAATGTCGGAGCCACATACCAACGTCTTGTTAACAAGATGTTCAGCCCTCTAATGGGCAGTACTATGGAAGTCTACATTGATGATATGCTGGTCAAGAGCCTAAGGAAGGGCAGTCATCTCCAGCACCTAGCACAAACATTTGATATTCTCAGACAGTATAAGATGAAGCTCAATCCCTCGAAATGCACCTTTGGTGTAACAAAGGGGAAATTCCTGGGATACATAGTCTCTCAGAGAGGTATAGAAGCAGACCCGACCCAAATCGGGGCTCTGATCGGACTAAAATCCCCAAAGACCAAGAAAGACATTCAAGCTCTGAATGACAGGATAGCAGCTCTTAGCAGATTTATTTCCAAGTCCACGGATCGTTGTCTACCATTCTTCAAGGCTCTGAAAGGTAACAAATCTTTACAATGGACTGATGAATGTGAAAAATCCTTTCAGGAACTCAAAAGGTACCTAGCCTCGCCTGAGCTCTTGTCAAAACCAATCCAAGGGGAAAGGCTATTTCTCTACCTCGCAGTCTCTGAGAACGCTGTTAGTTCAGTACTAGTCAGATAGGACAGGAGCGTGCAGAGGCCCATCTTCTATGTCAGCAAGGCATTATTGGACACAAAGAAGAGGTACCCCGAGATTGAGAAACTAGCCCTTGCACTCATAGTATCGGCATGAAAGCTCAGACCCTATTTTCAAGCACATCCCATGGAAATTCCAACTGCTTACCCACTAAAGACAGTCTTGAGAAAACCAGAAGTATCAGGACGATTGGTCAAATGGTCTGTGGAACTAGGGGAGTTCGATTTATCCTATGTTCCACGGGTCTCAATTAAAGGGCAGGCCTTGGCAGACTTCGTCGCAGAATTCACTCCCGCACTACTAAGCAAAGCACAACTCTGTGACGATATGGAAACTTGGAAACTGTATACTAACGGGTCATCTACCGACCGAGGTGTTGGAGCCGGGCTGGTACTACATTCTCCTAATGGGCTTACGACCAAAGGGCAATTAGCTTTGGGTTCAGAGCCTCCAACAACGAAGCAGAATATGAGGCCCTTATCTTGGGGATGAAGCTAGGTCAAGAATGCGAGGTGCAGAACCTCGAGGTATTCTCTGACTCCCAATTGGTGGTTAGCCAAGTTCAAGGAGAATACGCTATCAAGGATAAGAGAATGCTTCGATATTCGGAACTGGTCAATTTGCTGAAACATTCCTTCCGAGCAATCTCAATCCAAAAAATAGAAAGAGGTCAAAACGGCAGAGCTGATGCCTTGGCAAACATGGCATCTCACATGAAGGCAGGAGTGGATTCAACGATAAAATTCTCTCACCAACCGAGGCCTAGCATCGAGGAGATCCAGGTTACCCAAGTTACAGAACAGCCTTAGAACTAGATGACTCCTACACTCCAGTACCTGGAAGAAGGACTCCTCCCAGAAGACAGAAATAAAGCAAAAAGAATCCGCATCAGAGCAGCTCGGTATCTTGTCCTAAACGGAAGGCTCTACCGAAGATCTTACACTCAACCATTGTTAAAATGTTTAGCACCCGAGGAATCTCAGTACGTCCTGGCTGAAATTCATGAAGGAATTTGTGGAAATCACAACGGAGGAAGAACCATAGCACATCGAGCTCTAACTCAAGGCTACTACTGGCCTGGAATGCTGAAGGAAGCAAAAGAATACACTCGAAAGTGTGACAAATGCCAGAGGTTCGCCCCTTATCAGCATCAGCCACGACATGAACTCATCCCCATCACTAGCCCATGGCCCTTCGCGCAATGGGGAATGGACATCATAGGCCCATTGCCTAAAGCCACACCGAACAAGAGATACCTATTGGTGGCTATCGACTACTTCTCAAAATGGGCTGAAGCAGAGCCACTAACTCGCATCACCGAAAAAGAAGTCCAAAATTTTACTTGGAAAAACATAGTCTACAGATTCGGCATACCTCACGTGATCGTCTCAGACAATGACACACAATTTACTGGAAAAGTATTCAAGAAATTCTGTCAAGACCTAAACATCAATCAGCACTTTTCCTCCCCTGGTCATCCTCAAGCGAACGGGCAAGCAGAAGTCACTAACCGAACAATCCTAGATGCTCTCAAGAAGAGGTTAGAAGAAGCTAAGGGAAAATGGGTCGAGGAACTCCCTGGGGCACTATGGGCCTACCGAACAACCAGGATAACTCCAACATCAGAAACTCCTTTCTCACTCACCTACGAAACTGAGGCAGTAATCCCTGTTGAGATCGGCATGCCTACCCTAAGGATTGAAGCTTTCAACGAGGAAACCAATGGCCAACAGCTCGCAGAAAACCTAGATTTGCTTGAAGAAATGAGAGAGCAGGCCGTAATCAGAATGGAAGCATATCAGCGCAGGATGGTTAGCCACTCAAAAATTGGCCTTAGGCCTGCCAGCTTCCAAGTTGGGGACCTCGTCCTAAGAATGGTGTTCCAGAACACCAAGGATCCCACCATGGGAAAGTTATCACCTAACTGGGAGGGCCCCTACAGAATTACCAAAATAGTAAGACCGACCACTTATTGGTTGGAAAACATGGATGGGAAACCTGTTCCTAGACCTTGGAATATGGAGCATTTACGAAAGTATTATCAATAAAGTAATTTTTTCATTTCAAAATATTTCGTATGTACAGACTTCAGGTCTGGTCCGTCTTAATGAACAGACCTCAGGTCTGGTCCATCTTAATGTACAGACTTCAGGTTTGGTCCGTCTTAATGTACAGACTTCAGGTCTGGTCTATCTTAATGTACAGACTTCAGGTCTGGTCCATCTTAATATACAGACTTCAGGTCTTGTCCGTCTTAATGTACAGACTTTAGGTCTGGTCCATCTTAATGTACAGACTTCAGGTCTGGTCCGTCTTAATGTACAGACTTCAGGTCTGGTCCGTCTTAATGTATAGACTCCAGGTCTGGTCCGTCTTAATGTACAGACTCCAGGTCTGGTCCGTCTTAATGCACGACTTCAGGTCTGGTCCGTCTTAATGCACAGACTTCAGGTCTGGTCCATCTCAATGTACAGACTTCAAGTCTGGTCCATCTTAACATACAAGGCTGATGTTTGATCCATCACAGTACACCAAACTATGTGTCTAAAGTTACAAACAGACAGAATAACTCTAAATGCTCAGGCACACCGACCATCAAGAACCCTTACAATACAAATCCCTTTGATCGGTAATCAAGCTCAGGTTTTACTCTAAGGGGTCAGAGTAACTGCTTTATAAAAGTCTTTATGATTGGTAATTAGTGCTCTGATTGATTGATTATTATATTAGCTATCTTTCTTAAAGGAAGTCCATGATTCAAAACCCCTCCAATATCAAGAGTTCGGTATAAATTGCTTGTTATTACACATTACTCCGGGATTATCATGAGTTAGGAAATTCGGGAGACAACCCATGGTCAGTAAGAACAATACTTTGGACCCCGAGCAGGTTTACTTATGTCAAAGTACAAATTTTAAAAGCCGAAGCCCGTTTACACACAACAAAACATTGATACATTTTGAGCAAAACACAAAGATTGCCAACATTCAAAGAAAAGTGAAGACAAAGTTCTGAAAAGAAGATACTTTCATTAAGATGCAAACTCGGTTACAAAAAAGGTGAAACAGGACTACAAAAGTTTCCCTAAACTAAAGGGCTTGCAGGTCCGTCGTCCTCATCACCATCTTCATCCTTATCATCATCGTTAATCCCAGACAGGTCGATATCCGGAAACTTGGCGAGAAGCTTGGACTTGAAGTTGTCATAACCGAGCTGCGCAATCGTGTCACCCATCTTCTCTAGCTCAGTCTTCAGCCTGGCCTCGGTCTCAGCCTTGGCCTCTTCAACCTTCTAAGCAACGGAGGCCTGAAGGGTACTGTTCTCCTCCTTCAACTTACTCAGGTCTTGAAGAAGGGAGTCCCGTTCAGAACGGAGAGAATCCCTCTCATACTTAATGGAATCCCTCTCGGACTCCATAATTGAGAGGCAATTCCTTGCCTCCTTCAGCTCGTCCTCAGTTGTGGTGGCTTGAGATTGAGCCGTGCCAAGCTGAAGCCGAGCTTCGTCCAGCTCTTCCTCCAGCCTTTCCAAGGCCTGTAGGTCCACTGTGGCCTCCATCATGTCAGCCAAGTTATGCAAAGTCTGCAAAAAGAGAATAAGAGGCACATCAGTAAAGAAGAAAAGAAGAAGGAAAACACCAAGGAAGAAAGGTCGGTCGTTACCTTCAAATGGGCGCTAATGACGCCGATCACTGTCTTTTCAGTACCTTTTCTGGTACTGCAGGAGGGGGAGTCCTTTCGTGGGGCCTCTGCCCAAAAATCTTCAATGGCCTGATGGACGGCCCTATATCCATCAGGCATTTGCTCCAACCGAGCATCCAGTTTCTCCTTACCCCTCGGTTGAGATCTCTGAGCCGAGGAAGTGGCGGGCCTCGGTGCCATCGCACCCCTCTGGGGGGCAGAAGAGGGTTCCCTGATCACCACCCCCTTTTGGGGGGGCAGAGGAGGGCTCCCTAATCACAACGCCCCTCAGAAGGGGCAGAGAAAAGGGAGAAGCAGAGGAGGCAGCCCCCTTCTTGGGAGGCGCAGAAGTGGACGGGTCGGTCGTCCTCTTCTTCTTCGAAGAAGATGTAGCAGTAGGAGGCTGGCTCGCCACCCTCTTTTTCTTTGACGAGCCCCATTTGCCGGCGACGGACTTGAGGTCTTCGTCGACAACGTTCTTGTCCTTAGGAGGCATTGGGGAACCCGAGTGAAGGATAGCTCGGTAGTCTTTGTTCGGAGTCTGAAGGAGCCTCTTATACTACTCTTTTAGGGCAGGAGTGAAGGGAGGCCTCCTCTTGATGCTCTTGTCTGCACAAAGAAGTTTGGGACAATGGTTAGTCAGAAACACAGAGATAAGCGCAGAACAAAATTACAAAGAAAAGGGGGTCTCACCCATAAACCCCGTGCTCCGGGGGAACGTGGAGAGCTGGTCCTCAGGGTCGGTCACCTCCCACTCTCCACTAACAAAGAAATACCGATCATTCCAAAATTTGTTGGAGGATGGTACGTAAGACAAAGGTCAGAAACCCTGGTCAAACGATGTAATATCCCGACCCGGGATACCGGGTCATATGACACGTATTACGAGATTTATAAAAATAATTAATTAATTTAATAATTAATTAATTAAGGTATAAGAAATGTTATATTAATTAAATATTATATGTATGTGTATAAAGTGAAATATGTATGTATGTATATGAAAGCATGTATGTATGCAAGTATGTATATGAATAAAAAGAAAATAATAATAATAAATAAATATATGTGAAAGTGTGAACAGTGTGTGAATGGTGTGGGTGTGTGTTGGTTGTTGTGTGTGAGTGTGTGTAGATGAGTTGTGTGTGTATATATATAATATACATATAACACAAAAATATCAAGGGCCATTTAATGTAAGTTGCCAAAAATGAAAAAGCAGAATTAATGGAGTGTAAGATGGGTTGATAAGGTCAAGAATAGAGGCTGCAAACGTGTAGAGAGAGAAAGAGAAAATGAAGAGAAAGAAGAGTCGGTTTCCTTTCTTAAAAAGAAACCAATGCATGACTTGCATGCTTGACCACTTAAGGAAGCAGAGAAGGAGAATAGAGGAAGAACCAAAGAGGAAAAAGGGGAAACAGCAACCTAAAAGGTGAGAATTTTGCAAAAATTACATGTTTCTCTCTCTAGAATTATGATGTATTAGGAACTGTTTTTAAATTATATACACACATATGATGATAGATATATGTTTATAAACATATCAAGCATGATTTTAGGCCATGAAAACGACTCAAAACATGAAACCCAGAAGAAACCGCCATTAAAGACCTTGCTATAGCAGGTCTAGTTTCACCATCACCAAACTATGTTTGGTATATAGAGACTTAAAGTAGACCTTGTAAGCATCATAAAAACCCATATGCCCGATCATGAAGCTCAAAAATTGACTTCCAAAAATGGAGTTGCAGGTACGGGTTACAAAACCTAATCCCTGAACCTCACTATTTAACCGATCATTATGAACGGAATATGAAACCTCTTGAGCAGAGGAACAAAACAAGCTAAACCCCATGAAAAACCACCGAGAAATGAGCATGAACGACCCATGTACAGTTCGGATTATCAAACCTTTAAACCGAACACATGAATTAGTTTTAACTCCCAAATGAATGCCAAGCTAGTCGTCATTACCTTAGAATCAATTTGGGACCAAAATAGAGGGATTTAGTTGAGTGAGAAGTCACGAGATAGAAGGAAATGGAAAACTGTAATTAGGGCAACAGTGGGGCTCGAATGAAGAAGGTGACAGTGAGTCAACTCGATTTTAAAAACCAGGTTGAGTTGACTCAGGACACGTGTTAAAAGACGGAAGGGCCACCGCATTAAGTAGGACGACGCCGTTTTGAGCTATGTTTTAAAATAAAACATTAGGGCTGACGTCATGATGACGTCAGCATCACGCAATGAACTGTGTAAACCGGACCGGTTCACTTAAAAAGGGACTGAACCAACTGGTTTAGACCAAAATTTTTGGTATTTAGAAATTGGCCCCCAACTGTTTTACGGATTTACACTGTGGCCCAACTTTTGAGAATTTTGTTCAATTACACCCCTGGAAAAATATCTAAAGAATTATTTAATTATTTTATGATTAAGTTAAAATTACTATTTTACCCTTGGGTCATAAATAGAGCAAATGAAGTTCAAATTAAACATATGAATAGTGTATCCTTACTATTTTGGATATTATGAGACGAATGGTAGGATCCGTTTTACGAGACGGGACCCCAAAAATAAAGACACGTAAAGGGGTAAATGACCAAAATACCCCTTGACCAAAATTAACAAGTTATTAGTGTATTCTTACTATCTCGGACCTTCTGAGTCCAATGGTGAGGTCCACGACACGATATGAGGTCCCGAATATAAAGACACATAAGAGGGTAAAATGACCAAATTACCCCTAGTACCTCAAAAGCCAAATTGAAACCAGAGAAGGTATAAGTTGACTTTCTTTGACATCCCGGACTCAATAATAGAGTCCAAATTACGAAACGAAGTACAAAAAAAATATGACACGTAAAACGGTAAATGACCATTTTGTCCTTTTACATGTAATAGTCTGAATTAAATGTTAGGAAAGCCTAAACCGACTTTCTTGGACACTCCGGACTCAATGGTAGAGTCTATTCGACCAAAAGAAATGTCTAAAATAAAAAGACATAAAATTTGATGAATAGAATCTGTCAGATGACTATAAATTAAAGTAATGCCAAAGTATTAATACTAAGGCGTATACGAGAAAATGAAATACGAAAAGACACGACACGTAAACATGTCAAATAAATAACTTTAAATTAAAGTTTATGGAGCTACCAGAAGAGTATAAATTGAAATAAATTCAATTCCTAACACATTAATTGTGTCATAGGTTAAGAGTACGGGTTAAGTTAAGTACATATGAAATTATGAAATCGTTTTAGGATTTAATACGATTTAAGCATAAGTTAAGGAATATCGAGATGATATTACAATAAATGTGAAGTTGATGAGATGTTTATGAATTGTTCTTAGGAACTACAAGGAAAGTGGGAAAGCGCATTTTTAGCACTAACCCTAAAGGATCAAGGTGAGTAACCCTGTGTTTGAAGTGGAGATTTAACTCCATGGATTTAAAGAAGGTTTTAAATGCAAAGATATGAAATGTTTGAAATTTCGAATTCAGTATTTACATGATTCAGTTTTTAATTGTTCTGTTTTATAACTCTATTGTGACATGCTCAGTGATTGGTTTTTCCCACAACAGTTTTTCCTTCAAATACTTTTTAGCATGTCTAGTTAAAATGCAATTATTGTTAAATATCCTGAATTTGCTTTTTTCAAGTATACGAAGATTTTACGAAGTTATGAAAAGTATCTATGAGAAAAGTCACATGATAAATGTTTTACAAGATAATGGTGCATAAGCACATAAACGGGATTTTGGGTTACATACGAACTCAATTGCCCCGTGACAAGATTTTGGGTTATAAACGAACTCAATTGACTGTCAAATGCCCGGTAGCAGGACCTAGTCCCCCAGGCACTGAGATATCTCCATTTATAAGTAAGATGGGAGTCCGGTTCGAAACGGATTCCACTAATGGAAGTGATAAGATGACAAATGATTTGAAAATGGAAGCAGGTTTTACCCTCATTTTCAATATGCATATGTTTTGAGTTTATATACTCTATTTAAGAAATACAGGTTATGTTATATGTTTTGAAGTTCATGAGTATAAGTATAGCTTGTGTCACATCCCGAACCCCACCCTACGCGGATGTCGAGGACGTGACTGCCAGTTGGTCGCGACGCGACCAACCAAAGGCAAATTCTGAACTTTTCGACGAATTGCACTCCAACTGTAGGGTCAGATGCAGCGGAATTTAAAACTTTTTCTTTGTGTCACGGGAATGCAACTCACTTATCCATCATAAGTATATGTATCACAGAGCAAGACTAAATCCAGTCAGTCAACAATTCTAATCTCAGAGCATATCTAAAATCAAGCATATAACAACAGAGCAGATCTAATATCTCTAGAGTACCATTAGTTCCATGAGCCATGTCTATCTAGTATATAACAGTCAAGTCAGTCATAACATACCACTCACCGGAATAACCAGGTTCAATCCACAATAAACCAGTCTCTACAATTCAGTGCCGTCAGATCCTTACTTGCGATGCCACTTAGCCTATTCACGTCATGTCACAGTACCATCTAATCCAATAGAGGTAATTCCTGAAAAACGTCAGAATAATGGGGTGAGCTTAAATAAGCCCAGTGAGTAACACAGATTCCCTATCATGGGTTTCAAAACCAGTTTTGTGCTCCCAAGGCACATGGATAATTTAGTCATTACAAAAATAACTATTTTTATAAATCCATTTCATAAGCAGTCTAGTACAATAAAACAGAATCGAACAGACAATACAAACGGATCGGAACATGACATAACCAATCGGTCAAAACAATAACTATTGCTAATATATCGGTCAAGACACAGACTCTTCATTAACGGAACGAATCATAACGGAACTGGACCTTATATCAATCAAGACAGACAGATCATCAACGGACGGAACATGTCGAAACCGGACGGAACATATCAATCAAGGCAGACATAACATTAACGGACGGAATATAACGGAATCGGACGGTAACAATACATCAGTCAAGCAAAGGCATATCGCGAACGGATAAAATTATAACGGAACTAAACGGAAACAATACACTAATCAGGACACAGGCAAATCATGAACAGGACACATCATAACGGAACTGGGTAGAAACAATATAACAATCAAGTCAGGGACACATCACTGTCGGAACTAATCATAACTGGACTGAACAATATTTCAATCAAGACAGACGTATCATCAACGGACAATACACAACGGAACTGGACCATATATCAATCAAGGCAGACACATTATCAATGAACGGAACATAACAGAATCGAACAGAACAAAACATTAGTCAAAGCAAAGACATATCATTAACGGACAGATCATAACGGAACTGGACCATATATCAATCAAGGCAGACACATTATCAATGGACGGAACATAACAGAATCGAACGGAACAAAACATCAGTCAAAACAAAGACATATCATTAACGGATAGATCATGACGGAACTGGACCATATATCAATCAAGACAGACAGATCATCAACGGACGGAACATGTCAGAACCGGACGGAACATATCAATCGAGGCAGACATATCATTAACGGACAGCACATAACCGAACTGAACGGAATTCCTAATTCGAAGGATACAAGTACATCACGTGGAATGTGATACAAAGGGCGTACATTAAGTACATACATTTAAACAATATAGCATTCAGACAGTATACTATACAAAGCGGTACGATACAACAAAATGTTGTTCTTTGCCTATATCACATGGTTTATTTAATCGTTTCGGAAATAATGGTTCAATATATCCATTTTATCTCAACAGTTCAAAACGGGCAAAACAGTACGGGATGCTAGCACAGGGATCAGGAATATAGTCAATTATTTAAAAAGACTAAAACCATGTCATAAGTGATATAGTACGGAAAGCATGCATTTAAATAATTGCACTTAAATAATTGCATTCAAAACAGATCAGTAAATCAAGGGACAGTATCAAAACAGTGTCAGAAGTTACTCACAAACTTTACGCTTATTTCCTTGCATAAATAATCCGATAACCTCCAGGTACGTCAGGCATCTCCATGTATATCCTGAATAATAATCATCAATCACAGACAGATCAGAACTCATCCATTTAGGTCTCATTCGTCATCTTAGGTGTCTATCGGATTACCTAAGATAGCCTAGTAGCCTATCGCCCTTCCATTGGGTCTCACTCGAGGCTATTTCTTTCTTTAATTAGGCTTAGCAGTTATTAGGATTATATCCTAAGTCATTTAGACTTCAATTGTTATCAGTCAGGCACTCATTCAACCTTAGGGGCAAAATGGTAATTTTACCATTCTTGTCCTGGACCCTGTCGTGGTCTTCGGAATAGTCTTTATATCTTAAGTACAAAGTTCTACGTCCTTTGGACTCCAATCGGTATCAGTTAGGTTCTCATTTTAACCATAGGGGCAAAATGGTAATTTTGCCATTCTTATCCCGGACCCTGTTATGGTCCTCAGAATATCCCATATATCGTATATACGAAGTTTTAACTCTTTTAAACTTTAATCGGTATCAGTTGGGTACTTATTTAGTCTTAGGGGCAAAATGGTAATTTTGTCATTTTCGCCCGGGACCCTATCATGGTCCTCAGAACGTCCCATATATCTCATGTATAAATTTGTAAGTCCCTTGGACTTCATTTGGTATCTGCTTTAGATCGTCAGGACACATCGGTCATTTCTCGTTTTATGCGTTGACTGTCTCAAAGTCTTATTTAGCCCTTCAGTGTTCATAATTATCCCTATGATAATTTATCAGATCAGTTTGACCTTTATTCGACCTCTACTTTGCACTTACAGTGCTCAGGGGTATTTTGGTCATTTTACGTTTTGTGTAATTCTAACCCCGATTCGTCATCTAATCAAGTATACAGTCTCACCAGTGTCTGGGCTCCTACCGGTATCAGTTTCGTCCCAATCGGACTTTGTTTAGGTCTCGTACGGTATCAGGGGTAATTTGGTAATTTCATGTGTCGTATTTTTCGGCACGTCAGTTCATAAAATGGACCTCACCATTGGGTCCAGAGCGCCCAACATAGTGAAATTGGACTGTCTGTTATGTTTAATCGGCCCTGAGTATCATTAAGGGCAATTCAGTCATTTACACTTTATGTGTCTGTATTTTTCGGGACCTCAGTTCATTAAACGGACCTCACCGTTGAGTTCAGAATGCCCGAGATAGTCAAAATAGGCTATCTGATATTTTTATTTGGGTCTGGGTACCATCAGGGGCAGTACAGTAATTTATCACTTACGGGTCTGTATTTTTTGGGACTGTATTTCCAAAATCAGACTGTACCATTGAGTCCAGAATGCTTGAAATAGTGAAAATACACTATTTATTTAATTTATTTGGACTCCATTTGACATATTTAATGTCTAGGGGTAAAATTGTAATTTTACTTATTTAATAAAATAATTAAATAATTATTTTATTATTTAATTAATTTATTTAGGGCTTAAATGTAAATGATTTCCAAAATCTGGGCCACTGTGTAATTCTTTAAAACTGTCAGGGGTAAATCCGTAATTTTCAGAAATCATTTGGGGTTAAAACATAATTTCATAATTTTAGGGTTCAAACCAAACGGTTCTAGGGTTCAAGCAGTGAACCGGTTCACAATTCCTCAAAACCAACCGGTTCTGTGACCTTCAGAAAACCGGAATAGCATATTCCAGTTATCCCCTAATTGGCCCTTATCCACGTTCAGGTTATGCCCAAACCAAATTCCCAATTTTCGGATTTATTAACCGTGTTGCCAAACAGTCGGATTTCAATTTAAAATCAAAACAGTAAACCTTAAACGGTGCCGTTCCAATTAATTCGGTGGCATCCCTCTTCGCTCAACACGTGTCCGAGTTGGCCCGGTTGACTCGGCTCAAGGCAGCGAGTCAACTCGGTCGTCTTCTTCATCAAATTACCCTCGGTTGCCCTAGTTTCTGCAGATTTCTTCTTCCAATTTCGTGCTATTTCAAGCACGTTTTTCAACCTGTTTTGATCCCAATCGATTACCAGAATTGAATCCAACAATTTGGCATTCTTTTTAAGCTTCGAATCAAGCCAAAGTGCTTGATCTAGGTGGGGAATAACCGGACCTGCAACTCGGTTGCAAATCCTTATTTCTCAACCAAATGTTGTGAGATTTGTTTTAAAATGAACCTTGAGTCATGTGGTTTCAAGTCCCAATCACGAAAATCAGTTTAACACACTCTAACCAAAAATGGCATTTGAAGACCGAACCTGCAACCGACGTATTAGAGGGGTTGCATGGGGTTTTAGGGTCGCGGGTTGGTGGAATTGGGACCTTCTCAGTGTCTAGATTAGTTCTAGACCATCAGAACTCGGTTTTAGGGAGGTCGAATCAGACCTGCTACAGGGAAGCTCTATCCATGGCGGTTTCACTCACGGGTTGGGGTTCTCGGCTATTCCGACCCTTCTCAGTTGTTCTAGAACAGTTATAAGCCTCACAGTAACTTGTATATACAGTTTGCATGGATCTAATTTCATCAAAACAATACCAGTAATTCAAACCAATAAATGAAGGAAAAATTTGAATTTTTACCTTCAACAGTGGCAGTCTCTCTTTTGGCTTGGTTCAGGCACAACCTCGGTGGCTGCCTCAGTTCCTCAGTCCCCTTTGGTGCATCTCCATGAATGTACACACCATGGACACACACTTTGCATGCACATGCAAGGCTTTCTCTCTCTTGGTTTCTCACCCAAGACTACATGCAGACTCTCTAAGCTTCTAACAGACCTACCCCCTCTATAACAGTTCTGATTTTTTTTTTTGAAGATCTCAAGGTGAGTCCATGTATATATACTAATATACACATTTATACCTATACATCTCCATATATATAGATATATATACACATCAGAGAATCAGTGGGACCCTAGGGCTGAGGTGGGCTGATGCAAACCAATCATATGGGGTTTGCATGTGATCTCATTGGTCCAATTTGAGGTGGGGCTTGGTTAACTTAGAGATATATACAATTGAGTTGTATATATACACACAAAGTAATGGCAGCCCAGTTGGTAAACTTTTTGAGAAACATTCATTCCCTCTCAAAGGTCAAGGGTTCAATTCCCCTTGACCACCAATTTGGTCATTTTTCCACATTTTGGGCTAAGGCCCTGTTTGGCTGCGCATTAATTCAGTTTCTGATGTTTGCCTCATAACTTTCATTCCGTAACTCTTTTTTCGATGTGGTTTCTTCCGGCCAGTTTCTATTTCTGTTATCTTCAGTGTCAAAGGTTCCGTGTCATTTATTAGTCATTCGGGATTTTCGGGATTAACTAATTCGAATTCCGTCAGTGTTAAATTGACATTATTTCACCTAATTAATGGATAATTAGGTTCGGGTATTATACCCTATTCTCGGACATGTTTTGTCATTCTATTGGTCTAGTGTGACCACCGGGAGATTAAGGTTAATTTCCTTAATTATTCCCTAAGCCGGTACTAATTAATAATTAATTATTTAATTATTAATTATACAGAGTCGGGGTGTTACAGCTTGAATACTTTAAATGTTTCAAGCTATTGTTTTATGAAATGCATATGTTTTGAGTTATATACTCTATTTGACGAAGTATAAGTCTAGCTTGAATACTTTAAATGTTTCAAAGCTACATGTTTTAAGGAATGCATAAATTTTGTATTCAAAGTCTACGAACAATTGGCGGTGATTATTTTACAAACTATTATGTACTAAAAAACCACTGCTAATTGGAAACCCCATGACGAATACTGGAATTGCTCACAAGCTTAGCTTAGCTTACCCGGACTTTGTTCGGATCCCCCTTTCAGGTGATTCACAGCAGACAGGGTCTCGAGGACGATGGTGATGAGTCTAGCTGTTTTTGGGAAGATATGTTTAAGTAGTTTCTTTTGAGAAACCTATGAACTCTAGTAGTACATTTTGTATTAGTAGATAATGTAAGAATGTGTATTAAGCCCTCAGGGCAACCGAACATGTATTGTATTAATGTTATAAGTCTTTAAGTTTTAGTTATACTCTGAATGTGCAACCATGTATGTTATGTATGGAGCTGCAGTACCGGACGGATGTGCGTAATTTAAAAATAAGAAAAGAAAAGAAAAAGTTTTTCACGCTTCCGCAAAACGTATGTCGCACATCTATTCGATACCGCTGCTTATGTGAGCCTTTGCCCAAGGGTCTTCGGGCCTGAGGGTGGCGGTCGCTATGCGAGATCCGCACAGGGTGGGTTTCGGGTCGTGACAAACGACATGTAGTAGAAGCCCTCTGCATTCAGGCACTTAAGATCCATTTTACTACGGATCAAGTCTAAAGAAACCTCAACACCGTTCAGACGACCCAAAACCATAAACCTTAACAGGTGTCTCCAACTATTCAAAAGCAGGTCGGCTGGGCAGAGGTTAAACCAGCAAAAGAAATCCCTAAGCAATCTAGGGAAAAGAAGGCGTAGCCCCATCTCAAACCAGGCGGTGTAAACACATATCTCGCCTTCCTTAAATCCCAAGGATAGTCTAGGTCGTCAGGAGCCCTAAGGGTAACGTTTGAAGGGAAGCCATACCTCTCCCTTATAACATCCAACCATGAAGAGGCTACAGTACTCTCTGTCTCCTCTCCCTGAGAAGATCGACCAGAGACCTCACCCTCTCTATCCCTAGACTCTGAGAAGGCGTCAACAATCCTAACTTGGGGACTAGAACGAGTCCCTTTCGACCTAGTCCCCAAGGAATTACTACCCCTATCTAGGGTTTGTGACAGGGAATAAGCCTCTAGGAGGCTCCCTGGTCCATCACCAACACCAAAAGATGCCGAAGAAGTCGACATTCCAAAATAACCAAAAAAGAGAAGAGAAGATAGTGGAAAAATGAACAAAATACCAAAACCCAACCTGAATAAAAGTAAAGGACTTCGGATGAATGGAACTCTTCACAGGCTAGCTTGCTGGTTCGACAATGGAAGAATTTATATTTTTCTTTTTGTATAAAAGACGGTAAAAGAATCGTACAAGGCTTTTTCTCCCTTTTATATGCATTCGGAGAGTAATGGCTACCCAGGCGAACCGTCACGACAGTGTCGCAGCAATGATGACTTGAGAAACCCAAGAATCGGCTGTACAATAAATGATGTACCAACGGCCATCTAGGAAAATGAGAAGACAGAACACATGACTTTTCGGGCACTCATAAAACCTTAGTTGCGCCCCGAGCTCCAACTAAGGCTTGGGGGGAGTAACTGATATACCACTATGTGACACACCAACCACCACGTGACACTTGTAACTACAGGTCGGCTTATGTAAAATCATTCAGCTTATGCTCGGCCATATAACTTATGCTCGGTCGTTCAACACAAGCTCGACCGTATAACTTATGCTCGGTCATTCAACATAAGCTCAGCCGTATAACTGATGTTCGGTCATTCAGCTGATGCTCGGTCATATAGTTCATGCTCGGTCGTATACCTCATCCTCGGTCGATCAAGGGCATAACCTACAGAGACTGAGCTCATATTATCAAAGCAGGACTGCTCTCCTACAAAAGCTAACATATATAGATGCAAGCCTGCAGTACGACACATCGATGATCAGACCTCGTCACCGCCTCAATGAGCACCAAGCAGGAAATAAGGAAACAGTCTCCAACAAGGAAATGGCCACACTGTATTGCCATATTCAACAAGGTAACTGATATCTCCGACGATCTAATCCCTATGTTCATGGCTCCAAATCCTAATCAACTTAGGAGAACCACTGCCTATAAATTCAACCTTAAAGGTACGCTTTACTTTTATGCTCATTATTTGGCTTTCATTACAGTCCTTCAATTCAGTTTATTGACTTAAGCATCGGAGCGGCTGTCGCCGGAGCCAACCCAGTGGTCCTCTGATCTTCTGTTTTGAGTGTTTCGCAGAGAGCCGAGCTTGAATCTTACGTGGGCCAAAAAGTGCAGCATCAGAAAACTAGACATGCAGATTTTGGTTTTGAAGTATAACTTACAAAACATGAGGCAAAACGTGATTTTAAGAATGGGGGCTTGAACCCCCATGATGAATAGATCACAATAGAAGAAACCCCATGAGTTTTGGGCCAAACATGGGCATGTATGACCGAGTTACAAGTCTTGGCTGCCGAACCCTCAATCGTGATCATGAGCTCAAATCAAGCTCTCAAATGGATGCCAAGGTGTTGCTAGGACACCCAGTAACTTGTAGCACCCAAGAGTAGAGAGATTCAGTGAATGAAACCACACGAAATTAAAAGAAATTTGGAAGCTGCAACTGGGGCAACAGTAGCCCTATGCTTGGGGAAGAAGATGAATAGTGGGTGGTTCGGTCTTAGGTCAGTTCGGGTTCGGGTTCGGGTCAGGACCCGACCCATCGCACATAAGGTATAAGTAGGACGGCACCGTTTTGGAGTGTGGTGTTTTAAAATTAAGACAGACCTGGGTTGTTTGGTTGCGGAGTTAATAAATTTAATTTAATAGCCACACATAGAACAGGGATAACGTATCCCTGATTTTCCCCCTTGTCCACAGTTTGGGTCTGAAATCCTTCGAAAAATAAAAGGGGAGCCACAGCTCTCCTGGTTCGAACCCACAACCACCCGCAAGCCCAAGCCCTAAACCAAGCCCCAAAGACCACCGAGCCACCCCTGCTCCTGTTGTAAGATTGTCAACATAAATAATATATAATATATAGTTTTATAATTAATTAAATGAAATTATTTAATTAATTTAATAATAGTAAAATAATTCGATGTTCAAAATAAATAAACGAATAATATATTTTGACTATGTCGGACATTCCAGATCCAATGGCGGGGTCTGTTTTGCGAGACAGGACTCTAAAAAATTTAGACACATTAAAGTGTAAATTACCAAATTGCCCTTAATATGCCTGAAGCCAAATAAAAAGCCGAGAAGGTCTAAATTGACTTTCTTCGACGTTCCAAACCCAACAGTGAGGTCCATAATACCAAAATAAGTACGAAAAAATAAGTCAAGTGAAAAATAAAATAAAATAAGTCAAGTGAAAAAAAAGGGATAAGACCAATCCTAAGAAATTAGGATACATCGGGTCAAAAATCAAATGAAGACCATCAATTTAGAGATGATTTGAAGTGAATGAGGAATTAATTGAAGTCTTGATGAATTTGATTTTTAGGAATTTCAAAGGAAAGGGGAAAGCCCATCAGTAGTGCTGACCCGGGAGAACAAGGTGAGTAATCCTGTACTTTGAAGTGGAGGTTTTTAATCTTCATAGATTCTAAAGTAAATCGAAGTTTAAATATTCTGAAGTGTTTTCAAGTTTAAAATATCTTTAGTATTTCTAAATTTAAATTTTCATATTTATATGCTTTATATTTCAATATATTGTCGTTTTATTTATAAATTCTAACATGGCATGCAAAAATTTACTACTTGATATTTCTGACAGATGATACATTTATTTTTTGCATGTCCTTGTAAATATCAATTTTATTAAATGCCTCTTGAATTAAATGTTTTTATTCTATCTATACTTTAATAAATTCATGTACATCGTGATTTAAATTCCTGAAGCTCATGTATTAAATGTTTCAAGTATTGTTCTCCAAGTATTAAAAAACTCCATTAAATTTTTCATGTTTTGAATACTCATGAAAGTTCAACCTTTTTATTAAAGCCATGTATTTTTTAAATGTTCATCAAAAGCATTTTTTGAAGAAGCCATGTTTTTAGATGCTCATAAAAAGCTTTTCTTAAAAAGTCATGTTCCTTCGGAACTCAATTGACATGAAGAATGCCCGGTAGCAGAATCCAATCCCTCAGGTATGAGATATCTCCACGGGAAGTAAGACATTGGAATCTGGTTTGAAACAGATTTCCACATAATCAAAGTGAAAAGATGAACTGTTTTTAGAATGGTAGCAGGTTTCCGAACCCTCATTTACATGAATTGGGTTTTTATATAACCCCTTGCTTTGAAGAAGAAGAAATTTGCATCCTCCTATTTTCATAGAAAGGATTTCAAATTTTTTCCTTGGCTTTTAAATGGCCATTATGCACATGTTTATAAATTCTATTGCATATTAAATTCTTTATTGAATGCTTTAAAAATGCATCATGCTACGTGATTTAAAGATTCTTGTATTCTACGATTATTGAAATACGTGCTTAGCTTGAATGCCTTGTATGCTTCATGCTATCTTTTTTGAAGAATTCTGTATTCTGTATCTAAAGTATATGTACAATTGGTAGTGTATGTTTATACGAACTTTTTCTTATAACTAACCCACTACCAGTTGAAAACCAATGACAAGGTACTGAAATTACTCACTGGGCTTGTTGAAGATCATCCCATTATCCTAACATTTTTTCAGGTGATGACGATGGATGGGAGCTTGGCCCATTTTGAGGATTGGTGATTGGTAGCTCCATTATGATTAAGGATTTTTGGAAGTACTAGGGCCCATAGTTGGTCAAATTTTGTTATAATAATTTTGGACAATTATATACTTAAACTCTGAGGGGCAAACAGATATGTAATATGTAAAACTTTAAAATTTTTAGTATGCTTTGAAAGTATGATATTTGTTTACCACTCCGAAGAAGAAGAAGAAGTGACGGTACCGGGTGGGTGTGCGAAAATTAAAGAAAAAGTTTTCCACGCTTCCGCAATTGCCAATCCTGGCCGTACCGCACCGCCGTCCAATGCCGTTGCTCACGTGAGCCCGCTCTTTAGGCCCACGGGCCGAGAGGGGGTAGGCAGGTCTCGATTCGGGATCCGCACAAGATGGGATTCCGGGTCGTGACACTTTGTACTTCCATTAGTCTTCTTATTGGCTCCTATCCTCTAGCTCTTTCTTTAGAAATAAAATAAATACATGAAGAACCTATACCCACATACGTGAGCTTACATTTTGTAGAGACTTAAAAAATAAGGGTAAATTTTTCATTTTTTTTGGTAGGGCACTATTCATGCACCGTTTCTTGGTAGTGTGCTACACATGCACTTTTAGACGTAAGACATGTTTAGGAGCATATTTTGAGTATGTCGTAGAAGAGAAATATTCTTAAAATATTAAAATAAACCTCCTGTAGAAATTTAAGCCTATTCAGAGATAGTTTTAAAAATAGACCATAAAGGGCATCCCGGGTGGATCCGGCCAAACCCGACCACAGGCGAAAATAAAATTTTTTGGAAAATATCATTTAAACTAATTTTAAGAACTTTGACTAAAATAAAATATCGAATTGAGGCGTTTCCGGACGGGTTGTAGTGTAACGGGGTCCCGGATTCATTAAGGGCAAAATAGTCTTTTTGCCACTTTGCCCCTTTAGTATAAATAGACCCCTTAGTGTAAGAAAAACACAGAAATGGTTAGGAGAAGAAGCAGAAGTCGTGCATGGGAGAAAAGTGAAGAGAAACCTAGGGTTTTCCAAGCTTCAAACCACCAAAACACACCTCTAGGCTAGGATTCTCACAAGACTTCCTTCTAGGAAGTTGTTCCCCACATCAAGGGCTACATTCTGACCAATTGGTTTGGCTGCACAGCGGACACAACTCCCTAGAGTTGAGAAAAACCCTTTTAGGTATGATACTTTGCTAAGTACAGAATAATGTTAAGTTTATGAGTGTATTATATATTAATTGAGTGATTTATATGTTTATTTGCTGTTAGAAAGTTACTTAGGATGTAGTTGCTTTGAAAACCTAGAGTTGGTTGTTTATGTACTTGTGTGTTCTTTTTATTCTTTGGAAATTTGGTGAAGTGATAAACATGAACCATGACTAGATGTATGATTTATTGTATTCTAGCTTATGTTCATGTAGACAAAATCTTGTAGTTGGAAAGTTATGATTTATTCAATGTGTTGGTACTTTAGGTATTTTGTAATCTTTGAGAATTTGTCAAAATGATGAACATGTAACTTGAATACATATTTGATTCATTACTTTGTGGCTTATGTTCATGTGAGTAGACCTTGTGTTTTGGAAGATATGGTTGTTTAATGCATTGATGCCTTGTGTAATTATGTGTTCTTTGAGAATTGTTAAGATAATGAATATGTTACTTGAGCATGTGTTTAAATTGAGTGGATATAGCCTATATTCATGTGGAAGAAGTTTTGTGATTCAAATGTTATAATTGCTTTGAGTTTATTGCATTGTTTAAACCATGCTCCAAGTGTTTGATGAAATACTTCATTGAGATTGCATAGAAAAATCAAGGCATATTAGCATAGTGTGAATCCTTGGAAACATGGCGTGAGTCGAGCACTTTGATGCTATGCATTATGAAGGTGCAGATCCTGTGGTGAAAAACCCAAAATTGGCCATTAGTACTAGCATGCCTACGGGGTCTGGACCATGAAGCGAGACATATATTGGTACTTTCATGCCAATGGGGAAGAACCGTGAAACGAGACATGGGTTGGCATAGAGATGCATGCATGTGCCATGTATATTGCTATTGCATGTGTCATGCATATTGCTATTGCATTACATTGAAGAAATGAGAAGGCATGTAGTTTATAAATGTACACTTGTACATGCCATGCCTTAACTTTATTCCTTGCATTAGCATTATCATACCAGCCGTTGAGCTGACCCCTCGTGGGATATCATATTACAGATGAGGCTTCCAGTACTTGAGACTTAATGAAGTCTTAAAGGGCGGAGGAGAAATGAACCACGAAGGATATTTGGCCTTAGGGCAAAATTTTTGAGTTGTGTGAGGGCATAAGCCCAAGGACATGTGTAATGAAATTGTAAAAGTCTTGTATATTATGAACACAATGGGCAAGGCCCTAAAAAAATTGTAATGAGTATGAAATATATAATATTTCGAGTTCGAGTACATTTGTATATATATAATGAGTTGTATATTAAATGATGTATGTTTAATTTCTATGAAATTGTGGCCATCGAGTGAGGATGGAATATGTAAATCCTTATGTATATGAAGTATTATGAATATTAGGTGGAAAAAATGCTTAGAAAACAAAGGAGACTATGGTGAAATTTTTCAAAATATAGCAACTAGATTGAGTGGAGTGGGAAAGCATGCCTAGATTTTCTAAGTAGGGAAATAAATGACTTGAGAAGAAAAAGAAAGGTAGGGAAATAGAAATAGGGGCCAATTAGTCCAAAAATTACTTAAGGTCGAAAAATAAGGAAAAAAAGGGTAAAATGGTCATCTTACATGTTATAGGGCCCCACACCAAGTTTGGTGATTAAATAAATTGAAATGGGTATAAAAATATCAAAATCCAGATTTTTTGCCAAGGTTGGATTTTTGGGTACTGTAGCATTTTAGCTACTGGTTTACTGTAGTTGTGAATAGTAAACCAGTAGCCCAACAAGGCCAGACAGCCCTAGGCCGTGCCCAGCCGCCTAGCCGTGCGTCCCGCGCTTGCCCGCGCCCGCGCCGTGCTTGCTTGCCCCTGCGCGTACGCCCATGCCTTGCTATACTGCCCCTTCTGTTCGACAGCCTCCTGACACCTCCCTAACACCTGTCATTGACCACCTTTTTGAGTTATATTTGGCCACGTTTTTTAGCCATGTTTGGGCACCCTATTGGGCCATGTTTAGCCAATCCTTGGGCTATGTTTGGTCACCCTTTTGGGTTATTTTTGGCCACCCATTTAGGGAATTTTTAGACATCTTTTTGGGCCATGTTTGGCCACTCTTATGGGCCATGTTTGGCCACTCTTATGGGCCATGTTTAGCCACTTCCTTAGGTCACCTTAGGTAGGGTTCTTAACTTATTCTTGGCCTATGCCTTAGGGCATTTGGGGCCCATTTAGGCAATTATTCCAAGGTATATTTAGAGACATTTTGGGGAAAATCTTGGAGGCCATTTTTGAACATGGGTCGGTGGAGACATTTGACTACCATTTGAAACACATTTTGGGGTAGGCCAAATAGCAAATGTTCATTTCAATTTTGGGGAAACATGGGGAAATGAATGAATAATCAATTAGGTTCATTTAATTATTTTTCATTTAATTTTCTCAATTCATTTTACTTATTCCCTGGGTTTGTGAGCAACTTGCCAGCCCAAGACCGTGCCCAGCCACCCAGCCGCGCTCCCCCACGCGCGCCTGCTTGCTGCGCGCCCCACGCTTGCCCACACGTACGTCGTGCCTGCCTGCCTTTGCATGCATGCCCATACGTTCTGGGCGCCCATGCCTTGCCATACTACTCCCTCTGCGCGACAGCCTCGTGACACCTCATTGACACCTATCCTTGACCACCTTTTTGAGTTATATTTGTTGTCACGACCCGAAACCCACCCTATGCGGATCTCGTGTCGCGGGGCCGACCTGAAGGCCGTCCCTACTTTTTCCATTCCTGTATCATAGTACTAATATGCAAGGTACTAAAATCCTCAAACAATAACAGCGGAAGTCTTATCAATAATAGTACATCAGCGGAAGTCTTTCAATACACAATGTTAGCGGAAGTCTTTACAATACATAATATGGTTCTACATAAACAAAATAAGAACCAAACGTAACCAGCACTCGAGGGTGGTGAATACATGGGAGAACTAAGACATAGACTGATACAGTTCCTCAAAAATGTCCTCCTACGCTCTCAGACTCCTACTGGGGTCTTGCAGCGTCATCACCTGAAATGGGGGTAAATAGGGGGAATGAGCTACGAGAGCTCAGCAAGTAAAAACAGATCTCCGACACTGGTATCGATAAGATACAAATCCATGAATAAGATTTTGATAGCCAATCATAAGGAAGGAGATGATGTAATAGCCAATGAGAACAGTTGCCATGAAGGCCAATGAATAATAAGTCACAATGTTCAATTAGGAGTAATGGGTACACCATTAATATGAATCTCTCAACAACAATACAACAACAAGAAGTACTGCCACAATAAACCGATCACAATCAATTCAATGAAGAGTGTCCTCTCAGTTTAAGATAAGTCACAAGGAATAGTGTTATTCGATAACGTAATCATACCAATTCTTAGGAGATGCATTTACTCTGTTCTCAGGTAAAATGCCAATGTAAATGTAAATGAAATGCCAATGGAAATGCAATGAAAATGCCAATGTTTATGCCAGTCAATTGCCGGTGGAAAGCCTTCGAGGAATTCATTCCTGCCACCTGTCCATTTATGTACTTGACCCTTAGGTCTCCAGTTAATACAGAAAGCATCGGATGGATATTGTGACTGAGCACAAATCCCACATTCATAACATATCATGATTATTCATAATTCCATAGAAGTATAAAATGGAATATCATATATTCAGTAAAGACATAGCAGTAAGCCTTTCAAGGCATGGTTCACAATAAAGACATAGCAGACAATAAAGACATAGCAGTAAGCCTTTCAAGGCATGGTTGACATGATAACAACGACATAGCAGTCAATCAAAGTCCACAAGATAGAACAATATCGCATTGTGGATAACAATAACGTGAAGTACTTTCAAGAGTACAAGTTTGGCAGTAAAGAGAATAACTTGGCTTGGAAACACCATATGGAAGAGAAAGGGAATTTACTTACCTCTATCGTGATTCTATCTCAGAAATCCGTGAACGTACCCTTGCCTTTGGAGTTTCCTATATATCAGTGAATACGTTTCAGAATAAATGCTATTCATCAAATTTTATGCCTTTCTATCATAAGTATTTCAAATACTATTTTAGACTTTACCATTGAGTCCGGAACGCCGAAGAAAGTCGGTTTAGGCTTTCGCGGAATTCCATTTGGAATTTTGTACTAAAAAGGGCAAAATGGTCATTTTGCACTTTTACGGTATTTTATCCTTCGGGGTTCCGTCTCATAAAACGGATCCCACCATTGGACTCAGAACGTCCGAGATAATAAGTTTTGACTATTCACTTAACTCAATTGGAGTCCATTTGACTCACTTTTGAGGCAGGGGCAATTTGGTCATTTTTACAGGTCTTTATTTTTCGGGATCTCGTCTCATGACGGGGACCTCACCATTGGACTCAGGAGGTCCAAGATAGTAGGAATACATATATAACTTATCTTATTTGGATACCGGGCATTTCGGGTCTATTTAATTTAATTAACTAATTTTAATTAAATTAAATTCCATCAAACATTATATATATATATTTAGTTTCCATTATATAAACGGATGAAATGGGTGGCACGCTGGCCAGCGTGCCACTTCCCTCCCAAAAGATACCACGTTCGAGTCCCTCCAGGTGCACTGCACCTTTTTAATTTTTCTGATTTAAGTTATTATATAATATATATATATATTCGATCGCATATCCACCATACGCGTGCGTGTGGCCGAGTGGAAAGAAATGGGGTTTACGCGCGTGGGGTTTGGGGTTCGAAACCCCGTAGCAGCAACCCTTCCCTTTTCCTTTATTTTTCTCTGTTTTCTTAAACCAAACGGCGTACAGGGCATTAAACCGGAATAAACCATCTTATCCGCATATAGGATATCAAATAGGGCCCCTGTACGTGTAACCAAACAACCCATTTCATTTATGTTTAAAAGATCTCATGTCCAAACGACGCAGTATCGAGACAACCGGTCCCAACACGTCGCCGTTTCGATCTCCCACTTAACCCCTTCTTCCCCGATAATCCGGCAGAGAACATTAGGGTTCCGTCACCATCTCCGGTGACGGCAACCTAAATCCGACCACTTTTTTTGACCTAGCTCAATGCCATTCCCTCTATTTTTCCATGGGGATCTCGAATCCACTTTTGGTTTTCCATTTAAACCACTGGTTCCTCACGAAATAGGGGTTCAAACATCTCCGGCCGATTTTCCGGCCAAATGACATTTCCCATTTTCATGGTATTTTAAGCACTGTTTTGGCTCTAAAATTATCCTAGTGTGTTTCTGCACTAGTATAGGTTGTTTCTACAAACTTTAAACGAGGTTTGATGCATAAAATATCACATGGCCAATTATTCTCTATAACCTGTAACTTGGTTTTTCTCCTTGGTTTCTAAACCATTTAACCTGATTCTTTTTGCAATAAGTTACATTTTTCATGCTGATTTAGACCCTACAATTATATCTAAGCTTCATGCTCTAAATTGTAAAAACAAAACTTCAAACTCTTACCTGGGTTTCGATTTTTAGCCCACTGTGACCCTCCAAACTTCTTGTTTTATGCTCCTAAATTCTTTGCCAAAGTGTTCTCTCAATCTTGGTCTCCTTTTTGCCTTTAAACCCACACCCGTAGGTTCATATATGTAGAGAGAAGTTTCCACCGCCTCTCTCTCTTTTCTCTCTCTCTCTCTCTCTCTCTCTCTCTCGGTTCCTCCCCCTTCTATGGCCCCTTTCCTTGACCTAGGACCTGTGCTCCCTCTGCCAAATGCAACCTTTGCATTAAATGGTTGGGGAGACTTGTTGTGCACTCATGTATATATATATATATATCATATTATATATATATATAACACACACACACTTCACACCTAGCCGACACACACACTCACTCTCATACACTCCACCTGTATACTGCCCAAGGGCAGTTCCCTCTTCCCTTTTCATTTCCTTTTTATTTCTTTTACATATACTTATATACATAACATACATATAATACATTATATTATGTATGTATACATATACACATAAAATACATCTTTTTATACATGCATATACATGCATGTGTAGAGGTACAATTCCATTTTTAATCACATTTACATACATTCATTTTAATCGAGCTACGAATCTATGTTCACGTATGCATGCATGGAAATACGTGCATGCACGCATTACGATGCAATGCCCTGTGGTGCTCGGGTGTTACTCAGCCTTGGTCATTCATTTTCATGAAATACCCTAACATAGAGCTTAAAATCGCTCAGGTTAAGCTATTTAGTCAATTTCTTCGGTAAACGTGTCGTATCCCGGGTCGGGATATCACATTCTTACCTCCTTAAAAATAAGTTTGTCCGCAAACTTAACGATTCTAACTTCGGTGGTTCTCGTGGTTTCCATGGTTCCTCTAATCGTCATGGCCTAACTAAATTAGGCGTTCACATTTAACTAGATAAAGTTTTGCTACTGAGAATCAAGTTTTACTGTCACATCAAATTATTGTAAGATTCTTTCTATCATTTCCGAGCGTACCTCGAAATCCTCACGCGAATCTTAATTGCTTTCCATGGTTCTCAGCAGTTTTCGTAAATTTAAGAGATCACTTAATGAACAAAATTTATAAAATTTCCTAAACGTGGCATTTAAAATTTTATTCATTCAATCTACTAAGATACCTGGGGTATATATCATTTCCATGTATAAATTTCAGTGATAATGACTCTTTCAAGAGTCACCATTAATTCAATCTCATTTACCAATATCTTATAACAGTATATAATTCATTTTAAAGATTTACAAATCTTTACATTTCTATCATGAAATCGCTCAACTCATCAATGCCCTTTAAATTCTATAAGATGTAATATGTCAATCTATACTTATACATCTATATCACGTACTCCACTTGTTTCATGTATAACATTTATCACCAATCATTCTCCTTGTGGAACTTGAACAGTTAATATATAACTTAAGAGTTCTGTCTCTATGTTCAACTAGCAGTAAATGTTGAAGCTATAAATCAGTATGTAGAGCAATCATCTTAACAATATCGAGCATTTTGTAAACAACTATAAATACCTGTGACTACTGGTACAGTAGCCAAATCATCTCCCGGTTCACTATAAAAGATCAATGGTCAGTATTCACATACGAGTCTATTTATCATATCAGGATTTACTCTGACTAGATGGTTTTTGTTGACTCCACTACCTTTTCAGTGTACTTCTATTCCATGTTAATATTACTGTCAAACTCACCACTTTTCAAAGTGTCATATTCCCAATTCTACGTTACATTTTATCCTTCAATGTGTACTAATTGTTTCCTTTGTTCATTATGGAACACAATTCCAGCTCTCACAAATTTTCACAGTATAGAACAATCATTTAATTCGTAAACATCAAGTTCATAATCCGTAAATAGAAATTCAATTTTCAATAACTATCGTAACACAGATCGACCATCAAATCATAAATATCAAGTCGATAAGCTAGATATAGCAATTTGATTCTCAATGTCTCCCTCAATATGGAACAATCATTTAATAAACATCAAGTACATGTTTCTATAAGATAAAACAATCATCAGGGTTTCCTAAATGTCATTTCTTCTATATCACTAAACCCAACGTCCAAGTATAGGTTAATCATTGAGAATACCTGTGATCCTGATCTGTATCTCGTGTTTTCTATGTTTAATATTTCTAACAATAATTCTCATGGTAACCATAAAATGGTTCAGTAAATGGCCTAAGGTTCACATGCTTTTCTGTTTAACATTTTCCAATAATAACTTCCCTAATATAATAAAATCAGAAATCAATCATCCAAGTGTTCAGTTGCTAAATTCAGTTTAGCAATTATATGATAACACAACCGAGTGTGTAAAGATCTTATAAGTGTCTAACATGTTATAATTAACTGGACGGGTACCTTTAGCTATCTGTGTAGGAGGTTGATCTTTCCCTGATGCCACAGAGACTGGTGAGGTGGGTGTGGCACTGGTCGTAGCCTTGGCTTTCTGAGGGCAATTCCTTGCGAAGTGTCCATCCTGTTCACAGTAATAACAAGTGTTTGTATTTCTAAGGCATTGCCCCTTGTGAGATTTTCCGCAGGTAGGGCATTGTAGGGGAGTTAGGTGTCTAATTGTTACTTCTTTTTGGTTAGGCACCCTACGTTTGACTTTTCTCTTTGCGATTCCTTGTTTACCCCGTGTGGTGATCTTTACTGGTGCTACTACTTCGATGCACGTAGTTGACTGTTGAGGTTGGGCTCGAGGCAGAGATTTGAGAATCTCTTCCATAAGGCGTTCAATTCGGTCTAATTGATCACTTCCTGTCTCAGCATTCTTGGTATGTCCCATTGCTGAAAACAATAAGTTTAGATAAGCATTTCTATATAGATCTACTTGTTCATGGTCTAACCGAGTCAGTATAACCTACCGAGGTATTCTTGTTTGTTAACCTTGTCTATAAGACAACCCGTCAATGCATAGAATAACAATCAATGTTCACATGGAATCTATGTCATAGAGACTTCTGTTCTATTTATTGATTCCAACTCTAAGTGATCTATGCAATTCACAACTATCAATGTATTTATTGAGATAACCATGTCTGTAAGATAACTAGTAAAGAGAACCCGTAAGATGTCCAGTCAATGGATGAGAGAATAATCAATGATCGTATAAAATCTATATAAAGGATATCAGTTACATCTATTTACTTTAGTTCTAAACGATCTATAAGTAATGGGTTTATTCTTCGCGTTAACCATGTCTGTAAAAGATAACCAATGAAGATAACCAATGAGATGACAAGTCAATACATAAGATGACAGTCAATGTTTGTATAAGGTAAAACGTCAGTCTTGTCTATCCATTCTAACTCTAGTCCTATCTCCCATGACTCACAATCGAACCTAAAGCTCTGATACCAAGCTATCACGACCCGAAACCCACCCTATGCGGATCTCGTGTCGCGGGGCCGACCCGAAGGCCGTCCCTACTTTTTCCATTCCTGTATCATAGTACTAATATGCAAGGTACTAAAATCCTCAAACAATAACAGCGGAAGTCTTATCAATAATAGTACATCAGCGGAAGTCTTTCAATACACAATGTTAGCGGAAGTCTTTACAATACATAATATGGTTCTACATAAACAAAATAAGAACCAAACGTAACCAGCACCCGAGGGTGGTGAATACATGGGAGAACTAAGACATAGACTGATACAGTTCCTCAAAAATGTCCTCCTACGCTCTCAGACTCCTACTGGGGTCTTGCAGCGTCATCACCTGAAATGGGGGTAAATAGGGGGAATGAGCTACGAGAGCTCAGCAAGTAAAAACAGATCTCCGACACTGGTATCGATAAGATACAAATCCATGAATAAGATTATGATAGCCAATCATAAGGAAGGAGATGCTGTAATAGCCAATGAGAACAGTTGCCATGAAGGCCAATGAATAATAAGTCACAATGTTCAATTAGGAGTAATGGGTACACCATTAATATGAATCTCTCAACAACAATACAACAACAAGAAGTACTGCCACAATAAACCGATCACAATCAATTCAATGAAGAGTGTCCTCTCAGTTTAAGATAAGTCACAAGGAATAGTGTTATTCGATAACGTAATCATACCAATTCTTAGGAGATGCATTTACTCTGTTCTCAGGTAAAATGCCAATGTAAATGTAAATGAAATGCCAATGGAAATGCAATGAAAATGCCAATGTTTATGCCAGTCAATTGCCGGTGGAAAGCCTTCGAGGAATTCATTCCTGCCACCTGTCCATTTATGTACTTGACCCTTAGGTCTCCAGTTAATACAGAAAGCATCGGATGGATATTGTGACTGAGCACAAATCCCGCATTCATAACATATCATGATTATTCATAATTCCATAGAAGTATAAAATGGAATATCATATATTCAGTAAAGACATAGCAGTAAGCCTTTCAAGGCATGGTTCACAATAAAGACATAGCAGACAATAAAGACATAGCAGTAAGCCCTTCAAGGCATGGTTGACATGATAACAACGACATAACAGTCAATCAAAGTCCACAAGATAGAACAATATCGCATTGTGGATAACAATAACGTGAAGTACTTTCAAGAGTACAAGTTTGGCAGTAAAGAGAATAACTTGGCTTGGAAACACCATATGGAAGAGAAAGGGAATTTACTTACCTCTATCGTGATTCTATCTCAGAAATCCGTGAACGTACCCTTGCCTTTGGAGTTTCCTATATATCAGTGAATACGTTTCAGAATAAATGCTATTCATCAAATTTTATGCCTTTCTATCATAAGTATTTCAAATACTATTTTAGACTTTACCATTGAGTCCGGAACGCCGAAGAAAGTCGGTTTAGGCTTTCGCGGAATTCCATTTGGAATTTTGTACTAAAAAGGGCAAAATGGTCATTTTGCACTTTTACGGTATTTTATCCTTCGGGGTTCCGTCTCATAAAACGGATCCCACCATTGGACTCAGAACGTCCGAGATAATAAGTTTTGACTATTCACTTAACTCAATTGGAGTCCATTTGACTCACTTTTGAGGCAGGGGCAATTTGGTCATTTTTACAGGTCTTTATTTTTCGGGACCTCGTCTCATGACGGGGACCTCACCATTGGACTCAGGAGGTCCAAGATAGTAGGAATACATATATAACTTATCTTATTTGGATACCGGGCATTTCGGGTCTATTTAATTTAATTAAATTCCATCAAACATTATATATATATATATTTAGTTTCCATTATATAAACGGATGAAATGGGTGGCACGCTGGCCAGCGTGCCACTTCCCTCCCAAAAGATACCACGTTCGAGTCCCTCCAGGTGCACTGCACCTTTTTAATTTTTCTGATTTAAGTTATTATATAATATATATATATTCGGTCGCATATCCACCATACGCGTGCGTGTGGCCGAGTGGAAAGAAATGGGGTTTACGCGCGTGGGGTTTGGGGTTCGAAACCCCGTAGCAGCAACCCTTCCCTTTTCCTTTATTTTTCTCTATTTTCTTAAACCAAACGGCGTACAGGGCATTAAACCGGAATAAACCATCTTATCCGCATATAGGATATCAAATAGGGCCCCTGTACGTGTAACCAAACAACCCATTTCATTTATATTTGAAAGATCTCATGTCCAAATGACGCAGTATCGAGACAACCGGTCCCAACACGTCGCCGTTTCGATCTCCCACTTAACCCCTTCTTCCCCGATAATCCGGCAGAGAACATTAGGGTTCCGTCACCATCTCCGGTGACGGCAACCTAAATCCGACCACTTTTTTTGACCTAGCTCAATGCCATTCCCTCTATTTTTCCATGGGGATCTCGAATCCACTTTTGGTTTTCCATTTAAACCACTGGTTCCTCACGAAATAGGGGTTCAAACATCTCCGGCCGATTTTCCGACCAAATGACATTTCCCATTTTCATGGTATTTTAAGCACTGCTTTGGCTCTAAAATTCTCCTAGTGTGTTTCTGCACTAGTATAGGTTGTTTCTACAAACTTTAAACGAGGTTTGATGCATAAATATCACATGGCCGATTATTCTCTATAACCTGCAACTTGGTTTTTCTCCTTGGTTTCTAAACCATTTAACCTGATTCTTTTTGCAATAAGTTACAATTTTCATGCTGATTTAGACCCTACAATTATATCTAAGCTTCATGCTCTAAATTGTAAAAACAGAACTTCAAACTCTTACCTGGGTTTCGGTTTTTAGCCCACTGTGACCCTCCAAACTTCCTGTTTTATGCTCCTAAATTCTTTGCCAAAGTGTTCTCTCAATCTTGGTCTCCTTTTTGCCTTTAAACCCACACCCGTAGGTTCATATATGTAGAGAGAAGTTTCCACCGCCTCTCTCTCTTTTCTCTCTCTCTCTCTCTCTCTCGGTTCCTCCCCCTTCTATGGCCCCTTTCCTTGACCTAGGACCTGTGCTCCCTCTGCCAAATGCAACCTTTGCATTAAATGGTTGGGGAGACTTGTTGTGCACTCATGTATATATATATATATATATCATATTATATATATATATAACACACACACACTTCACACCTAGCCGACACACACACTCACTCTCATACACTCCACCTGTATACTGCCCAAGGGCAGTTCCCTCTTCCTTTTTCATATCCTTTTTATTTCTTTTACATATACTTATATGCATAACATACATAACATACATTATATTATGTATGTATACATATACACATAAAATACATCTTTTTATACATGCATATACATGCATGTGTAGAGGTACAATTCCATTTTTAATCACATTTACATACATTCATTTTAATCGAGCTACGAATCTATGTTCACGTATGCATGCATGGAAATACGTGCATGCACGTATTACGATGCAATGCCCTGTGGTGCTCGGGTGTTACTCAGCCTTGGTCATTCATTTTCATGAAATACCCTAACATAGAGCTTAAAATCGCTCAGGTTATGTTATTCAGTCAATTGCCTCGGTAAACGTGTCGTATCCCGGGTCGGGATATCACATTTGTCCACCTTTTTTAGCCATGTTTGGGTACCCTATTGGGCCATGTTTAGCCAATCCTTGAGCTATGTTTGGCCACCATTTTAGAGCCATGTTTGGCCACTCTTATGGGCCATGTTTGGCCACTTCCTTAGGTCACCTTAGGTAGGGTTCTTAACTTATTCTTGGCCTATGCCTTACGGAATTTGGGACCCATTTGGGCTATTATTCCAAGGTTTATTTAGAGACATTTTGGGGCAAATCTTGGAGGCCATTTTTGAACATGGGTCGGGGGAGACATTTGACTACCATTTGAAACACATTTTGGGGTAGGCCAAATAGCAAGTGTTCATTTTGATTTTGGGGAAACACGGGGAAATGAATGAATAATCAATTAGGTCTAATTAATTGTTTTTCATTTAATTTTCTCAATTCATTTCACTCACTCCTCGGGTTTGTGAAGATTCGGGGCGTGACAACATGGTATCAAATCTTAGGTACGAATGCTTAGGGACTGTAGGGTGTTATTAAACACAATGGGGACATGACGTATAATTTGAAAACTTTTGAAAAAAATCTTGTGTAATGTGTAGATTCTGACATCTAGGTATTAGAGCTCTAGTGTAAAAATACCTAGCGATGATAGGGTGTTGTTGAACACCATGGGACCCTATGGGAAAGCCCGTGACTTGGTGTGACTGTTTGTGGCATGTGATAGGACCTTGTGTGTTATGTGGCTATTTGTACTTCATGTATCGCATGTATGATTATGTGTTAGTTGATATTATACTATGAGACATGATTACATGATTTGGTGCAGTGAGATGCATGATATGTGTAATGTGTATATTGGCATGACTGTGTATGATGACTATGTATGTGATGACATAGTATGTGATGTACGTTATACTATGATATATACTATGATGTATGTTTGCTTGATAACTTGGCATGACTGTATATGATGACGTGGTATGTGATTTAGTATATGTTTACCTGCATGATAGATTAATACTAGTTGCCTTCATGATGACATATGACATCATGAAAAAATACCATGGGTAGTTGTATTGCTTAAATGGATTTCTTTTTCTGGCGAAAGACTGTATTAGAATTGGGTGAAAAACTTGGTAGTTGATTATTGCAAACAAGGGATGGGGGTGGTTGACGTGAGTTTTATAAATTATGATTAAGCAAGTATGTCTAAAGGATTTGTTAGATTATCAGGTAATGATTGATGATATCTCGTCTTAGGAGAATTGTATAGACATGAAGGGTTTGGAAAAGATTGATGTGGATAAATTTAGGTTATGATATAATTGAATTTTGATTTTTGTGTTTATGATGGATATTGATGAGTTCAAGTGATGTGAATCTGAAAGATAGGGGTTGTAATGATTCTTTTATTGAATTGAAATATGTTATTTTGTGGTGGACTATGGAGGTACCTAGAAAGGAATACTATTTTCTTACCTAGTCCTATAAGATGATCAATACTTGTTGTGATAAGAATAGTGGATTGATTAAATGAACCTATGAAAATAAGCCTTGTAAAAAAATAAAAAATAAAAAATAATAATAATAATGAGTTGCATGAATTGGACTGAGTTAAGGTGTGAATCATAAACTTAGTTCTAGCAGAGTTTATAAGAGTGATTACATAATTATGATTTAATGAAGGATAAACATTGGTTGTTACTTTGAAGGAAATTGTGTATTAGGTTAAAAGTTGGATGATGTAAATTTTTGAATAAGAGTTTTGTGTTTAAGATAAAAATTATGTGAATATACTTGGGGTAGTGTGATACTAACGAGAATTTGTAAAGATTGCTCGATAGAGATAGCTGACCGCGTCCTTTATTTTGACTTCATTCTACTTGACATGCCTAGTCTTGACATTATATTGATGACGTATTGGTTGTTTGCTTTTCAGGTGAGTGTAGACTACTACAGAGGGAGAGTGACAAGGTGTACTCTTGAGGGAGATAGTTTTTATTTCACGAAGTGTTCGTGGATCCTTCTAGGATGGACTTTGTTATGAGTTAGGAGAGGTTAGACCTCGACTTAATGGGGCTAGTTTGGATTACATGATTAGGTAAGTGCTTATTGCTTTAGTGTGTGAAATCGTACAATATGTGGTATGTTTGATTATTGATGAACTGGGGATAGATGCTTATGAGATAGGCTACGTGCTTAGTGATCTATAAGATAGGCTGTAAGCCTGGACATCCATAGGGTCGGTTATGTGCCTAGTTACCTATATGGTAAGCTGTATGTTCATTTATGTATATTTATATTCTTAGAATGGATCGTAATCTTAAGTGTTTATGTGGTAGGCTACGTGTTAGCTATTGAATGTTGCTTGTTGATTCTATATATGTATGCTATGTTAGTACTCGATATTCGTAAGGTTACAGTACTACGACTATGATATTTATACAGACTAGATTGGTAGTAATGCATGTATAAGAGTATGCTTAACCATGTTATGTATGTATGAATGATTAAATGAATATTACCTGTTATGGGCATATGATGTAGAAATGTATATCCTAGGTTATAAACCCATGTGGTTAGGATCACTTGTAAGTGTAATATGAATATACCGAATTGGTGTTAGGTTTTGAGTTACAAGTGTATGGACTGGCCAATCCATCACCCAATAACAAAAGGAGCTGTGATCCATGAAAGGTTATCACCTAGTTATATATAGGGAAAAGGTAAAAGATACCTAATAAGACGATTGAAGGCAGCAAGAAAAAAAAAATTAACTAAGGCAAACTTGCATAAATATGTATTAAATACATGACGGAAACGTAAAGCATCTTTAGTATTTGTCATGGCATGGTTGGTCTGTTATATGTGTTAAGTATAAGATTTTTTTCCTTAATGTATGTGTAAGGTATGTGGGAATAAATAGGGTATGCTAATTTCTTTGATGTGTAAGACACATGTAGTTCATATATATATATATATTTTATATATAACACCTATGGATTGGGTACATATGTGCTTGCATGGTTATGTTGCATTTTGAAGGATAAATTTGATGATGCATGAAATTAAAAGCTTAAAAGGATGAAGATGAAAAACTTTTAACAATATGTGGGAGTGTGTATGGAATATACCTTAGATACAGAGTAAAAGAGATTTAAATTTATCTTTGATGAATTAGATTGCTGAACTATTAGTTGATGATAGTGTTGTTCATATAGAGAGTGAATTGTGAATGGCATGGTTAGGTCAAGCTAGTGGTGAGTATGATTTCAAATTTTGCTTAACATGTAATTTGGTAATGGAAATTTTAATTTAAAAATAGGATGATCTTGTGAGAGTCCAATGACTTGTGAACAAAAATGGTACATTATTCACTACAAAAAAGTAATTTTTTGCGACACACATTATTAGTGATGCTCATAATACGTTGCCAAAAGTCTCTATTAGTGATGTACACCATGTGTGTCGCTAAAAAAGGCTTTCCCACCCAAAAAAAAAAAGGGCGCCAATCTTTTGGCGACGGGCAAAACGTTATTAGCGACGCCCACTGAGCGTCGCTAATAGTTGGATTATTAGAACGACGTCGTGTTAGGTATTATTTTACGACGCACAATGACTCTTAAGCGACGCTTACTATGTGTCCGCGACCTCTGGTTTCTTCTTTTCCCTCTCGAACGGTTGCGACCCCTTAGATTCTTTTTTTCCTCTTGATCTCTTCCTCTCGGTATCGATGATCTCTGATCTCTCTATTTATCTCAGTCGCTCTCTTTCTCTCTCTATATCGTGGATATCTCTTTCTCTCTCTCAGACGCTCCCTTTTTGCTGCTGCCGACCGTCGCTTTGCTGCTGCTGATTGCCACGACCGTAGGTCCCGTTGCTGCCGCCAATGAACGCCGAACTTACGATCTTACCACTTACCCTCTCTTTTATTTTTTGGAATAAGCCTATTCATGTATTGATGCAACTTTGTTTTTTCTTGTTTGGTTACCATGGAAAACAAGAAGGAAAAGAAAATATACCTATTTATGTATTAATGCAACTCTATTATATTTTGCATGTGTATATAGTGGTTATCTTGGCTTTGATTATAGTGGTTTTATTTCTTTTTGGTGATATTTATATTCTGATAATTTGTTGGCAGTGGGTATTTTGAGGGAATTTTTTTTTCTTCTTGGAAAAAAGTTTGTCAATTATAGGGTATCGCTAGCAATGTCATAGTAGTTTGTCAATTAATTTGACAAAAAATGTTGAACTTAAGTCATAAATCACATGTTTTTATAGGAATAATAAGTTTAAATTCTTAATTAATTTTATAGCCAAGTGCATCAATTAACCACACTAATTTAAAAATAAGTACAATCCCAGCGAAAAGAGTCACTCAATGAGTAGGAAAATTGTTAGAAATATGATTCATATTCTTGTAATAAGTGAAACTAGGTATATAGGTCTTATATGCTGAGTGTAGCGAATAAATTTGAAATTTTCGTATTAATAAAAGATTACTTCTCTTTAGAAATACATCTCTGTAATTTAGTTTGGTTATTATCAAAATCTTCACTGGTATAGTATGACTTGTGTTAACACTCAACTAACTTAATAATTACAGACCCATAAGATTCTGAAATGAATTACCAATAACTTGAGATAAATTTTTACATAACGATTATATAACAATTTTCCTCACACGAAGTCTCATATAATTGCTAAATAATTAGTGTCAAAAAATTTGTCGCTAGATGGATTAATTGAAGTCTGTATCCAAAGGAGTGGACCCCCTTTTTTTTTTTTTTGGGTGGGGGTTGAATTTTTCTTGTATTTTGAGTCCATTTCTGGTCAGCCCCCCTCCAAACAATCTTTGTGTTGTCTCTCTGTTTGTCTCTTTCTTTCTCTAGACTGGGTCTCTCTCCAAGATGTCTTCCTTCCTAGCATCTTCGCCTCCTTCAGAGTAAAAGGTTCCAGTCAATAAGCGCTAACCCTGCTTGTGGCAGTCTCAATCCATGGGTTGGGCTGCCAATTTAACTCTCATTACGTGTCACTCAACTATACAAATTAAATCAGAAATGATTTATTGATCTTATATTATTACTTATGTATTTTTATTTGTGTAATATGTCACCAGATGAAAGAGAGGGATGGAAGAATGGGGCTTCCTTATCTAGTGACACATCACATATGGGAAGATACATGCACAAAGATAGATAAGCCATAGTAAAATTTGACATTGGTTCAAGACTGGGATGAAGAATCTACTCTTGCCCTGCCCTGCCCTGCAGTGTCCTGAATATATATTTAAATTAGCTCGATTGTCATATTCTTGTATTAGTAGTGTTTATAACTAAATGATTATGTAACTCAATGTATAATTGCATTCATGTAAGCCTAACCCCGTTTGGGCGTCATTTTCATCACATGTGAATCTTGTCACAAAATTTATTCGCGATTAGGCTCGTGTGTATGAAAATTGATTCTTGAATTGTCCAGAGATGACAGTTTGAGAATGCATAAATCTGATTGCAATCAGTAGCGCATGCTTGAATGAATATTCCACTATGACAAAATTTCAGCACGATCTCCTATTGTTCTCTGGGTATATATTTAGGCGTGCTAACGTTTATCTCGGATACTTAGAGAACCATAGGGAGATGCTGCCAAAATTTTGTCCAAGTGGAATCAAGCATTTGATTTGCTGCTGATTGCAATGTAGATTATGCATTCACGAATGAGATAGGACCACCTTACCCTTTAGAGAGAAGTTGGAGATGATAGGATTCATGTTTCATATTTATCATGAGTATCATTTTTGACTTGTTTTAGGTAGACGAAAGTGGATAAGAGTTGGATGGACTTGAAGGGTAGGCATTTGCCAGGGTATATGAAGGGGATCAAAGATTTCATTGAGTTTGATCGTGCATCTGTAGATGGGAGAAATAGGATAAGATGTCCATGTAGGAGGTGCAATAATAGGGATTATATGCACATAGATGAGCCCAAAAAGTACCTACTCCAACACGGGATGGACAAGAGGTATACCGTTGGGAATTTCACAAGGGAACACCGTGACGTACGAGTGGTATTTGAGGATGAAGAAGAAGACGACGACGACGACTTTGGTGATAATGTTGGGGTTGGTTACGAAGGCTTGCCACAAATGCTGGCAGACTTGCAGGGGGCTACAACTAGGCTGAGTAATCATAGGAGTGACACAGGACAATCGGAAGTGTTTGAGTCCTTGTTGAGGGAAGCAAGGCAGTCGTTATATCCGGGTTGTTATAAGTTTTCAAAACTGAACTTTCTCGTGAAACTCCTTCATATTAAGACCATCAATCGATGGAGTAACAAATCATTTAATATGGTCATTGAATTCATTAAAGCAACGCTTCCTACAGGGGAGACCCTTCCGAAATCATATTGTGAGGCGAAAAGAATATTAAGAGATTTGGGCCTCGGGTATATTCCCATACATGCTTGCAAAAATGATTGCATGTTATTTTGGAAGGAGACTAAACAATGTAAGGAGTGTACGGTGTGCCACAAACCCAAGTACAAGCTGAATGAAGGAAAGAGCAAGATAATTCCGCATAAGGTGTTGAGATATTTTCCCTTAAAACCTAGACTACAAAGGTTGTACATGTCTCAAAAGACGGCATAAGATATGCGGTGGCATAAGGAGAAGCGTGTTAGTGAGGAAAATGTATGTAGGCATCCGGTAGATTCTCAAACTTGGGCTGAGTTTGATACAAATCATGAATGGTTTACAAATGAGGCACGTAACGTACGACTTGGGCTGGCTAGCGACGGTTTCAATCCGTTCGGTGACATGAGTAATACCTACAACATGTGGTCCAGTGTTGCTTGTGCCGTATAACTTGCCAACGTGGAAATGTATGAAAGAATCATTTATCTTCATGTCGTTGCTTATTCCAGGGTCGAAGTCTCCTGGTAATGAAATTGATGTGTACTTGCATCCTTTAGTGGATGAGTTAAAGGAATTGTGGGAGGTGGGAGTGGAGGCATACGACATCTAAGAATGAGACATTTCAATTGCATGCAGCGTTACTATGGACCATAAATGACTTTCCAGCATATGGGAACTTGTCTGGGTGGAGCAGTAAGGGGTATCTGGCATGTCCGGTTTGCAATAAGGATGCATGTTCCCTACATTTGTCCAATGGAAAGAAGATATACTACATGTGCCATCATCATTTTCTATTACCATCACATGGCTGGCGAAATTGACAGAAGCATCTGTTTGATGAAAAAATTGAGTGTAGATTGTCACCTCCATTGTTGTCTGGCAAAGACATGTTGGCACAATTGACACTCATCCAACTAGTGAGGTTTGAGAAGATACCGGGTACTAAAAAGAGGAATCGTATTAATGTGGAGTTAAATTAGACGAAGAAGAGCATATTTTTTGATTTGCTGTACTAGGGAGACCCTTAAGTTGAGGCACAATTTGGATGTTATGCACATTGAGAAGAACATCTGTGATAATATGCTGGAAACTTTAATGAACTATTGAAGGGAAGACAAAGAATACTGTTAAAGCCCGGTTGGACCTGTAGGAGCTGAGAATATTGAAGAGTTGCACCTAATACGTAGCAGGTGATAAATATATCGTGCCTCCTGCACAGTATACGTTATCATCCGCAAAGCGAATGACGATTTGCGAGTGGTTTAAATTAGTGAAGTTTCCAGATGGATACGCATCGAATATATCTCGGTGTGTAAATGTTATAGATGGGAAAATATCCGAATTGAAGAGTCATGACTGTCATGTCCTTTTACAACGACTTCTTCTAATTTCACTACGTGGATATCTCACTGATGACATATCAACTACATTGACTGAACTGGGTTGCTTCTTTAGAGAATTATGTGCGAAGACGTTGAATTTGGAAGTATTGGAAAAGCTCGAAAGGGATGTTGTTATGATCCTCTGCAAGTTGGAAAAGATTTTCCCTCCAGCTTTCTTTGATGTAATAGGTCCACTTAGCTGTGCATTTGCCTCATGAGGCAAAAATTGGTGGACCTATCCAATACTGTTGGATGTATCCAATAGAAATGTATATTTAATTTTATGAATTGTGTTATCTATCCATCCAAACTATTTTAATGTATAACTAATTAATTATTAAAACAGATATTTGCACACATTGAAGGAATATGTGTGTAACAAAACACGACTAGAAGGGTCAATTGTTGAGACTTACGTTGATGCTGAATGTCTCACCTTATGCTCTATGCATCTTGAAGATATTTTGACAAGGTTTAATCGTCAAGAGCAAAATTCTGATAGATATCCAGGGCAGCAAGGAACTAGTTTTGCGGTGTTTAATCAGAATGTGTGGCCAATAGGTGCTCGTATATATGAATGGTGTCATCCTCAAGACTTGGAAAAAGCCCACTACACCGTGCTCAACAACTGCGATGAGACATTGCCATATTTTAAGTAAGTTTATCGAAATCATTGCAATACTACGTTAGTACACAAATGTAAGTTACATATAACATATCTCATCTTATGCAGTGAGCATACGATCGAGCTTTAGCACGAACATGTATCAAGTTCTGATCTAGAGCAAAGACAACAAAATTTGTTTCCAAAGTAGTTCGGAGAACGTGTAAGACAAGGTTTCAATTAATTGTAATTGTATTAGCTTAATGCATTTGTATTCAATTAATTTTGTACTTGTATTGAATTAATAGATGAAGTTATTACGCCACTAACAATCTCTTGAGGCGTACGATCAATTATATTCCTTGGCATGTGGTCCTGATCAAAGGATATCCCACTACACCGGTTTACTTATTGATGGTGTTCGATTTCACATAAGGGAACATTAGGTTAGTCAGCGAACACAAAATAGTCGGGTCCTTGTTCAGGGAGATGGTGACGCTGGACAAACTGTAGAGTACTATGGTGTTTTATAAGACATCATACAGTTACATTATTGCTACAGTCATTCCGTGTATATTTTTAAATGTGATTGGTGGGATGTAAGTAATAAGAAGATTGGAATGCAGATCGATAAGCACTTCATAAGTGTTAATACATCACGTACGACATTTAAAGATGATCCGTATATTTTGGCATCTCAAGCAAAACAAGTTTTCTATTTGAAGGACACAAAAATTAGAGGTGATTGGCATGTTGTCCAAAAAATAAAATCTAGAAATGTTTATGATGTCCTAGAAGTTGGCGAGGGAGATGAAGATTTGGAGAGGATTGAAGAGGCACTATAAGAAGAGTCTCAAACTGCCCATGATGGTGTTGTCCGGCATGATCAAGAAGATGTTACTTCGTATCGGTTGAATAGAACTGATGTAGAACCAGATCATGTCGTAGCTTCCGACGTCAGCAATACCACACAATTAGATCCGAGGGATGCAACGTTCATTAATGATGATGATGACGAGGAAAGTGATTTTGATGATGACACATTGTTAGAGTATTGTACCGAGAATGAAGAAAATTCAAGTTCAGATGATGATACAGACTCAAATGAATAATTGTAATAGGTGTTACATGTGTTAGTATCAAGTGTAATGGATTTTGGCTTTTATAATGTAATGGATATTCAAATTTATGATGTAATGGGTATTCATTTTTACTTCGATAAGGATTTTAATTTTTATGATTAAGTAGAAACAATTTTATTTTTAAACTTTCTTTGTAGATATGGTTGGACCAGGTTCACGCAAGCGCACAGTTATGCAAGACCCATCGACCCCTTCCCCCTCATCTGCATGGTCGACCAATCCTGCCGTTGATGGTATGCATAGTTTCTATTTTTATTAATGATTTAATAAATATGGTACTAATTGTTTCTATTTTATTTCTTCTAAAGCTTCGGCCACCACCCCTAGACAAGGGTGTGGTAGGTCGAAGAATCGTAGCTTGCAGGTTCAGATGGAGGCAACGAGGGGCACGTGCCTTCGGATTGAGATACCTCCGGACTTGCTAAAGCCCATTGGTGGGTGGGCACAGCAGTTCACCACGGAGGTCAGTATCATTTACCAGCTATGCGCCCCACTCCATATTAGTGACTGGAGTTGGGTCACTGACGCGGAGTGACGGGATATTCATAGCGCATATCCTAGTATGTCTTTTATTATTGTGTTCACCTAAATTTTAACATATCTAATACTATAATATTTTGACAATGACATGCTTTATAGGAGAAGTTTGATATCGACCTCGACCTGCCTCATGTCGTGAAGGCAGTGGACCGTTACTTGGGGGTCCATTTCAGGGGCTCCACATGCACTACCAAGCGGAGGTGGCAGCCGATAGAGAGCCTCGCGACAGACCCTACAGGGGGTGGTGGTGGAGGATTGGATGTTACTATGCGACTGGTTCGCTAGTGATGCATTCCAAGTAAAAATTATCAAAATTAATTTTGTTGTTTGATAAATCATTGTCATTTATACTAACCTTCTTTGTTTTGGCTAAGTATAGGAACTTAGTAAGAAAAATAGTGAGAGCAGAAGCAAGTAACAGGTGACCCATTGTGGTGGATCACGATCTTTTGTTAGGTATAGACATGAGATGGTAAGTTAATACATGTATCAAGTTCTTATTGTATAATCTTTTCATGAAATTAATCTTCACGAGCTATTGTGTATTTGCTGCAGCGAGACCAGGAGACCGGTGCACCACCCAGCCCTATTGAGTTATGGCATAGGACGCACTACAATCCCTAGAAGGGTTGGACTGGGCCTGAAACTCAGCGACTTTATGTAAGTTATTTATGTATATATACTAGTATTACTAATTTAATATTAATCTAAAGTTATAAAAGTAGTAACATATATTTATGTGCTTTTATAGGAGGAGATGGTCCAGCTACGTGCTCAACTAACTCCTGAGGGTGAGCATCCGCCGACCATTGACCATATACGGGAGACTGTTCTGGGCAAGAGGCGCGGATATGTGAGTGGCTTAGGGAGTGGGATGGAGTCGACGACATCGTCCTCTAGCATCAAGAGTGATGCTAGGTTTCATGCAGCCACCCAGAGAGTTGAGGCAGTTGAGCAAGAGAATGTAGAGCTGCGACAGAAGATGATGTCGCTCGAGGAGCGCCAGGCCCAGCTACAGGTTCTTGTGCAGACGATGCTCAGCCAGCAGGGATGCTCTGTTCAGCCTTAGTAAGTTTTTAAAATTATTTACTTTGGTGGATTTATTATTTATATAAAACTTTACGTAAAAATAAAAAAAATATAGTTGCACGAACTTATTTAATTTCATCGGCTCGAATGATCGTTAAAAACTTTTGCAAGTTTCTACGCCAAAAAGGCCCATTTTGGAGTTTTGCAGGACCAAAACACCGGATATTGGCCTACCTACCACGAAACCCCAGTCATATACCTCAGAAATGATAAAATAGACTTGCACGAACTTACGGCACTCGGTTCGGATCACCGGTTTCGAAACTTATACAAGTTTCTGCTCCAAAAAGGCCCATTTTTGGGTTTTGATAGACCAAAACACTGGATATCGGCCTAACTACCACGAAACCTCATCACACACCTCACAAATGGTAAAGTTGACTTGCACGAACTTATGCCGCTCGGTTTGGATGCCCGGTCTGAAACTTTTGCAAGTTTTTGCTCCAAAAAGGTCTATTTTGGGATTTTCACGGACCACATCACACACCTCCCAAATGATAAAATAGACTTCCATGAACTTACGTGTATCGGTTTGGATGCTCGGTTTGAAACTTTTGCAAGTTTTTGCTTTAAAAAGACCCATTTTGGGGTTTTGACAGATCAAAACATCAGGATACCAACCTGCCGACCCCGAAATCCATCACACACCTCCCAAATGATAAAATAAACTTTCATGAACTTACGCCACTTGGTTTCAGATGCCCGGTCTAAAACTTTTGCAAGTTTCAGTTCTAAAAAGGCCCATTTTGGGGTTTTGACGGGCCAAAACACTGGATATCGGGCCTACCGACCCCGTAACCCCATCACACACCCCCCAAATGATAAAATAGACTTCCATGAACTTACGCCACTCGGTTTGGATGCCCGGTCTGAAACTTTTGCAAGTTTCTACTCTAAAAAGGCCCATTTTGGGGTTTTGACAGATGAAAACACCGGATACCGGCCTACCAACCCCCAAACCCCATCACACCCCTCCCAAATGATAAAATAGACTTGCACGAACTTACGCCACTCAGTTCGGATGTCCAGTTTGAAACTTTTGTAAGTTTTTGCTCCAAAAGGCCCATTTTGGGGTTTTGACAGACCAAAACACTAGATACCAACTTACCGACCCCAAAACCCCATCACACACCTCCCAAATGATAAAATAGATTTGTTCTAACTTATGCCACTTGGTTCGGATGGCCGGTCTAAAACTTTGACAAGTTTCTGCTCCAAAAAGGCCCATTTTGGGGTTTTGACGGACCAAAACACTATATATCGGCCTATTGACCCCCAAACCCCATCACACACCTCCCAAATGATAAAATAGACTTGCATGAACTTACGCCACTCAGTTCGGATGCCCGGCCTGAAACTTTTGTAAGTTTTTGCTCCAAAAAGGTCCATTTTGGGGTTTTGACAAACCAAATCACTGGATATCGGCCTACCTACCCCCAAACCCCATGACACAACTCAAAAATGATAAGATAGACTTGTACGAACTTACGGCACTTGGTTCGGATGCCCAGTCTGAAACTTTTGCAAGTTTCTACTCTAAAAAGGCTCATTTTGGGGTTTTGACGGACCAAAATACCGGATATCGGCCTACCTACCATGAAACCCCATCACACACCTCAAAAATGATAAAATAGACTTGCACGAACTTACGGCACTTGATTACGCCCAAAGAATAACGCGGTAGTTGTAGTGTAGCTTTGGTATGTCGATTCCACAAAGAGACAAAATTAAAAGAATAATAGACAGAATTTCTGAAACTAAAGAAATATTAAACGATTAATGAGAAAATAAAAATATAAAAAGTGATTTTGAATGTAAATAAAAATTAAACAAACTGATTAACGGACAAAGTACTCAAATTTAACGAACAGTAGAGCTTCGGGTATCCCTTGCACATATTTGCTACTTTAATTATTTTTAATTCACTGATAACTCAATTGAGAATTTAAATTCCAAAAATCTGAATCGGAATATATAAAATTATGAACCAAAATTAAACTGAAAGTAACCTTTGAAAAATTATTCATCACTTTTAAATCACACAAATTATTATTCACATTGAGAAAACCCAACGACGACAATATACCCAACGAGCAATATTGTAGCAGAGAATTAAATCAATATAAATAATTAATTGTTCCAAAAATAATCAAAATATTAATCCATTCAATAGAAAAAGCATGACTGAATCTATAAACAGACTGAACCCTTTAATTATTCGGAGAATAAAATTCAACAATAAATTGCGAATGATCATCAAAGAATTTAATAAATAAAAATCATGTACAGGAATCAAAAATAAATTAAAATAATCATCTATAGTGCAAGTTCATCCCTAACTCTACTCAGAAATTTAGTTACCCATGTACAGAATGGACAACATAAATTTCACGGAGAAAAATTGAGCCATGGAGTAGCGGCGACTGATTTTTCCCTGCGCCTCTACGCCGCACAACCCTCTGATTTTTCCTCTTCTGTTCTGCCACAGCCTCCCGAACTCCTTCTTGTTCTGCTTATTTTTTTTTATTTTTCAAACCCTCAGCGCATTAAGCCCTACACGCCTTGCGCCAAGCCCACAGCGCCTCAAGCCCAGCCTCACGTCCGCACAACAGCGCCTTTATTTCTTTCCGCGCTGGGGCCACTTCAAATCCATTTCCTGCTTTGTTTTTTTTTTTTTCCTTTTCTTTCCTTTGATTTCTTTTGTTTTGGTGTTGCTTCAGACCCAACCGTGCCACACTTCTTCTTTTTTTTTTTCCTTGCTTTCTCTCTAGCCGCACATGCAGTAGCTGCCACCTTTAGGCTCCATTTTCTATTAGATAACGACTGAATCTTGATTCGGGCTCTTCACAGAAGTTGTAGCCCTAGATGAGTAGATAATTGTAAGCTTAAAAACACCTGATTTGGACTTCAGAAACTCAAGTTATGATACCTTGAAGTTGGCTGGTCGGACAGGTTCGGAGCAGCTTTCCAGGCCTGTCTTTGAAATAATGTTTGGAGGCCCAAACGAACTCTGATATTTGAAAACTAGACCTTTCTGAAAAGCCCAAGATGTCCTCTAAAAACTTCATGAATACCACTTTCTGATTCTGAAACTACAACGCCATCCAAATCTCAGTTGAAACTCAATGGATCAAATCTGCCTAAAAGCTGAAAATTACACAATATACTCCATTAGGTCTTCTTTGACCTTCAATGCTTCCCTAATTGAATAAATATATTAATTAGCTTACTTAAAAAAAATATATATCATAAAACTAAATATGAAGGAACTACAAATATTAAACAAAAAAAAAATATATCATAAAACTAAATATGAAGGAACTACAAATATTAAACACTATGCTCTCATAATAGGGTCACATTTTAACATTTTAATCTAATAATAGGGTATTTAGAGTGCACTTTTGCGTACTATCACACCCCCCAACTTGCTCATTGCTAGTCTCTAGCAATTTTCATGCAAAAATAGCGAAAGAGACCCAAGAAGATCACACACAAAAGGCATTTAATTACACTTTTCAGATTTGCATATCAAATTAATTTTAGGAATTCAATAACCCTATAACAATCAATCCACTTATAGCAATTCGCAGAGTGTGTGTGTGTACAAAACCATATCCATCTAACCACAAACCATGACACATGCAACATCAAGAACATCTTAAGCAAAAGGTTCAACTCCATAATCTCACGGGTATAAAAGAGTTTCATGGAGGGGTTCTCTCTATGGAGTTGACAAGGGTACACACTCAATGAAGAATTTGGCAATTACGTACAAGCTGTCACATCCCGCATCCCACCCTACGCGGATGCTGAAGATGTGATGCCAGTTAGCCGCCTTGTTAGTCTGCAACCAACCAAAGGCAATCTTCTGAACCTTACGATGAATTACATTCCAAATGTAGGGTCAGAACAGCGGAAATTAAAACCTTTTTATCTCGGGAATGCAACTCAACTATATAGCTTATAAGTATGTACCACAGAGCAAGTCTATAATCAGACAGCTAATAACTCTAACCACAGAGCACATCTATAACAGATATATATAACACAGAGCATATAAAATTCCTCCAGAGTACCATTACCATGAGCCATGTCCCTACACATCTATTACATATGAATAAAGTCAACTATATCATCACACTCACCTGAATAGGTAGAATCAATCTATTAGAACCCAAGTCTCCACATATTATTGCCATTAGATCCTCACTCGGGAATGCCTCTCAGTCCACTAGTGACATGTCCTTGCGCTTTCTAATCCAATGGAGATATATCCTGAAAAATGTTAAATAAATGGAATGAGCTTAAACAAGCTCAGTGAGTAACATAAGTTCCTGCCATGGGTTTCAAAACCAGTTCATATATATATGCATGCCCAAATGTAACTCAGATAGAACAAAGCAGCTCAAATAGAACGGATACAGCTCAAATAGAACGGATACAACTCAAAGTGCCTGAACCTTCCCCAGGCAGTGTGGGATGCCGCACAAGATAATCTGTCAGTCACCCACCCCACACATGGAGGCCCATGTCCCCATAGCACACTACTGGTTAGGGGTCGGTATTAGAGCGAAACAGATAGGATTGAGCGGATGCTGAGTTCTGGGCATCCCATAGAGCCAGCCATCCATCCACTGATATACTCAATCCCGAAGTGGGCCCCAGAACAAAACTCAACATAACCGAATAGAATCAAACTAGACTCCAAGGACGGGTAACAGAACAACAAACCCGAACAGAATCAACAGGATATATCAGAAGGCAAGATAGAACAGAATCATGTCACAAGTAATGCAGTACAACAAGTATGCATGAAAGCATATGCATTAAAACAGTACAGTGTATAAAACAGTTCAGCATATAAAGCAGTATAGTATACAAGTTTAGGTAGTACAGAAAATATACACCAAGTCAGGAGTCCGAGTTACTCTCAAACTTATGCTTATCTCCATTCATAGATATCCCCCAGATGCGTTAGGTACCTCCATGCATATCCTCAATAATCATCATCCTGAATAACCATCACCAATTACAGACACATCAGAATTTAACCATTCATGTATTATTCGTCACTTTAGACGTCTATCGGATCGCCTAAGATAGTCTAATGACCTGCTGTCCTCTCACTAGGTTTCAACTAAGACTATTATGTTCCTTGATTAAGCTTAGTAGCTATCGGGGTTATGATATAAGTCATTTGGACTCTATCGTTATCTATCAAGCATCTATTTAATTTTTATGCAAGGCATTACCATTTTGCCATAGCTTGAGCACAAAACTAAATTTATCATTATTAACTATCAACCCTAAAACCATAAAAGATGTCACGTGTTAAGGATCATGGCAAGTTACAATTTAGCATCTTATTAACAAATATTGAATTAGCATAGGAGTAGAGATGTAGAAGAAACAATCACCTAATGTTGGTACCATCGGATTCACTTGGCAATCTTGGAATCAAAACTCTAGTTACTGATTTCCCTCTTTCTGTAACATTTCTCACCCTGCCATCATAATAGATAACAACATCCCAAAGGATGACCATTAAGTTTTTGAATAAAGTTCCAGGCTCAGTCAACCTTCTAGATGAATGGACAATAACTTCTCTACTTGAAATTGAGTGAGCCATCTCCACCTGAATCTGCATCATTAGACTCATCTGCTGCTGCTTGCTCCTGTAACCTCCCTTACAGTGCCATCAAAACACCCATAAGTTCAATCGCCACCCAACAGCCGCATCACCCACACCATATGAATAAATATATATATATATATATATATATATATATATCCCTGCAACAAATCCCAACAGAGGAATAATTGCCTCCAACGTTACACACACACACACACATCGATCACCTCCAATATATTTTAAAATGGGTCCTAATTCTGCAGGCAACCTTAGGAATCTTCTAGTCGTGTCATCTTCCACCTTCAGTCACAGCAGATTTCCCAATCTCCATTGTTGAGCAACAGCTCTGTTACTTTGTACTTTACCCAATAAGTCTGAACAACTCAAACACAGCCAAATACCTCTTAAATTTAGACCGCAATTGGAACCCCCTTCATCCAAACCAAACTGCGTGCAAGGAGGACTGTGCCCAACACAAGGAACAACCCAAAACCAACATGCTGCTACATTGCTACTGCTGTAGCAAGTCTTGCAACAATAGCTTTCGACCGCTACTGCAACAACAGCTCCGTTTGCTTTGATTTGATCAATGTCGTCCTTGCTTACATGAATCAACCGAACCAACAAAATTCCCTGCACCACTACACACAACCCCCCAAAACATCATCCATCCAACGATCAATACGCCCCACATGATTCACCCCCTGTAGTGCGCTACTACCAACAAACACACTCTCTGCCGCTCTTTTCTTCCTCTGCATTTTCGTCTCTCTACACCGACTTTCTCCCCCTATCGCAACTCCAGTAGCAACCCCCGTTCGAATCAGATTACAAGTGCAATGTCTTCCCAAATCAGCAGCTCTGTTTACTGCTCAATTTCAACCCAAGTTTAGCTCCATCCATGCCAATACAACCGAGCCAAAACCCATCTGCCTTTGATCGAAACAAGGGATTTCACCAATTGTCGCTTCGTGCTTTTGCTGTTGCGCCTTCAGCTATGACGCTTTCATGGCCCAAATTGAAGCTCGTCGCCCTTCCTTCAACCACGACACCCACACACATAAATTCCTGTTGCACCGCTTGCGGCAGCACTTTCATCGTCCCTTTCGGTTCTTCTCACTCCTTCTCTAGACGCCTAGATCCTTCCCCCATTCAATTAGTTCATCTATATATATATATATATGTATATTGGCCTCAAGTTCTAGCAGCTTCGGCTGCTCTTCTTTTCTCTCTACTTTTTGGAGCGCACGGAACACTCTAGAACACACCAGCAACCACCGCCATATAACGCTCACTATTTCTCCATTTTTCTGTAAATATCCAGAAGTTTCACGGTTTTGTCCCTTTTTCTATTTCTATTGGCTCATGTATATTCTAGCAGCTTCCCAATTATATATATATATATATATATATATATTTATTTTTTTTTCAATATACATACTTGGGTCGTTATTACTATTTATTTTGCCGCTTTAAATATATAAAACTATATATAAGCATATTTTTGGATTTACCTTACCGTATCTCATATTTTATAGATATTTTATCCCATAAAATATTACATTATAAAATGCTAGTGAATTTGCCATAAAGCCGAGGCTCAAATAGCATAACTAGTATTTTACCAACCCGTTCGTGTCTCAGATGATTTTCATATTTTTATTTTATATCTGAAGACATCAAATCCCGTTACGGCTTATCATATTTGGGGCTATATTGATTATTACCGTAACATAACCGAATCTTTATAAAATTGAGTGCAGTCTAAGACATGTCAAGTTTTTGGGATATTACATAAGCAATAAGCAAACATTGATCTTATGATAGGCGCACTAACAAATGAGACTTCCACCACTCTTTCCACAGGCTTCCTTAGGATCAGAACGATCAACATAAAAAGAGTTGTAACATGGTTCGGGTTAGGGGCTATATGAAGAAAGATAACAAGGATTCAAAAACTTCCAAGTGCATACTAAGAGAATTTCATTAAAAATCATAGCAAACCAAACTTCTCACTTGATGTACTCTTCAACTTTCCAAATCACTGAATGACAATACTTCTCCTTCTTCTTCCTCTTTCGTTTCTTTTTTTTTTCACTTTTTTTTTTTTTTTTTTGAGAATGATAAACTTTGATGCTCATTGGCTTTAATGCTCACCCAACTGAACACTTTGCACTTGTACTCTTTCATTTTTCTTTTTCTTCATTTTCCAATTCAACACAAAAGACAATAAATGCAAATTTCACACCTAGTACACACTTGGAAGAAAAAAAGGTAGGAAAATCAAGGTATAGGCTATACTCCAATGTAGAGCGGTATGGATGATGTGGGCACATGAAAAAAACTATATGTGTTTGTTGGCTCAAAGTTGGCTACTAAGGGTCTATGATGAGAAAGGTTAGCTTGAAAGGCTCAAATGTTAATCCTAAGTTGACATTCGTCATATCGCAAGTATATCCGCCTTCATACCACCAACCATGTAATGATATTCTCAAAAAAAGTGCCCAATTCAATAGATCAATGAATGCTCATCACTAATTTTCTACATTTGTAGGCTCTCAATTTTCTCCAAAACTCACATGAATACTTAAGCAAAAGAGTTTTCTAGCTACATGTGTCAAACCACCATCTTACCACAAAGTTTGGATAAGTGCATTAAAAGTTCTGTGAATGCCTCAAGTAGAATGATTATGGTGGATTCGGTGAATTCACAAAAATAGCTATGAATGAAAATGAGTACTCATGTGAAAAGATGCACGTGTGATGCAAATTTTTTAAAAAAATTTGACACATGAAAATATGCAACAGCAGTTTAAATGTTGAATTTGCAACCATCACCCCCCAACTTAAATGAAACATTGTCCTCAATGTTTAACAATCGAAATTGAATAGAAGGTACTAAAAAGGGTAGAATACACTTGATTGTGATGTGGATAGCTCGCTAAGCACCAAAGATGGCAATCTGAACTGACAAAATGAAACTAACCTGCAAATAAAAACAAAGAAAACAACAGCAAACAAAAAGAAAAAGAACAAAAATAAAAGAGAACAAAAACAAAATAAAAAAAATAAAATAAATAAATAAATAATAAAAAATAAAAATAAATAAAACATACCTGCATGGCGTGATCACGGTGGATAGACCGGGTCCATAAGTGGAATGTCTTCCACTTTCAGAATTTGCCTATCAATTAAAACTTTAAGGCGCTAGCCATTGACTTTAAAAATCTGACTATCATTAGGGATCCTCTATTTCTACTACCCCATTTTCAAAAACATTCTTCACTGTAAAAGGGTTTGTCCACCTAGACCTGAGTTTTCCTAGGTGCTTATGGAGTCTAGAGTTATATAAGAACACTCGATCATTAGGCTTAAAAGTTTTTCTCAAAATATTTTTATCATGAAACGCTTTCATTTTCACTGGATCAGCAATGCTCCAACCTATGGCTGACCTATGCTTACTTAGGGTCTGAATTGATCTCTCACCTTGAAACTTAGACAATTCGGATGAGATAGTAATAAGAAAAGTATTACCTGGACCAAGGAAGGCATGCTTTAAACCCTTAGGCAAAGGCTTCAATTCAACTTTGGGTGCTTCCACACTTGAAGGAATCTGTACTTCACTTATTTTAGGCAACTCCTCAAACTTCGGTTGCCATCCCCTTGCTCTATAATCCTAAGTTCTGTCAAAAATAACACAAACATCAACCATATCAGATGGATCAGAAATATAATCAAACTCAGAATTAACAAGAAAATGCTCAGGGGGATTAGAATCATGAGTTGCAGGAACTCCCCTATCCATGAGTGAATCAATCATTTACGTCTGGCAGCTCTCATCCTCCTCTTCTGGTTATTTTGCAACATGAAAGATATTCACCTCAAGAGTCATGTTCCCAAAAGACAAGCTTCATGAGCCCATTCCTGCAATTAATAAGAGCATTAGCAGTGGCAAGGAAAGGCCTACCTAAAATCAAAGGAATTTTTGAAGTAGAGTCAACAATAGAGTTAGTGTCAAGGATTATGAAATCAACAGGATAATAAAATTTATCAACTTGAATTAGAACATCCTCTGCCATACCCCGTGGCGCTCTGACTGAACGGTCAGCCAATTACAATACCACAGAAGTTGGTTTGATCTCTCCCAACCCCATCTGCAAATAAATAGAGTAAGGCATTAAATTCACACTAGCTCCTAAATCAAGCAAAGCTTGCCCAAACTCATGATTTCCAATGATGTAGGCAATGGTTGGACAACCAGGATCCTTGTACTTGGGAGGAATCCTCTGCTCAATTAGAGCACTAACTTGCTCTGTCAGGAATGTTGTCTTCTTCACATTGTGCTTTCTCTTAACTTGTACACAAATCTTTAAGAACTTTTGCATAAGTAGGAATTTAGTTTAATCACATGCAAAAGAGGAAGATTGATTTTTACCTGCCTGAGATTCTCTAAGATTTCATTGTTAGGATCCAAAGTGTGCTTGGTCGATTTTAAAGCTTGAGGGTATGGTACTTTAACATAGCTCTTTGTCACCTCCGGTTCCTTGGGCAGCTCAGCATTGCTACTATCTTGATCTTTTTTCCACATCCTCCGATTTGTCCATTGTTGGGATGTGTAAGGACTTACCACTTCGAGTCACAATGGCATTTGCATCCTTCAAATTCTCTTGTGCCATGTGTTGACCTTGGGGTGTGGACTGAGCTTGGGAAGGGAATCTGCCTCGCTCATTCACACTCAAAGAGCTCATCAATTTGGACACTTGGCTTTTTATCTCCTTATTTTCTTCCACAACCTGCGTAATCAAAGATTCAAACTTTTGGTTAGTCTTACCTTATGCTTTAATAAATGCTTGCAAAGTGTCTTCTAAAGAATACCTAGAAGATGAAGATGCATGATATGGTGCATGATATAATCTAGGGGGCTGTGCAGGTGGTGGTGCAGGTGGCTGGTTTTCAGATTTCCAGCTAAAATTGGGGTGATTGCGCCACCCCGGATTGTAAGTCTCAGAGAAGGGTGTGAAAGGCTTCTTGTTCATACCTAAGGTATTAGATTATTCATCATACATCCCTCTCATCTCAGCAAATGTAGGACACTCTTGGGCGAGGTGATTTACCCCGCCACACACAGAACATGGTGCAAAAGCCTCTGCATGATTAGCCAAGTGTGTTGGCTTTAAGTCTCTAGCCTTTAGCACCTTTAATTCCCTAGTGAGTATCTCAACCTTAGCTTTCAAGTTATACTCCTCCCTAAGATGGTAAATTCCCCCACTATTTTGGCTCCCTATAGGTCGTGACCTATTTGTGCTCTCAGTAGCACTAGGTCCTGTCCAAGTGTGAGCTTTTTCAGCAAGCTCATTAAGGTACTTTATGGCCTCATCAAGATCTTTCTGCAAAAACTTACCATTACACATCATCTCTACAAATTGGCGCTCTCTAGGTGTAAGTCCCTCATAAAAATAACTCACTAGACCCCAACTCTCATACCCATGGTAAAAGCACATACTCAATAACTCCTTAAATCTCTCCGAAGACTGATACAAAGTCTCACTGTCCTTTTGTGCAAAGGTGGAAATTTGTCTTTTTAAAACATTGGTCTTGTGTTGGGGAAAGTATTTAGTAAAGAAAATCCGAGTCATCTCATTCCATGATCCAATCGACCGTGGTCTCAGTGAGTATAGCCAACTCTTAGCTCTATCCTTTAAAGAGAAATAAAAGAGCTTAAGTTTCACAGTGTCTTGTGTTGCGTTTTGACTATGGAAAGTCGCAACTACCTCTTCAAACTCCCTAATGTGCACATATGGATTTTCATTTTCCAAACCATGAAATGTAGGGAGTAACTGTATCACCCCCGTTTTAACATCAATTTGACGCATATTGGGTGAAAACAAGATGCATGATGGTATGGCTGTGTGTGTAGGGTAGAGGTAATCCTGAAAGGTCCTAGTGGGTTGATCCTCGTGTTCACTCATATTTTCAGAATTTGAAGAATTATCAAACAAAAAATTAGAAAAACAAGAAAAACTAGAAAAATTAGACTCTAAATCTGACTCTAACACAGGCCTACAACCAAATCGACTTAAAGCATCCCTATACCTATTATGCATGTAAGATAACAATAAAATAAATAAATGAATAAATAAAATATGAAAAGAAAAAAATAAATAAAATAATAATGCAATAAGTAAAAAGAAGGGAATGAAGTTACCGCCTTTACAAACTGCTAAAAAGAAAAACTATTTACTGATTCTTCTACCGTCTCCCCGGCAACAGCGCCAAAATTTGATTACGCCCAAAAATTAACGCGGTAGTTGTAGTGTAGCTTTGGGGTGTCGATTCCACAGGGAGACAAAATTAAAAGAATAATAGACAGAATTTCTGAAACTAAAGAAATATTAAACGACTAACAAGAAAATAAAAATATAAAAAGTGATTTTGAATGTAAATAAAAATTAAACAAACTGATTAACGGACAAAATACTCAAATTTAACGAACAATAGAGCTTCGGGAATCCCTTGCACATATCTACTACTTTAATTATTTTTAATTCACTGATAACTCAATTGAGAATTTAAATTCCAAAAATCTCAATCGGAATATATAAAATTATGAACCAAAATTAAACTGAAAGTAACCCTTTGAAAAATCATTCATCACTTTTAAATCACACAAATTATTATTATTCACATTGAGAAAACCCAACGATATACCCAACGAGCAATATTGCAGCAGAGAATTAAATTAATATAAATAATTAATTGTTCCAAAAATAATCAAAATATTAATCCATTCAATAGAAAAAGCATGACTAAATCTATAAACAGACTGAACCTTTTAATTATTCGGAGAATAAAATCCAACAACAAATTGCAAATGATCATCAAAGAATTTAATAAATAAAAACCACGTACAGGAATCAAAAATAAATTAAAATAATCATCTATGGTGCAAGTTCATCCCTAACCCTACTCAGAAATTTAGTTACCCATGTACAGAATGGACAACATAAATTTCACGGAGAAAAACTGAGCCATGGAGTAGCGGCGACTGATTTTTCCCTGCGCCTCTGCGCCGCACAACCCTCTGATTTTTCCTCTTTTGTTCTGCCGCAGCCTCCCGAACTCCTTCCTGTTCTGCTTTTTTTTTTCTTTTTCAAACCCTCAGCGCATTAAGCCCTACACGCCTTGCGCCAAGCCCACAGCGCCTCAAGCCCAGCCTCACGTCCGCACAACATTGCCTTTATTTCTTTCCGCGCTAGGCCCACTTCAAATCCATTTCCTGCTTTGGTTTTTTTTTTTTTCTTTTCTTTCCTTTGTTTTCCTGTGTTTTGGTGTTGCTTCAAACCCAACCATGCCACACTTCCTTTTTTTTTTTTTCTTGCTTTCTCTCCAGCCGCACATGCAATAGCCGCCACCTTTAGGCTCCGTTTTCTATTAGATAACGACTGAATCGTGATTTGGGCTCTTCATGGAAGTTGTAGCCCTGGATGAGTAGATAATTGTAAGCTTAAAAATCACCTGATTTGGACTTCAGAAACTCAATTTATGACCCCTTGAAGTTGGCTGGTCGGACAGGTTCAGAGCAGTTTTCCAGGCCTGTCTTTGAAATAACGTTTGGAGGCCCAAATGAACTCCGATATTTTCAAACCAGACCTTTCTGAAAATCCCAAGATGTCCTCTAAAAGCTTCATGGATACCACTTTCTCATTCGGAAACTATAATGCCATCCAAATCTCAGTTGAAACTCAATGGATCGAATCTGCCTAAAAGCTGAAAATTGCACAATATACTCCATAACTCTTATTTGACCTTCAATGCTTCCCTAATTCAATAAATATATTAATTAGCTCACTTAAACAGAAAATATATCATAAAACTAAATATGAAGGAACTACAAATATAAAACACTATGCTCTCCTAATAGGGTCACATTTTAGCATTCTAATATAATAATAGGGTATTTAGAGTGCACTTTTGCGCACTCATCAGCACTCAGTTGGAATCACCGGTTTGAAACTTATACAAGTTTCTGCTCCAGAAAGGCCCATTTTTGGGTTTTGATGGACCAAAACACCAGATATTGGACTAACTACCATGAAACCCCATCACACACTTCACAAATGATAAAATATTCTTGCACGAACTTACGGCACTCGGTTCGGATGACTAGTTTGAAACTTATGCAAGTTTCTGCTCCAAAAAGGCCCATTTTTAGGTTTTGACAGACCAAAATGCCGGATATCGACCTACCGACCCTGAGACCCCATCACACACCTCACAAATGATAAGATAGACTTGCACGAACTTACAACACTCGATTCAGATCAACGGTGTGAAACTTATGCAAGTTTTTGCTCCAGAAAAGCGGGTTTTAGGGTTTTGACGGACCAAAATACCGGATATCCACCTAACTATCTTGAAACCCCATCACACACCTCACAAATGACAAAATAGACTACCAAAAACTTAGGGCAATCAGTTCGGATTAGTGGTTTGCAACTTATGCTACTTTATGCCGTTCTTACTATTTATGCATGCAAAAAAATATATTTACTTTCATAAATATTTAATAAGTGTTCTAATATATATTATTTCATCTTTATTTCAAATTGATTGCGATTATTGTACCGGGGTCTTTAGGTTTTGCATCGGAACTGACTATTTTTATTTTTTCATCCACATCTGTAGTTACATTTTTTGAAACAATTTTTTTATTTTTGTATTTATTGTTAAATTGTACTTTTACAAATGTAAGTAATTAATTAGTATAATATATATATATATATATGAATGTATTGTTCTTTTTCAATATATATTCATTTCAGAATGTTTGAATTTTACTGTATATCAGGATGATTGATACAGGTCTAAACAGGAATAAAATAACAAATAAAACAAATAATATAGGGAAAAAAATAAATAAAACTTTTAGTGACGCACAAAATGCGTCGCTAAAAGCTAAGAAATCAATTTATAGCGACACTTCAAATTCGTCGCTAAAGATTGGCTACACACTATTAGCGACACACAACAAGCGTTGCTAAAGGTTGGGTAAATATACCATTTGCGACGCAATTTGTGCGTCGTGAAAGGCCACAATTAGCGACACCCATGGTGCGTCGCTAATGGTAACTTTTAGCGACACACAAATTGCCCATGCATAGTATTAGCGATGCCCATTCCTGATTATTAGCGACACCATGTGTACATCGCTAAAGGTAACCATTAGCGAAGCATAGTGGTTTGTGCATCGCTAATACTATTAGCGACACGACCTTTAGCGACGCCCGTTCGTGCGTTGCGAAAGAGCTTTAACGACGCATTTTACTACTATTAGCGATGCATGTGCGCATCACTAATAGTCCTGTTTCCTGTAGTGATTGTTAATATTAGGGTTATGATTTACTACCAATATTAGTGGATACTCTTAGAATGTAAGATTAGTTGGAGATAGTGTGTCTAGGGGATGAAGTGACTCATAGATATACATATGGAACTATGGTTGGCTACTGAGAATTATCATAGTGCATTTGATGGCTTTTCATCTTTAGTGGAGTATGGGAATTCTCTAAATTTTGTTATGACTATTTCCTATTGTGGCCACGTGGTGGTTGGATTGATCTTTAAAGGTGAGGTTTTCTATTATATTTCTTTGATGATTGAAATCATTTGTTAGTAAGGCCTGTGCATGCCTGTTTTGTTTTTTCTCCTAGTTGATGGATGATAGATTATAATCATAACTTTACATGATGAGTGAATACTAATAGTGAAGAATTAATTTAGGACATTCTGATGATTCACTTGGGAGATTACTACCGTAGGGAGAGTGAATTCTCCATAGAATGGTTTGATAATGTATCTTGTGATAATTGTGAAAGTATATGAGTTGAAAACTCAATTTGAGGACTTATGAAGAAATGACTAAATGATGAATCCGGTGTGTAGAATGGGTTATGATTGTGTTGATTATAGTGATTAAATCAAATTAGATTTGAAACTAATGTGATAAGTTCCATATGATTGATAGATTCTTTTAATTAGTGGAGAATGCAACATGAGTGTTATAGATCTTTGCAAGATCTTGATTGATAAAAGTATTGGAGAAGTAGCCTATCAGTTGGCGCTACTGCCACAGTATCTGGGGTTTATGAAGTCTTTCATGTATTGATGTTGAGGAAGTATGAGCATGACCCTTCACATATACTAGATTGGGTCGATCTTGAAGTGGAGGGTGGTGTTTCTTATGATGAAAGGCCTGTAAAGATATTGGACTCGAGGGACCAAGTTTTGTAGGGCAAGACCATCCCTTTTGGTCAAGGTTCTTTGGAGCCATCATAGGGTCGAAGAGGCCACTTGGGAATGTAAGACTAAAACCTGTGCTAGGTATCCAGAGTCGTTTGTTTCTAGAGATATTTTCTTTTAAATTTTGAGACAAAATTTCTTTAAGGGGGAAAGGATGCAGAGACCTAAAAAAGGAGGGTAAATTTTTTGTTTTTGTTGGTAAGGCACTATTCATGCACCGTTTGCCAATAGGGCGTTACACATGCGCTTTTAGATGTAAGACATGTTTAGGAGCATATTTTGAGTATGTCATAGAAGCAAAATATTCTTATAATGTTAAAATACACCTCTTGTAAAAATTTGAGCCTATTCGGAGACAATTTAAAAAATAAACCATAAAGGGCATCCCGGGTGGCCCGGGTGGATCCGGCCAAACCCAGCCACAGGCGAAAATAAATTTTTTTGGAAAATATCATTTAAAATAATTTTAAGAACTTTGGCTAAAAAAAAATATCGAATTGAGGCGTTTCAAGACGGGTTGTAGTGTAACGGGGTCCTATATTCATTGAGGGCAAAATAGTCTTTTTGCTACTTTGCCCCTTTAGTATAAATAGACCCCTTACTGTAAGAAAAAAATAGAAATTGTCTGGAGAAGAAGCAGAAGTCGTGCATGGGATAAAGTGAAGAGAAACCTAGGGTTTTCCAAGCTTTAAGCCACCAAAAGACACCTTTAGGCTAGGATTCTCACAAGACTTCCTTCTAGGAAGTTGTTCCCCACGTCAAGGGTTACATTCTCATCGATTGGTTTAGCTGCACAGCAAACACAACTCCCTAGGTTTGAGAAAAACCCTTTTAGGTATGATATCTTGCTAAGTAAAGAATAAGGTTAAGTTTAGAAGTGTTTCATATGTTGATTGAGTGATTTATATGTTTATTTGTTGTTAGAAAGTCACTTAGGATGTAAGTGCTTTAAAAACCTAAAATTGGTTGTTTATGTACTTGTGTGTTCTTTGTATTCTTTGAAAATTTGGTGAAGTGATAAACATGAACCATCACTAGATGTATGATTTATTGTATTTTAGCTTATGTTCATGTAGAAAAAATCTTGTAGTTGGAAAGTTATGATTTATTCAATGTATTGGTACTTTAGGTATTTTGTAATCTTTGAGAATTTGTCAAAATGATGAACATGTAACTTGAATATATGTTTGATTCTTTATTTTGTGGCTTATGTTCATATGAGTAGACCATGTGTTTTGGAAGATATGGTTGTTTAATGCATTGATGCCTTGTGTAATTATGTGTTCTTTGAGAATTGTTAAGATAGTGAATATGTAACTTCAGCATGTGTTTAAATTGATTGTATATAGCATATATTCATGTGGAAGAAGTTTTGTGATTCAAATGTTATAGTTGCTTTGAGTTTATTGCATTGTTTAAACCATGCTCCAAGTGTTTCATGAAATACTTCATTGAGATTGCATAGAAAAATCAAGGTATATTGGCATAGTGTGAATCCTTGGAAACATGGCCTGAGTTAAGAACTTTGATTCTATACATTATGGGGGTGCAGATCCTGTGGTGAAAAACTCAAAATTGGCCATTGGTACTCACATGCCTACGGGGTCCGGACCGTGAAGCGAGACATACATTGGTACTTGCATGCCAACGGGGAAGAACCGTGAAGCGAGACATGGGTGGGCATAGAGATGCATGTGTGTTTCATGCATCTTGCTATTGCATTGCATTGATGAAATGAGAAGGCGTGTAGTTTATAAATGTACACTTGCACATGCCACGCCTTAACTTTTTTCCTTGCATTAGCATTATGTCATACCAGCAGTTGAGCTGACTCTTCGTGGGATATCATATTACAGATGAGGCTCTCGGTACTTGAAACTTAATAAAGTCGTAAAGAGCGGAGAAGAAATGGACCACGAAGGATATTTAGCCTTAGGGAAAACATTTTGAGTTGTGTGAGAGCATAAGCCCAAGGACATGTGTAGTGAAATTGTAAAAGTCTTGTATATTATGAACACAATGGGCAAGGCCCTAAAAAAATTGTAATGAGTATGAAGTATGTAATATTTCAAGTTCAATTACATTTGTATACATAGAATGAGTTGTATATTAAATGGTGTATGTTTAATTTCTATGAAATTGTGGCTATCGAGTGAAGATGGAATGTGTAAATCCTTATGTATATGAAGTATTATGAATATTAGGTGGGAAAAATGCTTAGGAAACAAAGGAGACTATGGTGAATTTTTTTAAAATATACCAACTAGATTGAGTGGAGTGGGAAAGCATGCCTAGATTTTCTAAGTAGGCAAATAAATGACTTGAGAAGAAAAAGAAAGGTAGGGAAATAGAAATAGGGGCCAATTAGTCCAAAAATTACTTAAGGTCAAAAAATAAAGGAAAAAAGGGCAAAATGGTCATTTTACATGTTATAGGGCCCTACACCAAGTTTGGTGATTAAATAAATTGAAATGGGTATAAAAATATCAAAATCCAGATTTTTGGCCAAGGTTGGATTTTTGGGTCTTGTAGTATTTTAGCTACTGGTTTACTGTAGCTGTGAATAGTAAACCAGCAGCCCAATAGGTCCAGATAGCCCCAGGCCATGCCCAGCCAATCAGTCGCGTGCCCTCACGCCTGCCAGCTCGCAAGCCGTGCCTGCCTGCCCCTACGCACGCGCCTATGCGCCTTGCCTGCCCATGCCTTGCCTTACTACCCCTTCTACGCGATAGCCTCCTAACACCTCCCTAAAACCTGTCCTTGACCACCTTTTTGAGCTATATTTGGCCACCCTATTGAGCCATGTTTGGGCACCCTATTGGCCACCCTTTTGGGCTATTTTTAGCCACCCTTTTAGGGCCATGTTTGGCCACTTCCTTAGGTCACCTTAGGTAGGGTTCTTAACATATTCTTTGCCAATGCCTTAAGGAATTTGGGACTCATTTGGGCCATTATTCCAAGGTATATTTAGAGACATTTTGGGGCAAATCTTGGAGGCCATTTTTGAACATGGTTCGGGGGAGACATTTGACTACCATTTGAAACACATTTTGGGGTAGGCCAAATAGCAAGTGTTCATTTTGATTTTGGGGAAACACAGGGAAGTGAATGAATAATCAATTAGGTTCATTTAATTTTCTCAATTCATTTCACTCACCCCCCGGGTTTGTGAAGACTCGGGGCTTGACACATTTAATCTAAAATTAAAAAATTTATAGGCTAGGGAAACCAATGGAGCTTGCCCATTCGCAGGAAAACTTTTCAAGTCCATTGTCCTTTACAATTGCCTCAAAATCAATTAAATTAAATACATCACCTAGTGGCCATCCATGAGAGATAGGATACATCCATTCACATAAATGAACTATTCTAATATGGGAAAAAAATATTAAAGCATTTAAACATGTGGTTAATCATATAAATCACCCATGTATATTTTAGAGTATACCAAGATTTAATCCATGTATCCAAGAACCTGTATAGGTCAAGTCTCACTTAACCTATAATTTTAAATCCAATATATTTGGGTATCAAATACCCATGAATATCACATACCCATTATAATATAAACAATGGATATATAAAATAAAATTAAGCCATTGGGTATCATATACCCAAATAGTTAAAAATAATAATTTTTAGTAAAATATATAATATCAAATATTATATATATTTATATATATATATAATATTTGTCATGTGCTAACCATGGATATCAAATAACCAAGCAATTTAATAAATTTGGGTAACTAATACCCAATTACAATACATGATTAAAAACATTAATATAATTTTTCTTTTAATAAACTATATATATATTATATAGTATATCTAATATCTATATTAACTTTAAACCGCATCACAATGATGCCCAAATTTAATTATTCATATGGTTATACAATTTATTATATCTAATATCTATATCAACTTCAAACTGCATGACAATGATGCCCAAATTTAATTATTCATACGGTTACACATATTTCTTTTTATTTACGATGCCGGGCCGAAACCCATACTATGCGGATCTTATGTCGCGGGGCCAACCCAATGGTCGTCCTTACTTTTTTCATTCTTTGTATCCATGACAACAATATATAATGCAAACTTAAACAGTAAAATAGCGAAAGTCTTAAATACATCAAAGGGTTCTATAATGTCAAAACAAAAACCAAAATAACCTCACTCTTAGGTGATGAGTTCATGGGAGAGACTACATCACTTCTAACATTTTCCTCAAACTGTCCCTCTATGCTTTTGGACTCCTAATGTGGTCCTACAGCATCTTTACTTGAAAATATAGTAAGTTAAGGTGAGCTAAATGAAACTCCGTAAGTAAAAGCCCATTTCAGACACGGGTTAGGGTTAACATAGAAGAATATGATAGCCAATCATGGAAACAGTTGCAGTTAACGGTAAAATCCCATAATGACTAATGAACATTAAGGCACAATAAACAAGTATGAGTAATGGCATAGCATGAATATGGGAAAACTCAATAATAACAATCAACATAAATATACTGCCACAATAAACCGGTCACAATCAAGTCCAATAAATGAAGGAACTATCAACATAGAATTATTCATAGGAAAATGACAACATCCTATGAATCCAATAGATGTAACCTCTCAATCAATCATAAATGATGCATTTACTCTGTTCAGGGTTTAGTAGACCCTCGGTCTTTTGGGGCCCGGCATACCCTCTTACATGAATGCATATAAAATGTCTTTATAACTCACTGCGTAAAAATGCCATCATTGCCATATGACCATTCAAGGACTCGACCCGTAGGTCCTATCAATCGACCCGTAGGTACTGTCAAATCGACCTGTAGGTCTTGTCAATCAGATAGCATCAGATGGATATTATGACTGAGCACAAATCCGACATGCACAATAAATCATGATATTTCGTGATTCCATAAGAAATGAATAAGGTATGGAATATCGTGCAGTAAGCATACAATAACAAGCCTTTCAAGGCACAACACAACAAAGCAATCATGACATAACAGTCAATAAGCATCCACCAGATAGGACAATATCGATGGTGGACCATAGCAGTGGGTACGTACATGAGTACAAAATTTTGGCAGTAATAGAAAGAATATGGCAGTCATAAGTACGCATTCCTATGCACATGTACGTTGCATGTATGTGTAGGCCATTAGATATGAGTGTATGTATATGCTTATAGAAATAAGTATATATGTATATATATAAGTGTATGATTAAAGTATAATATATATATAGTATTGTGTAGGGTATATATATATATATATGTATGTATCTCTTTTAATTAGAAATACATGAAAAGGAAAAGGGAAGGGGGCAGCATGTAGTTGTAGTGTGTGTGTGTGTGGCTGTGTGTATGTGTCAAAGTATGTGTGCTGTGTGTGGGTGTGAAAGCAGCAAGCTTCCGAAACCATAGGGCAAGTGAACATAATATATATATATATATATATATAAATACAAATATCTAATGCAAAGGTCAAAGAAAGAGGCTGATGAAGGAAAAGAGAGAAAGAGAATAAGGGAGGGAAACATGAGAGAAACCGAGAAAAAGAGAGAAAGAGAGAGAGAGAAGGGCGGTCATGTTTTTATATATATATATACCTATGCTTAAGGAAAAATAGAAAGAAAATAAGGGAACGAAAAACTGAGAAGAAAGAGGAATAGACATAGGAAAATCAGAGGAAGAAAGTGGAGGACACTACAATAGGAAAAATTAGAAAAAGGGTATGTAAATTAGTTATGTTATTAACATTTTTAAAGCATGAAGTTTAGATTGAATTATTGAGTCTTGTAGAGGTTGAAATATGGAATATGTTGCAAAAAGAATCAGTTAATAAGAATTAGAAACAAAGGAGAAAATCTGATTTTAGGGCATGAAGCTTAACTTAAATAAAGAGGAACTCATCCTCTTGAGTGAAGAAAAAGATTTGAAAAGAACATGAGTCAAAATAGTAGGAAGAAGAGCTTGAAAAATGGAGAAAATCAGGTCGCCAGAAAATTGGCTTCCCACTAAAAACCCCATATTAGAAAGGCTATGGCAGTTTAAATCAAAAACTAAATTTAGAAATAAAGCCCCCATGGAATTAGGAAGAGGATGGCATTGGAATTAGGTCGTTTTAATTAAATCTGAATTGGGATTATTTGGATGGGGGTTTAAGTAATTGAAACCGGGACAGGGATAGCTTGTCTCTAATTTTATTCGTTGGTCGCCGTTTGGCTTAGAAAAGATAGAAAAAAAAATGTGCAGAGGCGCAGCCTCTACGAGTCAAACCATGGACCTAGGGAAAGTAAAGAATACATGGACTACTTAGCCATGGGCTCACTCGTGGTCATACGACCCCTAAATAAATATATATATTATAAAATTAACTAAATCAAGAAAACTAAAAAGGGCTGCGCCCTTGGAGAGTCGACCTGAGACCGCATGTAAGAGAAACCAAGCCCAAACTGTTTTGACAGGCAAACCCGTGTGGATTATTTTTCCTAAATATATATATATATATATATATATATATATATTATATAACAATCATATTAAATTAATTAAATTAATTTAATAATAAGAAAATAATACGAAGCCCAAATTAAACAAGAGATTAGTGTATTTTGACTATCTTGGACATTCTGAACCCAATGGTGAGGTCCGTTTTGTGAGACAAGACTTCCAAAAAGAAAGAACCGTAGAAACACTAAATGACCAAAACACCCCTATTGCTACCCGAACCTGAGTAGAATTCTGCGAAAGCCTAAACTGACTTTCTTCGGCATTTCGGACTCAATGGTAGAGTCTAAATTAGTGATAGAGATACTTATGAAAGCAAGGCATAAAATTTGATGAATAACATTAATTCTAAGACGTATCTACTGATATATAGGAAACTCGAAAGGAAAGTGTAAACTCACGGAGTACTGATCTAGGATTGCATTTAGAGGTAAGTAAAACCTATTCTCTTCTATGTGGTGTTTCCAAGCCAAGTTTATTTCATTACTACCAAACTTGTACTCTTGAACGTACCAGATATTATTATTTTCCACAATGTGATATTGTCCTATCTTGTGGACATTGATTGACTACTATATCATTGTTATCATGTTAAACCATGCCTTGAAAGGCCTACTATTATGTTTTCACTGTATATATGATATTCCATTTTTATACTCTTATGGAATCACTTATGATCATGATATATTTATGTATGCTGGATTTGCGCTCAGTCACAATATCCATCTAATGCTTTCTGGTCTACTGGAGACCTACGGGTCAAGTCCATGAACGGACATATGGCATTACATTGGAGTTTTGTTTGATTGGAGTTTTCATTAGGGGGTATGCCGGGCCCTAAAAGACCGAGGGTTCTTACCAAGCCCTCAACAATGTAAATGCATCTCTTATATGATTGATATGATTACGATTGTTGAATGGCACTATTTGTCACATCCCGAACCCCACCCTACGCGGATGTCGAGGACGTGATGCCAGTTAGCCGCCACGCGACCAACCGAAGGCAATTTCTGAACTTTCTAGTGAATTGCACTCCGACTGTAGGGTCAGATGCAGCGGAATTTAAAACTTTTTTTTTTCTTTTTATCACGGGAATGCAACTCATGTATCCACCGTAGGATATGTATCACACAGAGCAAGCCTAAAATCCAACAACTAACAACTCAACCTCAGAGCATATCGATAATTCGACATATAACAACAGAGCAGAACTATAATCTCTAGAGTACCGTTTAAATCCATGAGCCATGTCTATATCTAGTACATATCAGTCAAGTCAGTCGTATTACATCACTCACCTGATTAAACAGATTCAATCCTCAGTAATCCAGTCTCCACAGATCAGTGCCGTCAGATCCAACAGATATTATTCCTGAAAAATGTTAGGGAATGGGGTGAGCTTCGAAAAGCCCAATGAGTAACACAGGTTCCCTGTCAAGGGTTTCAAAACCATTTCTTGTTTACAAAGCACAAGGGTAGTTCAGTTGTTTCTGAAATATCAGTTTTATAAATCTACTTTAAATGCAGTTCCAGTAGAATGAAGCAGGACTGCACAAAATAAAATAACAGATCAGGACAGACAGAACATGACAGACTATATCAAGTATAACCGTACAGAACAGAACACAACAGGTTAGAACGGAGCAGAACCGAGCAGAGCAGGACATAACAAATCAGAACAGGATGAAGCAAAGCACAACAAATCAGAACAGAGCAGGTCAGAATGGAACGGGTCAGAATAAAACGGGTCAAAATAGAACAGGTCAGAACGGATCACAATAAAACATAATAGAACGGAACGGAGCAGAACATAACAAGTCATAACCGAACAGAACGGAATAAGTCATAGCAAATCATAACCGAACAGAACGGAATAAAACATAACAAATCATAACCGAACAGAACAGAATAAAACTTGACAAATCAGAATAAAACAGAACGGAACATAACAGAACGGAGCGGAAACAATATGTCAACCAGAGATACAGGTATATCATCAACAAAACGGAACAAGACAAAACTGAGTGGAAACAGTATATCAATCAAGGATACAGGTATATCATCAACGGAACGAAACAAGATAGAACTGAGTGGAAACAGTATATCAATCAAGGATACAAGTATATCATCAACGGAATGAAACAAGACAGAACTGAGTGGAAACAGTATATCAATCAAGGATACAAGTATATCATCAATGGAACGAAACAAGACAAAACTGAGTGGAAACAGTATATCAATCAAGGATACAAGTATATCATCAACGGAACGAAACAAGACAAAACTGAGTGGAAACAGTATATCAATCAAAGAACATGATAGATCAGTATTGAGCAGAACAGGACGGGACAGAACAAAACGGAACAGATCGAAACAGAGCAAACAGGTTAGGACGGAACAGATCAGACATAACAAATCAGGACGGATCAGGACGGAACAGATCAGACATAACAAATCAGGACGGATCAGGACGGAACAGATCAGACATAACAAATCAGGACGGATCAGGACGGAACAGATCAGACATAACAAATCAGGACGGAACAGATCAGACAGATCAAACGAAACAGGTCAGGACAAAACAGATCAAACAAAACAGGTCAGACAGATCAAACAGAACAGGTCAGGACAGATCAAACAGAACATGTCAGTGTTGAGCGGAACAGAACAGAACAGTTCAAACAGAAGAGGTCAGACAGATCAAACAGAACAGGTCAGGACAGATCAAACAGAACAGGTCAGACAGATCAAACAGAACAGGTCAGGACAGATCAAACAGAACAGGTCAGGACAGATCAAACAGAACATGTCAGTGTTGAGCGGAACAGAACAGAACAGATCAAACATAACAGATAGTTAAACACGTTCATTTGAAACAGTATTAAAAACAAGAGTACAGTTAAAACATCAGAGTAACAGAACAGATCAGTTAAAACATCAGAGTAACAGAACAGATCAGTTAAAACATTAGAGTAACAGAACAGATCAGTAATGAGCAGAGCAGAACAGTATAACAGAATAAACAGTACAGTATGCACAGATTAAACAGTGCGGTATGCTCATGTAGTGCTCAAGACTGAAGTGGTACCAAGAGTCAGATGTTTTTTCAGTAAAAACAGTGATAGGTTTATTGCAGTACAGAACAAAGGAATCAGACAGTAAAAATCATGCATTTGAATAAGGGCATGAAATCAGTGTATCAGGTAAAACAGTACAGTACAGTATTTAAAATACAGTAACTAGACGGTGTGCTTATACACCAATTCAGGAGTCAGGGTTACTCACAACTGTTACAGTCATCTCCTGGCATAAACAATCTGATAACCTCCAAGTACGTCAGGCATCACCATGTATATCCTGAACAATCATCATCAATCACAGACAGATCAGAATTTATTCAATCAGGTCTTATTCGTCATCTTAGGTGTCTATCGGATTACCTAAGATAACCTAGTAGCCTATCGCCCTCTCATCGGGTTTCATCCGGGGCTATTTTATTCTTAAATTAGGCTTAGCAGTCATCAGGATTATAACCTAAGTCATTGGACTTCAATCGTTATCAGTTAGTTACTTATTCAGTCTTAGGGGCAAAACGGTCATTTGTCACTTTTGCCCCGGACCCCTATCAAGGTCTTCAGAATGGTCTTTATATCTTAAATATAAAGTCATACGTCTTTTAGACTCCAATCAGTATCAGTTAGGTTCTTATTTTAACGATAGGGGCAAAATGGTAATTTTGCCATTCTTGTCCCGGACCCAGTCTTGGTCCTCGGAATATCCCATATATTCTATATATGAAGTTCTAAGTCTTTTAGACTTAAATTGCTATCAGTTAGGTGCTTATTTAGCCTTAGGGGTAAAATGGTAATTTTGCCATTCTTATCCCGGACCTTATCATGGTCCTCAGAATGTCCCAAATATCTTGTACATAATTTTCTAAGTCCTTTGGACTTCGTTTCGTATCCGCTTTTGGTCATCGGGACACATCGATCATTTCTCGTTTTACGCATTGACTGTCTCGGAGTCTTATTTAGCCCTTCAGTGTTCATAATTATCCCTATGATAATTTATCAGATCAGTTTGACCTTTATTTGACCTCTACTTTGCACTTATTGTGCTCAGGGGTATTTTGGTCATTTTACGTTTTGTAAGATTCTGACTCCGAATCATCGTTTAATCATGTTTACAGTTTCACCAGTATCTGGGCTTCTATTGGTATTAATTTCGTCCCAATCGGACTTCATTTGGGCTTCGTACAGTATCAGGGGTATTTTGGTAGTTTCATGCGTCATATTTTTCGGCACCTCAGTTCATAAGATAGACCTCACCATTGCGTCCAGAGTGTACGACATAACTAAGTTGGACTATCTGTTATGTTTAATTGACCCTGGGAATCATTAGGGGCAGTACGGTCATTTACACTTTATGTGTCTGTATTTTTCGGGACTTCAGTTCATTAAACGGACCTCACCGTTGAGTCCAGAATGCCCGACATAGTCAAAATAGGCTGTCTTTTATTTTTAGTTGGCCTGGGTACCATCAGGGGCAGTACAGTAATTTACACCTACGTGTCTGTATTTTTTGGTACATAATTTCCCAATTTGGACTGTACCATTGAGTCCAGAATGCTTGAAATAGTGAAAATACACTATTTATTTGCTTTATTTGGACTCCGTTTGACATGATTAATGTCTAGGGGTAAAATCGTAATTTTACCTATTTAATAAAATAATTAAATAATTATTTTATTATTTAATTAATTTTCCAGGGGCTTAAATGAATAATTTCTCAATGTTCTGGGCCACAGTACAATTTTCCAAATTAGTGGGGGTTAATCCGTAATTTTCAGAAACATTTGGGGGGTTAAATATAAATTCAGAAAATTAGGGTTCAGACCAGAGGGTTCAGGGGTTCAGAAATTGAACCGGTCCAATAATCTCAGAAGCCAACCGGTTCAGTGACCTTAAGAAAACCGGAATAAGATACTCCAGTTATCCCCAATTTCTTTCTTATTCTCGGTTTGGATAGGCCCCAAATCAATTTCCCAACTTCTGATTTATTAACTCTGTTGCCAACCAGTCAGATTTCAATTTAAAATCAAAACAGTAATTCGTAAAACGGTGCCGTTCTATTTAAATCAGTGGCACGCTCGTAGGCCAACACGTGTCCGAGTCAACTCGCTAACTCGGTTGGAATCGCGAGTTGACTCCATCTTCCCCAACTGATCCACGTACTGTAGCCCTAATCTACAGTTCGGTTTTTCTCCATTTTCGTGCCATTTCAAGCACGACTTTCGACCGGTTTTGGTCCCAAACATCTTCTGGATGTCATGCCAACTCTTTGGCGTCGATTTCATGCTTCGAATCAAGCTCAACAGCTTGATATATGGGGGAATAGCCGAAACAATAATTTGGCTATCAAGCCTTCATTTCTCCACCAAATGACACAAGGTTTGGTCTGATGTGATCGTGCGTCCATGGGGATCAAACTACCATTCCAAAATCGTGGTCTAGAGGCCTAATGGTTTAGTTGGGTTCCATGGCCGAAAACAATAATCTCAATTTTGATGGCCTTCCAATGTGGTTTTGGGTCGCGGAAGGCGATATTTTAAACCCTCTTCGTGTCTAGATTAGTTCTAGACCATCAAAAGTCAGTTCGGTTGAGGTCATTTCAGACCTGCTACTCAAGGTCGTTAATGGCGGATTCTTCACGGTTTGGGTGTTTTCAGGGCTGTCCGACCTTCCCAATTGTTCTATAACAATCCTAGGCCCCTCAGTAGTGCATACATATAGTTTATATGGCTCAAAAATCATCAGAGCAGTACCAATAAATCAAAACAGAAAATTTGACGGTTTTGTAGTTTGAGGTGTTTACCTCTCAAGCAGTGGCTGCTTCCTGCTCTTCGATGGTCCAGTTCGGATCCTTGGCACCCCAGGTGTGCCTCAGTCCCAGCCGTGCAGCACATAGCCTCCTTAGTTCCTCCTTCTTTGGGCACCTCCATGGCCACACACACATGGACATGCACATACACATACACTTGGTTTGGCAGTCTCTCTCTTAACAGATCGGTTCTCATACAGTTTTCTGATTTCTGAATATTCAGCTCACACACACTTGGTGTTATTGAGATCCCAAGCTCATGTGTATATTAGTGCACACTTATACACATACATAATCATACATGTAGGCCTTAGGTCTAATTGTAGGCACTGAGATGTGATGATGAGGCTGAGGTGTAGGGGTTCAGGTCATGATGGAGGTTTTGCATGTAACCTCATTGGTCAGTTTGGGAGGTGGCCCACCAGAATTCTGGGTTATATACCTTTCATTGTATATTTGTACACAAAGACAGTAGTAGCCCAGTTGGTAATTTTTGGATGAGGTTTCTTTTCACTCAAAGGTCAAGGGTTCAATTCCCTTGGCCTCCCATTTGGCCATTTTTCCCATATTTTCGGTTAAGGCCACGTTTGGTTGCGCAGTAATTCAGTTTCAGTGTTTCATTCGTAACTTTCATTCCGTAACTCATTTTTCGACGCGGTTTGTTCCGAGAGTTCCGTATTTCAGTATTCTTCAGTGTCAGAGGTTCCGTGTCATTTATTAAACATTCAGGATTTTCTGGGTTAGCTATTTCGGATTTCGTTAGTGTTAAAGCGGTGTTATTTCGCCGAATTAATCAGTAATTGGGTTCGGGTAGAGTACCCTTTCCTCCAGACATTTTTAATTATTTAATCGGTCTATCATGACCGTCGGGATTATGATTAATTCCCTAGATCATTCTATAAGCCAGTATTAATTGATAATTAATAACTAATTATTAATTACGCAAAGTCGGGGTGTTACATCCTACCCCTCTTCAGAAAAGTTTTGTCCTCAAAACTTAGTTGGTCATATCGGAAAACAGTCATCTATCAGTCAGGTTTATCCACAAAGGAATCCAACGTCTGGCACCTCTATAAAATGTTACGAGGTTTAACCGTAATCACTTTTACTGACATGTCTCCAATTGGCATCAATTTTAATTCCCAAATTTTCAGATGTCAGGTCAGATCCAGTAAACCCACAATGAGGCTTTCATTATGTCATAGGAGACAAAGCAAAGCTAAATCTCGTAACAGAACAGGTCAACTGTACAGAATGTTCTCACAGAAACACGAGAGATGGTTACCTAATTAAAGGTCGGAGCAGAACACTCGACGGCAAATTCTCCAAAGGATGACAGTCAGAGTGAAAGTGTACAATCTCAATGAGATCAACAGAAACAGGCTGGTCATATCTAGGAGGTTCTATTGCCATAGGCTCCTTTCAGATTCGTCTCTCGAATCATCATATCATTCCAGATATTGCTCTCTATCGAGAAGATATTTTATATCAGTTTCACACAGATTCTATGTCAGATACAGATATTCCCATTTGGTCAGATTGTACAACCATAATGGTATAATCTCTTCAAGATTTGATCATCAGACCCATATTACGTCAGATCAACCAGGCGATCATCCTCAAATAGGCAGAAATCATCTACTAAGATCACTTAATCACATATGATCCCACAAGTGATTCATCTGATATCCCTAGTCACAAGCATCATTGCTAGAGTTAACAGACATACAGTCATTTTCCTTTTGCTTGCTATGTCCATAATCATTCGTATGGACATGTCTCCAAGTATAATGAGTCTACAACCTCAATCACACCAGTTCAGATCAGATTCAGAAAATTCAGTCCTCAGATACCTCAATTCCATGTCAGATCTCCAAAAGTGGAACTCAGTATTTATGGCTCAGGTACTCTGTGGTCCTTAATTCATAACCTAATGCTCTGATATTGCTCTGTGATACTAGTTGATCTCCAAAATTTCACCAACTTCAGTTATGAGAATCTTAATTATCTCTAACCTTTGCTCTGATACCACCTTGTCACATCCCGAACCCCACCCTACGCGGATGTCGAGGACGTGATGCCAGTTAGCCGCCACGCGACCAACCGAAGGCAATTTCTGAACTTTCTAGTGAATTGCACTCCGACTGTAGGGTCAGATGCAGCGGAATTTAAAACTTTTTTTTTTCTTTTTATCACGGGAATGCAACTCATGTATCCACCGTAGGATATGTATCACACAGAGCAAGCCTAAAATCCAACAACTAACAACTCAACCTCAGAGCATATTGATAATTCGACATATAACAACAGAGCAGAACTATAATCTCTAGAGTACCGTTTAAATCCATGAGCCATGTCTATATCTAGTACATATCAGTCAAGTCAGTCGTATTACATCACTCACCTGATTAAACAGATTCAATCCTCAGTAATCCAGTCTCCACAGATCAGTGCCGTCAGATCCAACAGATATTATTCCTGAAAAATGTTAGGGAATGGGGTGAGCTTCGAAAAGCCCAATGAGTAACACAGGTTCCCTGTCAAGGGTTTCAAAACCATTTCTTGTTTACAAAGCACAAGGGTAGTTCAGTTGTTTCTGAAATATCAGTTTTATAAATCTACTTTAAATGCAGTTCCAGTAGAATGAAGCAGGACTGCACAAAATAAAATAACAGATCAGGACAGACAGAACATGACAGACTATATCAAGTATAACCGTACAGAACAGAACACAACAGGTTAGAACGGAGCAGAACCGAGCAGAGCAGGACATAACAAATCAGAACAGGATGAAGCAAAGCACAACAAATCGGAACAGAGCAGGTCAGAATGGAACGGGTCAGAATAAAACGGGTCGAAATAGAACAGGTCAGAATGGATCACAATAAAACATAATAGAACGGAACGGAACAGAACATAACAAGTCATAACCGAACAGAACGGAATAAGTCATAGCAAATCATAACCGAACAGAACGGAATAAAACATAACAAATCATAACCGAACAGAACGGAATAAAACTTGACAAATCAGAATAAAACAGAACGGAACATAACAGAACGGAGCGGAAACAATATGTCAACCAGAGATACAGGTATATCATCAACAAAACGGAACAAGACAAAACTGAGTGGAAACAGTATATCAATCAAGGATACAGGTATATCATCAACGGAACGAAACAAGATAGAACTGAGTGGAAACAGTATATCAATCAAGGATACAAGTATATCATCAACGGAACGAAACAAGACAGAACTGAGTGGAAACAATATATCAATCAAGGATACAAGTATATCATCAACGGAACGAAACAAGACAAAACTGAGTGGAAACAGTATATCAATCAAGGATACAAGTATATCATCAACGGAACGAAACAAGACAAAACTGAGTGGAAACAGTATATCAATCAAAGAACATGATAGATCAGTATTGAGCAGAATAGGACGGGACAGAACAGAACGGAACAGATCGAAACAGAGCAAACAGGTTAGGACGGAACAGATCAGACATAACAAATCAGGACGGATCAGGACGGAACAGATCAGACATAACAAATCAGGACGGAACAGATCAGACAGATCAAATGGAACAGGTCAGGACAAAACAGATCAAACAAAACAGGTCAGACAGATCAAACAGAACAGGTCAGGACAGATCAAACAGAACATGTCAGTGTTGAGCGGAACAGAACAGAACAGTTCAAACAGAACAGGTCAGACAGATCAAACAGAACAGGTCAGGACAGATCAAACAGAACAGGTCAGACAGATCAAACAGAACAGGTCAGGACAGATCAAACAGAACAGGTCAGGACAGATCAAACAGAACATGTCAGTGTTGAGCGGAACAGAACAGAACAGATCAAACATAACAGATAGTTAAACACGTTCATTTGAAACAGTATTAAAAACAAGAGTACAGTTAAAACATCAGAGTAACAGAACAGATCAGTTAAAACATCAGAGTAACAGAACAGATCAGTAATGAGCAGAGCAGAACAGTATAACAGAATAAACGGTACAGTATGCACAGATTAAACAGTGCGGTATGCTCATGTAGTGCTCAAGACTGAAGTGGTACCAAGAATCAGATGTTTTTTCAGTAAAAATAGTGATAGGTTTATTGCAGTACAGAACAAAGGAATCAGACAGTAAAAATCATGCATTTGAATAAGGGCATGAAATCAGTGTATCAGGTAAAACAGTACAGTACAGTATTTAAAATACAGTAACTAGACGGTGTGCTTATACACCAATTCAGGAGTCAGGGTTACTCACAACTGTTACAGTCATCTCCTGGCATAAACAATCTGATAACCTCCAAGTACGTCAGGCATCACCATGTATATCCTGAACAATCATCATCAATCACAGACAGATCAGAATTTATTCAATCAGGTCTTATTCGTCATCTTAGGTGTCTATCGGATTACCTAAGATAACCTAGTAGCCTATCGCCCTCTCATCGGGTTTCATCCGGGGCTATTTTATTCTTAAATTAGGCTTAGCAGTCATCAGGATTATAACCTAAGTCATTGGACTTCAATCGTTATCAGTTAGTTACTTATTCAGTCTTAGGGGCAAAACGGTCATTTGTCACTTTTGCCCCGGACCCCTATCAAGGTCTTCAGAATGGTCTTTATATCTTAAATATAAAGTCATACGTCTTTTAGACTCCAATCAGTATCAGTTAGGTTCTTATTTTAACGATAGGGGCAAAATGGTAATTTTGCCATTCTTGTCCCGGACCCAGTCTTGGTCCTCGGAATATCCCATATATTCTATATATGAAGTTCTAAGTCTTTTAGACTTAAATTGCTATCAGTTAGGTGCTTATTTAGCCTTAGGGGTAAAATGGTAATTTTGCCATTCTTATCCCGGACCTTATCATGGTCCTCAGAATGTCCCAAATATCTTGTACATAATTTTCTAAGTCCTTTGGACTTCGTTTCGTATCCGCTTTTGGTCATCGGGACACATCGATCATTTCTCGTTTTACGCATTGACTGTCTCGGAGTCTTATTTAGCCCTTCAGTGTTCATAATTATCCCTATGATAATTTATCAGATCAGTTTGACCTTTATTTGACCTCTACTTTGCACTTATTGTGCTCAGGGGTATTTTGGTCATTTTACGTTTTGTAAGATTCTGACTCCGAATCATCGTTTAATCATGTTTACAGTTTCACCAGTATCTGGGCTTCTATTGGTATTAATTTCGTCCCAATCGGACTTCATTTGGGCTTCGTACAGTATCAGGGGTATTTTGGTAGTTTCATGCGTCATATTTTTCGGCACCTCAGTTCATAAGATAGACCTCACCATTGCGTCCAGAGTGTACGACATAACTAAGTTGGACTATCTGTTATGTTTAATTGACCCTGGGAATCATTAGGGGCAGTACGGTCATTTACACTTTATGTGTCTGTATTTTTCGGGACTTCAGTTCATTAAACGGACCTCACCGTTGAGTCCAGAATGCCCGACATAGTCAAAATAGGCTGTCTTTTATTTTTAGTTGGCCTGGGTACCATCAGGGGCAGTACAGTAATTTACACCTACGTGTCTGTATTTTTTGGTACATAATTTCCCAATTTGGACTGTACCATTGAGTCCAGAATGCTTGAAATAGTGAAAATACACTATTTATTTGCTTTATTTGGACTCCGTTTGACATGATTAATGTCTAGGGGTAAAATCGTAATTTTACCTATTTAATAAAATAATTAAATAATTATTTTATTATTTAATTAATTTTCCAGGGGCTTAAATGAATAATTTCTCAATGTTCTGGGCCACAGTACAATTTTCCAAATTAGTGGGGGTTAATCCGTAATTTTCAGAAACATTTGGGGGGTTAAATATAAATTCAGAAAATTAGGGTTCAGACCAGAGGGTTCAGGGGTTCAGAAATTGAACCGGTCCAATAATCTCAGAAGCCAACCGGTTCAGTGACCTTAAGAAAACCGGAATAAGATACTCCAGTTATCCCCAATTTCTTTCTTATTCTCGGTTTGGATAGGCCCCAAATCAATTTCCCAACTTCTGATTTATTAACTCTGTTGCCAACCAGTCAGATTTCAATTTAAAATCAAAACAGTAATTCGTAAAACGGTGCCGTTCTATTTAAATCAGTGGCACGCTCGTAGGCCAACACGTGTCCGAGTCAACTCGCTAACTCGGTTGGAATCGCGAGTTGACTCCATCTTCCCCAACTGATCCACGTACTGTAGCCCTAATCTACAGTTCGGTTTTTCTCCATTTTCGTGCCATTTCAAGCACGACTTTCGACCGGTTTTGGTCCCAAACATCTTCTGGATGTCATGCCAACTCTTTGGCGTCGATTTCATGCTTCGAATCAAGCTCAACAGCTTGATATATGGGGGAATAGCCGAAACAATAATTTGGCTATCAAGCCTTCATTTCTCCACCAAATGACACAAGGTTTGGTCTGATGTGATCGTGCGTCCATGGGGATCAAACTACCATTCCAAAATCGTGGTCTAGAGGCCTAATGGTTTAGTTGGGTTCCATGGCCGAAAACAATAATCTCAATTTTGATGGCCTTCCAATGTGGTTTTGGGTCGCGGAAGGCGATATTTTAAACCCTCTTCGTGTCTAGATTAGTTCTAGACCATCAAAAGTCAGTTCGGTTGAGGTCATTTCAGACCTGCTACTCAAGGTCGTTAATGGCGGATTCTTCACGGTTTGGGTGTTTTCAGGGCTGTCCGACCTTCCCAATTGTTCTATAACAATCCTAGGCCCCTCAGTAGTGCATACATATAGTTTATATGGCTCAAAAATCATCAGAGCAGTACCAATAAATCAAAACAGAAAATTTGACGGTTTTGTAGTTTGAGGTGTTTACCTCTCAAGCAGTGGCTGCTTCCTGCTCTTCGATGGTCCAGTTCGGATCCTTGGCACCCCAGGTGTGCCTCAGTCCCAGCCGTGCAACACATAGCCTCCTTAGTTCCTCCTTCTTTGGGCACCTCCATGGCCACACACACATGGACATGCACATACACATACACTTGGTTTGGCAGTCTCTCTCTTAACAGATCGGTTCTCACACAGTTTTCTGATTTCTGAATTTTCAGCTCACACACACTTGGTGTTATAGAGATCCCAAGCTCATGTGTATATTAGTGCACACTTATACACATACATAATCATACATGTAGGCCTTAGGTCTAATTGTAAGCACTGAGATGTGATGATGAGGCTGAGGTGTAGGGGTTCAGGTCATGATGGAGGTTTTGCATGTAACCTCATTGGTCAGTTTGGGAGGTGGCCCCACCAGAATTCTGGGTTATATACCTTTCATTGTATATTTGTACACAAAGACAGTAGTAGCCCAGTTGGTAATTTTTGGATGAGGTTTCTTTTCACTCAAAGGTCAAGGGTTCAATTCCCTTGGCCTCCCATTTGGCCATTTTTCCCATATTTTCGGTTAAGGCCACGTTTGGTTGCGCAGTAATTCAGTTTCAGTGTTTCCTTCGTAACTTTCATTCCGTAACTCATTTTTCGACGCGGTTTGTTCCGAGAGTTTCGTATTTCAGTATTCTTCATTGTCAGAGGTTCCGTGTCATTTATTAAACATTCGGGATTTTCTGGGTTAGCTATTTCGGATTTCGTTAGTGTTAAAGCGGTGTTATTTCGCCGAATTAATCAGTAATTGGGTTCGGGTAGAGTACCCTTTCCTCCAGACATTTTTAATTATTTAATCGGTCTATCATGACCGTCGGGATTATGATTAATTCCCTAGATCATTCTATAATCCAGTATTAATTGATAATTAATAACTAATTATTAATTACGCAAAGTCGGGGTGTTACACTATTCCCTATGATTTATCTTATATTAGGAGACATTCCTTATTGATTTGATTGTGATCGGTTTATTGTGGCAGTACATTCATGTTGATACATTGTTATTGAGAGTTCCATATTGATGTTATATCCACTACTCTTGATTGTATATTGTGACCCCACTGTTCATTGGCCATTATGGCAATTGTTCTCATTGGCTATCACAGCATCTCATTTCTTATGATTGGCTATCATATTCTTATTCATGGATTCATATTCTTTATGATCACCGATACTAGTGTCAGAGATGGAAATTTACTTGCTGAGCTTTCGTAGCTCATTCCATTTACTTACTATTTTTCAAGTAGTGACGCTGTAAGACCCCAGTAGGAGTCTAAGAACGTAAAAGGACATTTTGAGAAAATGTATCAGTCTATGTTTTAGTTCTCCTATGTATTCACCACGCACGAGTGTTGGTTATGTTTAGTTCTTGATTTTACATTTGTAGACCATATGATATATATTATAGACTTTCGCTGATTACTGTACTGAAAAGACTTCTGCTGATTATTGTATTGAAAAGACTTCCACTGATTATTGTTTAAATTTTTTAGTACATTGCATATTAGTACTATGATACAGGAATGGAACCTTAGGGTCGGCCCCGCGACACGAGATCCACATAGGGTGGGTTTCGGGTCGTGACAACTTAGTATCAGAGCTATAGGTTCGATTGTGAGTCATGGGAGGTAGGACTAGATAGATGCTGATGTTTCTATAATTAGATTTCATGCGATCATTGACTATTATCTTCTACATTGATTGGACATCTTACTGGTTATCTTTACAAACATGGTTATCACAAGGAATACATTGATAGTTATGGATCACATAAACCGCTTAGAGCGACTGATGGAAAGGGTTATTGAGGCTTTATCTGGGAGTCAGCCGTAGATAATGCTTAATTATTACGTTAGACTCATATATGACTACTGACTGCCTATCTTACATAAATGCTAACTATTATCTTTCATAGCAAATAGTAAACACCAGGAAATTATTAAACTACTATATTGGTAGTCAGAGGTATTTTTCTAGTTATTCATAACGCTTATAGATTATTCAAATTTTATGTTGACTCTACGCACTTATCCATGTCCCCACATTTCCACTGAATTGAACTTAGCAAGTGAACGAATAGACTATTGATTTACTAATTCCATTACATTGGGAACGTTATTATTGGAAAATGTTAGATGGGAAGGCATGTGAACTCTAGGCTAGTTACTGAACCATTTTTATATTACCATGAGGATCATTGTTTAGAAATGTTAAACATAGAACACACGAGGTACAGATCAGAAGCACAGGTATTCTCAATGATTAGCCTATACTTGGAAGTTAGGCTTAGTAACGTAGAAGAGATGACATTTAGAAATCAGCACAGATACTACGAGTTCCTTATGATACTATTAGAACGACATATGCCTTAGTGGACTTTAATGAATGGAATTCTATAACGCCACTACACCTATACTACCAAACCCAAGTGATACCAGGAGATAATCGGAGCATTAAGTTAAATTCTTAGGTTCAGCTGATATCAAAGAGTTGGTGTTAGAACAGTTAGTAATAAGTGGTTCATGGGAGATGAGATTGATGTACTAGTATTACCAATGCCCAAGTAGAGTAAATCCTGACATGATAGATAGACTATTATATGAATTCTAACCATTGATCTTTTATAGTGAATAGTTTTGGGAGATGATCAGGCTACTGTACCAGTAGTCATTGGTATTTTTTCAATTGTTTTCAAATGCCTAATATTGTTAAATGTTAGCTCTACATATTGATTTATAGCTCCAACATTTACTACTAGCTGAACATAGAAACAGAACTCCTAAGTTATATGTTAACTGTTTAATTTCCACCAGGAGAATGATTGATGATAGATGTTATGCAAGAAACAAGTAGAGTAAGTAACATAGATACACGATTATTAGTTGATCTAATACTCATAGAATTTTAAGGACATTGATGAGTAAGTGATTTTATGACTGGTAAACTTCAAGGAACAATGATAGATTTAAATGCTAAGATTTATGATCTTTAGAATAAACTACATACTAATATAGATATGAATGATTACTTGATAGATGAGATAGAATGAATGGCGACTCTTGGAAGAGTCATTATCACTGAATGTTATAGCTTGGAAAATCATTAGAGATGACTGATATAGATAGAGTATAAGAGGTACAGATCATAAGTGTACAATTATTAGATAATTTGAGAAAAAAATTGATGATTTAAAAACAACCAAATGAATTGTGACTATTAGAAGATGAAAGCAAGTTAAGATACTAAAGGTTAACTAGTTTTTTGAGAAAGGCCATAGGTTATGATGAAAGTTGATGACTCTTGAACAACTAAGATAAGCACGTAAATAGAGATCTGTAAGAATAGAAGTATACTTAAAAGGTAAATGATGAAAATGCTTGAGATTGTGACACTGAAAATAGTGAAGGAAGTTTCGATGAATGATATAGACAGATAAACGAGGCTTGAATGGGAGATAGTAATTATACTTAAGAAAAATTGGAAGGAATCATAGTGATATTGAAATTAGTAATCCTTAATGATTGTTCTACCTTATGGAAGCATGTATTTGATATCTATTGGGTTACAGTTGATGATTGTTCTATATTGAGAGAGCCATTGAGAATTAAATAACTATATCTAGACTATAGACTTGATGTTTACAATTTGACGATCATTCTATATTGCGAGAGTTATTAAGAATTGAAATTCTATTTACGGATTATGAACTTAATGATTGTTCTATACTGTGAGAATTTGTGAGAATTGAATTACGTTCCATAATGAACGAGAAAAATGGTTAGTGCACATTGAAGGATAGAATGTAACATAGAATTGGAAATATGACGCTTTGAAAAGCAGTGAATTTGACAGTAATATCTAAATGGAATGGAAATACCCTAGAAAAGTAGTGGAACTAGTAGTGACATCTAGACAGAGTAGTAACACCTTGAAAGGTGGTACATGTGACAAGTAACAATTAATTAAAATACTTACACACTAAAAGGGAATGGATGTAGCAATGAATTAAGAAATGAGAGATAGTCTGAAGGAAACTTAATTGGTTAGTACAAGAGAGATTGACGACGTACCAGAAATGTGAAAAGTTTTGAGTAAGTTATAGATAGACCCTGATAAGGTAAAAGATTAATGTAATACCCCGAAAATTCGACATGATCCATTTCGATAAAAATGGAGGTTCTGTGACATTAATAATTTGAAATAGCCAAAATATATATATATATATATATAAAATAAAAATAAAAATAAAAATAATAATAAAATGGAGTACGCCCAAAAGATGGATAATCTAGTTACCCGAGCCAAATAAATTAAGTTAATGCCAAAATTTACAGTATGGAACTCATATGGAAATTAATTATGGAATTAATATGGATAAAAAAATAATATAGGCCGGGAAATGGATGACTCGGTCAATTGATGCCAAATGGACGATACGGGGCCAATATAAATAAATAATTATAAGAATAGAATATTAAGTCGATACCGCAAAATAATTATGCAAATAAAATAAGTTAGTGGAGACCCAAAGGCGGTAAAATATAATAGATAATCTATAAAAATATATTATATATTAAAACTTCCAAGAAGCTACTGGAAGTATGTGACAAAAAGGGGCAGCACAAAAGTTATGGGTTGCGAAGAGGGAGATTTTACACTGTCAAATGGGTTTTAAATGCTGGGCTTATATAGGTCTGATGGTTACAATTGGGCTTAGCCCAACAAGAAATTAACTACTGGATGGGCCGATCGAACTCAAGGGCCGTTTGGAATCACAATTGCTCGTGTCCATCATTTCTAGAGAATTCCATAAGTTCAAAAAGGGAAGGTAATTTGACTAGAGAAAGCTAGAAATTTCTGGGAAAAAAAAAAGGAAGTCGCTAGAAGGGGCGTGGATGGCGGTGTAACAGGGATATATATATATATATATATATATATATATCTATGTGTGAGCGTGGTTTACCACAAGGACACCTTTAAAATTTTAGGTACAACACTCTGAGTATCTATTGTCCAGCCCATACACGAGAATCTTCATAAGTTTAAATTTTTATTTTAGCATTTTAAGGTCTTATGTGTCTTTTTATTTATGGTTCTCTACTTCATTGGCATGTGTTCAATTAAGGCTTTTATAATTCTTCCATTATTTCTTACTTATATAGCTAGGTGATAACCCTTCATGATCACAACTCCTTTCGTTACTGGTTGATGGGGCGCCATCCATCAACTGTAACGCAAGACCTGAGACCAATCCAGTCTGTATAAATATCATAGTCATAGTACTATAATCCATGAATATCGGGTACTAACCTAGCATACATATACATATATATAATAACACAACCAACTGGATAGATAACTAGGTCTACTGTCTATCTCATAAATAACTAGGCATACCGCCTACCATATAGATAACTAAGTGCACAACCCATACCTCAAACAACTAGGCATAAAGCCTATCCCACAAGATATACAGTCTATCACATAGACATGTGTTTCTAACCTTAGTCAACTATTAAATCGAACAATCACCCACTTTCAGTCAATCGAGAAACCAAGTATAGCGCATACCCGTGCATACTAATGCAACACAGTGCATTCAAAACATACCACCCAACTAGTCCAAATATCTAAAGACCTAAACTTCTCCCCATGTTCCAAAACATTAGATCACACATCACGTTATCAGACACGGTCATACCAATATACATATCGTCCATATCATACACCACACTACATCAAGTCACGTAATCACGCATCATAGTATATCATCAACTAACACATAATCGCAACAAGTCATGCTCCCAATAAAATAATCACAATAGTGGAGAGAGAGAGAGAGATCGAGAGAGCAGTAGCAAACCACAAAAATTGAAGCAGAATTCATTTTTGAGAAGGAACGATTGGCTTAACATGAAGGTGGAATCACGGGTTCAACAAGTAGAGGCCAACCGTTTGCTCCATAAGCAACGGAAGTGTAGCAGCATGTTGGTACAGGAAATCTGATTCAGCCGAACCAGTAGCAAAACGGTGCAAATTGTTGGGGCCTCTTGATTCAGGTAAGGGATTCTGATACATCTTGTGGCAAATGGTGGTAGCGTATTGGTGTTGGGTTGTTCGAATTAGGTAGCGGTGCAGAGATATATATATATATATATTTGGTTGTGATGGTGTTTTGTGGGTCTGTAACGTTGAGGCGTGATTTGGTGTTGGTAGTGATATTGGGTAATGGTTTGAATTGATGGAAATTGGTGGCTTTAGAGTTGAGAATTGTGACAGCATGTTTGGAGAAGAAGAGAGCAGCAGAACAATAGCTGTTATGCTTTAACAGCAGCAGCAACTGTTGAGGGAATTGAAACAGGGAGACAGCAGTGGTGGTGGCAGTAGCGATGCAACAGAGGCGTGACTTTGTTCTTCGCGGCTACAGTTCATGTACACGGAGGCCATTAGTTCCATGACTGCTTTCCTAATTTAATTCATCTTGCTACTCTGTTACCTCAGAAGGAAAATAGGCAGTACTTAATTTTATTAGGAAAATCATATCTTCCAGTTATAGAAGAAGTATTTTGCGGATGGTAAGAAATGAAGGGAATCCAATTCAGAGGCTGCGACCAGTGTTAGTGTAGCGGTGTAATGAATTGCATCAGTTATATGTATATATCTATGCATATGGCGGTACAGAAGATGGAATATATGTATGTATATATGTGTGTATACGTGTAATGGTGCAGCAGGTACATGTGGGTGTATATGTTTAGCGTGCAGGGAGTATATGTGTATGTATATACCTGTGTGCGTGTTGCTTGATTGAAGAATTGTAACTAGTAAATTAGTATAGCTGCACAGAATAGAATTTTGGGTGCAAGAGATAGTTCCTGGTTGCTGGCATTTGGAGTAAGGCCACGGTTGAGAGACTGCAACCCAGTTTTCTTTTTCTCTAATGACCCATCTAATTTGGAATCAGATGGCTTCAGTTTGGAGGATTTAAGGGGCGGTTGTTGGCTAGGTTATAAACAGTGGTGCTTGCCACTCTGTTATCTCAAAAGGAAGATAATTCAAGAAGTGAATCATGTTGGTTGCTTCAATCAGTTTGGGTATTGGGTCTCTTGTTCAGATGGAGATAGCTTACTCAATTTCAAGCAGAGAAGTTATTGTTCATTCATCTAGAAGGTTGACTGAGCCTGGAACTTTATTCAAAAACTTAATGGCCATTCTTGCTGGGATATTGTGCAGATGATTCAACATATGCAAAGAAGGAAAATCCAGCAATAGATGAAGCTGATTGTCCGGGTTTGGAACAGGCTAATAGAAGCAGCAGAGCTGCTGTCCTAGTGATGGAGGTTTGGGAAACCTGTGACTATCGGATGTTGTGATTTCTGTGATGAATTGGAGGAAGGGAAAGTTCTTTAATATCTGATGGATGGGATGATAAAAGGACAAGAATCTGTCAGGATCATCATCTACTCGAGGGAAAAAGACTGAAAAAGCTGATGAAATTGGATGTAAAATAGTTGGTACGATGAGGAATGTATGTAGTAATTCGAATCCGATAGTACTAACATCAGGTAATTACTTCTTTTCTATCTCTGCTCCCTGTACTAATAGTTGTCAATTAAATGTTAAATTGCAGTTTGCCAGTTTGCCATGATCCTTAACAAATGTGATATCTTTTATGGTTTTGGGGTTGATAGGCAATAATGATAAATTTAGTTGTGCCTAGCAAAATTATAATGCCTTGCTTGAAAATCAAATAGATGTTTGATAGATAACGGTAGGGTCCAAATGACTTATACCATAACCCCGATAGCTACTAAGCTTAATTAAGAAATATTATAGTCTTAGTTGAAACCTAGTGAGAGGTTAGCAGGTCATTAGACTAACTTAGGCGATCCGATAGACGTCTAAGGTGATGAATATTATATGAATGGTTAAATTCTGACCTATCTGTAATTAATGATGATTATTCAGGATAATGATTATTGAGGATATGCGTGGAGGTACCTAACGCATCTGGGGGATATCTGCGAATGGAGATAAGCATAAGTTTGTGAGTAACTCGGACTCCTGACTTGGTGTATATTTTCTGTATACTAAGCTGCTTTATATGCTGAACTGTTTTATACACTGTATTGTTTTAATGGACTTGCTTTCATGCATATTCCTTGTATTGTACTACATCTGGCATGATTCTATCCTGCTTCTTGATATTTCCTATTCTGATTTTGTTGGAGTCTATTGTTCTAACTTGTCTACGCTATTGGAGTCTGATTCATGTTTATCTTGTCATGTTAAGTCTTGGGCCCCTCGGGATTGAGTATATCAGTGGATGGATGGCTGGCTCTGTGGGACGCCCAGAACTCAGCATCCGCTCAATCCTATCTGTTCCGCTTTGATACCGACCCGGTAGTGTGCTGTGGGGACATGGGCCTCCATGTGTGGGGTGGGTGACTGACGGATTATCTTGTACGGCATCCCACATTGCTTGCGGAAGGTTCAGGCACTTTGAACTGTATCCGTTCTATTTGAGTTGTATCCGTTCTATTTGAGCTGTATCTGTTCCGCTCTGATACCGACCTCAGCCAGAGGTGTGCGATATGAGGCCCTCCATGTGAGGGAGTGGATGGGAAGTAATGCCATCCCACATCGCCTGGGGAAGGTTCAGGCACATTTGTTGATATACCGTTGTTTAATTGGTATTCAGTATTGATCTATTCTATTTGGTTCCATGTTGATTCGATTCGTTCTCTTGAATTACATCTGTTCTACTGGAGCATACATATATATATATATATATATGAACTGGTTTTGAAACCCATGGCAGGAACCTATGTTACTCACTGAGCTTGTTTAAGCTCATTCCATTTATTTAACATTTTTCAGGGTATATCTCCATTGGATTAGAAAGCACAAGGACATGTCACTAGTGGACTGAAAGGCATTCCCCAGTAAGGATCTGATGGCAATAATATGTGGAGACTTGGGTTCTAATGGATTGATCTTGGCTATTCAGGTGAGCGTGATGATATAGTTGTCTTTATTCATATGTAATAGATGTGTAGGGACATGGCTCATGGTAATGGTACTCTGGAGGAATCTGATATGCTCTGTGTTATATATCTGTTATAGATGTGCTCTGTGGTACATGCTTATGAGGTATATAGTTGAGTTGCATTCCCGAGATAAAAAGGTTTTAATTTCCGCTGTTCTGACCCTACATTTGGAATGCAATTCATCGTAAGGTTCAGAAGATTGCCTTTGGTTGGTCGCATTGTCAGTCGGAGACTGGCAAGGCGGCTAACTGGCATCACATCTTCAGCATCCGTGTAGGGTGGGGTGCGGGATGTGACAATTAATAGAGTTTTGAACACATTTACGAAATAAGCAAGACTGTTAGAAATTGACATTATGAAATGTGATGAATTTGAAAAGAGACTAATATATGATGAATAAGTATTAGAAAAGATTTGATAAATCTTAAAATTGATCCGAATAGTAAATTTGATATGAACAAAGGATGATGCTCTGTTAAGATAATCGAAAGTAAGTGATAAATAATCTTGAGTAACTTTTAGAGAATTATGTGATCTAAATGATTGTAAAAGACTGGAAGTGTAACAAATTATTTAAAGGGGTCATGAAATAAAAACGATACATGAAATTGTAGGAAATACCACAAAAATGCTTACAAGTATAGAAGAAACTGAAGAACTGTGAACAATAAGGAATTATGAACTGTATCGATTTTAGAAAGCTTAAACCATTTGATTGAATGTAATACCCCGACCCAAGGATGCCCGAACCTACGACATGTTTTACGATGATTCAACGATAGTCTAGAAATTAATACGAGAAAGGACCGAAGGTCAGGAAATATAAGAATAAGTATATTACAATACATGATTATATTACGTGACATAATTATATAGTAATATACCCATAATCATATGTGTATATGAACACATGCGAAATACACACATTAGATATTGTGTGTGTAACCAAAATGTATAAATAAATATAAGTATATATATATATATATATACATATGAGCTAATGCAAACATATATATATATATAATGCCATTATATATTAAATGATATATATAAGTATATATATATATGCGGCTGTCTTATATATATATATATATCAATACATCTATATATATATATATGTAAACTAAAGAATAAAATAAAAGAAATTAAATAAAGAAAGAAATAGAAAACAGTAGAATCATGTAGAAGGTTAGAGAATTAAGAGGAAAGATTTAAAAGATTGGAGTGAGGGGCGGTGGACTGTATACAGCCATGTAGCTGTCCTCCATATCCATATATAAAAACTGAATGAAAATGAAGAAAAGAGGAGAAACTAACATGTGACATTGCCACCGACTGTGAGGTCGGTTAAGAAAGAAAGAAAAGGGGAAAAGAGAGAGAATGTGAGAGAAAGAGAGAGGATTGAGACACAGGAGAAAGAGAAACAGGGAAAAAAGAGGTAAACCATACTTTCTCTCTCTAAAAATTTGTGTATGTATACACACTGTTTCAATTATATGCATGCATATATGATGTTTAGGATGTATAAACTTGATTAAGGCATGAAAATTGGACTCTAAAAACATCCAAAACCCCAAGCCGTACACCAAACTGCCATGGATGGACCTTGTTAGAGCAGGTCTGAATCGATGGCAACCAAACTAGGTTTGGCCTATTGGAACCTCAACTAGACCCCTAAAGTGTTCCAAAAACATCAAACCGCGACCTAAAACCTAAAGGGAAGACCTCCAAAACTTGAGTTGCAAGTTTTAGCCATAAAACCCAGCCCTTGTTTTAAACTCCTAAACTCACTTTTGAGAATAAGGATTAAATCCCCATGTCATGAAGGTCATGTTGAGCTAAACCCCATTAGAAATGGTGATGAAATGAGGGTTTACTAAGGAGTTGCAGGTACGGCCATGGTGAGGTAAAACCGAACTGTTGAGCTCGATTTGAGCTCTCTAATGGATGCTAAAGTGTTGCTCGATCACCCAGTGACCCATACCATCCAATAACAGAGAGAAAAACGTCCCAAAATCTCACGAAATTGAAAAGTTAGAAATCCAGAAATTAGGGCAACACAGTAGAGAAGAGAGGAAGAAGATGAACAGTGGGTGGGTCGTTCTTGGGTCGGATCTAGGTTCTGGTCGGGACCTGACCCGTCGCATAAATGATTTAAGTGAGACGATATCGTGTGAGGGTTGTGTTATATTTTTAAAATTGAATGTCGGGGGCGTTTGGTTACAAAGATAAGAAATGAAAATCAAAACTAAGGATAAACCAAACCGTGGATAAGACAAGGGGTTGGCTATCTTATCTCGGTTCAGTGAGAATGAACTGAACCGGTTGGTCTAGTAACTCAATAAGCTGGTTTAGCGTTTTGCTTATTGAACCCATTAGTTTAGACTGAAAGTTATGGAAATTATATTTTGACCCTAGAAGTTCTGGAAAATTCCACTAAGGCCCAAACAAAAAAATTAATAAAATATTATTTTAAAGAAAATTTCAAAAATACCCATAGGTCAAAAATGGATCAAACGAAGTCCGAATAAAATAAATAAATAGTGTATTTTGACTATTTTGTGCATTCTGAACCCAATGGTGGGATCTATTTCTTGAGACGAGACTCTAAAAAATTAAGACGTGTTAAAGTATAAAATGACCAAATTACCCCTAATGCCCCTAAAGCCAAATGGAAGTCCGAGAGGGTCTAAATTGACTTTCTTCGACGTTAAGTACTCAATGGTGAGGTCCATATTATGAAATGAAGTACAAAAAAATATGACAAGTAAAAATGTAACGTAATGGAATCAAACTTTAAAATTTAACGAAGCTACTAGAAGAGTATACTTAGAAGGACTAAGCAAAAAATAAAATTAGGATCTAAGCGTAAGTTAAGAGCATCAATAAGAGATATTGAAGTGATTGAGAAGTTAATAGACTCTTTATCTATTGTTCTTAGGAACTACAAAGGAAAGGGAAAGGCATATCAATAGCGCCAACCCAGAAGTATTAGGTGAGTAACCCTGCATTTGAAGTGAAGATTTAACTCCATGTATTTGAAGAAGTTTTAAGTTCAAAATATCTGAAGCATTGAATATCAAATTCAGTATTACATGATTCTTGTTTTAAAATATTCTATTCTTGTAAACCCTATTGTGACATGTTTAGTAAATGTTTTATATACAGTCTTCTTTGGAAATATTTTGCATGTTTGAGTAAAATGCCAATTTCTTTAAATATTCTGAATTTGATTATTCCAAGTATTTGAAGATCCTATCATGAAGTCATGAATTTTATGTTTAGAATACTCATGAAAAGTATCTATTTGAAGAAGCCATGTGTTAAATGTATTTGAATGCAAGATAAACAGTGCATAAGCACATAAACAGGATTTTGGGTTTCTTCGGAGCTCAATTGACCTATCAAATAGATAGGATTTTGGGTTCTTCAGAACTCAATTGACCTGTCAAATGCCAGGTAGCAGGATCTAATCCCCCAAGCATGAGATATCTCCACGTATAAGTAAAATAGGAGTCTGGTTCGAAACAGATTCCACTAATAGAAGTGATAAGATTTGGTCTGAAATCAATGACCGTCGCCGGGGAAGACGACGGCATCTTGACGGAACCCTATTGAAAAGACAGGGTGATGATGAACAGTGGAAATTCAAAATGGTATCATATTGAATTATAAAAAGGATGGAATCAAAATTAGGTTAGAAAATGATCGAAAATCAATGACCATCGCTGGGGAAGACGACGTCATCTTGATAGAACCCGACTGGAAAGACACGGTGATGATGAATAGTGGATATTCAAAACGGTATTGTATTGAGACGCAGTGTGTTGATACTGCGTTGTTTCAAGGGTGAGGGCATTTTAATTAAATTTGAAGTGGGATTATTTGGATGGGGGTTTAAAGAATTGAAACCGGGATGGGGATAGCTTATTTCTAATTTTATTCGTTGGTCACCGTTTAGCTTAGAAAATATAGAAAAAAAAAATGCGCAGAGGCGCAGCCTTTACTAGTCGAACCATGGACCTAGGGAAAGTAGAGAATACATGGACCACTGAGCCATGGGCTCACGTGTGGTCATATGACCCCTAAATAAATATATATCATAAAATTAACTAAATCAAGAAAAATAAAAAGGGTTGCGCCCTTGGAGAGTCGAACCTGAGACCGCGTGTAAGAGAAACCAAGCCCAAATCGTTTTGATAAGCAAGCCCATATGGATTATTTTTCCTAAATATATATATATATATATATATATATATATATATATTATATAACAATCATAGCAAATTACCTTAATTAATTTAATAATAAGAAAATAATGTGAAGCCCAAATTAAACAATTGATTATTGTATTTCGACTATCGTGGATATTCTGAATCCAATGGTGAGGTCCGTTTTGCGAGACGAGACTTCAAAAAATAAAGACCCGTAGAAACACTAAATGACCAAAATACCCCATTGCTACTCGAACCTGAATGGAATTTTGCAAAAGCCTAAACCGACTTTTTTCGACATTTTGGACTCAATGGTAGAGTCTAAATTAGTGATAGAGATACTTATGATAGCAAGGCATAAAATTTGATGAATAGCATTAATTCTGAGACGTATCTACTAATATATAGGGAACTCGAAAGGAAAGGATAAACTCACAGAATAATGATCTAGGATTGCATTTAGAGGTAAGTAAAACCTATTCTCTTCAATGTGGTGTTTCCAAGCCAAGTTTATTTCATTACTGCAGAACTTGTACTCTTGAACGTACCAGATATTATTATTTTCCACAATGTGATATTGTTCTATCTTGTGGATATTGATTGACTGCTATATCATTGTTATCATGTTGAACCATGCCTTGAAAGGCCTACTGTTATCTTTTCACTGTATATATGATATTCCATTTTTATACTCTTACAGAATCACTTATGATCATGATATATTTATGTATGAAAGATTTTCGCTCAGTCACAATATCCATCTGATGCTTTCTGATCTACTGGAGACCTACGGGTCAAATCCGTGAACGGACATATGGCATTACATTGGAGTTTTCTTTGATTGGAGTTTCCATTGGGGGGTATGCCGGGCTCCAAAAGATCGAGGGTTCTTGCCAAGCCCTGAATAGTGTAAATGCATCTCTTATATGATTGAAATGATTGCGATTGTTGAATGACATTATTCCCTATACTTTATCTTATACTGGGAGACATTCTTTATTGATTTGATTGTGATCGGTTTATTGTGGCAGTACATTCATGTTGATACATTCTTATTGAGAGTTCCATGTTGATGTTATATCCACTACTCCTGAGTTTTATATTGTGACCCCAACATTCATTGGCCATTATGAAAATTGTTCTCATTGGCTATCACAACATCTCATTTCTTATGATTGGCTATCATATTCTTATTCATGGATTCATATTCTTTATGATCATCGATACCAGTGTCGGAGATGGGAATTTACTTGCTGAACTTTCGTAGCTCATTCCATTTACTTATCATTTTTCAAGTAGTGACGCTGCAAGACCCCAGTAGGAGTCTGAGAGCGTAGAAGGACATTTTGAGGAAATGTACCAATCTATGTTTTAGTTCTCCCATGTATTCACCACCCACGGGTGCTGGTTTTGTTTAGTTCTTGATTTGACATTTGTAGAACCATATGATATATATTATAGACTTCCGCTAATTACTGTATTGAAAAGACTTCCGCTGATTATTATATTGAAAAAACTTCCACTGATTATTGTTTTAATTTTTTAGTACATTGCATATTAGTACTATGATACAGGAATGGAAAAGTTAGGGACGGCCTTAGGGTCGGCCCCGCGACACGAGATCTGTATAGGGTGGGTTTTGGGTCGTGACAACAGTGGTCCGTACTTCAAACAGTAACCCTAAGGTCTTGGGTTCAAGTCGTAGGGGCAGCAACCCTTGCGTAATTTTTTTCTTCTTTAAGTCCATAAGCCAAACAGTGGACTATCATGTGAAACATTGATAGGGTTATTTCGTCCCTACCTAGTGTAACAGCCCAATTTATTAGCTAAATAGCCAAACACTCCCCATTTAAGTTTTTAAATTTTAAAATTTGGACAGTGGCTTACTGGGCCATGCGATGGGTTGAGTTTCAACCCGAACCAACCTGTTTGACCTGACCTATTGACCCGACTAACAGTGGCCATGACCCACGATTTTTCAACGATCGAAAAAACCTCTAGAATTTTTTTTTTCTTGCGGTTTTCTCAATGGGGATCGATTGGGCAGTTCGAGGGGCTTCCATATCCAACATTAAAACTGAAAACAGTGGGGTTTTGGGCTGCTGTTCGTGCCATGGCAGTGGCTTCTCCAGTGAAGAGCGGTTTTCCAATGACCCTCATTTTTCCAATTTTGTGACGTTTCAGTCACGGTTTTCCTCCTTATTCACTCCTAAGCTTCATTTGAATATGTTCTAAACAGTTTTACAACATTAAAACATGGTTTCATGTATACTTTTTACACCAACCCAATTATCACGTCACTCCTATAATTACATATATCTCACTCATTTTTACATCATTCTTTCTGATTCTTTTTGCTAATTAATCCTAATTTCATGCTCATAAAAACCCTACTCTCAAATTTCAGTTTCAATGCCATAAAAATTTAGCCCAGAATTCAGTTAGCTTATCTCTTTCCAAGGTTGCTTGCACAATGCCTCTTTCGTTAGCCCTAGCCTCTTTTCCTCTTCTTCCTCTCACCTTCTGCTTCTCCCCTTTTTGGTTCTCTCACGCATGTAAGGCATGCTTCCATTTATAACCGTCCCTCCCCAATTTCTTCATTCTCTCTCTCTCTCTCCTCTCTCTCATCTCTCTCATTGACCTTCCTTTTTTGTTTCCATAACCCCCCCTCATTCCCTCTTTTAAATATGGGAGTTATGACCATATGGTCGACTAAACAGTAAATATATATATATATATACACCATGCATCCATACATGTATATATACTTATTGATATATATATATATATATATATACACACCTACATATATACACATATATACTTATATTCCATATATATATATATTTTTTATTTTATTTTTTATTTTATTTTATTTTCCTTTTATTTTATTTTGTTTTATTTTATTTATTTTATATTTTTATTTTTATTTCGGTATTCGTTCACGGCTTGCTCGGGCATCGCCCAGTATTATTCATACTTTCGAAACTATTGAGATTCCAAATCATCCATTTCATTCAATATTATAACAGAAAGCCCTAACAGCTTGAGTTTACATGGCTTGCTCGCTTAAAATTCGGGTCAGGGTATTACATTCTACCCTCCTTAAAATGAGTTTTGTCCTCAAAACTTGGATGTGCATATCTAGGAAGCTCTATTATCTCATCATGCCAATTTCATCATCCTCATAATTCCCTTTTTTAATATGTCTCTTGGACTTGTCTCTGGTATTCAGATGCCATATTCTCAAGTGAGAAGATTTCTTTATATAGGGTTCACAGTTCTTTTGTATTCCTTTTTGTTTTAATTCAATAGCGAATTTTGAAAGTCAAGGGTTTTAACTTCCTTGAGACTTTTAACTCATTGTCTCCAAATTTTAGTATTAACATTCCTATGCGTATCTCTTTAGTTCTTAGATCCCTGGGTCATTTTTTCAGTTACTTGACTATTTTCCCTTGTTACTAGTATCTTGACTAGTTTCCACGTCTAGTCATTATATTCATCTCATTTGGTACTAAGTCGTGATTACCTTACTAATCATAGTCTGTCAACTTCCATTGGCATCGTATGGCACATCATCTGCTAAGTAAAGGTATCTAGTACCTTGACCTTTTCTTTTCTATCCGTTTCTTTGGTAGTGGTCATAGGAAGTTAACGGTGTAACTAGACTACCCCACTTCTATCGTTTAGAGTGTTTTGGACTTCTCATTCAAGTAATTTTATGTTTTACTAAGGACAGAGTATCATATTCACTTTTGTTTTCATAAGCATCTTTTGGTTCGTGCCAAGGATGGTTTACTTGTATTCTCTTTGCATTGCAACATTTTTCCCATGCACAGGTAACCTCAAATTTATTCAAAATTTTCATTTGTGATTTCTCAATTACGTGTCCATTCCTTGAAGATTTATTAATCCTCTTTTCATTTCATTTTGCATTATTTCATTATTTTTGTACTATTTATTGGCATACCTGCCTTTGCTTTCAGATTCGTGTGCATGTTGAGGAAATCAGTTCCTCCAATTTTTTTTCCAAGTTATAGACTGGTACGAAGGCCTTTTATTTCTTGCTCACAATTGAGCTTTTCACAGATTTTGATTTCTCATTCCTTTATAGATTAAAGTATAGTACATATACTTAGAAAAAATTTATGGTAGTCTTTTACCCCAGTCATTGATTCTTCATATAACAGTCTACTTCGAAAGTGTTCTTAATGGTGTTATCATATTTGGTTTACCTTGAGTTGTCCACATCATTTGATCAGCTCAAATCTCAAAGTCTTATGACTTTTTAATTTATAACCATTATTTTGGTTTCACTTACCTTTGCTTAGAAAGGTTATTCAACTATCTCATTTCTTATACTCGTTATCATAGTCAATTTTTCATCATATGTTATATTTCTCTACCTAGTCGTTATTCAAAATTTTCAAATTTGTTCTTTCAAGAATTTATCCAACCGTATAGGGAATTCTTTGTACATTCTGTGACTTCATATCATCTTTCACGATTGTTCACATCAATTAGCCATCCCATCATTTTATTGTTACCTTTGACTTTCAAAGTTTATCAAGATTATATCAAGTCTTTCCCACCATAAAATTTCTCTACTTCCTTAGTTTCATAGATTTAGTTATTCTTACTTTCCACCTCAATCTTAATTGTTCTCGTAGTATCTCAAGAATTATGTATCACTTTAGCACAATCGTTGTCCTTACCATTTTTTTAGACATTATGCCACAATTTTCGTCTCTTTAATTGTCAGATTACGTTTATTTTTTGAAACAGATTCAACTAACTCAATAAAGTACCGCCTATAATTGGGTCATATTGCCACCTAGGTCAATAAAATACATTGAATTTTTTCCAATGATCAATGATCATGTATCAATCTCCTTTTAGGATCATCACATTTCATAATGTTCACTTGATAGTCTTATTCAATCGATATTTGCCTCCCAATGATCCATTTGTCCTTACCCTATATAGCTTACTCAAGAATCCTCATATATCTGATATGTCATCAATCCATCTGGAGTCTCAAACTCCTCATGTTACTATTCATTAAGTCTTCCCTTAACCATCCCTCATATAGATTTGTTGTTAAATCCACCGACTTTCCAAGATTTCACAATCCCAACTCAATGTCACCCAATATCTTCCAAAAGAGCATTAACCGTTACCCTTGTTCTAATGATAGTTTCCCCTAATTCATTGATTAATTCATAATTTAATGACTTAAGAGTCATTAGCCTCGACACTAGTATGATTCTTCCCAAGAATCCTTAACATTTTCCCTTAAGCATACTACTTTCTCCCAAAAGTCACTTTCGATCATCTCAATCGTCCAAGAAACATCAAAGTCAGTCATAGCATAGTCTTTCCCAAAAACCATTAACCTTAGTATTTAAACAAGCTATCATCCTAAAAAGTCCCCGATCGTTTAACTATTTAAATCATCGGATTCTTAGTTTCTTTAAAAGTATCTAATCGGTTAATCACCGTGTACTTACGATCTGTACCTCACATGCTCTATGTATGTCATTCATGAATAATGATTTCCACGTAGTACCTCAAAACTCATATATCATCTCAACTTCATAGTTTCTCTAAATGATTTACTACCAGTTCAGTCTTTACGATCATTTCGATCACATTGATCTCTAACAGTTATTCAAACTCATTTATCATTTACCTTTATCTAACTTGATAGAGTATTGACTACAATCGTATCACACCTTATCTTAGATCACAAGATTCATGGATTTCTTCCTAATATTTATTCATCATGTGTCCAGCCTCTTTCCAAAATCATCACATTTCATAAAGTTAATTATGACAATCTCGCTCAATTAGTAATTGTCTTCAAGATTCTATTCATCTTTACCCTGTCAGGGTCCACTTATGATTTACTCAAGAATTTTCATATTTCTGGTACATCATTAATTTATTTAGTGTATCAACTCCTCCTGTCATTATCCATTTGGTTTCCTTCAGACTATCTCTCATCCAAGCCTAATTTATTTATCTATAACATTTACCAAAATGTCCTCTAGTGTTTTCAGTGTTATTCCTCGAGAATCTTCATCGTTTATCTTTCAACATACTACTATTCCTTAAAGGTCACTATTTACCTTGTCATCTCAATTGTTCAAGCATCACCGATTTCTATCATAACATATAGTCTTTTCCCCGATGTATTCATCAATAATAATCTCTCGATAGTATTAAAACAGTTAACATGTAACTTAAGGGTTCTGTTTCTAAGTTCAACCTAGTAGTAAATGCGGGGACTATAAATCAGATATTTAAACAATATATTAGCAGATTGTAAGCAACTGGAAAATACTTACGACTACTAGTACAATAGCCCGATCATCTCCCAGTGGTGTTTTTGAGACATTATCCTTGGTGGACTTTTAAGCAGTTGGGGTATTTAATTATGCCTTTATTGTCATCTTTGACCCATTTTGGCAATTTCCTTCTCACCCCATTTTATAGTCTTTACTGGTGCCACTACTTCATTGTAATGCTCAACTGCTAGGGCCTGATTCTGGGTAGAGCCTTGGTGACTCTTTTCGTAAGGCGTTCTATTCTGTTCAATTGATCTATCCGATCTATCTTAGTTAAATGATTTTTGGCTATCGGCTTATTCTTGGTGTTAACCTTTTCTGTAAAAGATAATCAGTCCACATATATGTAAAATAACTGTCAATGTTCTCATAAAGGTCTAACTTAGTAATGTTAGTGTTATCTATTGACTAACTCTTAGACTTTAACAGTTGTAGTACTCTAATCGTGTCTCCCATGACTCACTAGAACCTAAGACTCTGCTCTGATACCAAGCTGTCATGACTTGAAACCCACCCTATGAGAATCTCGTGTCGTGGGGCCAACCCAATGGCCGTCCCTACTTTTTTCGTTCTTTGTATCCATGACAACAATAATATAATACAAAATTAAACAGTAAAATAATGGAAGTCTTAAATACATCAGATGGTACTATAATGTCAAAACAAGAACCAACATAACCTCACTCATATGTGGTGAGTACATGGGAGAGACTACATCACTTCTAACATTTTCCTCAAACTATCCCTCTTTGCTTTTGGACTCCTAATGTGGTCCTGTAGCATCCTTACCTGAAAGCCAGTAAGTAAAAGCCCATCTCAGACATGGGTTAGGGTGACCATAGAAAAATATGAACTCATAGGGCGAATATGATAGCCAATCATGGAAACAGTTGCAGTTAACGGTAGAATGCCACGATGACCATTGAACAGTAAGGCACAATAAACAAGTATGAGTAATAGTATAGCATGAATATGGGAAAGCTCAATAACAACAATCAACATAAATATACTGGCTCAATAAACCGGTCACAGTCAAGTCCAATAAATGAGGGAACTATCAACATAGAATTATTCATAGGGAAATGACAACATCTGATGAATTCATTAAACATAACATATCAGTCAATCATAAATGATGCATTTACTCTATTTAGGGCTTGGTAGACCCGTGGTCTTTTGGGGCCCGGCATACCCCTCATAACATGAATGCATATAAAATGCCCTTATAACTCACTGCGTAAAAATGCCATCATTGCTATATATCCGTTCACTGAACTCATCGTGGGGCCGACCCAATGGCCGTCCCTACTTTTTTTATTATTTGTATCCATGACAACAATATATAATGCAAACTTAAACAGTAAAATAGCGGAAGTCTTAAATACATCAGAGGCTTCTATAATGTCAAAACAAGAACCAACATAACCTCACTCTTAGGTGGTGAGTACATGGGATAGACTACAACACTTTTAACATTTTCCTCAAACTATCCCTCTATGCTCTTGGACTCCTAATGTGGTCCTGCAGCATCCTTACCTGAAAATAGAGTAAGTTGGGGTGAGCTAAACGAAGCTTAGTAAGTAAAAGCCCATCTCAGACACAGGTTAGGGTTAACATAGAAAAATATGAACTCATAGGGTGAATATGATAGCCAATCATGGAAATAGTTGTAGTTAACGGTAAAATGTCACAATGACCTAATGAACAGTAAGGCACAATAAACAAGTATGAGTAATGGCATAGCATGAATATGGGAAATCCTCAATAATAACAGTCAACATAAATATACTATCACAATAAACCGATCACAGCCAAGTCTAATAAATAAGGGAACTATCAACATAGAATTATTCATAGGGAAATGACAACATCCTATGAATCCAATAAACGTAGCATATTAGTCAATTATAAATGATGCATTTACTCTGTTCAGGGTTTGGCAGACCCTCGGTCTTTTGGGGCCCGACATACCCCCCTTAACATGAATACATATAAAATGCCCTTATAACTCATTGCTGTAAAAATGCCATCATTGCCATATGTCCATTCATGGACTCTACCCGTAGGTCCTGTTAATCAGATAGCATCAAATGGATATTTTGACTAAACACAAATCCAGCATTCACAATAAATCATGATTTTTTGTGATTCCATAAAAAGTGAATAAGGTATGGAATATCGTGCAGTAAACATACAATAATAGGCTTTTCAAGGCACAGTACAACAAAGCAATCATGAGATAGCAGTCAATAAGCATCCACCAGATAGGACAATATCGATGATAGGACAATAGCAGTAGGTACGTACATGAGTACAAAATTTTGGTAGTAATAGAAAGAATGTGGCTTGGAAAACCACGTGTAAAAGATAGGGGTTTACTTACCTTTAATCCGTGTGATCTACCTCAGTATCCCGTAACTTTTCCTTTTCTCTTTGAGTTTCCTATCATTCAGTAGACATGTTTTAGTTTTAATACTATTCATCAAATTTTGTACTTCGCTACTATAAGTATTCCTCTTACTAATTTAGACTCTACTATTTAGTCCGAGATGTCGAAAAAAATTAGTTTAGGCTTTCATGGTTTTCAATTTGGACTTCTATACCGAAACGAGCAAAACGGCTATTTTACATGTCTCTATTTTTCGGTACCTAGTTTCACAAATCGGACTTCACCGTTGAGTTCAGAAGGTTTGAAATAATAAAAATTCACTATTTACGTAGTTCAATCGGAGTTCGTTTAACTCACATTTGAGTTAGGAGAATTTTGGTCATTTTGACATTTCTACGGGTATTTTATTTTTTAGGACTCCATCTCATGTAACGAACCTCACCATTGGATCCAGAAGGTCCAAAATACTAACTTTACACTATTCATTTGACTAATGTGCATATCGGGAATTAATTTAATAATTAACTAAATTAAGTATAACTATAATATATATTATTTAGGGCAAAAAAGATCACATGTGCCTTAGTGGCATAGTGGTCCGTGCTTCAAACAGTAACCCTAAGGTTTTGGGTTCAAGTCGTAGGGGCTGCTGTTGCAGGGACAGCAGCCCTTGAGCAATGTTTTTCTTCTTTAAGTCCATAAGCCAAACAATGGACTATCATGCAAAACAAGGATAGGGTTATCTCATCCCTTCTAAGTGTATCAGCCCAATTTATTAGCTAAATAGCCAAACACTCCCCATTTAAGTTTTTAAATTTTAAAACCTAGACAACGGCTTTCTGGGCCGTGCGATGGGTCGAGTTCTGACCCGACCCGACATGTTTGACTCGACCAACAGTGGCAATCACCCACGATTTTTCGGCGGCCCTTTGGCCACCTTCTCCGGTGCCCGCGGCCGGAAAATCTCCAGAATTTTTTTTTCCTTTCTTGCAGTTTTCTCAATGGGGATCGGTTGGCTAGTTCATAGGGCTTTCATATCCCCCATTAAAACTGAAAACAGTGGGGTTTTGGGCTGCCGTTTGTGCCACGGTGGTGGCTTCTCCGCGAAGAGCAGTTTTCCAATGACCCTCCCTTTTCCAATTTTGTGATGTTTTAGTCACGGTTTTCCTCCCTAATCACTTCTAAGCTTCATTTGAATATGTTCTAAACAGTTTTACAGCATTAAAACATGGTTTCATGTATAATTTTTACACCAACCCGATTATCCCGTCACTCTTGTAATTACATATATCTCACTCATTTTTGCATCATTCTTTCTGATTCTTTTTGCTAATTAATCCTAATCCCATGCTCATAAAGACCTTACTCTCAAATTTTAGTTTCTATGCTATAAAAATTTAACCCATAATTTAGTTGGCTTACCTCTTTCCAAGCTTGCTCGCACAGTGCCTCTTTCGTTTGCCCTAGCCTCCTTTCTTTTTCCTCCTCCCACCTTCTACTTCTCCCCTTTTGGTTCTCTCATTCATGCAAGGCATGCTTCCGTTTATAACCGCCCCCTCCCCCAATTCCCTCATTCTCTCATTCTCTTATTCTCTCTCTCTCTCTCTCTCTCTCTCATTAACCTTCCTTTTCTGTTTCCATAACCCCCCCCTCATTCCCTCTTTTAAATATGGGAGTTACGGCCATATGGTCGACCATATATATATATATTTAGTGATATATATATACACCTACGTATATCACGTATATACTTATATTTCATATATATATTTTTATTTATCTTTATATTTATATTTATTTTATTTTCCTTTTATTTTTCTTTTTATTCTATTTGATTTTATTTTATTTATTTTAAATTTTTATTTTTATTTCGGTATTCGTTTATGGCTTGCTCAGGCATCGCCCGGTATTATCCGTACTTTCGAAACTATTAAGATTCCAAACCGTCCATTTCATTTAATATTATAACAGAAAGACCTAACGACTCTAGTTTACATGGCTCGCTCAGTTAAAATCCGGGTCAGTGTATTACACCCTAAGCGCCTCACTATTGCTCGCGCTCAAGAAAAGGGGGCCACCGACATTGGAATACCAAGAGAAAAATAAACAGCTGTCGTTCTCTTGTTCTAAATTTCTTTACTAGTTTCTTGCACAGGGAAAGTAATAAAGTATATATATATATATATATATATATACACATATATATTTTATAAATTTAGCCGCAAGCTATTTTGCTTACGATGAGAACAATTTAAAAAAAAACTCTTGTTTTCTTTTGTTTGTTTCCATACCAGTTCTCTTGGGAGCTTCTTAATCACTCTATCATTATGGGTATTCATAGCCATCAAGAATTAAATTTAATTATCAAGATTCTCAAACAATGATCAAATCTTTGTATCAAATAAATTGTACCGCAAAATCCTATTCTAAAATAACCATTTATTTTAATTGGGGTCTATGAATAGGTTTAGAACAAGTAAATATAACCTTCAAAATTAATGGATTCATGTAAAGTTGCTCTAATACCAATTGTTGGGTTCGTAACCACAGTAGAAGCAATTTCAAAAATCTATTTGAATCTATTTCTTTGCATCAATCATACAATCTTGAAGAGAGGGTTTAGAATTATCTTGTTCTTGATAATCTTGATTGTAGAAAAAGACTTTTTGAAAAGATAGACGCAATCTTTCTTCATTTTCTCCTCTAGGTCTTCTCCTATTTTGCCTTAGGCAAACTGTATAGCAGAAGAGTATGCTGCCTCTTATTTTTGTCAACCACAAAAACTTATGATAAACAACTCATTATATATCATATATATAGGGCTTAATTAGGGCAAGAGAAGGGATCTAATGGGTCCCACTAAGTTAGCTTCCAATTAATCAATTAAATCGTAATTTCTCATAATTAATTTTAATTAACTAATTAATCTCAACTAACTCCACTATATAATTAAAATTGCACTCCAACTTAGTAGAATAGAGTAAACCCATATACATTATACTTTTGCAGTTGGCCCCTCTACATAGATATTAATAATCAGGATTATACTGTCAAATTAGTTCTTTAATTATTTTAAGAACTCAATTCAATAATTATTAATCACTTGCAATTGGTCATCATTTCAAAAAATAATTTACTGAAAAGACCGGATCCAAATTTCAGTGATTAACCCATTGAATTAGCACAAAGGTGATATTCATCTCTCTAATATATAAAGTGTAGATTTCATCTTGAAAATATATGTTCCCACAGTATAAATAATGACTTCCCAAGATACCGAGATGTTGATCTAAAAGACCTCACTCATTGGTAACTCAAAGTCATCATTATTCAGAACTTGAGTTCACTATCCTTTCAGGATTAAGAACTTACTACGAATAGCGAATAAGAAACTTATTAAAGGTGACAATTTCAAATAATGCGTTTCTTATAGGATCCAGTTCAGTGTATTCCCAATACACCAATACAATAACCTAGAGTCCACTACTCTGATGGTTGAGATAAACCACCTTATCACATAAAGGTTAACTATATTACAACTTTATAGATAAGATGTACAGTCTTATTAATAGTCGCGAACAATTCTAGAATTGTCTATATAAGCAGTTCATATCTCCTATGTATGAATCTCATTTATACACATGAATCGCTCCTTATCATAATTCAAGGACTATCAATAAGACAACATCGAAACATATGGTAATATGAAACTCAATAATAAATCAAATCTATTAAATAATAATAAAATGTCTTGGATATGAGGGTCACACATCCTAACACCAATTACAACAATGGACCCCATTGTCCTAACAAAGACTTTGAGGATAAAATCCAAGCATCTAGAGTTCGAGTACTTTTTATGCCAATCGTTGGCAGATAGAGCTTAAAAGGGTGGGTCTAGCTGCCAAGGGGAGGGGGACTTAGTGTGGTGCGCGTAAGTTGGCCCAAGATACCCCCTTACTGATCCATAAAAAAAAAAGTCACATATGCATCCATATTGTGACATCCCAACCTAATTACTATATAATTAGGGATACTTAATAAACTTTAAAGAAACATTAACGCATGATTAGATCATGATAGTAGTGTCACGATGAAAAATTTTATGAGAGTTAAAATAGAAGAAATGAGTATGAAAAATGACGATGAAACCAATTGAGAAATACATAAATATTCAACTAAGTATCATAACTAATCCGGTTAAAATTAAGTTAACCACATAAAAGAGAAAATTATAATGAGTGTAAAAATATATTAAGAAATTTAGAAATACACAAATTAAGTATACTCAATGAATAAAATATTAAATAAAAGCGTAAAACTCCCACTAACACAATAAAAAGAGGAAAAAGAGTAGAAAATGGGGTTGCCAAGTCTTGAACCCAAGACCAAGAATTAAGAAAGATCCTATGCCCAAAAAATAAACCAACTAAGCTACAAGCACTTTTGTGCTATATATTCCACAAAAAATGTATATAACTTATGTAACACCCCGACCCGATTAATGTGGAATAGTCATTAATTATATATTAAAGACCTCATAAAGAAAAAAATTAATTAAGGAAATTACCTGAGAAAAACATAACGACATCAATAATAATAAGACCTTAATTATTGAGGCCAACACATGAAGAGAATAATCAAAACCATAAGACTTCGATTCGTGAAATCGATACGTAGAAAATGCAAGTACATAAGAAGGAAAATAAAAGTAAAGCACAAAAGGAAAAATGAAGTAAAATTAGTAAAAATGCCAAACAAGGCATAAAGAGAAAAAAATGGGAAAAAGAGGCCAAAAATTTTGGCCAAGGGATTTAATCCCAAGACCAAAAAGGTGGGAGAAACTTATAACCCAAAAAAAAAACCAACTTGGCTGCTAGCACATTTGTGCTATATGTTGCACTAGATATACATATATGCTATATAAAAGCTATCACACCACTCAAAACAACAAATAGAAACACATGCAACACCTAAAAATTTTATAAAAATATATGTTTATATGTATATATATATATGCCAAACCTTGCGTGAAGCAGACTTAAGTACTGCATGTGTGGGCGGTTAAAGAGAGAGAAAGAGTGAGATAGAAAGAGAAAGTAAAAGGAAGGAGAAGAAGAATAAGTAAGGGAGGAGAAGGAAAGGGGAAGCTGTTGCATGCAAACCTAAGGGAAGTCAGAGTGGAACCATGGAGAAGGAAGACACCACTGAAAGAGGTATAAACATTAAAATTAAAATTTCTCCTTTCTAGGAAAATATCACTAAAACATGCAAATTCGGTAAAGTTAAATGCATGTATGGCCCTTTTAGATAATATACCAAAGCTTAGTAGTAAAAACGAGACTAAGAGGGGCTTAAAACATGAGATTCGTGAGAAGCAACCATTGACAACCACCACCAAGGTTGGGTATGAAACAACTAGAACTAACCCAAGTTTGGGTTATTGGGACCTGAACTAGACCTCATGAGGGTTGCAAAAACCCTAGCCCATAACCTAAAAGCCTAGGGAAAGGCCCCAAACCTCGACATGCAAGTTTCAGTTTTGAGATACAACCTTTACAACTTGATGTAAAACCTAATTTTAAGAACAGGGACTTGAACCCTATGATGAAGGGGGCCACAATAGAAGAAACCCCATGAGTTTTGGATAACAAATGAGCGTGTATGACCAAGTTGTAGGTACGGCCATCAAGACTCCAAGAGAGTTTTTGAGCTTAATTTGAGCCTCTAAAACAACGCCAAAACATCACCTAATGTTCTAGGAGTTGAGAGGAATTGAAAGCAGACGAAAGAAATGACCCAAAACTCACGAAATAGAGATTTAAAAATCTTTGAAACTACGGTTATAGTGTCAAACATGGTGGGGAAGATGATGAACAGGATGGGTCGGATCTGATCGGGCTCGGGTTGGGGACCCGCCCGGTAGCACAAAAGGGCATAAGTAGGACGACATCGTTTTGATGTTTAGATTTTTAAATTAAATTGGATTGGGTCTGTTGGCAACGGGGATAGTAAATTGATTTGATAACTACAGTTGAAACCGGGATAACCTATCCTAGTTTTGCCCCCTTGTCCATTGTTTGGCACGTAGAATATAAGAAAAATAAAGGGGAGCCGCAGCTTCCCAGATATGATCCCCTAACCTCTCACTTCCCAGAACACTAAAACCAAGCCTATGACTACTATGCCACCATGGCACATGTGACATAATATTAACAAAATAAAAATATAATATATGATTAAATAATTAAATTAATTAAATTATTGTAAATAGTCTCGTTACCCCAAATAAATTAAACAAGTAGAGTATTTTAACTATTTTGGGCATTCCGTACCCAACGGTAAGGTCCATATTATCAAACTAGGTACTGAAAAATAAAAAACGTGAAAATACGACCTTTGTAAATTATGCTTAATAGTCCGATTTAACGGAAACAAGACCTATCCTAAGAAATTAGGATTCATTCGGTGTTAAAAAAAGTTAAGAACACCAAATAGGTGGAAATGTAAATGAAATGTGGAATTGATAATTTTTCATAAATTGTTCTTAGGAACTACAAGGGAAAAGGTGTAATATCCTGAAAAATCTAATATAATTAAGACGACACCCTGACCTAATAAAATTAGGTAATGTTCAAAATAACTCAAAATATAGTAAGCCATAATGGGATTAATTTTCCTAAGTTATGAAAGTAATCAAAGATGGTGAATGCTCGGGAAATTGACCACTTGGTCAACCGAGTCAAAATAATTTGAGCTGGTGCCAAAATTGACAATAGAGGCCAATACGGTGAATTAATTATGGAAATACTATAAATATCGAATAAAGCATTAACGGGGACCCAAAATTGGCAAAATAAATAATGATAATACCAAACCCCAACTTCATGCCAAATTTGCTGGTATTTTATATGTTGATCTTTTATGACCTAAAAACATTAGATACAGTAAGATATACCAAACAATAAATTTATCTACGTATACATGTAAATACGGCCACAATACATATACATTCGATAGTTTGTACATAATATGTAAACTATATGAATCTGGCAAGTACATAATACAGAACATGAGTATACCTAACAAATGAAATATATATATATATATGTATAGTAAAATATATTTATGTCACATCCCTGAACCCCACCCTACATGGATGTCGAGGACGTGATGCCAATCAGTCGCCACGCGACCAACTGAAGGCAAATTCTGAACTTTTCGGTGAATTGCACTCTGACTGTAGGGTCAGATGCAGCGGAATTTAAAATCTTTTTTATCTTTGTCAAGGGAATGCAACTCATGTATCCACCATAAGGGTATGTACCACAAAGCAAGTCTAAATCCAAAACAACTAATATTTCTAAGTTCAGAGCATATCTATAAGCAGGCATATAACAACAAAGCAGATCTAATATCTCTAAAGTACCATTCATTCCCATGAGCCATGTCTATATATCCAGTGCATATAAATCAAGTCAACCGTATCATATCACTCACCTGAATAAACAGATTCAATCCACAATAATCCAGTCACCATAGATTTGTGCCATTAGATCCTCTACTTGAAGCGTCACTCGGCCTATCATGTCATATCATAGGGCCTTCTCATCCACTAGAGATAATTCCTGAAAAATGTTAGGGAATGGGGTGAGCTTCGAAAAGCCCAATGAGTAACACAGGTTCCCTGTCATGGGTTTCAAACTCGGTCTTGTTTATTAATCATAAGGATAGTTCAATCGATTTAGAATGGCAGTTTTATAAATCTACTTTGAATGTAGTTTAAGAAGAGTAAAACGGGACTGAACTAAATGGAACAACAAATCAGGACGGACGAAACAGTACACGATGCCAATATATCAACAAGAGTATAGGCAATTAAATCAAATTTTAGAACAAATCAGTACTGAGCGGAACATAACAAAGCATAACAAACAATATGCCAGTTAGGCACATAATCAAGCCTACTTATGCCAGACCACTCATAATAGGAATGGTACCCAGAGTCAGACACAACATAATAGAACAAAACCAGAAAGACCATATAACGGAACAAGACAGACCGAACAAAACAATAGAGTAGGACGGAACAAAATCATGCCACGTGTAATGCAGTGCAAGAGTTTGCATTTAAAAACATGCATTCAGACAGTATAACATTCAAAATTGTACAGTGCATCAAAATACAATATCTAGACAGCAACTTATATACCAAGTCAGAAGTTCCAAGTTACTCATACGGTATAGTATACAAAATGGTGCAGTACATTAAAGTACAATAGTTAGACAGTATAACTTATACACCAAATCAAGAATCCGGACAGATCATAACGGAACTTGGACCATATATCAATCAAGGCAGACACAATATCAACAAACAGAACATAACAGAATCAGACGGAACAAAACATCAGTCAAAGACACAGGCATAATCAAGGACAGAGGCATAACGGGACAGAACATAGCAGAACAAGCGAAGCAATATATCAATCAGAACAAGGCATATCATCAACGGATAGATCATAACAGAACTGAACCATATATCGATCAAGATAGACAGATCATTAACGGACGGAACATAACGGAATCGGACGGAACAAAACATCAGTCAAAGACACAAGCATACGGTCAAGGGCAGAGGCATAACATTAGCGGGTAGACTACAACGGTATTAAGCGAAAACCCTATATCCATTAATTTAAGGATGGATTCATATCATATTTAAGGATGGATTCATATCATGTATGATGTAGCACGAAAGGGTATACATTAAGTATATGCTTTTAAACAGTATAACGTGCAAAACAGTACAGTGCATCAAAATACAATATCTAGATAGTAACTTATACACCAAGTCAGGAGTCTAGGTTACTCACAAAGGACAGACAATGAATCAAAATATAGTACAGTGTCAGAAGTTACTCACAAACTTTACGCTTATCTCCTTGCATAGATAATCTGATAACCTCCAGGTAAGTCAGGCATCTCCATGTATATCCTGAACAATAATCATCAATCATAGACAAATCAGAATTTAACCATTCATGGCTTATTCATCATCTTAGGTATCTATCGGATGACCTAAGGTAGCCCAGTAGCCTACTACCATTTTCATTAGGTTTCACCCGAGGCTATTATTTCCTCTACTTAAGCTCAGTAGTCATCAGGATTATGATATAAGTCATTTAGACTTCAATCGTCATCAGTTAAGCACGTATTTAGCCTTAGGGGTAAAATTGTAATTTTTCCATTCTTGTCCCGGACCCGTCATGGTCCTCAGAATAGTCTACATATCTTATGTATGAAGTTCTAAGCCTTTTAGACTTAAATCGGTATCAGTTAGGTACTTATTTAACCTTAGGGGCAAAATGGTAATTTTATCATTCTTGCCCCAGACCCTATCGTGGTCCTCAGAATGTCCCATATATCTTATATATAAATTCTTAAGTCCTTTGGACTTCATTTGGTATCTGTTTTAGATCATCGAGACACATCGGTCATTTCTCATTTTACGCTCTAACAGTTCCAGAGTCTTATTTAGCCCTTCGGTCATCATAATTAAGCTTATGATAATTTTATCAGATCAGATTGGCCTCTATCTTGCACTTATAGTGCTCAGGGGTATGTTGGTCATTTTACGTTTTGTGTAATTCTGACCCCGAATCGTCATTTAATCTTGTGTACAGTCTCAGAGGCATTTGGACTTCCATCAGTATCAGTTTCGTCCAATTTGGACTCCATTTAGACTTCGTATAATATTAGGGGCGTTTTGGTAATTTCACACTTGGTGAGATTCTGACCCCGATTCATTTTTTAGTCATGTATACAGTTTCATGGGTGTTCGGGTTCCTATCGGTATCAGTTTCGTCCCAATCGGACGTCATTTGGGCTTTGTACAGTATCAGGGGCAATTCGATAATTTTTACATGCGTCATATTTTTTGGCACTTCAGTTCATAAAATAGACCTCACCGTTAGGTCCAGAGTGTCCGACATAATTAAATTGGACTATCTTTTATGTCCAATTGGCTCTGGGAATCATTAGAGGCAGTACAGTCATTTACCACTTATGGGTCTGTATTTTTCGGGACTTAATTTCCCCAATCGGACTCCGCCATTGAGTCCGGAATGTTTGAAATAGTGAAAATACACTATTTATTTAATTTATTTGGACTCCGTTTGACATATTTAATGTCCAGGGGTAAAATTGTAATTTTACCTATTTAACAAAGTAATAAAATCATTATTTTATTATTTAATTATTTTTTCAAGGGCTTAATTGCACAATTTTCCCAAAATCTGGGCCACTGTATAATATTAAGAACTGTTGGGGATTAAACCATAATATCATAAAACATTTGGGGGTCAAAACAGAATTTTATAAATTAAGGGTTCAGACCCAAGGGTTTTAGGGTTCAAGAATTTGAACCGGTCCAAAATACTGTGAACCAACCGGTTCACTGTCCCTCAGAAAGCCGGGATAAGATATCCCTGTTAACCTCAATTTGGCCCCTATCCGTGGTTTGGACAGACCTAGTTCCTGGTTTCAATTTATTAACCGAGGAACCCAACAAGCCGAATTCAGTTTAAATTTAAAACAGTTAATATCAAAACGGTGTAGTTTCATTAATGGGGTGGCACATCGGGGAATGGACACGTGTTCTGAGCCAACCCGTGTGACTCATTTCCAACAGTGAGTCGACTCATCGTCTTCTCCACCTTCTTCCCCGTTTGTTGCCCTAATTTACAGTTTCGGTTTCTCCATTTTCGTGGAGTTTCAGGTAGGGTTTTCAACTGATTTTGATTCCAAAATGTTTCTAGATGTGAAGCCAACATTTTGGCATCGGTATTGGGCTTCGAATCAATCCAAAATGCTTGATCTAGGTGGGGATAACCGGACCTGCAACTCGGTTGCAAATCCTTATTTCTTAACCAAATACTGTGAGGTTTGGTTTAAAATGATCCTTGAGTCATGGGGTTTCAAGTCCCATTATCAAAATCCAGTTTAGGAGTCGATCTTTGGGTCTGGGTTTCAAACTTGAGACCTGCAACTTCAGTTTTGAGGGTCCTCCTATGTGTTTCCAGGTCGCGGGTCAGTATTTATGGGATCCTAGAAAGGTCTAGATCAAATATTGACATGCAAAATGTCATTTGGTTGAGGTCGTTTCAGACCTGCAACTTGAGGTCCATCCATGGCGATTTGGTCACGGCTCTGGGGATTCCAAGCCTTACTCGACCCTCTCAGTTATTCCATAACAATCCTAAGCCTCGCAGTAACTCATATATTCAGTTTATATAGATTAAAACTATCAAAACAGTATCAAAGTCTAAACAGAAGATTTTTGTAGTTTTGGGTGTTTTACCTTTGGTCAACACTGCTCCACTCATGGTTCAGTTCTGGTTTTTGTGTGTCACCCCAGTGCAGTCGTGCCTCCAGAGTCCTTAGTCTTCCTTGGTGCATCTCCAATGAAGACACACCATGCACACACACCATGGCTCTCACTCTAAGGTTCTCTCTCTCTCTAACCCTCTCTTTCTCTATGTCAGTTTATAAGATTATTGCAGGTCTGATTTCCCTCCAAATGGAGACTTGTAAACACCAGATTTCTTGTTCAATACGTCTCCCAAGCCTATAATTGATTTGTACGAATTTTGGTTGGGAGAAGCTGAAATCATGGGGTGAGAGAGGCATGGTGGTCTATGAGGCATAGGGGTGATGCATGCTGATGTGTTACATGCTTGGTGATTGGTCACTTGGAAGGTGGCCAAATCAGATTTGTACTTATATATATATATATATATATATATATATCTTTGTACATTTGTATACAAAGATGCCCCTAGCCTAGTTGGTAATTTTTTGAATGAAATTTCTTTGCTTCCATAGGTCAAGGGTTCAATTCCCCTTGGCCTCTTAAGTGAGTATTTTCCACCATTTAGGCTAAGGCCTTGTTTGGTTGACACCAAATTTTGTTTTGGCTATTTCTGTGATATCTCCTTATTCGGAGCTCCGTTTTCGACGCGGTTTGTTCCGAGAGTTTCGTATTTCAGTTATCTTCAGTGTCAGAGGTTCCGTGTCATTTATCATTTATTTTGGATTTCTGTAGTTAGCTAATTCGAGTTCCGTCAGTGCTAAAACGACATTATTTTACCTAATTAATTGATAATTAGGTTCGAGCATCACACCCTCTTCTCAGATATATTTAATTACTTTGTTGGTCTGTCACAACCGTCGAGAGATTATGATTAATTCCCTTAATCATTCTTTAAATTGGCACTGATTAATGATTAATAAATTAATTATTAATTAAACAGGTTTGGGGTGTTACCATTTACATGTATATAAATAAATGAAGAAGCTTCTAAGAAGAAGCTGCTGGAAGAAGCAAAAGTCACCAGCTGAAATATTTGACCCACAATGGCTGCTTTATCAGCCTATGTACATAATCTATATATAACTATATATATATATATATGTAACTATATATAAATTATATATATACATATAAGAAACGTGGGAGAAAAACCAAAAAGCTTCTAGCATGAAGCTTCTAGCAACTTAGAAGGCTGCAACTAACAACTAACAGGAAAAAAATACTGGACTTCTCGACTGCTCCACAACTATCTTGACTGTTCCATAACTATTATATATATATAGCTTGTATACTGGTACAACAACCAAAGCCCAATTAAATAGAGAATTCAGGAAGTTTCTTGAAGCAACTAAAACAACCACTTATATATCTTTATATATATATATATATGTATATAGATACATCCATGGAAATCAAGAACCTTCTACAACCACAGGGAACATCTAGCAAACAGCCAACAACCAACTATATATATCCCTTTCAGTCTACAGCAAAAAGGGTTAAGCAAACCACTTCTGAAACAAGAAAAAAGAGTAATGGAGAGACTAAAGAGAAAGAGAAAAATTGAAATAGAAAGAAAAGCAGAAGTTGCTACAGCTGTACAATTTTGGCTATGGATGGAGGAAAAGGAAACTTTAGAAGGTTGGAAGTGGACTAAGGTACGTGCCTAACTACCTTCTATCTAGCTTTGGAAGTAATTAGAAATTAAAAATGAGTAGGAAAACTGAAAAAAAAAAAAAAAAAAAAAAAAAAAAACCACATAAGAAACCGTCTCTATACCCACAGCCTAAATTCAGAGAAATTTAAATGAAAACTAAACCTGACTTTATGAATGAAACAAAGTAGGAAATTCTGTTGGGGTTCTAAAACCGTTCGAGTTATGAAGAATAGTCCAAAAATGACCATTTTAGGACGCATCGTTGCATGATAGGAATAGTAAATGGGTGTCAGAAAATTGTAAGTTTTGAGGATCAAAATGATCTTAAATGATTGCATAGAGTCTTATGAGTAAATTGGTATAAAAATCTGTGAAAAAGGATGTCGGAATCATGCAAAACAGTGAGAAAAATACTTGTAGTTCTGGCGCCAGTGCTAGAGAAGACGCTAGAATGTCGTGGTGAATAACATGTCCTTTTAAGTCTAATGGGTCAAACCTGGACCAGGTGGTGTCAAAAACCGACCGGATATGAGTGGGGTAAGTACACGACGTCGTTTTAGGTATGGAAGGTTTGATTTTAAAAATTAAATTCAGGTTGTTCGGCAACAGAAATAAGAAATTGGGATCTAAATATGAGGCCTAACCTAAACATGGATAAGGAAGACAACAAGATTATTGTATTCCGGTTCACTAGTTAATCTGAACCGGCTGGTTCAAGGACTATTCGGGTCCGGTTTAGGGTTTTGACACTTGAACCTTTTAGTTCACTGATTAAATTAAAATAAGAAAACCATAATTTTATGAAATTACAGTTTGGCCCCAACAGTTCTGAATAATTCTATTCTGGCCCAAGATTTGAGAAATTTAATGCAAATAAACCCCTAGAAAATAATTTAATAATTAATTAATTAATTAAATTATTTTATAAATAGGGTAAAATGACGATTTTACCCCTGGGCCATAAATAAAGCAAATAAAGTCCAAATTGAGATTCGAAAAAGGCTATCTTAATATTTTTGGGCGTTCCGGACACAATGAAAATGTCAGATTGGACATCCAGGGACTCTAAAGTGGTCCCACCATAAGATATTAAATTACTAAAATACCCTAATACAATATGAAGCCCAAAGAAAGTCCAAATTGGACGAAATACATACCAATGGAAGCCCAAATAATTATGAAATTATATGAATGACTAACTAATGATTCGGGGTTAGAATTTCATAAAATGTAAAATGACCAAAATACCCTTAAGCATAGAAAATACAAGTAAAGGTTGAATAAATTCTAAAAAAGGGCCAATCTGATATAATTGACTATCATAAGCATAATTATGTGAATTTAGGGTCTAAATAAGACTCCAAAACAGTCAAAGTATAAAATGAGAAATGACCGATGTGTCCCGATGATTAAAACAGATACCAAATGAAGTCCAAAAGACTTAGAAATTGATATATAAGACATATAGAATATTCTGAGAACCATGATAGGGTTCGGAGCAAGAATGACAAAATTACCATTTTGCCCCTAAGGATAAATACGTAATTACTTGATAACGAATGAAGTCTAAATGACTTAGATTATAATTCTGAACGCTACTAAGCCTACTTAAGAAACTTAATCGCCTAAATTGAAACCCAATAAATAGGTAATAGGCCAATGGAATTAATTAGGCGATCTGATAGACTACTAAGATGATGAATAAATCATGAATCGATGGAATTCTTATATGTCTGTAATTGATGATGACTATATAGGATATGCAAGGATGTGTGTGAAGTATCTAAAAACTATCAGAATATTTGTGAATGGAGATAAGCATATAGTTTGTGAGTAACTCGGAACCCTAACTTGGTGTGATTTTACTGTACTATCTAGATTCATATATTGTACTGTTTTATATATTATATTGTTTATATATAATGTACTGTTTAAATGAATATACATAAATGCATACACTTTGTACTACATTACCCTTGACATGATTTTGTTCTGTCATGCTCTTCTATTCGGTTCTGATTCTATTTTATTATGTTGTGTCTTACTCTAGGCCCACTACAGGATTGAGCGGTATTGGCTTATGCCAGAGCATGACCCAGAGGGTAGAGGCCTCATAAGTGCCCGCTTATGGGCAGCTGGGAAAGGCTCATATGCCTGATTGATATCCTATTCTATTTCTGTTCCGTTCAATGTTGTCCTGTTTCGTTCTGATCTGACCCAGAGGATAGAGGCCCCGCGAGTGTCTGCTTATGGGAAACTATGAGAGGTTTAGACATACTTGATGATATGTTTTTGATGGCTTAGTTTAGTTCTATTTTGTTTTGATCTGATCTGTTCTGTTTTGGCTCTTTTATTTTTTATTATGTTCTGTTATGTTCTGTGCTGATCTGATCTATTTTGTTCTACTTAAGTTGCATTTACTCATTCATTTTAATTGGATATCATCCATATAAGAACGGGTTTTGAAACCCATGGCAGGGAACCTATGTTTCTCACTAAGCTTGTTTAAGCTCATTCTATTTGTCTAACATTTTTTAGGATTTATCTCCAGTAGATTAGAAGGCACAATGAGATGACATCAATAGGCTGGGAGACATCCCAAGCAAGGATTTGATTGTCACTGATTTGTGGAGACTTGGATTCTTGTGGACTGACTCAGGTTATTCAGGTGAGTGAAATGATATGATTGAATCCATTGATGTGCAATAGATGTAATGGGTCATGGCTCATGGGTAATAGTACTCTAGAGACATTAGATGTCTAGTTATAGACGTGCTCTGTGGTATATAGATGAGTTGCATTCCCGACTGAGAAAAGAATTTTAATTTTCGCTGCTTTAACCCTACATTTGGAATGCAATTCATTGCAATGTTCAGAAGTTTGCCTTTGGTTGGTTGCATTATTGGTAGGGAGACCAGTAAGGTGGCTAACTGGCATCACATCTTCGACATCTGTGTAGGGTGTGGTGCGGGATGTGACAAAAGGGAAGGCACACCAATAGCGCCAATCTCGAGAACAAAGGTGAGTAATCCTATACTTTGAAGTAGAGATTTAACTCCATGAATTCTATAAAGTTAATTTTCACTGCTCTAACCCTACATTTGGAATGCAATTCATTGTAAAGTTCAGAAGTTTGCCTTTGGTTGGTTGCATTATTGGTAGTGAGACCGGTAAGGTGGCTAACTGGCATCACATCTTCGACATCCGTGTAGGGTGTGGTGCGGGATGTGACAAAAGGGAAGGCACACTAATAGCGCCAATCTCGAGAACAAAAGTGAGTAATCCTATACTTTGAAGTAGAGATTTAACTCCATGAATTCTGAAGAAGTTTAAGCTCAAAAAATTCCTTGAAATATTTTAAGTTCAAATTCTGTATTTATATGATTCATAACTTAAGTATTACTGTTTCCATTTTTTTTTAAATTCTATTATGACATGAAAGCTAGCTTGTTTATCTTGCTGAATTTATATAAGTTTATATTCCAGCATGTCTACGTTAAATGAAAATTTTATTAAAAGCCTTTCAAAAAAATAAATGTCGCAACCCAAAACCCACCCTATGCGGATTAGGGGCAACGACCGACACTGCCAGTCGGACAGGCCATACAAAATCAAATGAATCGCATAGACTGATAAATCATATCAATAAATCATAAATCAGTAAATCACATAATGTGGAAGCTACACCAAATGCAATTCATATGATCATAAACCTAACTCCAATAATCATCAATCGAATATCTCCAAGTACTATTTAAATCATCACGATTCACTAATCAAGTTGAATGCCTCTACCTATGATACAACATTAGAATTACCTATTATCTGATCAGCCTTATAGAGTACGCATTCAAATCATGACTTGGAGTTCACATCATCAATATTTTACACATACTTGCCACTAGCTCCACTAGATGCCTCATTTTGTTTCTTCTCTTATAGAGTTACCAGAAAATAATAGATAGAAATATAGAGTGAGCTAATTTAGCTCAGTAAGTAAACTCCTCACTTTTTCATGGGTCAAGGTTAGCTTAAAAGATGGATAAGAACAGTAGTGAACAAGAATAGTATCATAATAAGATATAAAGAACAAGAATGTCACAGTAACCAGTCACTATAAATGAGTAAGTTTCAAAGGCACATCCCATGGTAAGACAACAAATCAAATATAAGGAATGGCCTGAACAACACATAGTTGCCACAATAAAAGGATATCAATCTGAATCCGAGGATAGGTAAGCACACCATCCACAAATAACACATCAATAGATAACCCATGAACCAGCTCACAAGGAATATTTGAATCAGAAGTATAACATTAAGGTAGCATGCAAGTATATCAATGAGTCATGAGTACATCATCAGGATATCAATGAATAAGATACTAACAGAACAGAACAGAACAGATGTTGATATATATATATATATAGGGTCTGGCATACCCTCATGAGTGCCCATCTATGGGTCTGCTGGTCTGATAGCGCCCTTACGCGCTCGAGTCCAGCTTCACCCAAATCACTGTATCTAGGGTCTGCTGGTCTAACAGCGTCCTTACACGCCTGGGTCCAGCCTCGCCCAAATAGCTGAATAACAATAGAGCTCTGTAAGTATAATCATGTCCTCTATGGTGTTGGGCTCACTTCCTAAACATCGACTCGTAGGTCCTCAAGCATCTGTAAATTAGATAGACGTCGTGATAAATCACAACTCTAGGTACTCAATAATATCACGATCATCATGTTTCCACAAGTGATATAGATATTTTGGAAAAACATACAAACTAGTATGGAAATGTCATATGATCAAATAAGGATGTCAATAATCAAGGTCTCAACAAGTCAATAACTCGAACAAGTATCAAATCATGGAGATCAACATCATCAGGCATGTATAGAGTACAAACTGACAGCATCAAGAAGTAACTGTGACATGGCTAGGAGTAACACATGATAGAGTTCGGGTTTAGTTACCTTGAGTTCTTAACATTTCATTTCCATCTGGTTATCCCAATAGCTTTCCATAGTTCTCTTTCCATTTTTTGTCATTTGAATGGTCCTATAATCTTGGATTAAAAATATATAGCACATTGAATCAATATTTATTCCATCTTTATACTTCTGGTAAACTCAATAAGTCATAAGGACACATTTTTTATTTTTTACTTTATTATTGGGTCTTCTATATACATTTTCGAGTCTTTTGGATCTCATTTGGTATCTGTTTTCGATTATTAGGAAACATCAGTCATTTCTCATTTTATACTTTGACTGTTCCAGAGTCTTATTTTGACCATCAATTTTCATAATTATGCATATGGCAGTCAATTATATCAAATTGGCCATCTTTTAAAATTTATTGGACCCTTACTTTGTATTTTCTATGCTTAGGGGTATTTTGGTCATTTTACATTTTAAGAAATTCCAACCCCGAATCATTATTTAGTCATTCATACAAGTTCACAATTATTTGGGCCTCCAATGGTATCAATTTCTTCCAATTCGACTTTATTTGAGCTTCGTATTCTATTATAGGTATTTTCATAATTTTACACTTTTACGTATAATATTTTTTGGTACCTCGTTTGCTAGTACGGACTCCATCGTTGAGTCCGGAACGCCCAAAAACAATGGGTTACACTATCTTTTTATTTTATTTGGACATTGGGGCTATTTTATAAAATTAAATTAACTTAACTAATTTAATTATTAAATTCTCTCATTATATATATATATTTTATATATATATATATATATTTATATATATATATTTTTTAGGTAATATTTCATAAGGGAATTCAGTGGTAGAGTGGCTATTCACTCAGCCATAGGATCCTTACCTCGCACAGGTCAGTGGGTCGAACCCCACTGGCTGTAGTTTTGTTGTTTTTTTTTTTTTTTTTTGTTTCTTTCTTTACTTAAGCAAAACGACGACGTATTGATAAGACGGTATATAGGATCAAACCTGGTTGACCTAAACCAAGCCCAAACTGACCCTGACCTAGATCTGACACTGTTCATCGTCTTCCCCAAGACAATGAACAGTAACCCTTGAACTGAATTTGCCCATCTTAACTTTGTGAGTTTTCCAGCCATGGATTGTTACTGTTTTCACCTCTAATCCATCCCTAATTCTTTTTAAATTGTTTTGGCATCCATTTTTTGGCTTGAAACAATCTCAAAAGCTTGATTCAATCTTTGATGGTCGACTGTATAATCAAGTCATACACCCTTATTTCTTAACCAAATTTGATAATGTTTGATTTATTGTGATCGTATCATCTTAAGGGTCACTATCCCATTCTCAAAACTAGATTTTAAGCCTCAATTATAAGTTTTCCCTTTTAACCAATGACCTGCAACTCCAAATTCTTCTCTTCCCTTTCACGTTTTAGGTTTAATTTTTGTGGTTTTGAGTTGCCTATAGGACCAAGTTTAAGTCCCAAACCATTAGGATACATTTTATTTCACTTGTTTCAGACCTACGTATTGAGATCCTTCAATAGCGGGTCGTTAGTTTTCCTCACTATTTTGGCAGTCCAAATGTTCAAGAATTTTCTCTAGTATTTTAATACTAATTTAGAATTCAAATTGAATCAAAAAATTTGAATCTTGTTACCTGTTTGCCGACCTTTTTTTCCCTAGAACTCCCCTTTTTAGTTTCCTTCCTCTTCTCCCTATTCACCCTTCAGCCTCTCTCTCTCTCTCTCTCTCTCACTATCTATCCCGATCCTTAACCGACTTTGGGGTGGTGAGCATGCCACACGGCTTCTTTTTGTTTTCACTTTTTTATTTCCTTTCCACCTGTTCACTTCTCTTATGCACTTGGCACACACTTCTCACATGCTTTCCACCCGCGCACACGACACAATCTTTATGTATACATATATATATATATAAATATATATTTTAAATTCCCTTCTATTCATATATATTTATACATGTATATACATATATCCATACATATATAGATATACATATATACATACATGTATATATACTTATTTTATTTATATTTGTTTCCATTTTGGTTTTTGGGTCAAATCCTTTTTGTCATTTTTTTATTTCTATGTCTTATTGGACAATTTTTAATATCGTTAGTCCAATCTTCAATTTTGGCTTATTTATTTTTGAACTTCATTATATTTGTTTTTTTAATATTTACGGCTTACAAGTATCGTTTCAATATATCGCATAATTTAATATATATATATATATATATATATATATATTTAATCCTAAAAACATTATTATCGTAATTTATTTATTTAATTAAGTCAGGGTATTACATTCTCCTCCCCTTCAAAGAGTCTTGTCCTCAAAACTTGAGCATTCACTTCCAAAAAGTTATATTATCTTTACACACTAATTTCATCATCATAGTTCCCATTTAAATCTATTTCTGAGTCTCATCACTAATATTAAAATACTATGTCCTCAAGCAAGAAAATTTTCACACAAGGTTCATAATCCTTTCGTACTCCTTTTTATTTTAGTGTCATATTTCCTTTTATATTCATAAATACCATTTGGTTTTTATGAGGATGATTTACTCACGTACCCTTTGTATCACAACATTTCCTCATGGGAGGGGTAATTTTAGATTTAGTTGTAATATTCATTCGTGATTCTCAAGCACGTGTCCACTTTTAAGGGTTGCTCAAGTTGGAGATTCACCAGTTCCTTTCGTTTTTATTGTATATATTTTATTGGCACACCCGTCGTTATTTTTGGATTCATATGCATTCATCTTTTACTTGGATAGGTTAAGGAAATCAATTCCTCTATTTTTTTTTCCAGGTTATCAGTAGGGCCTTTATAAACTTTTGATTTCTCATTTCTTTATGAAACAAAGTATAGCAATGATACTCAGTTCTTCTCTTCCTTAAGTCTTGATAGACTTATTATGAGGCTGATTCAAATTTCTTAGGGTAGTCTTTTACTTCCATCATTTTTTCATTATATGACATTCTATTTTTAAAAGTATTCCTAACTATGATGTCATATTTGGTTCACCTTAAGCTTCCCACATCATTTTTGAACAGTTCAGATCTCAAAGTCTTATGACTTTTTAGTTTAGTCATTATTTTGTTTTTTTCTTACTTTTTGCTCAAAATACATTTTTCTTCCCAATCGTTATGCAATTTTTGCTTATTTGTTCTCTTTGAGAATTTATTCAATCATATAGGGAGTTTCCCCTACATTCTGCGTTTTCAAAGCCACACTGTGAGGTGATTAATCTCATCTTAATCAAAGATTTCGTAGCATACTAACACTTATTTTTCTGCAAATGCTACTATTCACAATCCTATCCGTACGTTATAGATTTCGTGTCATATATTGTTTAAATCAATTTTCCATCCCATCATTTTATCGTCATATTTGACATTCGAAGTTTATCCAAAGTATGTCAAGTTTTTTCCACCATAAAAGTTCTCAACTTCTTTAGTATTACAAATTTAGTTATTCTTACTTTCTATCTTAATCACAATTTTCCTTGTAATATTTCAAAAAATTATGCATTACTTATCATAGTCATTGACTTCTCAAGCTCTTCTAGACACCTACTACAAGTTCAAGTTTCTTTAATCATCAGATCACATCAATCCTCAAAGGTCATTCAGAGTCATTAATCATTTACATTTTAGAATAGATTCAGCTAACCTAGCAAAATATTGTCACAATTAGGTCATATCATCACTTAGATCAACAAGATCCATTGAATTTTTTTTTTCAATGATCTTTATCATGCATTAACCTTCCCTTGGAATCATTACATTTCATTCTATTCACTTTAACAGCCTCGCTTATTCAATAATTGTCTTCCAAGGATTTATTTGTCTTTACCCTGTCAAGGTCTATCTATGACTTATTCAAAAATCCTTACTTTTCTAACATATCCTCAATCCATTCAAAGTCTCAAACCCCACGTGTCACTATCCATTTAGTTTTCCTTAGACTATCTCTTTTATAAATTTGTTATCAAATCATCGACTTCCCACGATTCCACAATCTCAATTCTGTGTCACCTAATTCACTGACCAATTCATAACTTAAATATCTAGGAATCATTAACCTCAATACTAATATGATTCTTTCCAAAATCCTTAACCTTTGCCTTTATGTATACTACTATCTCCCAAAAATCACTATACATTTGATCATTTCAATCGCCTTAGAATCATTAATTTCAATCATAGTATAATCTCTCCCAACGATTGTTAATCTTAGTACTTAAACACGCTATCATCTCCAAAAATCACTCAATCATTTAATCATCGAAAATCACTCAATAATCCACAAATCCAATTATGGTATGATCTTTCCCAAAGAATCATTAACCTATAACACTGATATAATCCTCGAATTCTCAAGATCATCAATTTCACTCATAAGCCTACTTCTGTCTCCCAATAAATTATTGAATATCTAATCATCTTAGTCACTCAAGAAACATCAACCTTCAATCATTTCCCCAAAGATCATTAAACTTTGCTCTAATACCACTTTGTCGTGACCCAAAACCCACCCTATGCGGATTAGGGGCAACGACCGACACTGCCACTCGTACAGGCCGTACAAAATAAAATGGTCGCATAGATTGATAAATCATATCAATAAATCATAAATTAGTAAATCACATAATGCGGAAGCTACACCAAATGCAATTTATCATATCATAAACCCAACTTCAGTAATCATCAATCGAATATCTCCAAGTACTACTTAAATCATCATGATTCACTAATAAAGTTGAATGCTTATCACGCCCCAAATTCTCGCGAACCCGAGGCAGCGAATAACGAAGCCAAAAGAAAATAAAATAAAGGTAAAGGATAATCTAACTGGTTCAACTTAGCTTACATTCATTTTCATCAACATACATACAACATGCCATCTTGGGCTTAAGCCCTGTACATCACAAAATGCGCCCCAAGTGCCAAAATACTCTAAGTTCTTTCTTCCACTAAAACATCACCGAATCTCTCGCGTAGTCGGAGTGTCATCTAAAATGTTGTCCCACGAATGGGTCAGCTCAACTGCTAGTACAATATAATGCTAATGCAAGAAACAAAATTAAGGGCGTGGCATGTGCGAGTGTACAGTTATATCTACATGTCATTCAATGTCATCCATAAAATGTACTAGCAATAATCTACGTGCCATCCAACTCATTAACGTAATCTAAGGTGTGGCATGTGCAAGTGTACAATTATATCTACATGCACAATTATAACCTACATGCCATCCAATTCATCTATACAATGTATTAACAAGATTCATCACATATTCATGAATTCATTAATACAATGCAATGAAAATATGCGTGACACACCCATGCAAACTCCATATCACACCCATGACTCACTTTACGAACCTTCCCCGACGGCCTGAGTAACTAGTATGTCTCACTTTATGGACCTTCCCCGACGGCCTGAGTAACCTAATATGTCTCACTTTACGGACCTTCCCCGATGGTTTGAGTAACCAGTATGCACAACACCAAATGCTCAACTCACGCCATGTTCCAAGGAATCACACTATGCCAATATGCTCTGATTTCACCATGCCATAATGCAATCTCAATAAGGCATCTTATCCATATATGAAGCATGCTTTAAACAATGTATTACACAATAACAGTCCAATCACAAAATCCCTCCATCAAGGGTACATGCATACATAGTTCAGTTAAACACATGCCTTAAGTTACACATTCCATAATCTCAACAATTCTCGAAAATATAATTCACATATTATGCTAGCTCATGTGATATACACAGTCACGATCCACGTTCTTCACCAACTTTCAAAAAGATAATAGGAAACACATAAGCATATAAGCAACCAAGCAGATATGTGAATCATCAAGTCAACATGGCAGTTATTCTTAAACTTAATTCTATTTCTTACTTAGCACAATATATTGTACCTGATGAGTCGGTCTCAACTCAGGAAGATGTACTCGGGTGTGTAGCGGAACTAGTAGTAGAATGCAGAAGGTTAGACCACCTTCTCCTTACCTTTCGGTGTCCCTAAAATCATAAAATGTAACTCAGTTTATTGCCGCTTGAATTATGCTATTCATCAAATCTTATATCTTTATTTTATGAGTTTCTAATTTTTCAAATTAAACTCTACGGTTGAGTCTGAAACATTGAAGAAAATAGGTTTGGGCTTTCGTGGAATTCAATTCAGGACATCCAGCTAAAAAGGGCAAAACGGTCATTTTGCACTTTTTCTGGGTCCTTACATCCTGAGACCTCTTTTCACAAATCGGACCCCACAGGTTGAGTCCAGAATGTTCGAAATAATAAAAATCCACTATCTTTTCATTTTAATCGGGGTTCGTTTGACCGCGTTTTGAACTCAGGGGCATTTTGGTAATTTTTAAGGTTTCCACGGGTCTTTTATTTTTCAGGACCTCGTCTCGCATCACGGACCTCACTGTTGGCCTTAGAAGGCCCAAGATAGTAAGAATGCACTAATAACTTGTCCAATTTGGACATCGGACTATTTGACATTATTTAATTTAATTAATTAATAATTGAATTAAATCTGTTTAATATATTATATATATATATATTTTTTTTGTGTGAGAATGGACGGGTGCGTATTGGTGGCACGCTAGCCAGCGTGTCACCTCCCCTCCAAAAAGGTCACTGGTTCGAGTCTTCTCAACAGGTGTTGCGCACCTTTTGTTTTTACTTTTTCTGTTTTAATTTCTATTATTTTACAAATATATTTTTGGCACAATTTAAACCACAAGAACCTTAGTGGTCCAGTGGTTCGGTTGCCCCTTCCATCCGTGCGATTCCAGGTTCGAGACTCCCCAACCCCCCTTTCTCTTTTCTCTTTCCTTTTCCTTTTTTTTTTTTTCCTCTTGAACTGGTTGGGCCCCAAACCAAACAGCCCAAGTCTTTTTTAAAAAAAAAAACTAAAATGGGCTTACACTCTTTAAACCCAAGCAGTAGCCCAATCCAGTTTAATTTTCAAAATAGGCCCAAAGGCCATTAAACCCAAACAGCCCAACTCGCCCCTCTCTCGTCCCCGATTTTCTGGCCAACACGCGGTCTTCTTCTCCGGCTAGGTTGTCGGAGACCGCAGGCCACCCCCCCCCATTTTCTTGGGTTTTTGACGTCCGATTTTTACATATTTTTGCACCGACTTATTCCTGAGAAACTACGGATTTTATTAGACTGCTTTTAAACCCCACTAATGCTTGGTCCCCGTCATGCAAAAACCCAGATTTCGGCCATGCCGGTGGTTTTTCCGGCCACCTGTTATCCTCCATTTTTAAGCTCATTTCTTCACCGTTTTTATCCCAACTTTTTCAAACATTATCCTGTACTCCTTACTAACGATTTCTGACCATTTAAACAAGGTTTTAACACATGAAATATCAAAAACCGAAACTCAACCCTAGACCTGCAACTCAAGTTTTCTTCTTCATTTTTCAACCATTTCAGTTGGTGCTTTTTGCATTAAATCACATTTTTCTTACCCTATAAAGCACTGCAATTTGAATCAACCATCATGCATTTGAAATTTAAAGTAGAGGCTGACCCACTTACCTTTATTTTTCTGATTCTCTTCTCGTTGCAACCTCTCTCTCTCTCTCTCTTCTTTTGTTTCTGGTTTTCCTTCCTCCTTCTCAGAACTCTCTCTCTCTCTCTCTCTCTCTCTCTCTCTCTCTCTCTCTCTTATTTCTGGTTTTTGATTTTTTTCTTTCTCTCTCTAACTCACGGATATACACTCATATACACTCAGGCATGTACACTCTCTCACGCCACCTTCCTGCAACAGACACCCTTCCTTACCTGTTCTGACCTTCCACTGCCCAGGCCAGCTACAGCCCCTCCCTATCTCTCTCTAATCCAACGGATACCCACATATATACACATATACTTACACACCATCCCACAGGTAGCTAGGTCACTCCAGCCCACTTCTTCTGACTTCTTTTCTCTCCAAGCCACCCTCTTCCCTTCACCAACAGCTTTGCATTTATTGCAAAGTTGACCCCTTCTTATATATATATATATATATATTATATCACTTGTGTACATACACACGTACCAACACATTGGCACACAAGATCTGAATTGTATATATATATATATAACCATTATATATACATATATACACGTATTTAATTACCAATGTATATAGATACATATATACATATTATGCAATTCACATACATGCATGCACACATCACTCATTTTTTTACACCCATCATATCTACATACACCATCACGTATAATAATAATAATAATAATAATAACAACAATAATAACAATAATAATAATAATAATAATAATAATAATAATAATAATAATAATAATAATAATAATACTAACAACACAATAATAATAATAATGGTAATAACAATAGTAATAAAAAAAAAATTTCGAGTCTTTACAATGCCTCTACCTATGATACAACATTAGAATTACCTATTATCTGATCAGCCTTATAGAGTACGCATTCAAATCATGACTTGGAGTTCACATCATCAATATTGTACACATACTTGCCACTAGCTCCACTAAATGCCTCATTTTGTTTCTTCTCTTATAGAGTTACCTGAAAAGAAAAGATATAAATATAAAGTGATCTAATTTAGCTTAATAAGTAAACTACTCACTCAACCATGGGTCAAGGTTAGCTCAAAAGATGGATAAGAACAGTAGTGAATAAGAATAGTATCACAATGAGATATGAAGAGCAAAAATGTCACAATAGCCAGTCACTATCAATGAGAAAGTCTCAAAGGCACATCCCATGGTAAGACAACAAATCAAATATAAGGAATGGCATGAACAACACATAGCTGCCACAATAGTAAAATATCAATCTAAATTCGAGGATAGGTAAGCACACCATCAACAAATAACACATCAATGGATAACCTATGAACAAGCTCACAAGGAATATCTGAATTAGAAGTATATCATCAACATAGGCGTGCAAGTATATCAATGAGTCATGAGTACATCATTAGGATATCAATGAATAAGATACTAACAGAACAAAACAGAACAGATGTTGATATATATATATATATATATATAGGGTTTGGCATACCCTCATGAGTAACCATCTATGGGTCTGCTGGTCTGACAGTGCCCTTAAGCGCCCGAGTCCAGCCTCTCCCAAATCACTGTATCCAGGGTCTGCTGGTCTGACAGCGTCTTTACTCATTCGAGTCCAGCCTCGCCCAAATAGTTGAATAACAATAGAGCTCTGTAAATATGATCATGTCCTCCATGGTGTTGGGCTCACTCCCAAACATCAACCTGTAGGTCCTCAAGCATTTGTAAATCAGATGGACGTTGTGATAAATCACAACTCTAGGTACTCAATAATATCATGATCATCATGTTTCCACAAGCGATATACATATTTTGGAAAAACATACAAACTAGTATGGAAATGTCAAATAATCAAATAAGGATGTTAATAATCAAGGTCTCAACGAGTTAATAACAAGAGCAAGTATCAAATCATAGAGATCAACATCATCAGGCATGTATAGAGTACAAACTGGCAGCATCAAGAAGTAACTGTGACATGGCTTAAGAGTAACACATGATAGAGTTGGGGCTTACTTACCTTGAGTTCTTAACATTACATTTCCATCCGGTTATCACAATAGCTTTCCATAGTTCTCTTTCCATTTCCCGTCATTTGAATGGTCATATAATCATGGATTAAAAATATATAGCACATTGAATCAGTATTTATTCCATTTTTATACTTCTGGTAAACTCATTAAGTCATAAGGACACATTCGTCATTTTTTAGTTTATTACCGAGTCTTGTATATACATTTTTTAGTCTTTTGGATCTCATTTGGTATTTGTTTTCAATTACTAGGACACATCAGTCATTTTTCATTTTATACTTTGACTATTCCAGAGTCTTATTTCGACCCTCAATTTTCATAATTATGCATATGACAATCAATTATTGTCCCTCTTTTAAAATTTATTCGACCTTTACTTTGTATTTTGTATGCTTAGGGGTATTTTGTTCATTTTACATTTTATGAAATTGCAATCCTGAATCATTATTTAGTTATTCATACAAGTTCACAATTGTATGGGCCTCCACTGGTATTAATTTCTTCCAATTCGGACTATATTTGAGCTTCGTATTATATTAGAGGTATTTTTGTAATTTTACAGCTTTTACCTATCATATTTTTTGGTACCTCATTTGCTAAAACAGACTCCATCGTTGAGTCTGAAATACCCAAAAATATTGGGTTACACTATTTTTTTATTTTATTTGGACATTGGGGCTATTTTATGAAATTAAATTAACTTAACTAATTTAATTATTAAATTCTCTCATTATATATATATATATATATATATATATTTAGGTAATATTTCCATAAGGGAATTCAGTGGCAGAGTGGCTATTCACTCAGCCATAGGATCCTTACCTCGTGCAGGTCAGCGAGTCGAACCCCACTGGCCGCAGTTCTGTTATTTTTTCTTCATCCTTCTTTACTTAAGCAAAATGACGATGGATTGATAATACGGTATATAGGATCAAACCGAGTTGACCTGAACCAAGCCCAAACTGACCCTGACCCAGATCTAACACTATTCATCGTCTTCCCTATGACGATGAACAGTAACCTTAGAGCTGAATTTTTCCATCTTAATTTCGTGACTTTTCAGCCATGGATTGTTACTGTTTTCACCTCTAATCCATCCCTAATTCTTTTTAAACTGTTTGGCATCCAGTTTATGGCTTGAAACAAGCTCAAAAGCTTGATTCAATCTTTGATGGCCGACTGGATAATCAAGTCATACACCCTCATTTCTTAACCAAATTTGATAATGTTTGGTTTATTTTGATCGTATCATCCTAAGGGTTACTATCCCATTCTCAAAACTAATGTTTAAGCCTCAATTGGAAGTTTTCCATTTTATCCCGTGACCTGCAACTCCAAATTCTTCTCTTCCCTTTCACGTTTTAGGTTTAATTTTTGTGGTTTTGAGTTGCCTATAGGACCTAGTTTAAGTCCCAAACCATTAGGATACATTTTATTTCACTTGTTTCAGACCTACGTATTGAGATCCTTCAATGGCGACTTCTTAGTTTTCCTCACTATTTTGGCAGTCCAAATGTTCAAGAATTTTCTCTAGTATTTTAATACTAATTTAGAATTCAAAATGAATCAAAAAAATTGAATCTTGTTACCTGTTTGCCGACCTTTCTTTTTTTTTCCCAGAATTCCCCTCTTCAGTTTCCTTTCTCTTCTCCCTATTCACGCTTCATCCTCGCTCTCTCGTTCTTTCACTTTTTCTCTTTATTTGTCCCCATCGTTAACCCACTTTGGGGTGGTGAGCATGCCACACAGCTTCTTCTTTTTTTTTCTCTCTTTTTTTTTTCTTTCCACCTGTTCACTTCTGTCATGCACTTGGCACACACTTCTTACATGCTTTCCACTCGCACACACGACACAATCTTTATATATACATACATATATATATATATATATATATTTTAAATTCCCTTCTATTCATATTTATTTATACATGTATATACATATATCCATACATACATATATATATATATATATACATACATGTACAAATACTTTTTTTTTCCATTTTAGTTTTGGGGTTGAATCCTTTTGGTCATTTTCGATTTCCATGTCTTATTGGACAATTTTTAATATCGTTAGTCCAATCTTCAATTTTGGCTTATTTATTTTTGAACTCCATTATATTTGTTTTTTTAATATTTATGGCTTATAGGTATCATTTCAATATATCGGATAATTTAATATATATATATATATAATCCTAAAAACATTATTATCATAATTTATTTATTTAATTAAGTCGAGGTATTACAATAAATGTAACACCCCGACTTTGTATAATTAATAATTAAATAATTAATTATTAATTAGTACCGGCTTAGGGAATAATTAAGGAAATTAACCTTAATCTCCCGGTGGTCACACTAGACCAATAGAACAATTAAAACATGTTCGAGAATAGGGTACAATACCCGAACTTAATTACCAATTAATTAGGTGAAATAATGTCAATTTAACACTGACGGAACCCGAATTAGTTAACCCCGGAAATCCCGAATGACTAATAAATGACACGGAACCTCTGACACTGAAGATAACTGAAATAGGAACTGACCGGAAGAAACTGCATCGAAAAAGGAGTTACGGAATGAAAGTTATGAAGGAAACATTGAAATCGAATTAATGCGCAGCCAAACAGGGCCTTAGCCCAAAATGTGGAAAAATGGCCAAATTGGTGGTCAAGGGGAATTGAACCCTTGACCTATGGAGGGAAAGAATTTTATCCAAAAAACTTATCAGTTGGGCTACCCAGACCTTTGTGCCTATATACACAACTTAATTGTATATATCCCTGAATTGCCCCAAGCTGCCACCCAAATTGACCAATGGCAACCCATGCAAACCCCACATGATGGAATTACATCACCCTACATCACTCTCTGATTATCCAGTCCCCTCATGGCTGAACATACTTATAGAAATATATGTATAAGTGTCTATACATGTGAGAGATAATGTTGGGGATTCTCTTGGATCAAAAGGGAGTGTTGGAGATAGAGAGAGGAACTGGTCTCGAAGTGGAACTGAAGGAAAGCATAAATGGAGGAAAGAGAGTTCTGGAGAAAACTCACTGTACAGGTAAGTTTGTGAGTCAAATTCTGTTTAACTCATTTTGATTTAAATGCATGCAAATACAGAATTCCAATCTACATGTTATAAGCTTCCGATTGCAACAAAAATGAATGAAAACCCTTTGAAGTCAACCGAGAAATTCGAAATGCAAATTGAATAAAATGTTGTAGCAGTTCTGAAATAGGTTAAACCAAACCTAAATTGGTGTCTTGGGTCTTAAACTATACATCCTAAGGACCCCAAAACCACCAACCCGCGACCCTAAAGCCTCATGCAACACCCTCAAAAAGCTAGTTGCAGGTTCGGTCTTCAAATGCCATTTTTGGTTAGAGTGTGTTAAACTGATTTTCGTGATTGGGGAATGAAACTACATGTCATAGGGATCTTTTAGCAACAAACCGCGTTGAAAACGGTTGAGGAATGAGCATGTATTGTTGACTTGCAGGTTCGGTTATCGTGGCTTATTCCCACCCTTTTAGTTGACCTCTTGTTGATTTATGGATGCCAAAATGTTGGCATGGCTTCCAGAGACCGGTTGGGATGGATGGCAGTTGAAAACCATGTGTCAAAACTCGCGAAATTGAAGAAAACAAATCTGCAGAACTAGGGCAACCGAGGGTAAAACAATGGGGAAGACAGAGTTGACTCGGTTGAGTGACCGAGTCATACCGAGTTGGCCCAGTCGACACAACACGTGTCTGTCCACGAGCATGCCACCACATTAGTGAAGCTACGCCGTTTTGGTTAAAGGTTTTAAATTTAAAACCTGACTTCGGCTGTTTGGCAACACGGCTAATAAATCCGAAATTAGAGAAAATTGGTTTGGGCATAACCTATCCGTGGATGAAGGGGCAATTGAGGATTAACTGGAGTATTTAATTCCGGTTTACTGAGGGTCAGTGAACCGGTTGGTTCACAATGCATTTGGACCGGTTCAGCTAGTGAACCCTAAAACCAATAGGTTTGAACCCCTATTTTCTGAATTTACATTTAAGCCCCCAACTGTTTTGTGTAATTGTACTCTGGCCCAGACTTTTGAAAATTTATACATTTAAGCCCTGAATAAATTAATTAAATAATAAAATAATTATTTAATTATTTTATTAAATAGGTAAAATTACAATTTTACCCCTGGACATTAAATATGTCAAACGAAGTCCAAATTAAGTAAATAAATAGTGTATTTTCACTATTTCAAATATTCTGGACTCAATGGTACAGTCCGATTTTGGAAATACAGTCCCGAAAAATACAGACACGTAGGTGTAAATTACTGTATTGCCCCTGATGGCACCCAGACCCAAATAAAAATATCAGACAGTCTATTTTGACTATCTCGGGCATTCTGGACTCAACGGTGAGGTCCGTTTAACGAACTGAGGTCCCGAAAAAATACAGACACATAAAGTGTAAATGACCGAATTGCCCTTAATGATACCCAGGGCCGATTAAACATAACAGACAGTCCAATTTCACTATGTTGGACACTCTGGACCCAATGGTGAGGTCCATTTTATGAACTGACGTGCCGAAAAATACGACACATGAAATTACCAAATTACCCCTGATACCGTACGAGACCTAAACAAAGTCCGATTGGGACGAAACTGATACCGGTAGGAGCCCAGACACTGGTGAGACTGTATACTTGATTAGATGACGAATCGGGGTCAGAATTACACAAAACGTAAAATGACCAAAATACCCCTGAGCACTGTAAGTGCAAAGTAGAGGTCGAATAAAGGTCAAACTGATATGATAAATTATCATAGGGATAATTATGAACACTGAAAGGCTAAATAAGACTCCGAGACAGTCAACGTGTAAAACGAGAAATGACCGATGTGTCCCGACGATCTAAAGCAGATACCAAATGAAGTCCAAGGGACTTACAAATTTATACATGAGATATATGGGACGTTCTGAGGACCATGATAGGGTCCCGGGCAAAAATGACAAAATTACCATTTTGCCCCTAAGACTAAATAAGTACCCAACTGATACCGATTAAAGTCTAAAAGACTTAAAACTTCATATATACGATATATGGGATATTCTGAGGACCATAACAGGGTCCGGGATAAGAATGGCAAAATTACCATTTTGCCCCTATGGTTAAAATGAGAACCTAACTAATACCGATTGGAGTCCAAAGGACGTAGAACTTTGTACTTAAGATATAAAGACTATTCCGAAGACCACGACAGGGTCCGGGACAAGAATGGTAAAATTACCATTTTGCCCCTAAGGTTGAATGAGTGCCTGACTGATAACAATTGAAGTCTAAATGACTTAGGATATAATCCTAATAATTGCTAAGCCTAATTAAAGAATGAAATAGCCTCGGGTGAGACCCAATGGAAGGGCGATAGGCTACTAGGCTATCTTAGGTAATCCGATAGATACCTAAGATGACGAATGAGACCTGAATGGATGAGTTCTGATCTGTCTGTGATTGATGATTATTATTCAGGATATACATGGAGATGCTTGACGTACCTAGAGGTTATCGGATTATTTATGCAAGGGAATAAGCGTAAAGTTTGTGAGTAACTTCTGACACTGTTTTGATACTGTCCCTTGATTTATTGATCTGTTTTGAATGCAATTATTTAAGTGCAATTATTTAAATGCATGCCTTTTCGTACTATATCACTTATGACATGGTTTTAGTCTTTTTAAATAATTGACTATATTCCTGATCCCTGTGCTAGCATCCCGTACTGTTTTGCCCGTTTTGAACTGTTAAGATAAAATGGATATATTGAACCATTATTTCCGAAACGATTAAATAAACCATGTGATATAGGCAAAGAACGATATTTTGTCGTACCGTACTACTTGTATAGTATACTGTCTAAATACTATATTGTTTAAATGTACGTACTTAATGTAGGCCCTTTGCACTACATTTCACACGATGTGATTGTGTCCTTTGAATTAGGAATTCCGTTCAGTTCGGTTATGTGCTATCCGTTAATGCTATGTCTATGTCCCTGATTGATACGTTCGATTCCATTGTGTACCGCCGGTCGATAATAGGTCTGTTTGGATTGATGTATTGTTCAGTTCCGTTATGTTCTACCCGTAATGACATGCCCCTGTCTTGATTAAAACATTGTTCAGTTCGGTCATGATTCGTTCCGCTAGTGATATGTCTCCGACTTGATTGTTATATCGTTTCTACTCAGCTCCGTTATGTTTCGTTCCGTTCATGATGTGCTTGTGTCTTGATTAGTATATTGTTTTTGTTCAGTTCCGTTATGTTCTACCCGTAATGACATGCCCTGTCTTGATTAAAACGTTGTTCAGTTCGGTCATGATTTGTTCCGCTAGTGATATGTCTCCGACTTGATTGCTATATCGTTTCTACTCAGCTCCGTTATGTTTCGTTCCGTTCATGATGTGCTTGTGTTTTGATTAGTATATTGATTTTGTTCAGTTCTGTTATGTTCTAGCTATTGAAGGTATGCCTTCGTCTTGATTGATGTCTTGTTCAGATCCGCTATGTTTTAGCCGTCGAGGATATGCCTCTGTCTTGACTGACTTATTGTTCCCACTCAGTCTCAGCTGTGATTCGTTCCGTTAATGAAGTGTCTGTATCTTGATCGATATATTGGAAATGGTTATTGTTTTGGTCCGATTGGTTATGTTATGTTCCGATTCGTTTGTACTGTTTGTGCAATCTTGTTCCATTGTACTAGGCTGCTTATGAAATGGATTTAGAAAATTGTTATTTGAAATGATTAAATTATCCACGTGCCTTGGAAGCAAGGACTGGTTTTGAAACCCATGATAGGGAATCTGTGTTACTCACTGGGCTTATTTAAGCTCACCCCATTATTCTGACATTTTTCAGGAATTACCTCCATTGGATTAGAAGGTACTATGACATGACGTGAATAGGCCAAGTGGCATTGCAAATAAGGATCAGATGGCACTGATTTGTAGAGACTTACATTCTTGTGAATCGAATCCGTATATCCAGGTAAGTAATATGATACGACTGACTTGGTTGACATGCACTAGATATTGGAACATGGCTCATGGAACTAAATGGTACTCTAGAGATATTAGATCTGCTATGTTGTTATATGCTTGATTTTAGATATGCTCTGAGATTAGAATTGTTGACTGACTGGATTTAGTCTTGCTCTGTGATACATATACTTATGATGGATAAGTGAGTTGCATTCCCGTGACACAAAGAAAAAGTTTTAAATTCCGCTGCATCTGACCCTACAGTTGGAGTGCAATTCGTCGGAAAGTTCAGAATTTGCCTTTGGTTGGTCGCGTCGCGACCAACTGGCAGTCACGTCCTCGACATCCGCGTAGGGTGGGGTTCGGGATGTGACAATAAATGTCTTTCATTTTAACTACGTTTTAAATATCCATGTTTATCGTGGTTAAATACTCTGAAGCTTATGTGTTAAATGTTCTGAATTTGTATATTCCAAGTATTTGAAGACTCTGTTATAAATTCATGGAAGTCATGTTTTAAAATGTTCATGAAAAAAATCTATTTGAAGAAGTCATATTTTTAATGCTCTTGAAAAGCATCTATTGAAGAAGTCATATTTTAAATGCTCTTGAAAAACATCTATTTGAATAAGTCATATTTCAAATGCTCATGAAAAGCATCCATTTGAAGAAATCATGTTTTAAATGCTTTTAAAAAGCAACTATTGGGAGGTCATGTTTTAATGCTTTTAAATAGCATCTATTTGTAAAGAAATGTTTTTACATGCCTCCTGTTTGCGAACTGGTAATGTAAGATAATCGTGTATAAGCACTACGAGTTTGTGAGGCCCTTTGGGTCTTATATACGAGTAGAATGCCTGGTGGAAGGTTTATCCCCCAGGCATGAGATATCTCCACAAAAAGTAAAACTAGAGTCTTGTTCGAAACAGATTCTTCTGTTAAAAGTGAAAAGATGTTATGCTCAAAAATGGCAGAAGCTTTATCCCTCATTTTTTTTAAATGTAATTACATGTTTGATTTCATGAATAAAAGATTTATGTTTTCATAAGAAACGGCAGAAGGTTTTCTAATCCGCATTTACATGAGAAGGATTTTTAAAGAAATGGCCCGATTTTAAAATAACAAAGGGTCATGCGCTCTTATTTACAAGAAAAAGGATTTTATTCATTCTGTTAAGAAGTAAAAGATTTAAACTCTTTTGGTCACAATTGGCCACCTTATTCATGTCTACAAGTTGTCCATTGCATATTACATGCCTCACTCGAATGCTTTAAATGCTTCGTGTTACGTGTTATGAAGATCCTTATAATCTGTATACGCAAAATGTCTAGTTTACTCGAATGCTTTAAAATACTTCATGTTACGTGTTTTTGAAGTTTCCTATGTCCTATATTTGAAGAAATATGTGCTTAGCCTAAATGCCTTGAATGCTTCATTCTATCTATTTTTAAGAATTATGTATTCTGTATCTGAATTATACGAGCAATTAGTAGTGAATATTTTTATAAACCCTCTTATAACTAACCCACTACCAATTGAAAACCCATGACAAGATATTGGAATTACTCACAAGTTTTCATAAAGCTCACATGGATTTGTTATGTCGCAACCCAAAATCCACCCCAAGCGGATTAGGGCAACGACTGACACTGCCACTCGGACAGGCCGTACAAAATCAAATGAATCACACAGAATGATAAATAAATTTTTCTTTCCTTCATATCAATAAATCATTAAATCATTTAATGCGGAAGCTACACCAATGCAATTCATCTGATCATAAACCGAACTCCAACAACCATCAATCAAATATCTCTAAGTACTATTTTGATCATCATGATTCACTAATCAAGTTTATTATTTCTACCAATGATATAATATTACAAATACTTATTGTCTGGATCAGCCTTATAGAGTATGCATTCAAATCATGACTTGGAGTTCACATCATCAATATTGCTTACAAGCACGCCACTAGCTCTATTAGTTGCCTCATTTTGTTTCTTCCTTATAGAGCTACCTAAAAAATAGTTATAAATATGGAGTGAGCTAACTTAGCTCAGTAAGTAAATTTCCTCACTTTACCAAGGGTCAAGGTTAGTCCAAGAGAAAGATAAAGGACAATAACAAGCAAGGGATAATATCACAATAGCATGCGAAGGATAGAACATCATAGTAGCCAATCACTAAGTATGTGAATCCACAAAATGACCCGTAAGTCCCAAAGGCGCATCCCAAGGTAGAATAACAAATCAATATTAGGGATCAGCCTATACAATAAATAGTTGTCCCAATAATAAGATAACAATTCAAATCCAAAGATAGGCAAGCAAGCATATCATCAATCAAATAATATGTCAACAGATAAACCAAGGACAAGCTTACAATACGTATCGGTAATCAAAGAGTACTCATCAACATAGGCTTGCAAGCTTATCAATGATTCATGAGTGCATAATCAGAATATCAATAAACAATATAAAATACTAACAAAACAGATGTTGTCACATATAGGGCCTGACATACCCTCATAAATGCTCATCCAGGTCCACTCCCCCTACAGGCTATTGGATAGCCTAACAATTTTCCAAATCCAAACAAGTTATAGATATGAACAAGTAATCACATTAGGATATTGGCAACCAAATGCTCATTAAGTCCACAAAATAGAATAAACATCAAATTGTGGAAATTAACAATGTCAGGTATATATGAAATACAAATTGACAACATTGAGGAAATAAAATTGTGACATAGCTAGGAAGTACCACATGTTGGAGTTCGGGTTTACTTACATTGGGTTCTTAGCATCGCATTCCCATGCGGGTACCATAATAGCTATTCCATAGCTTTCTTTCCATTTCCATTGTTTGGGTGATCCTATAATCACAGATAAAAAATACATAGTATAATGAATTAGTATTCATTCTAATCTCACACTTTGTTATTTAGTGTTTTAAGTTCTTTTGAACTTACTTCATTCAATTAAGGGTCTTCAATTTCCCACCTTCTAACTTATTTGGCCCTTCAAGGGCATTATGGTAATTTATCCTTTTTAACATTCTATACTCCCTCGTTTATGATTTATGTATTTAGACTCTAATTTGAGTCTATTTGGTCCTTATAACATCTACATGGACTTATAAATTTCCTGTTTATACTTTCAGTAACTTCATTAAATCCTAAGGACATATTCATTATTTTTCAATTTGTTACCAAGTCTTATTTTCTTCAAAGGAACATTACCATCAAGTCTAGAATATTAAATATAATTTATTTAGGCTTTTTCAGATCTAAGTTTGTATTTATGTTACTTATATTAAGCCTAGGAGAATTTTTATAATTTTACACTTTCACGTCACATTTTTTGGTACTTCGTTTGCTAAAACGGACTCTGTCGTTGAGTCCTAATGGTCCAAAATAGTTAAGATGAACTACCTTTTATATTTAATTGGCCCTGGGTATCATTAGAGGTAAAATGGTAATTTCACATTTTCCATGTCTTAATTTTTTGGGACTTAATCTATAAAGATCTAAAAATCAGGGTAAATTTTTTGCTTTTGTTGGTAGGGCACTATTCGTGTACTGTTTGTTGGTATGACGTTATACATGCATCATTTAGGCATAAGTCATGTTTAAGAACATGATGTGAGTATGTCATAGAATAGAAACATGATTAGAATGTTAAAATACATCTCTTGTGCGAATTTGAGCTTAATCGGAGATAGTTTAAAAAGTTGGACCAAAAGGACATCCCGAGTGGCCCGGGTGGAACCGGCCAAACCCGACCGTAGGTGAAAATAAATTTTTTTGAGAATTTTCATTTAATATAATTTTAAGAACCCTGGCTAAATAAAAATGTCAAATTTAGGCGTTTCGGGACAGGTTGTAGTGTAATAGGGTCCCGGATTCATTAAGGGCAAAAAGGTCATTTTGCCCATTTGCCCCTTTAGTATAAATACAGCCCCTTAGAGTTAAAAATCACATTTTTGGTCTGAGATACAGCAGCAAGTCATGCATGGGAGAAAAGTGAAGAGAAACCTAGGGTTTTGCAAGCTTCAAACCACCAAAACACATCCCTAGGCTAGGATTCTTGCAAGACTTTCTTCTAGGAAGTTGTTCCCCACCCCAAGGACTACATTCTCACTGATCGGTTTGGCTGCACAGTGAACACAACTCCTAAGGGTTGAGAAAATTCCTTTTTGGTATGATATCTTGCTAAGTTAGGAATAGATTTAAGTTTCTTTGCCTTTTTATATGTTGGTTGACTGATTTAGTTGTTTACTTAATGTTAAAAAATCACTTAGGTAGTAGTTTCCTTGAAAACTTAGAGTTGGTTGTTTATGTACTTTTGTATTCTTTGAGTTCCTTGAAGATTTCTTACTATGATGAAGATGTACCTTGCATATGTGTTTAAATTACTACATGGTGGCTTATTCATGTGGATAGATTATGTGTTTTGAAAAATATGATTGTTTGATGCATGGATGCCTTGTGAAAATTATGTATTCTTTGTGAATTGGTAAGATCGTAAATGTGTGACTTGAGCGTATGTTGAAATGGATAGTATATGGCATGTGTTCATGTAAAAGAAGTTTTGGGGTTTGGAAGTTATGATTTACTTTGGGTATAATGCATAACTTAAGGTGAATACCATGTATTTGATGAATTGTCTCATTGAAATTGCATAAGGAAATTGAGGCATATTGGCATATTGTGATTCCTTGGAAACATGGCGTGAGTGAGCACTTTGGTGCTATACATTATAAAGGTGTAGATCTTGTGGTGAAAAACCCTAAATCAGCCATTGGTACTCATAAGCCAACGGGGTCCAGACCGTGAAGTGAGACATACAATTGGTACTTGCATGCCAACGGGGAAGAATCGTGAAGCGAGATATGGGTGTGGCATAGAGTTGTATGTGTGTCATGCATATTGATATTGCATAGCATTGTGGATTGGAGGGTTATAGCTTCAAAATGTACACTTGCACATGCCACGCCTTAAATTTTGTTCCTAGCATTAGTATTATGTCATACCAGCAGTTGAGCTGACTCCTCGTGGGATATCATATTACAAATGAGGCTCTGGGTACATAAGGATTGACCAAGTCTTGAAGAGTGGAGGGGAAATAGACTTTGAAGAAGATTTGGCCCTTGGGGCATATTTTGAGTTGTATAAGGGCATAAACCCTAAGCCATATGAAATGAACTTATAAAAATTTTGTGTATTATGAAAAGAATGGCAAAGACCTTATATATTGTAATAAATATGAAGTTTGTGACCTTTAAATTCAAGTACATGTGTATGTATGATGGATTGTAAAATTAAATGATGTATAGTTAATTGCTATGGGATTTTTCCCATCGAGTGAGGATGGAATGTACAAACCTATAATTGTATGATGTATCATGAATATTAGGTGGGAAAAAGACTTAGAAACCAAAAGGGGCTATGTTAAGATTTTGTAAAATTGAAAGATTTGTTAGGTGTGTAAAACACTCTTTAAATAGGTGGAAAAAGTGCCGAAGAGGGGGGTTAAAAGTCGTGAAGAAGTGGGCTAAAAATGGGGAAGAAGTGGCCTTCAAAACTTTGAAAAACAGATAAAATTGGCTACTGGATAGGAAAATTTAGTCGCAGCCGTTACAGTAAACCTATAGAAAAAAATGAAAAATCAAGTTGCAGTCGCTACAGTAGCCCCTGCCCAGCCGCACGCCCCGCACGCGCCCTTGCGCATCCTACCCTATTGTGCAACTATTGCCCAGGGCATGTCATGGCAAGCCATGATCTACCTTTCAAGGCTATTTCTAGGCCATTTGGTTTCATGTTTGATACTAGCTTTTGGAGTCCATTTTTGGTCACTTTTGACCATTATACCAAGCCATGTTGGGAATTTTTTTTGGGACACATTTTAGCCATATTTTAAGGCCATGTTTGGCCATTGACTTGGACCACTTTAAATTGGATTTTTTTGGCCCATTCTTGACCAATGTCCTAGGACATTTGGGGCCCATTTGGGAAATTATTCCAAGACATTTTTAGAGATATTTTGGGGCTATTTTGGATACCATTTTTGAACATGACTTAAACTATTTTAAATATTAATTGGGAGGGATGTTTGAGTAACATTAGGAAACCATTTTGGTTCAGTCAATTAATGTAATACCCCAGACTTAATTATTAAATTATGTAATGAAAAAACTCTTTCTGAAATCTGATCTGGCATTTAACTGTTTAAATTCAACTGTTTAACACTGACCAAACCCATGTTAGCAAATTTTAAAAATTCTGAGAAACTGATTACTGTCACTGAACCCTTAGACACTGAAGCTAACCTAACTAGGAGTTGACCGGAAGAAACCGCGTCGAAAAATAGGCTACAGAATGAAAGTTAGGAAGAAAACAGTGAAACTGCATTAATGCGCAGCCAAACAGGGCCTAAGCCCGAAGTATGGAAAATAACCAAAAATGTGGCCAAGAGGATTTGATCCCTTGACCAAACTAGGCAGAATTTGGGTTACCAAAAATTTACCAACTAAGCTAAGAGCACCTTTGTGCATATATATGCAAAGATATATATTTAAATAGCAATCAGATTTGGCCTTCCCCAAAGTGACCAATAACCAAACATGCAACACATCAGCATGTATCACCCTATGCCATAGCCATCATGCCTATAGTCTCATGATGAAACCCCTCTTCCAACCAGATTTCATGCAAGATAATCATGCATTTGGGGAGATGAAGGGGCAAGAGAAATGTGATTATTGATATACCATCTCCATATATGCATAGAGGGAAGAAAATCAGATCTGTAGAGAACCTTGTGCACTGTACTATAGAGAGAGAAACTGGTTAGAGGGAGAGAATCCTAGAGAGAGAGAGAGATATACACAAGTGTGTGTGTGCATTGGTGAGCCATTGAAGGAGCTTAGAGGAAGCCAAGGACTGCACGGAGGGGATCAGATCCAACTGTTGAGGCTTCTATTTGAGCACAGCCGTGAGGGAGAGACCACTGTTCAAGGTTAGTGTTCAAAATTTTTAGGAAATTTTCCTACTAGATTCAGCTACTGTTTTATAGCTTTTAGGATCTGTTATTGCATGTGTAGTATTTTAACTTGAGAACTGGGTTGGTTGTGAATGATTTGAACCTATAAAACTGCCCTAAAACACAGAAACTGTAAAAACCGCCATTGATGGAGCTTGAGTTGCAGGTCTGATCCGACCCCAACCAACCGAACTTTTAATGGTCAGTACATGAAATAGAACACTGTAGGACCTTGAAAAACACCATCCGCGACCTAGAAACCTAGGTTTAAACCCTCAAAATCGACACTATTCTTTTCGGCCCAAAAATGAAATCTTTAAATCTGACCCCTAAACCGAGATTGATGAGTTGGGAATGGAAGCTCATGTTGTAAGGGTTACAGAGGATCAAACCTCATGCAAAATGGTTGAGAAACAAGGCCGTATGACCCAACTGTAACTCTCCACGATAATCGGTTGAAACAGACCTCCATTGTTGAATTCGATGCTTGAAACTGATGCCAAACGAATGACCTTACTCCCAGAAGTCAATTGGAACAAAAACTAGTAAGAATCGATGCATAAAACTCCACGAAATTGAAGGAGAAATTTCTGAAATTTCTAGGGCAACAGTGGCCCTATACGGGTAGGGACGATGAACAGTAACGGGTCTTGGATCGGGTCTTCGGGTCGGGCCCCGACCCCGATAAAACGGATATAACCCATAAACCAAACTGTGTCGTTTTGATAACTGTTATTAAATTTTTAAATTTGAGGGCTGACGTCAGCACATTACCCTGAACCGGTTAGAACCGGATTGGACCGGTCTGGTTCAGTTGAATATGGACTGAACCCCTTGGTTCAGTTTAAATTTTCTGGAAATTACATAAAGACCCCAACAGTTTTGGGAAATTTGACTCTGGCCCAGATTCTGAAATTTTAATTCATTTATACCCCTGATAATTTAATAAATAATAAATTAAATTATTTAATTAAATAAAAATGACCAAATTACCCCTAGGTCATTAATAGGTCAAATGAAGTCCAAATAAGTCAAATGAATAGTGTATTTTCACTATTTTAAACATTCCGGACTCAATGGTGGAGTCCGATTTGGGAAATTAAGTCCCGAAAAATACAAACACGTAGGAGTAAATGACCATACTGCCCCTGATGATACCCGAACCCAAATACAACTAAAAGATAGTCTATTTTGACTATGTCGGGCATTCCGGACTCAACGGTGAGGTCCGTATTAGCAGATAAAGTGCCGAAAATATAATACATGAAATTACCAAATTGCCCCTGACACTGTTTAGAACCTAAACAAAGTCCGATTGAGACGAAACTGAAAACAATAGAAACCCTGACACGTATGGGACTATACACGTGATCGGATGACGAATCGGAATCAAACTTCACAATTTTGAAATGACCAAAATACCCCTAGCCCTGTATCAAGTTAGATAACATTCGAATGAACTAAGAACTAATCCAATGAAAGCTTAAATAATTTCATGACCGGACTGCCTAGAGGTAGTACACATCCTGACATCTTGGGATTATGCTATAGGATAAAAACTCAAGCCAGTCATGGAAGGGAAAAACAAGAAATTTACCATTATGTCTAAAGCCGAAAGACTAGCTGACAAGAAGCAACAGGAGTTCATGCGACAACTATTATGGCAACAAAAGATTATCGAACGGCACATAAGGATAGCCAAAACAACCGAGGTAGTCTCCGTTCGACCGTTTATATACAAAATGCCTACCAAGGCAATGGTCGCAGAGGCTAAATTAAAGAAACAAGAAGACACGGAAACCCTGAAAGATTGGATGCAAAGGTGATTTTCAATTATCATAAAAACACATAGACAGCGAGATAGTCTAACTCAGGTTGAATTTTGAATTAAAATAAACCAAGTTAAGATTCATGTGAGATTTACGAAATGTTCATAAATTATCTAGGATAAAGAAGGATAAGAAGAAGAGAAAGGCTTCTCAGTTAAGTCCCGTTACCGCACAAGGTGAGTAACCTAGACTCCTGAATTGGTGTATAAGTACACCGTCTAGTTATTGTATTTTTAAATACTGTACTGTACTGTTCCTACTGATATACTGTCTTTCATGCTTCTACTCAATGCATGACTATATTTTACCCTGTCAGATTTCACTGTTCCGTATTGAAATGAAACTATCCTTATTTTTACTAAAGGAACAACTGACTCATGGTACCAAATTCAATCTTGAACACTATATGAGCATATTGCACTGTTTAAATTGTGCATACTGTACTGTTATCCTGTTATACTGTTTTGCTCTGCTCGTGATTGAACTGTTCTGTCCCTCTGATGTTTTAACTGTATCCCTGTTTTAAATATTGTTTCAAAGAAACGGATTTAACTATATCTTCTAAAATTCCTGATTCAACCACCTGTTTATAAACAACAATGGTTTGAAACCCATGACAGGGGACCCGTGTTACTCACTGGGCTTTTTAAAGCTCACCCCTTCCCTAACATTTTTCAGGTGAGGGACCCAGCGATCAGGATTAGCAAGTTGGAGACCCGGAGAACTATTTTTGAAGAACTTATGAATTAACCATTTTTGTACCTAACTCCATTTCTGAATGTGATGTACTGAAACCTAAGACTCGTATCTTTTGTAGGACAATGATGTAATAGTTAACCATGGATGTATTAATGGCTCTGCCAAGGTGTTATGCATTCCCTTAGTTCCGCTGCAACTTATATTAATTGAATGCATTGTACTTGGATGTTACTGATGAATGGCCTGTGGTTAGGATTACCGTCGGCATTTTGATTTCTAAAAAAAAAAAAAGAAACAAAATCGATGGGTGCCTAACTGGCCGGTCGCATGCCCCTAATCCGCACAGGGTGGGTAAGGGGGATGTGACAATTAACAAGTCTTCATTTTTAATTTTGGGGAAACATGGGGGAATGAATGCATAATTAACTAAATCCACCTTAATGACCTTCATTTACTTTTCTTATTTCATTTCATTCACTCTCTGGGTTTGTGGGAATTCAGGGCGTGACAACGTGGTATCAGAGCATAGGTTCGAATACTTAGGGACCATGGGGTGTTGTTGAACACTATGGGACCATGACACATGACTTGAATTTTTATTTTATTTTTGGTGAACATTGTGTGATGTGTAAGGACTTGTTATGTGTATTTTATGACTTATTTTGCTTGTTGCTTGTGAAGTGTAAATTTTTGACATGTACATACTTAATGTTCTTTTAAATGCTTATGTCTAAATGTGAAAATGAGGTATTAATTTATTTTCTTGGACCTGTAGACTTATGCTGTCACGCCCCGAATTTTCGCGAACATGGGGAGTGAGGGAAAATAATAAAAAAAAGGAAACTAAAGACAATCTAAATAGATTCGATTAAACATGCATTCCTTTCCTTCAATACATAAACACATAAAATACATTCGATAGACATATTGTTCACATTAGTTGGGTTTAAGCCCTTACATCTCAAAACATGCCCCAAGGGCCAAATACACTTCTAAATCCTTTCCCCTTCTTTTTGTTAAGATATCATCAAATCTCATGTAGTAGGGGCGTCATCTATAATATAATATCCCACGAATGGGTCAGCTTCAACTACTGGTATAATACAATGCTAATGCAAGGAACAAAATTAAGACGTGGCATGTGCAGGTGTACATTTATATCTATATGTCTTCCAACTCATCAACACTATGCAATAGAAATATGCGTGACACACCCATGCAACTCTATGTCACACCCATGTCTTGGTTTCACAGATCGCTCCCGATGGTCACTCAAGTACCACACCTGTTTCATGAACCGCTCCCGTCGGATCAAGCAAGCAACAATACACTGGCCAAATTTTGGGTTTTCCACCATAGGATTTACACCCTCATAATGCATAGCACCAAGTGCTCAACCCACACTATGCTTTCAAGGAATCACACCATGCCAATATGCCTTGATTCCACCATGCAATAATGCAACCTCAATGAAACACTTTATCCACACATGAAGCATGCTTTAACAATGCATTGTTACTTAAAACAACAATAACACTTAAATCACCAAAATTCCTTCCTCATGTGCACATGCTTATACATATTCCATTTAAGCACAAGCTCAAGTCACACATTCTCAATCTGAACAATCCTCAAAGAATATCAATCAGACACTATACCAACACATGGAATATACATGTAATCATGATCCACATTTATCACTCAACCAAACCTCGAAGGAAATAACAAGAAACACATAGGCACATAAACAATCGGGTGAATACACGAATCATGAGATCATTATAAAAATCAATCCTAACTTAATCCTATTCCTTACTTAGCAAAATATCATACCTGATGGGTTGGTCTCAACCCTAAGAAAGCATGCTCGCGGTGTAGCTGGACTAACAGTGATAATGTAGAAGGTCAGACCGCTTTCTCCTTGCCTTTCAGTGTCCCTAAAATCATGAAATGTAACTCAGTCTATTGCTACTTGAATTATGCTATTCATCAAATTTTATGTCTTTATTTCATGATTTTCTATTTTGCTAAAATAAACTCTACCATTGAGTCCGGAACGTCGAAGAAAGTCAGTTTAGGCTTTTGCGGAATTCAATTTGGACTTCTGTACTAAAAAAGGCAAAACAGTCATTTTGTACTTTTATGTGTTCTTACATCTCGAGGCCTCTTTTCACAAATTGGACTCCATGGTTGAGTCTGGAATGCTCGAAATAATAAAAATTCACTATTTGTTTACTTTAATCAGATTTCATTTGACTGCTTTTTGACTCAGTGGCATTTTTGTAATTTTCTTTTATTTTTAATTAAACTAATAATTAATTAATATTTTATTCAGAGGGGTCAAACTATAATTATTAAAATTTTTGGGGGTCAAATTTGAATTTCTCTAACCCTTGGGCCAATTCGTAAGTTCAGGAATTACTATTCCTATTGAGAGTAGCCAAACAGTGGCTAAGTGGCTAAGTCTCCCAAAACAAGGGATACGATATCCCTATTTTAATTTCAATTTCAATTTCAATTTACTAAACCTGTAGCCAAACACCCCCAATCCCATTTTAATTTATAATATGCGTCTGACACGTGTGGGTAGGATCGGGTCTAACCCAACCCGAACAAATCCGAACCCGACCCGACCCTAACCCAAGACCCTGAACAGTCTCCTTCTTCCCTGACTTTCCAGTAGGGTTCCGACGGGTCTCCGGCGTCTTCTCCGGGGCCGACAACTCTTTTTTGGTCAAATTTTAATGTTTTTTAAATGCGGTTCTCTTCAGTTTGTCATATAGATTCCATTTCCAAAGTTTGGTTTTGATTTGGTTTATCAAATCCCCGCAAATAAGGAAAAACTAGAAACTTGAGCCAAAACTCTTTTATCAAGTTTCGTGGCTGTTTCTCAAATGTTTTAACCCCATTTTGATTCCAATGTGTTTCTGCATCATAGAGGAACATTTCCTCATCATTTATCTTGAGTTTAATACATAAAATACTAAAACCCGATCCCACACTCATGACCTATAACCATGGATATCTCGGTCATCTCTTAACCATTTCAATTGATTTTTTTTGTAACCTAACCCACATTTCATGCCCTACAAAACCCTAAAATCAAACCTAAACAATCATGCTTGAAAATTTTAAAACTAGAAGCTAATGGACTTACTTATTTTTCTGAATATCTTGATGCAGTTCCCTATTTTCTTCCTCTTCCTCTTCTTGGTTCACTCTATGAGCTTTCTCCCAATGCCCACGCCTTTTCCACGTGGTCCTTCCTTCTCTATTTCCTCTCTACCCATCGTATACATACACATATACACATTAACACTCAGCCGCCCCTAAGTCTAATCTCTCCCTTCCCTCTCGGTTCTCCCCCCTTTCTCTCTTCCCATATCTCTTTCTGCTTCCTTTCTTGTCTAATGCAGCTTTGCATTAAATGCATTACTTGCTCCTTTGGTTTTTCATATATATATATATATATATATACATATATATATATATATATATATATATATATATATATATATATTACACACACCACACACACTGTCAGCCATCACACACACACACAGCCGCACACACACCCATCCACTTGCACACACACAACTGTTTCCCTTTCACACTTGTGATCTATATATATTTTAAGCACATGTACATATATAACATATAATATTATGTATACATATATATACACAAAAAAATACATAATACACATTTTATACGTACACACATATTCACATTTAAATGAACAAAAAAAAAAATTTCACTTCAAAATTTTAAATCTTAACATATGCGACCAAAGAAAACCCTAACGAGACTAGCACCACCTAGGCATGGTAGGCCTAGAGCTGCTGCACCACCTCAGCGTGGCAGGCCCAGAGCTGTTACTCCTGCACATAGCGCAGCTGAGGAGGTCATTGCTCCTCCACCTGCCCCAACAGAAGAGGTGGAACAGGCTATTGGCGCCAGAGATATGGCGACCATTTTACAAGAATGCTTTCGCGCTATTCAGGACGTTAGGCCTACTAGTGGAGAGACTAGGGATACCTTTGTGATGAATGTGTTCCAACGGATAAGGCCTCCTACATTTGTGGGGCAGCCTGACCCCTTAGTTGTTGAGGAGTGGCTGGATCGGATCACCAAGATTCTAGACTCCCAAGGGATTGTCGAGCCACACCTGAGGATCAGGTGTGCCACCTTTCAGTTTATAGAGTTGGCTAGCCAGTGGTGGTGAGGGGTTGTTGGGAGGTTAGATAGTTTCTGAGAGGGATAGGATGCCTTTGTGGCCATGTTCAATGACTACTATTTTCGCGAGATCGCACAAATTGGGTATATGGATGAGTTCATGACTCTCCTACAGCGAGACATGACTGTGACTCAGTATGAGTCTTGGTTTTTTACATTGGGGAGATTTGCCGCACATATTATTCGAGAGGAGCGACTGAGGGTCCTTTGCTTTGTCAGGGGGTTTAAGACCTCCATTAGGGATAGACTGGCAGGCCACATTATTTAGACCTATGATGAGGCAGTCCTCAGGGCCACTAAGGTGGAGAGGGAGTTGGCCGACCTTAGAGGGATTAGAGAGTCCCAGACACAGAGTGGGGTAGTTACAGCTCAGGCTTCTACATCTGCCCCAGTTTACACTGGTGGGAGACCACAAAAGAGGTACCGAGCTAGTACTTCTTCTGTACAAACACCGTCGAGGCCCATCCAGTTTTTAGCCCCTCTGACTTACTATGCCTGTTACTTTTCGAGGGGGAGGATCACAGAGACCCTTTTCATGTTATCTGTGTGGACAGCTTGGCCACAGGGTGGCCACTTGCCCTCGAGGGACCCTAGCCTAGGACAGGGACCGAATTTAGCCAGGGATCATTTCCATCGCCAGTACAGAATCAGGGGTGGAAAGCCCTTCCTTTTTGTTATACCTGTCACCAGATGGGCCATGTTAGGGCCAATTGTCCTCAGGGGAAAACTTTACAGAGCTCGCAAAGACCACATTACTATCAGCATACTCAGGTGCCCTTGCCCCAGCCACAATTAGGCCATAGACCTCCAGCACCATATTTCTAGCCTGCACCCTCTGCATAGAGTGTTAGAGCTCCCGGACAGAGGGGAGGAGGTCAGTAGGGATAGAAAGGGGGAGGTAGATAGGGCCAGACCACTCGGGTCGTGTTTATGTGGTGGCTACACCAAAGGCATCTACTTATGGGCCTTTAGTGGTCTGAGGTACTTTCCTTGTGTTTAGTTCATGGGCCAACGTACTGATAGATTCGAGTGCATCTCATTCATTCATATCTACCATGCTTGCCATGACATTGGGGTTGGACATAGATCGACTAGATCCACCATTACATGTTGACATCCCGGTTAGGGGTAGTGTGACTTTGACAAGCATTTGTCGAGATTGCTCGATAGAGGTAGCTGATCGTAACCTTTATTTTGACTTCATTTTACTTGACATGTTTGGTTTTGATATTATATTGGAGATGAACTGGTTATTTACTTTCCGGGAGAGCATAGATTGCTACAGGGGGAGAATGACAATGTGTACTCCTGAGGGAGATAGCTTTTACTTCACGGGGGATTGAGGGGATTTCTTAGTTCCACCCTTGTATGACTCTAGGAGTTGGGGAGGTCATAGCTACATGTTGGCTAGTTTGATAGCAGATGGGAGTGAGGCTATAAAGAGTGTATTATCGCCAGTGGTAGATGAGTTTCCAGATGTCTTTCCCAATGACTTGACTAGTCTACCACCGAGATGAGAGATAGAGTTCACGATAGAGTTTATCCTAGGCATTGTGCCTATTTCCATTCCATTTTATCATATGGCTCCAGCTGAGTTGAGGGAGCTGAAGGAGCAATTGACTGATTTGCAGGGTAAGGGTTTTATTCATCCTAGTACTTCTCTGTGGGGTGCTTCGGCATTATTTGCAAAGAAAAATGATGGGACTATTATGTTTGTGTGTGGATTATAGGAGGCTGAACCGGGTTACTATCAAGAACAAGTACCCGTTTCCAAGGATAGATGATTTTTTTAATCAACTTAGGGGTTCGAGATGTTTCTCTAACATTGATCTTTGGTCTAGGTATCATTAGTTAAGAGTACGGGAGGAGGATGTGGCGAAGACAGCTTTTCACACTCGTTATGGCCATTATGAGTTCGTGGTTATGTCATTCGGTGTGACGAATGCCCCGGGGGCATTCATGGACTTGATGCATTGCATTTTTAGTCCTTATTTAGATCAGTTTGTCGTAGTATTTGTTGATGACTCTTTTGACGTGCAATGGCATTAGATTTGAGTGAGATGACTATGAGTAGTCATTTCAAGAGCTGAAGAGGCAGGCTGACTTCAGCACCTGTCCTGACTATACCTAAGGGAGGTATTGGCTATACAGTGTATTGTGATGCTTCATGAAAGGAAGCTAGGTTGTATGCTGATGTAGAAGGGTAGGGTGGTAGCCTATGGTTCTCGCCAGTTGAAGAATCATGAGCATAACTATCCTACGCATGATTTGGAGTTAGTTTCCGTCATCTTTGCACTTAAGAGTTGGCAACACTACTTATATGGGGTGAGGGTTGAGGTATTCTCAGATCACAAGAGCCTTAGATACATTTTCATACAAAATGACTGAAACCTTCGGCAGAGGAGATGGATGGAGTATATGAAAGACTATGACTTTGACCTTTAGTACTATCTTGGGAAGGCCAATGTCATAGCAGATGCACTTAGTAGGAGGCCGGGGAGCACAGTTTCTAGCATTACTATTAGAGAGTGGGAGATGATAGGAGATATTGGTGAGTTTGACTTAGACTTTAGTCGAGTCTGAGGGACACGCCACACTATTCAGTGTGTGTGCACAGCCTACACTGTTGAGTAGGGTCATTGAGGCACAATTATAGGACACAGAGGTAGAGCAGATTCGAGCACGAGTTGCTAATACCAAGGGCTTTGTGGGATGGACAGTTCATTTTAACCTTAGCCTGAGGTATATGGGTAGAGTCTTTGTTCCAGAGTCTCTTAGGGCTGATGTTCTTAGAGATTTCCATCATTCATGTCTAGGTAGTGTACCTAGGGGGCACTAAGATGTACCATGATTTACGCCGTCTAGTATTGGTGGACTGGGATTAAGGGAGATGTGGTACAGTCTGTGTCGAGATGTCTCACGTGCCAGCAAGTTAAAGCTGAGCAGTAGAGACCTGGAGGTTTATTACAGCCATTGCCAGTGGCCGAAGTGGAAGTGGGAATTTGTTACTATGGATTTTGTGATAGGTCTTCCGAGGTCACCTAGAGGTCACAATCCAATTTGGGTTATTGTGGACGGGTTGATAAAGTCCGCATACTTCCTACCGATTAGAGTGACTAATTCAGAGGATGTTCTCACTAGGTTGTATATCCGAGAGATAGTATGACTACATGGGATTCCTGTTTTCATTGTTTTAGACAGAGACCCACGTTTCACTGCACGGTTTTGGCAAAGTCTTTAGATAGCCTTGGGGACTCAACTACTGTTTAGTACTACTTTCCATCCTCAGACTGACGGTCAGTCAGGGCGTACTATTCAGATACTTAAGGATATGCTTAGAGCATGTGTTATGGATTTCAAGGGTAATTGGGAGGATCACCTTGCTCTAGTAGAGTTTGCCTACAACAACAGCTATCCGTCTAGCATCGAGATGGCACCTTTTGAGGCGTTGTATGGTAGGCCGTGTCATTTATCGGTATGTTAGACCGAGGTAGGGGAGACATGTCACGACCCGAAACCCACCATGTGCGGATCTCGCATCGCGACCGCCACCCTCAGGCCCGAGGACCCTTGGGCGAAGGCTCACATAAGCAGTGGTATCGAATAGATGTGCGACACACGTTTTGCGGAAGCGTGAAAAAATTTTTTCTTTTCTCTTCTTATTTAAATTTACGCACATCCGTCCGATACTGCCGCTCTTTACATAAGCATACATGGTTATACAATCAAAGCATAACTAAAATTTTAAATACTTAAATCATACCATCAACATTAATTACCTTGTAGGGTTTATACATATTGTCGTACTGTATCTTAAACATAAGTGCTAATAAACTCTACATAACTCCACAAAGGAACCATCTAATCATATCTCCATAAGTCGGCAGATCACCGTCTTCAAAACTCGACTGCTGTCAGTCACCTGAAAGGGGGATCCGAACAAAGTCTGGGTAAGCTAATCTAAGCTTGTGAGCAATTCCAACATTCGTCATGGGGTTTTCAATCAACAGTGGTTTTAGCTCATAAAGGTTTATAAATCAATCACTGTCAATTGTTCGTATCTTTTGAACACAGAATATATGCATTCATAAAACTCATAGCTTTGAAACATGTAAAGTGTTCAAGCTAACATATGCTTTTTCATATAAAACTTGTAACTTTGAATACAAATATATGCATTCCATAAAACTCATAGCTTTGAAACATGTAAAGTGTTCAAGCTAAAAATATGTTCTTCTTTAAATAGATTATATATAAACTCAAACATGTAAATATGAAAATGAGGGTAAAACCTGCTTCCATTTTCAAATATCTTTTCTTCTTTCTTTTACTCTTGGAATCTGTTTCGAACCAGACTCCCGTTTTACTCTTGTCGAGATATCTCTTTGCCTGTGGGATTAGATCTTGCTACCAGGCATTTGAAAATCCATTGAATTCCGTCGAACTCAAAAGCTTGTCGGCTCCACAGGATAATGGAGTCCCTTGCGAACCCCAATACCCTGTCTCGTGCTTATGCACAGTTATCTTGTATTTCAAGAAACTACTTTTATCTTATGACTTCTTCTCATAAATACTATTTAAGAGTATTCAAACACAAAGTACTATAACTTTATAATAGAACTTTCAATTCTCAGTATATACGAATTCAGAATATATCTCAGAGATTTTGCAATATAAAAACTCAAACATGCTAAGGCATATTTAAAGGAAACTGTAAGTAAATCCGTTATCTGAACAGAGTAATTTAAAACAAAAGGCGCATGAAAACTGAATTCGATATTCAAATACTTTTCATGACTTGAACTCAAAACTTCTTTGAAATCCATGGAGTTAAATCTCCACTTCGAATACAGGGTTACTCACCTCGATCTGTAGGGTTAGTGCTAAAAATGCGCTTTCCCACTTCCTCTGTAATTCCTAAGACAATTCATAATAACCTCATTAACTTCACATTCACTATAATAACACCTATTGTTGATTGCTTAACTTATGCTTAGCTCGTATTAGATCCTACAACGATCTCATAATTTCATATGTACTTATCTTAACTCGTACTCTTAACCTATGACACAATTTAATGTGTTAGAAATTAAATTCATTTCAATTTATACTCTTCTAGTAGCTCCATTAACTTTAAAGTTATTTACTTCACAATTTTTACGTGTCGTAATCTTTTCGTAACTCATTTCCTCGTATACGCCTTAGTATTTGTACTTTGGCATTACTTTAATTTATAGTCATCTGACAGATGCTATTCAACAAATTTTATGCCGCTTTATTTTTGGACATCTCTTTTGGTCAAATAGACTCTACTATTGAGTCCGGAGCGTCGAAGAAAGTCAGTTTAGGCTTTCCTAAAATTTAATTTGGACTTTTGTATGTAAAAGGGCAAAATGGTCATTTATTGTTTTACGTGTCATATTTTTTTCGTACTTCGTTTCGTAATTTGGACTCTATTATTGAGTCCGGGATGTCAAAGAAAGTCAACTTATACCTTCTCTAGTTTCAATTTGGCTTTTGAGGTACTAGGGGTAATTTGGTCATTTTACCCCCTTACGTGTCTTTATGTTCGGGACCTCATCTCGTGTCATGGACCTCACCATTGGACTCAGAAGGTCCGAGATAGTAAGAATACACTAATAACTTGTTAATTTTGGTCAAGGGGTATTTTGGTCATTTACCCCTTTCACGTGTCTTTATTTTTTGGGCCCCGTCTCGTAAAACGGACCCTACCATTAGTCTCAGAATATCCAAAATAGTAACGATACACTATTCATATGTTTAATTTGGAATTCATTTGCTTCATATATGACTCAAGGGCAAAATAGTAATTTTGCTTTATTTATTTAAATAATTAAATTAATTATTTAATTATTTTTCAGGGGACTAATTGCATAAATTTTCCCTCAGTTGGGCCACAGTAGGATTGTCCAGAAGTTCTGGGGTCAATCCAGTAAATATAGAAAGTATTGGTTTATTTAATTTTTAATTAAATTATAAAACCAATGGGTTCGGTCCAAATCCAAGTGAACCGGTTCGATTCACTTACAAACCAACCGGTTTAGCCGGTTTTACACGTAATGCTGACGTCAGAATGATGTCATCCCTAATGTCAAAAATATTTAAAATATTCAACCTCCAAACGTCACCGTTTAATAAACCCAATAACCTGTTGGATCCGGATTTAACCCAAACCCGTAACCGAATTCGACCCGACCCGAATAGTGTCATCTTCCCCACGGAGGTCGACACTGTTCATCCGAAACCCTAATTTTTTTTTTCAGTTTGATTTCGTGGCATTTTTCAATTCCATTTCTTCTGCTTTTCTTTCCAATAATTTCCTAATACCCTAAAACAAGTTTTAGTATTGATTTAGGGCTTCGAATATGGCTCAAACGCTCGGTTTTAGCCATGATAACTAGACCTGTAAGTCGTCGGTTCATGCTCGTTTCTTGATGGTTTTTCATGGGGTTTAGCTTGTTTTGATCCCCTATTCATGGGGATGTAGTTTCCATTCATAAGAGTGGATTTAGTCACGAGTTTAAAGGTTTGGGTTGTAAACTCGTAACCTGCAAGTCAATGTTTGAAGGCCATTTCTTCTGATTTTTGGTTGCAGATTTATGATTTTTAGGATGCTTATAATGTCTACTTGAAGTCCCTATACACCAAACACAGTTTGGTTGCCATTGGTTCAGACCTGTTATAAGCAAGGTCCTCCCATGGCGGTTCTTCATGTGTTTACATTTTTTGAGTGTTTTTAAGCTCAGCTTTCATGCTTGAATGAGTCTACACATGTTCTACATATCACGTATACAAAATGAAGGCTTAAAAATAGTGTATACATAGCAAAATTCTAGAGAGAGAAAAATGATAATTTTCACTTTTCTCACCTTTTTCACTGTTTTTCTCCTTCTTCTTCTATTCTCCACAGTTTCCCTTCCTTGATTTATTTTGTGAGAAGCAAACGTGGTTTGTATGCTTTGCTCTTAAAGAGGAAGCAACCGACTTCTCTCTCTATATATATTTCTCTCTCTCTCTTTCTCCATCCGTAGCCCTACTTCTAGCCTGCATTTTTCTGCTTTCTTTCCCATCTCATAACTTCTCCTCTCAAATCAGCCCACTTGTGGCTTTTGTAGGATATTTTGTATATAATATATATATAACACAACACACACACACACACACACACACACCCACTTGCACACACTATTCACACCTTTATGCATATATATTTATACATATATATATATATATTTTCTTATGTACACACACACACACACACACACACACACATATATATATATATATATACTCTTGTATACACTTGCCAATACACACACACAATACACAATAAATGTGTGTACATGTAGTGTTATCTACATTTAAATTTTCAAAATTAAATGTATTCTTGTAGTTTATATTAATCAATTTTTAAGTAATTAATTAATTTTTTTCTCTTAAGTGTAAAATTCTTTACACAATTATGCCTTTGTATACACATATGTTTGTATATGTATATATACCCACTTGCATCTATACTTAACCATATTTAATTACATATAATATAAAATTCATAATTAATATAAATATTTCTTATACTTTTCATTAATTAATCATACAATTTGATTAATTATTTTGTTGTGTGTAACAAATCTTTTATACACTTTTTCTTAGCCTCGTAGTTCGTGCCAATATGACCTAGTATTTTAGGTCGGGATATTACAAGACAGTTGTTTTAGGGCCTAACTTAGTCTATGATTATGTGAGTAGGATAGAACCAACAGAGAGGGTCGGCTAAAGAGAGAGTAAGAGAGAGATGAACGTGAGGAAAAAGAAGTTGGAATGAGGGAGATCGAAGAAGGAAAAATTATAGAGAGAGAAAATTTGGGTCATGGATGAAACGAGTTTGAAACATTTTCTTAAAGATTTCATTCACCATTTTTATTGAAAACTAAAAGTTTAATGAAGAAATATGAGAAAAACAGTGAGGAAAAGAAGTTAGAATGAGGGAGATCGAAGAGGGAAAAATTGTAGAGAGAGAAAATTTGGGTCATGGATGAAACGAGTATGAAACCTTTTCTTAAAGATTTCATTCACCATTTTTATTGAAAACTAAAAGTTTAATGAAGAAATATGAGAAAAACAGTGAGGAAAAACCCTAAGAAAACCTAGGCTACCATTAACAATAGCTTAAAACTAGATCAAGCTTTCGACTTAAACCAAATGATGTTTTGTAATCGGGGACCAAAACTAGACTAGCTATGGATCACAAAAAAGCAAAAATCGCACGTTTTGGCCCAGAAATGAGCATTTAATAAAGAGTTACAGGTTTAGAAAATAATCGGCAAACTCAGAAAATGAACGCAAAGCTTCGTTTTGAAGCCATGGAGTTGTAGCCTTTGAGCTATGGAACACAATGGTTCAAAAATGAGCCACTTTGGTGGAGAAACGAAAGAGAAACAGTGAAAGTTTCATGATGGCCAGGAAAAGTGTTAACTGTTCGATCACTGCCATCTAAAGGGCCAAGTTAACCCTTGATGGTCCTAATATTGGTGGGGACTTGTTTAGGATAAAAAAACCAGCCTTAAAATAGTAGAAAAACAAGTTAAAAATTAAAGAATTTTGCAGAATCCGGTGACCAACGCCGGATAAGGTCACTAGAGTGTCGCCGAAAAAATGGGAAAGATGAAGTATATTCAGGTCGGGTCGGTTTCGAGTTCAAGTCGAAACCTGCCCGACTGCACAATGGGTAAGTTGAAACTGCACAATTTTGGGGTTTAATTTAAAGTATAAATAGGGTGTTTGGTTGCAAAGATAATAATTGATTAAGTAGCCCTGTTCTGAACAAGGATATCTTATCTCAGATTTGAGTTCCTATCCGCTGTTTGGTGAAGGGAAAATTAGAAAAAGAAAAATAATAATAATAATAATAATAGGAGCAGTAGCCCTAGAGATTTGAATCCACAACTTGCTTGCGTGTATAGCACCTAACCCAAGTATGTTAACCACTATGGCACTGAGGCACTTGATTAAAATATGATATGAATATATATATATATATAAATAATATACAATAAAGGAATTAAATAAATTAAATTACTTTAATTTGGTAAAATGGCTCAGATGCCCAAATAAAATAAAAAGATAGTGTAACCCGATATTTTTGGGTATTCCGGACTCAACGGCGAAATCCGATTTGTGAGATTATGTCACGCCCCGAATTTTCACAAACTCGGAGAGTGAGTGAAATGAAATAAAAAAAAAAAGTAAATGAAGGTCATTAAGGTGGATTTAGGTGATTATGCATTCATTCTCCCATGTTTCCCTAAAATTAAAAATGAAGACTTGTTAATTGACTTAATCAAAATGGTCTCCTAATGTCACTCAAACATCCCTCCCAATTAATATTTAAAAAAGTTTAAGTCATATTCAAAAATGGCTTCCAAAACAGCCCCAAAATATCTCTAAAAATGTCTTGGAATAATGGCCCAAATGGGCCCCAAATGTCCTAGGACATTGGTCAAGAATAGGCCAAAAAAATTCTACTTAAAGTGGTCTAAGTGAATGGCCAAACATAGCCTTAAAATATGGCTAAAATGTATCCCAAAAAGAATGCCCAACATGGCTTGGTATAATGGTCAAAAGTTACCTAAAATGGACTCTAAAAGTTGGTATCAAACATAAAACCAAATGGCCTAGAAATGGCCTTGAAAGGTAGGTCATGGCATGCCATGACATGCCCTGGGCAGCAGGTGCATAGCAGGGTAGCACGCACAAGGGCGCGCAAGGGGCAGCAGGCGTGCGAGTGCAGGGCAAGCAGCGTGCGCGAGGGCCCGCGCCAGGCGCGTCTGGGGCTTGGGCCAAGCTCGTCCAGGGCTTGCAGCTGGGCAGGGGTTACTGTAACGACTACAACCTGATTTTTCAATTTTTTTTCTACAGGTTTACTTTAGCGGCTGCGACTAAATTTCTCCATCCAACAGCCAATTTTCTCTGTTTTCCAAATTGTTTTTCAAAGTTTTGAAGGTCACTTCTTCCCCATTTTTAGCCCACTTCTTCAAGGTTTTTAACCCCCCACCCCCTCTTTGGTACTTTTTCCACCTATTTAAAGGGTGTTTTACACACCTATCAAATCTTTCAATTTTACAAAATTTTAACATAGACCCCTTTGTTTTCTACGTCTTTTTCCAACCTAATATTCATGATACATCATACAATTACGGGTTTGTACATTCCATCCTCACTCGATGGCCACAATCTCATAGCAATTAACTATACATCATTTAATTTTACAATCCATCATACATATATATGTACTTGAATTTAAAGGTCACAAACTTCATATTCATTACAATATATAAGGTCTTTTCCATTCTTTTCATAATACACAAAATTTCTGTAAGTTCATTTCATATGGCTTAGGGCTTATGCCCTTATACAACTCAAAATATGCCCTAATGGCCAAATCTTCTTCAAAGTCCATTTCCCCTCCACTCTTCAAGACTTGGTCAAGCCTCATGTACCCGGAGCCTTATCTGTAATATGATATCCCACGAGGGGTCAGCTCAATTGCTGATATGACATAATACTAATGCTAGGAACAAAATTTAAGGCGTGGCATGTGCAAGTGTACATTTTAAAGCTATAACCCTCCAATCTCCAATGCTATACAATATCAATATGCATGACACATATGCAACTCTATGCCACACCCATGTCTCGCTTCACGGTTCTTCCCCGTTGGCATGCAAGTACCAATTGTATGTTTCACTTCATGGTCTGGACCCTGTTGGCTTGCAAGTACCAATAGCCGATTTAGGGTTTTTCACCACAAGATCTGCACCCTCATTGTCACGACCCGAAACCCACCCTACGCGGATTACCGGATCGCGACCGCCGCCCCGAGACCCGAAGGCCTCGAGACAAGGCTCGCATAGGCAGCGGTACCGAATAGATGTGCTTCATGTGGTTGCGGAAGCGTGAAAAAGTTTTTTTTCTTTTCTTTCTTATTTAAAATTTGCACATCTGTCCGATACTGCCGCTATTCACAATGGTACACATGTTCACACATTCATATAAAATCAGAGCATAACTAAAACTTAAAAGACTTCATAACTAAAATCTTAATTCAACTGCCCCGTAGGGCTTAATACACATCCTTAAAATATCAGCTAATACAAAACATATTAATCAGAGTTCATGTGATTTTTCCCCAAAAGAACTCCTCAAGCAAATCTTCCCAAAAGCTAGGTTTCTCCTTATAGTCTTCAAAAATCGATCTGCCCTTAGTCACCTGAAAGGGGGGCGGATAAAATCCGGGTAAGCTAATCAAAGCTTGTGAGTAATTCCTGCATTCGTCATGGGGTTTTCAACTGGTAGTGGTTTTAGCACATGAGGGTTTATGAAATACTCACTACCAATTGCTTGTACATTTTAGAACACAGAATATATGCATTCTTAAAACAATAGCTTTGAACAATTAAAGTATTCAAGCTAAATACACATTTTCTTCAAATAGAGCATATGCAATTTAAAAGCATATAAACACGTGAAATGGAATAGGGATAATACCTACTTCTATTTTCAAAATCACTTGTCATCTTTTCTCTTTTATTAGGCGGAATCTGTTTCGAACCAGACTCTCATTTTACTGCCAATACTGTCGATGGAGATATCTCATTTGCCTGGGGGATTAGATCCTTCTACCGGGCATGTACTGTTGAATCCCGAAGGATTTCAACCATCATAGGGGGTGGTACTTAGTACCATTTATCTTATAAAACATTTGTCACATGACTTCTTCAATAGATATTTTTCATGAACATTTAAAGCATGAAATGTATAAATTCTACAATAAAGCTTCAAATACACGTGATAATCAAATTCAGAATATTAAAGAGGTTTGCATTTGATTTAGACATGCTGATTTATTTGCAAGAAAAGAGCTGAATTTAAAACATTTAATAAGCATGCCGTAACAGAATATTTTAAAAGAACGGAATCATATAAAGACTGAATTTGATATTCAAAGGCTGCAATAACTTGAGCTTAAAACTTCTTCAAATATATGGAGTTAAATCTCCAGTTCAAATACAGGGTTACTCACCTCAGTCCTTTAGGTTTAGCTCTACAGAGGTGCCTTCCCTTTACCTTTCTCTTTCCTTAGCCTATCAAGATTTATGAAGATTCCATAAATTTCATATGTACTTAATCAACTTCATAACTCACTAAGTGTAGTCTGTGAGAAGCCTAAATTTTTATACCTGTCCGACTTACAGTTGTATTACAGATCTAGTAACTTATGTACTTAATGATAATAATATTACCTGCGACGCCATTCGGCTAAGGTTTCCGTGTTCTCTCTTTCCTCCTCCAATTTTCTTTTTTCCTCCTTCTTCTTTTTAGCTTCTGCCACCATGGCCTTGGTGGGTGATTTGAACATGAAGGGGCTTACCGAGACGACCTCTATCGCCTTGGCTATCCTGACAAATCTGTCGATCACTCTTTGTCGATGCAACAGTTCTTGCATGAAAGCCTGTTGCTTTGGGTCCTTGGCCCTTTGGGCCTTGGTCATGATCGTGTACTTGGGTCGTTGTTCTTCCATAATTCACCTAAGATCAATTTATGAGTTAGAAATTTTTATTCTAAGGTTGATGTGTTGTCATGTCCTCGTATATGCCGTAGATTAGTACTTTGGCGTTACTTTACTTTATAGTCATCTGACAGATGCTATTCATCAAATTTTATGTATTTTTATTTTAGACATTTCTTTTGGTCGAATAGACTCTACCATTGAGTCCGGAGCGTCGAAGAAAGTCAGTTTAGGCTTTCCAAGATTTCAATTCGGACTCTTATATGTAAAAGGGTAAAATGGTCATTTATCGTTTTACGTGTCATATTTTTCCGTACTTCGTTTCGTAATTTGGACTCCATTATTGAGTCCGGGATGTCAAAGAAAGTCAATTTAGACCTTCCTCGGTTTAATTTGGCTTTTGGTGTACTAGGGGTAATTTGGTCATTTTACCCCTTTACGTGTCTTTATTTTTTCGGGTCCCGTCTCATAAAATGGACCCTACCATCAGTCTCAGAGTATCCAAAATAGTAAGGATACACTATTCATTTGTTTAATTTGGACTTCGTTTGACTTGTTTAGGGGGAAGGGCAATTTAGTCATTTTGACATTTTTAGGGGTCTTAAATTTTTTCGGGGCCTCATCTCATGTCACGGACCTCACCAATGGACTCAGAGGGTCCAAGATAGTAAGGTTACATATATAACTTGTAATTTTTGGACAACGGGCCATTTCGGAGTATTTAATTTAATTAATTTCATTTAATTAAATTAAATTATAAAATGTAATATATATATATATATATATTTAAATTGCATATGAGTAACAGGTTGAATAGGGTGGCACGCTGGCCAGCGTGTCACCTCCCTCCCTATATGTCCCACGTTCGAATCCCACCAGGTGCAAAAATGCACCTTTTATTTTTTTTTGATTTATTATATATATTTCGTCCGCATATATGGCACACGTGAGTGCGTGGCCGAGTGGAAGGAATGGGCGTGGGGCGCGTGAGGTCAGGGGTTTGATACCCCGTAGCAACAAATCCTTCTCTTTTCTTTTAATTTAAACCGTTTTATATATATATATATAAGTATCAGGCCCCCCCCCCTAAAACGACAGTCGTTGCATTAATTCGGTGGCAAGCCCAGAGGCTGCCACGCATCCGAGTCTCCCCTGCCCATTTCAAACAAGTCGCGAGTCGACTCGGTCGTCTTCCCCACGTTCACCCCCTGTTGCCCTAATTTCTGCGTTTTCCATTCCTTCTATTTCGTGACTTCTCACTCAACTAAATCCCTCTATTTTGGTCCCAAATCGATTCTAAGGTATAAACGACTAGCTTGGCATTCATTTTGGACTTTAAAACCTTTTCATATGTTCAGTTTTAGACTGGATAATCCAAACTGTGTCTCGGTCGTATATGCCCATTTTTGAGCCAAACTCGATGGGGTTTGTTCTGTTGTGATCCTATCTTCATGGGGATCCTGTTCCCATTCATAATAGTGGGTTTAGTCGCGAGTTTGAGGGGTTTGTTTTGGAACCCGAAACTGTAACTCCATTTTTGGAGGGTTGTTCTTAGGTTTCTTGATCGCGGTTAAGTGTTTTTAACACTCTCTTAGAGTCTAGTTGAGGTTCCAATAATCCAAACAAAGTTTTGTTCACATGATTTCAGACCTGCTTTTAGCAAGGTCCATCAATGGCGGTTTTCATGGGTTTGGTGTTTTCTAAGTGTTTTCAAGCTTAGATTTCATGCTTAATCACATTTATCTACCTTAAACATCATATATACAAAATCTAGGAGCTAAAACAGTTCATGCATAGCAACATTTTCTAGAGAGAGAAAATGATAGTTTTTGTGTTTTACCTCTAACAGTGGCTTCCTCTCTCCTTCCTTCTTCCTCCGAGACCTCCCTTCTATCCTTCTGAATGCCCAGAACTCTTTCTCTCTTTCTCTATGGCCGTGTGTGTGTGTGTGTACAAGCACCATACATTTTGTATAAGGAGAGTGAATCATGGCAAATCTGATTGCCCCTCCATTTGGGTTAGCCAATTTCAGGCTTCTTCATGAGTGGGTCTGAATGGCCACTATTGGGCAGGCCATGAGTGGCCAGTTGTGTGTGTGTGTGGTGTTTGACTTACATGTATATATATATGTATATATGTATATATGGTTTAACCCTAATACACCTTGGACAATACACACACCTCCCTTTGACACACACTCACTTTTATACACCTTGGACAATAGCATGCCCTCTTATCCCATATATAATATACATACATTTCATATTTTAACACACATGCATGCATGCATACACATACTCATATATATATATATATATATATACATTCATGTATAATTATTATTTAAGGTTATAATCATTTATATAGTATATATATATTTTTGCATTTAATTATATATATTAGTTGTTATAATAATATTTAAAATAATTAATTACTTTAAAAATTAATTATTTTCTTAGATGTATCATCTTGGTACTAATCTTCGTATCCTCGTAATACGTGCCCAATTCTCATACTCGTATCAACAATCGATAGTCGACGTGAAAATATAATCATCACAGAATCGACATGTTGGTGATTGCAACGAAAGTGATGTACAGTCGTCCTGACTTTTCAGGACTATTACTTAAAAGTCCGTGCGTCGGGTTTGAAACCGACCTTGTTATTTAAGGCGTCGATTACTAATTTGATGTGACGGTTAAATAGTCCCTAACTCGGGTCGGGGTATTACACTCATAATGTATAGCACCAAAGTGCTCACTCACGCCATGTTTCCAAGGAATCATAATATACCAATATGCCTCGATCTCCTTATGCAATTTCAATGAGACAATTCATCAAATACATGGTATTCACCTTAAGTTATGCATCATACCTAAAGTAAATCATAACTTCCAAACCCTAAAACTTCTTTTACATGAACACATGCCATATACTATCCATTTCAACATATGCTCAAGTCACACATTTATAATCTTACCAATTCACAAAGAACACATAATTTTTACAAGGCATCCACGCATCAAACAATCATATTTTCCAAAACACATAATCTATCCACATGAATATAAGCCACCATGTACTAATTTAAACACATATGCAAGGTACATCTTCATCATAGTAACAAATCCTCAAGGAACTCAAAGAATACAAAAGTACATAAACTATCTACTCTAAGTTTTCAAAGCAACTACCACCTAAGTGATTTTCTAACATCAAGTAAACACCTAAATCACTCAACCAACATATAAAAAGGCAAAGAAACTTAAATCTATTCCTAACTTAGCAAGATATCATACCAAAAAGGATTTTTCTCAACCCTTGGAAGTTGTGCTCACTGTGCAGCCAAACCGATTAGTGAGAATGCAGTCCTTGGCGTGAGGAACAACTTCCTAGAAGGAAGTCTTGCAATAATCCTAGCCTAGGGATGTGTTTTGGTGGTTTGAAGCTTGGAAAACCCTAGGTTTCTCTTCACTTTTCTCCCATGCACGACTTGCTGCTATATCTTAGACCAAAAATGTGATTTTTAACTCTAAGGGGTTATATTTATACTAAAGGGGCAAAAATGCAAAATGACCTTTTTGCCCTTAATGAATTTGGGACCCTATTACACTCCAGCCAGGTCCCGAAACGCCTCCATTCGATATTTTGATTTAGCAAAAGTTCTTAAAATTATATTAAATGAAAATTTTCAAAAAAATTTATTTGCACCTTCAGCCGGGTTTGGCCAGGTTCCACCCAGGCCACTCGGGATGCCCTTTTGGTATAATTTTTCAAACTATCTCCAATTAAGCTTAAATTCACACGGGAGATTTATTTTAACATTATAAGCATGTTTTTATTCTATGAGATACTCAAATTATGTTCCTAAACATGACTTATGACTAAATGATGCATGTATAGCATCCTACCAACAAACAGTACATGAATAGTGCTCTACCGGCAAAAACGAAAAATTTAGCTTGATTTTTTAGATCTTTACATCATTCCCCCCTTAAATAAATTTCATCCCAAAATTTAGAAATGTACCTCATGAATAAACAGCTCTAGATACCTAGTGGAAACTTCAGCCTCACGCTACCAAGTAGCCTCCTTGACCCCATGATGGCTCCAAAGAACCTTGACCAAAGGGATGGTCTTGCCCCGCAAAACCTGATTCCTCAAATCCAATATCTCCACAGGCCTCTCATCATAAGAAATATCACTCTCCACTTGAAGATCTACCCAATCTAGCACATATGAAGGATTAGGGTCATACTTCCTCAACATAGATACGTGGAAGACATTATGAACCCCAGATAATTGTGGTGGTAAAGCCAACTTATAGGCCACCTCACCAACCCTCTCAAGGATCTCAAATTGCCCGATAAACCATGGCGATAGTTTTCTGCTACGCCCATATCTCCTTAATCCCCGTTGTAGGGCTACCTTAAGGAACATATGTCCCCCAACATCAAATGACAGAGGTCGTCACCTCCAGTCTGCATAACTCTTCTGGCGGACTCTGTGCTGTCAACAGACACTACCGAATGACCTGTATCTTTTTCAGTGGTCTCATAGACTATGTCGGGCCCACACACACACACATATATATATATATATATATACACACATATTATATATCTTCCACCTATCCCACATATATATATACACACACACATACCTCACACAACAGCCTACACATGTATATATATATATATATATATACAACTGTCCGTTCATATATATACGACATATGGTTGATGCATATCTAGTTTTCATGTTATGTAATATTTATATATATACATACATATATATATATTCTCATACAGATATATATAGATGTATATATAGATTCATATGAACATCATATATATACCTTTCATCGCATATATAGTACAAAGTGCTCACAGCCCAAATGGCATTCTTTTTGGGCTTTAAGTGTCTCCCCATTTTGGTCTAGGGTTCAAACCCTTTTGGCCTCATTTTTTCTACTTATGCCTTGTTTGGCATTTTAGGTATTATTCGTCAAATTTTCAAATCATGCTTAAGTCGCTTTTAAAAACTTCTCGATTAACACTTGTTGTACCTCTATCAAATCATGGCCCTCGGTATTATTCTATTATTTTCACTTATGCATTATTCCCATTTTATGGCTTTTATTTTTCTTGGTCTAATTTTCATAATTTTTATTATATTCCTTAAAGTCTCTAATATTTAAATTAGTGACTTAATTCTTGATAATCAAAGCAGAATGTTATATGTTATGTCACGACCCGAGACCCACCCTGTGCGGATCTTGAATCACGAATCCCGACCCGACTCTGGTTGCCAAACTAGGACTGTCTCAACTTGCTACACAATCAGTACTACTAACATACAACAACTAAATAGCGGAAGACTTAAACAAATAAATAAGTAAAAGATGCATGTGATATATATATGGTTCTCAAAATGCGGAATATAAAATTCTTTACAACTGTTCATCCTCAAGACGTGGATAACATAGGAGAGCTACAAGACTTGTACTAAATATTACAATGTAACTTCAAAAGAAATGTCCACCACTAGGACTCAGGCTCTATGGTCTGTTCTCGATGTCTGTGCCTGAAAATGAATGTAGTATCCGTATGAGTTATGAAAACTCAGTAAGTAGTCCTTTGCTCTGCCATGTGTACAAGTGTATAAAGAAGTGCTAGCCAATCAATGAATATATAACTCAATATCAAATGATAGAAGTCAAATGATAAGGAAATGAATCTGCTCTGCTAACAATGTCATACTGCTACAGTCATGAGCTATATCAAGTATGAAATGTAAGCACTCAATGAAAGCTGTAAAGTCTCATGATCATTCATAATAATATAACATGATCAAACTATAAATCAATAATAAAAGGTAGTGATATCAACTAAAAGAGATGCACTCGTGGGGCCTGGAAATCCCCCTTGAGCTCGTATTCAGTTCCACTCGGACTCGCTGAAATACTGCTCTGTATACAATGTGACTCTACGTCCCATGCCTCACATAGCAACGTAGCAAATGTTCCACTTAGAACCCTGACCCGAAGGTCATAAATAGCATCAGATGGAGTTGTGATTGAGCACAAATCTGGCACTAATAATATATCGGGATCATGTTATCTTCCACGAAGAGTATAGTGGAATCATAACTGATTCTAGGCAATCTGACGTAACAGTAGTTTTCGAGGTTACGGTTACTATACTATTTCGAATATAACTGTTTGGCCCTTACGGCCCTAGGTACAAGTGTACAAAAAGGAATCTAAGCACAAGTGTACAATCATGATCGAGATATATACAAAGATCAATAAATGCTTCCCACATGATAGGGCAATATCAATGTGGCTCAATAAACACTAGGTATGTAAGGAATACAATAAGCAATATGTACAAGAACTATTGACATGGCTTGGAAAGTAACACATGTAAAGATCAGATTTTACTTACCTTTTACTGTTTCTAAATTAGAAGGTCTAAACTGCCTTCTCCTTGCCCTTCGGTGTTCCTAAGATTCATAAAATACGTCTTAGTCCATCGCTAAATAAATTATGTTATTCATCAAATTTTATGTCTCTATGCTATAAGTTTCTCTTTTACTAAAATAAACTCTACTATTGAATTCAGAACTGTCAAAGAAAGTCGGTTTAGGCTTTCGCGAAACTCAATTCAGACATTTGTACTAAAAAGGGCAAAATGGTTATTTTGTACTTTTACGTGTCTTTATTTTTTGGGACCCCGTCTCGCAAAACGGACCCCTCCATTGGTCTTAGAATGTCTGAGATAGTCAAAATATACTATTTACTTATTTTATTTGTGTCACGACCCGAAACCCACCCTGTGCGGATCTCGAATCGCAACTACCACACTTCAGCCAGGGGGCTATCGGGTAAGGCTCACATAAGCAACGGTGCAGGACGATGGTGCGGCCCGTGTTTGCGAAAGTGTGAAAAGCTTTTTCTTTTCTTTTTCTTCTTTTAAATTTTTCGCACATCCGCCTGGTACTGCCGCTCTTCAAAGCAGTACACATGATTATACATTCAGAGCATAATAAAAACTTCAAGACTTTATAAATAATACATGTTTAGTTGTCCCTCAGGACTTAGTTACATAACATTTAAATATCTGCTATAACAAAAAGTGACTAACTATAAGTCCTTAGTGCTTCCCAAAAACTGCTAGTCCTGTAAGGAGCTTCCTACGCCCTTCCTCAAAATGGGCAAAGCTCTAACCATCATCATTATCAAAAGTCAGGACTTCTTTCAATTACCTGTAATATGGGTCGGATAAATCTGGGTAAGCTAAACTAAGCTTGTGAGCAATTTTAGCATTTGTCATGGGTTTTCAATTGGCAGTGGTTTAGTATAAGAGAGTTTATAAAACATTCACTACCAATTGCTCGTATATTTCAAATATAGAATATAGGAATTCTTTTAAACAAATAGCTTTGAAACATTCAAGGTATTCAAGCTAAACATATACTTCTTCAAATAAAGTACAATTCATCTCCCCAACAAAATATATTTTGGCATTCCCCATGGAGTCTTTATTCTCCACAAAAAATCGTCTAAGGATGTAATTTATTTCAGCAAAAAAATCTTCTGAGGACGTAATCCATTTTGACAATCTGTTCATTAAGGACAATCACATTTCATCATCTTGTTAGGATAGCATTCATTTCGAGTAAGTCGTCTAGCGTATCACCATCTTGTTAGGATAGCGTTCCTTTCAAACAAGTTGTCTATCGTACCACATTTTTATCATCTTGTAAGGATGGCATTCCTTTCGGTTAAGTCGTCTATCGCATCACTATCCTATTAGAATAGCGTTCCTTTTAGGTAAGCCATCAATCATACCATACTTTTATCATCTTATTACTATAGCATTCCTTTCGGTAAGCTGTCTATCACTTCATCGTTCTGTTACGATAGCATTCCTTTCAGGTAAGCCGTCTATCGCATCACATTTTATAATCTTGTTAGGAAAACCTTCCTGTCGGGTAAGTCGTCCATTATATCATCATCCTGTTAAGATAGCATTCCTTTCGGGTAAGCCGTTTATTACATTCTCTCTTATTAACCTACTAGGATGGAATTCTCTTTTAGGTGAATGTCCGAGGATGTAAGACCATCTCATGAGCACAAAATCTCATGAAAACTTGTTAAGATCGCATTTCTTACCAACTAAGGCTCTGAGAAGTCATTTTCGAGGTTGCAACCTCACAACAATCTTATCGAGATCAGTCTCTTTAGGAGAATCCGATATGGACAGTGCTCATTTTGTGACCCTTGATTAAGTAATAGCAATTTGGTAGTCATACTAAGAAAACTACTTTCAATAAGACTTCTTTTGATAAAGTTCTAGTCCAAGTAGGACTCTTCTCGACATAGTCCCACTCCCATTGGGACTCCTCAAGACAAAGTCTTAGTCTAAGTAGGACTCTTCCTGACGGAGTCCCACTCCCATTGGGACTCCGCGAGATGGAGTTCTAGTCCAAGTAGGACTCCTCCTAACAAAGTCCTAGTCTAAGTAGGAATCTTCTCGACAGAGTCCCTGTAACACCCTGACCTAATTAAGTAAAGTAATTAATGATAATGACGATTATCATAATTTAATTTGCTTAAGAACCATGGGCAACGCTAGTTATGACTAGTGACCCGTAAATACGGAAGCAAAGCTATAAATGATGAAAATAATTAATTCTAAATTAGAGAGGACCGATGTGAGAATACAATTTAATGCTGAGGGCTATGATTTGATAGAAGTCATGACTAGTGTTGATCGAGGATTAACACACAAGTGAATCGAGAATTTCTCGATAAAAATAATATGTTTTTGGTATATACCAAACACGATGGAACGTGTCAAAAATAAAATTAATGACATGAAGAGGAAGCCTACAAGAATCAAAAACATTGCGAGAATGCAAAGAGATTTTACGGCAATTAAAACGCAATTTCAAAAATTCAATAAACACACTCAAAATGCCAAACAAGGCATAAAAAGAGAAAAAATAGAGAAAATAAGGCCAAAAGTGTTGGCAAAGAGACTTGAACCCAATACCAAAATAGGAAGGAGAAACTTATACAAAAAATAGTAGCCAATTTGGCTATAGCACTTTTGTGCTATATATCTCACAAGATATATATATATATATATAAACCCTATTGAGCCCCAAATCTGCATGCTCAAAATTGAGGTGCCAATACCCCATTGGGCAACTCTTCCCACCAATTAATTTTCATTGTCAAATTTAAAAAATATATATATATATATAAATATATATATATGTATATATATGTTGAATATATATATATTATCTATATATTATGTAAAGAAAACAAAATACAAAGACGACAGACCTAGTGTGTGTGTGTGTGTGTATGTGTGTGCAAGTGTGTGTACTATGTGTTGGTAGAGAGTTCTAGAGAGAGAGAGAGAGACTTGTTGAGAGAGGAAGAAAGTGAAGAAGAAGAAGACGAAGAAGAAGAAGAAAGAGGAAAGTAGAAGCAAGAAGAAAGAGAGAGAAACAATAGAAAGAAAAGGAAAAACTAAGAAAGGTATTTTCTCTCTCTAGAAAATTTTACCAAAAACTTAATTCTGAGCTTGTTTGTAGCCTAGAAAATGCATACATGTATGTTATATTATAGAGGGAAGAAAATAGAAGAAAAATAAGGAATTTAAAAGCTTGGAAACCCTAAGAACCCTAAGACCCGAAAATATGAAAAAGTGTTTTTTAAAACAAACTTGATTAAAGCTTCAAAAAAATTACATAGCTCAAAAGAGCATTAAAATTGGAACATGCAGTAACTTGAATCACTAAAAATGGTTAAGCAACCATTGAGAAAGCAGTGAGTTTCAGTAAGGGAAGAAAAATTGAAAACTCAACATTGGAGTTGATTGTTGCATTTTAGGAATGGGAAAGTATTCCTTAGGGTTTTCAGAAACATATAGGAAGAAATTGGAGGCAAAACAGTAGCTAAAAAGCTATGAAATAAGATGAATATGTCACCAAAAATTTGGGGTCGTCAGAGCATTTTGGTACATTCCGAACCCAATGGCGGGATCTGTTTTGTGAAACACAGCCCCGAAAATATTGACATGTCAATTGTCAAATTACCATTTTACCCTTAGTAATCCAAAAGCTAGTTAAATGTCAAAGGTGACATATTTTGACTTTATTTGACGTCCCAAACTCGACAGTGAAGTCCGTTTTGGCAAACAAAGTATCAAAAAATATGACGCGTGAAAGTGTAAAATTAAAAAAATGCCTCTAGGCTTAATGTAAGTCACATAAATGCAAATTAAGATCCAAAAAGACCTAAATTAATTATATTCAATATTTCGGACTTGATGGTGACGTTCCTTTAAGGAAAATAAGTGTCACGACCCGAAACCCACCCTGTGCGGATCTCGAGTAGGGACCGCCACCCTTCGGCCCAGAGGCCTTGGGGCAAGGCTCGTACATAAGTGACAGTATCGGATAGCGGTACGGTCCTTGGTTTGCGGAAGCATGAAAACCCTTTCTTTTTTAAAAAAAAAACTTCCGCACAACCGTCCGGTACTGCCACTCTTCATAGCGGTACACATAAATATAAAATCAGAGCATGATAATAATTCTAAAGTTTTACATAACACATATTCGTTGCCTCTTGGGGCTTAAGTACATATTTGTTCAAAAAGTGTGACAACAAAATTCATTCGTCTATAGGCCCTAATGCTTCCAAAATATCTCTAGATCCTAATGGAGCTGCCAATCATCGCTCCCCAAATTGGGCAAGAGTCCACCCATCATCATCACCTGAAAAATGTTGGGGAATGGGGTGAGCTTCGAGAAGCCCAATGAATAATTCCTACATCTGTCATGGGTTTTCAATTGGTAGAGGTTTCGTACATGAGAGTTTATAAAATACTCAACTACCAATTGGTCATATACTTGAACATAGAGGACATGCATTCTTAAAATATGTAGCTTTGAAACAGTTCAAAGTATTCAAGCTAAAACATATATTTCCATAAAAGAGCATATATATTTCAAAACATGTAACTTAAAATCATGTAAACATGTATAGTGAAAATGGGGCTAAAACCTGCTTCCATTTCCAAAATCGTTTGTCATATTTTCTCTCTAATTAGGTGGAATCTGTTTCGAACCAGACTCCCGTTTTACATATACGTGGAGATATCTCATTTGCTTGGGGGATTAGATCCTGCTACCGGGCATTTCACATGATAGGCCCGTTGGGTTCCGTACAACCCTCCTCACTACCTATGTGATGATGCACATGATAGGTCCGTTGAGTTCCGTACAACCCACAACACTACCTATGTGCTTATTATTTATCTTGCAAAACGTTTGTCATATGACTTTTATATAAAATCCTTTTATGAGTATTTAAAACATGTGACGTATAACTTTTGCAGTGATGCTTCAATACTTGGAATACTCAAATTTAGAATATTTAAAGAAATCAGATATGCTAACTATTTTCAATAGGAAACATTTACGGATATAATATGGAAATAATCGTGGAGCATGTCATAGCAGAATGTTTAAGAAAACAGAAATCATGAATACTGAGTGTGATATATCAATGCCGTAAATATCTTGAACTTAAAACATCCGTTGAAATTCGTGGAGTTAAAGCCTCCACTTCAAATGCAAGATTACTCACCTTGGTCCTTTAGGGTTAGTGCTAATAATGCGCTTTCCCACTTCCTTTGTAGTTCCTAAGAACAATTCATAATAACCTCATTAACTCCACATTCACCATAATAACACCTATGGATGTTGCTTAACTTATGCTTAGTTCGTATTAGATCTTAAAACGATCTCATAATTCATATGTACTTAATTTAACTCGTACTCTTAAACTATGACACAATTTAATGTGTTAGAAATTAATTTATTTACTTCACATGTTTTCGCGTCGTGTCTTCTCGTAATTTATTTCCTCGTACTTGCCTTAGTTTAATATTTCGGCAATACTTTAGTCTATAGTCATCTGACAGATGCTATTCATCAAATTTTATGTTCTTTTATTTTAGACATTTCTTTTTGGTCGAATAGTCTCTACCATTGAGTCCGGAGTGTCGAAGAAAGTCAATTTAGGCTTTCCTAGAATTTAATTCGAACTTTTGTATGAAAAGGGCAAAATAGGTCATTTTACCTAGTTACGTGTCATGTTTTTCCGTACTTTGTTCCGTATTTTGGACCTCACCATTCAGTCCGGAATGTTAGAGAAAGTCAATTTAGACCTTCCTTGATTTAAATTTAGCTTTTAGGGCACTAGGGGTAATTTGGTCATTTTACCCCTTTACGTGTCTTTATTTTTTGGGACCCCGTTTCACAAAACTGACCCCACCATTAGTCTCAGAATATCCAAAATAGTAAAAATACACTATTCATATGTTTAATTTGGACTTCATTTGCTCCATTTATGACTCAGGGGCAAAATAGTAATTTTTCTTTATTTATTAAATTATTTAATTATTTTCCAGGGGTGTAATTGCATAATTTTTCCCCCAGTTGGGCCACAATACCAATTTTCAGAAGTTCTAGGGTCAAAATATAATTTTTGCAAACTTCCGGACTGAACCAAGTGGGTTCAGTTACATTTCAAGTGAACCGATCCGGTTTTAACTTAACCGATCCGGTCTGGTTAGGTTTATTGCGTGATGCTGATGTCATGATGATGTCAGCCCTAATGGTTTAAAAATTTAAAACATAAGGCAAAACGACACCGTCCCACTTAACCGTTTTATGCGATGGGTCGGGTTCCGACCCGAGCCCGATTTGACCCGTTTTGACCCAAACCCGAATCGTCACTGTTCATCTTCTCCCCCATTTCTTCCCTAGTGTTGCCCTAGTTGCAGGTTTTCATGTTTTTCATTTTCGTGCATTTTTCCTCAATGGAACCCTACTATTTTTAATCCAAAACGTTCTTAAAACATCATGGATTGTTTTGGCATTTATTTGAGGGATCAAAAAGGTCTCATTAGCTCGTTTGAAGGTTTGATAATCAAACCTGTATCTCGGTCGTAAATGCTTATTTCTTAGCCAAATTCCATCGAATTTGTTCTGTTGTGATCCCCTCTTCATGGGGTGATCTGTCGTGGAAATCAATCAAATTACCAAACTAAACTACTAGTATAGTAGAGAAGTAAGGGTCGAACCGACAGAGACTGTTAATTGTTTAAAAACTCAAGTTGAGATTAACTTTAATTCAAATTCACAAAGAGTGATTGTTTGTTGATTCTTTCCTAAAATTAAATGAGAACTATACTTAAAGCAAATATTTAATTGAATTAATGAGGAATCAAATTAAAAGAGAATTCCTAGGGTGTTGAATCTACCACTAATCTTGTAACTAGCTTCAATTGTATTAATTCTTGGGCCATTAAATTTGGATGTAAAAGATGTATTTTGGCTACAAGCCTCAATACAATCATCAAGAAAATCACGCACCAAAACCCTAAGCACGAATCATCTTTGGTCAACACAAATTGTCTACGCTAATTCTAAGGTCATAGTCACAATTTGTTTTTCCTGAGTTATGACTCGTCCAACGGTTTTGATGTATGTATACATATTACTATTGTATAACCACATAAACAAAATCACAGAAATTGATTACATGAAACTGAATAATACGATCAATGCTTTAATAAAATCCTAACGTTATACAATCAACATCCAAGATTAATTAACCCAAAAATAAAATACAAAGAAACAATATTACTTGACTAGGGTTTCATCTAAACCCTAGGAATGAGAGAACTTGACCCATGATAGTGGAAGAGGAGACCACCATAGCCATGGAGTTCTTCATCTTCTTCTCTAGAGTCGTCGTCCTCCTTTTTTCTCTTCGTACAGATCCCCAAAACGGCTTCCTCCTTTCCAAAACCCTAGTTCACAATAATATCCCCCTTTTTCCAAAATTACCCCCACAAAATAAGAATTAGGAAAAATAATATAAAATCCCGTAATTAGACATTAAGGGCCCCAAAAGGGAGGCTAAACTACTCCAAAATAGAGTCTGTAGTGCTAAAATGGGCCCTAGTCCACCCATAAATGGGTCAAGCATCTCTTCTAACCCAAAACTACTTGTTTTCCACTTCTTTATGTACTTCAAAGCCCAATATTTTCCTTTTTGCTCCAAATCCACCACTAATTATCAACTTTGTCAAGCTTTCTCTGCAAAAAGATAAAACAAGAATTAACTAGCAAATGCGTATAAATTGGAGAAATTAAAATAATTAAAGTGCAAGAGTATCTAGGGTTAACAAAATAAATACGTACTTTTTAACCAGTTATCACACCCCCCAACTTACACTTTACTAGTCCTCGAGCAAAGCCAAGGAAACAAGAGACAAAATAGAACTAACTAAATCCTCTTTCGCGGGATACACGATTGCATTTACCGTATGCAATAAGGCTTTAAACCCCTAGGTTACCCTAGTGGACGAGTTATAGTCTCGTGAGGGTTTGCAGTGAATCTACCCACAAAATTCGACACCCCCTAACTTGAACACAATATACTCCACAATCAATAAAAATGAATCTCAATGAGCGTAAAACTGAGTTACAATTGAAGCAAAGTAACAACAATCTCACTAAAAGCAACCTGTGAATTTCCCAAGTGCTCATAACTGGATAGAATCAGTGTGCACAAAAGCAACAACCACAACAAGATGTCTAAGCAATGAAATTTCTTTTCAAATAGGCCTTCCTTTGACTCCAAATCTCACCAAAAGATATCACTCACAAATAAAGCTCACAGAGATGGGGTGCATATGTATCCTCTCATGCATGTGGATAGAATAATTGTTGAATACAAATCAAGTAGTCCACATGCAAACATGAATGAAGGCACAACAAGAATAATATAGAGAGAATTCTAACCACTACGAAAATCAACTCCCAATGTCACATGATCACTACAGTCACATCCTCAATCATCAACTACTACACCTTCGGGGTCGGCTAGGTCTTTGTTTCTGGTTGTAACGTAGGTCAAGGTCAAGGATAAAGTAGGGGTAAGTGAATAATAATCTTCATGTGATAAGCGAAGAAGTTAGAGTGAATAAACTGCAGTTTTCAAAACTCATCATCTCTCTTGAACAGTGCAACATTACTCCCAAAATTTCAATAGAAGCATTCCCAAACTACCCACAACTTTTCTACTTGAGCAAACCAAAAAAAAAAGGAAAAGGCAATGAAATATTTTTTTCCTTTTCTGATTGTTCTTTTTTTTTTTCTTTCACACTGAATAACATTACAATAACAGAAAATGTACATCTTCACTTCTTTACTTTTACAGCACCAAATTCTCAAAGAAAAAACACCAAACTTCTTCACCCAAAGCGAGGCTACTGGCTATGAAAAGAAAGATATAATAATGAAGGTCCAACTTGGTTCTGATCAGGTAAATAATGTAAAGATGCAAGAAACAAACGAACAGGGTCAAAAGTAGAAAGAGGGCCTAGTTTCATTCCCCAAAGGCAAGAAGTGTCATCCAACATCTGAACTGACTGACCTTAGATATGTGACAATGGCAGTAGATAGAATGGAGATATGCAAACTGTATAACCCTCAAAATAAAGTTCAAGCTCAAATCTACATAACATGGGTTATAAGTCTCAGTCAATGCCATCATGATACTAGAGTCTCAAAGTCTAACCATCAAATCATAGAGTCACAAGAGTAGCGGCCCAATTTGTCTCCAATTATGAAAGTTAGGGAAAGACAAATCACTAGCAGTGCACAACTATCACAATGATTCTCATGCAAGCTCAGAAATAGATGACTACGCTCAAAACAATAAAATGGTAATCACGAAATATATTGAGCTTAAGTAAGCAAAATAATAGCAACTCCCCCCAACTGATTTGACACCTTGTCCTCAAGGGGTCATGACATCGAAGAACATGAAATAGAACAAAAGAAGTACAAGGAAGGAGTGCAACTGAGTAGAAAGAACTAAGGGGGAAAAGAACGGGGCTACATCAAATGTAGTCTGTATAGCAATTAGTTTTGTAGCCCATTTCTCATTTAGGTGCTCAATGTGAATTGGACGGGTTTGAATTAGCCGTTTGCGCGAAGTGGATTCAACTGTAATGGTGCGACTTTTGGAACCTTTTGAGCGACCCATGGATCCTTGCAATAACAAACTAAACAATAAAAAGTTAGTGGGGTCATAGAATCTAAATAATAAATAAAATAGACTAAAATAAATAATAAAATGAAAAAAAATAAAAAATAAAAAGAAAATAAATAAATAGAGAAGATAAAGATAAAATTAAATTAAATTAAGTAAAATTAAATAAAATAAAATAAATTAAAGAAAATAATAACAAAAATAACAAAAACAGAAAAAGAATAAAAACTAAAAACAAAACAAGAACAAAGGGATATTAGATAAATAAATAAATAACAAATTTAAAAATTTAAAAAAATTTTTTAAAAAAAAAAATAATAATAATAATAATAATAAAATAAAATAAAATAAATAATATTTAGAGGGAAAGAATCAACATGAGGGGAAACTATCAGGCCACTGAGTGTTTCAGATCTTGTTAAGCACAATCTCAATTAATACAGTCAACTCAGATTTGCAACCATGAAAATATTCATGTTCTTTTGTTTGTTTGTTTGTCTTCTTTTTTTTTTTTTTTTTTTTTTTTTTTTGTGGTTTGTTTTTGTTTTGGTTTTGAGGAAGGGTGGGGCGTCTGGAGGGTCGGATGAGTTGGGAGGGTCGGAGATGATGGAGCGACGGGGAGGGGGGTGGGTGCGGTGGCGGGCGGCTGTGATAGTGTTGTGATGGTGGTGTTGGGGTTGGGGGCGTCGTGAGATGAGGGTGGGGCGGTCGACGGTGCTCGGAGAGACGGGCGGTGGGGATGCTGGGTTAGGGGGGCGCTGCGGGGGGTATGGTGGAGATGGTGGGTGATGGAGCTACAGCGGGGTTTGAGAGATGAGAGAGGGTCGTTGGTGATGGTTGAGAGCGGGGGCGGCGTTGGGGGCGGCTGGTGATGGGGGGCGGCGCGACAGAGAGGGGGTTGGTGATGGTTGAGAGAGGGGCGGCGTTGGGGGCAGCTGGTGATGGTTGTGAGGATCGGTGTTGGTTGAGGACGGCGAGGGAATAAGAGAGAGATGGTGACGGTGGTGCGTGATGGTAGAGGATTAGGGGTTGTGGTCATGGTGGTGGTTGTGGGTGATGGCAGCTGTGATGGGGGGCGGCGCGTGTAATACCCCGACCTAATAAAATAATCATCCAATCACTAAGTATTAATTAGTGACCAAAGGCCTTGTATAACAAAAATAGTTTTGAATCCCAATACATGAATTTCTAATAGGAAGTTCAAGATAACTGTCAATCTTTAATTAAGACCATGAAATTTGGGCATGAACATTCGTAAATAAATGAAGCAAAAATTTAATAGTAGTATACAATAATATAAAATATAAAATCACATGTGTGTATGAACTAATGTAATTATAATTTAAGATATAAAATTTTATATAAACATATGTGTACGGCTGCCTAATACATATATATATATATATGTGTGTATACATATATTGGTATAAAGAAAATACAAGAAATAGAAATCAGAAGAAGAAAAAAATTGTAAACTAAATAAGGGATTAAGGGAGAGAATCTGTGGGCTGTTTTCAGCTGAATCCAAAAACTGGTGGCAGCCATGTGGTTTCAAGAACCGTGAGGTGTCCCTCATGCAAACAATAGCCATATAATAAAGACAAGTGGTCTCATGGAATCAACAAGTAGCAAAGCCACTAACTGCATCAGTGTTGATAGGAAATAAAAGAGGATAACAGTCTGGAATGAGGAGATAGACGTGAGATAGGGGGAAAACAGTAGCAAGAAACTGATAAAAGCTGGAGTAACAAAACAGGAACGGAAGAAAGGAGAATTTTGGAGAGAAACCCACTGAACAGGTATCAATTTCATCTAAATTTCGTTGGATTATGTTTAGAATTAAAAGCATGCAATTGTAGGATTTTATTGTGCAGAATTTAAGCTTTGAATTGCAACAGAAATGAATGAAAACCACCCGAAATTGAGTGAGAAAATCTGAGCTACAATTGGAATAAAATTTTGAAACGTGGGTACAGGTCTGATTTAGTTTGAACCAAACTTGGATTAGTGTCTTGGGGCTTAAACTAGACCTCATTAGGGTTCTTAAACCACTAAGCCGCGACCTCAAACCTAAAAGAACAGACCCCAAACAGTAAGTTGCAGGTCTCGGTCTCAAAATCCGACTTTCAGTTTTAGAGTTCTAAACTCATTTTTGAAAATAGGAATCACACCCCCATATTGTAAGGATCGTATAGCAACAAATCACACTAAAAATAGTTGCGGAATAAGGGTGTATTACCAAAATTATCAGTTCGGTTATCATGGTTTAAACCAAACATTTAGGTCAACTACGTAGCCTCAAATGAATGCTAAGATGATTTACATGATGCCAGGAATCACCTCAGCCAAAAACAGTAGCAAATAATCGAACCAAAATCCACGAAATTAAAGAAAAACGAAACCCAGAATTAGGGCAACAGTGTTAAATTTGGTGAAGGAGACGACCGAGTTGACTCGTTGTTGAATCGAGTCACCCGAGCTAACTCGGACACGTGTCAGAACGGGACCAAGTCCACCGAATTATTAGAACGGCGACGTTTTGGTTGGTTTTAAATTTAAAAAAATAGGGCCGACGTCAGCATGACGTCAGCTTTATGTGTTTAACCAAATTGAACCGGTTGGTTCAGTCAAAATCGGACCGGTTCAGTTTCAATGCAACTGAACCCACTGGTTCAGTCCGGAAGTTTGTGTAATTGCATTTTGACCCCAAAACTTCAATGAAATTCCACTGTGGCCCAAGCTAAAATAAATTAATATTAATTTGATGATATTTAAATAATAAAAATTACGAAATTGCCCCTAGTCCTCAAACAAGTCAAACGGAGTCCGAATAAAGTAAACGAATAGTGGATTTTGACTATTTTGGACGTTTCGGACTCAATGGTGTGGTCCGTTTTACGAGATGAGACTCCAAAAAATTAGGACACGTTAAGTACAAATTACCAAATTGCCCCTAATGTAGCCAATGTCCAAATAAGACAAGTTATTAGTGTATTCTTATTTTCTTGAGCCTTCTGAGATCAATAGTGGGGTCCGATTCACGAGACGGGACTCCGAAAAATATGACACGTGAAATGACCAAAATACCCCTAAGGTACCCGAAGCCAAATAAAAAGCTAAGAAGGTCTAAATTGACTTTCTTCGACGTTCTGGACTCAACGGTGAGGTTCGTATTACGAAATAAAGTACGAGAAAATATGATACGTCAATAAAATAAGGCTCACGATAAAACATTAGGACATAATACGATTTAAGCATAATTAGAAACATCAATAGGAGATATTTGAAGTACATTGAAGTTAATAGATTATTGTGAATTGTTTCTAGGAACTACAAAGGGAAGGGAACAACCAAGTAATAGTGCAAACCCAGGAAATCAAGGTGAGTAATCTTGCATTTGAAGTGGAGATTTTAACTCCACGATTTAAATGATGTTTTAAACTTCAAAATATCTGAAGCATTGAATGTTTAAATTCCATATTTCATGACTCCCGTTTTGAAATATTCTGCTTTTATAATTCTCTTATGACATGTTCAGTAAATGATCTTTGTTACAGTTCTTTTGAAAGTGTTTAACATGTCATCTGTTCTAAAATGTTATTACAACTATGTGAAGATCCTATCATGAACATCATCATGTTTAAATGCTCATAAAAGCATTTCTTGAAGAAGCTAACGTTTTGCAAGAAAATAAAGATGCATAAGCATCTTCAGTTATTGAGCACCCTTCGGGTTCTCAATTCAGAATAATGCCCGGCAGCAGGATCTAATCCCCCAGGCAACGAGATCTCTCAGAAGTAAGACTAGGGTCTGGTTCGAAACGGATCCTTCAGTTAAAAAGTGAAAAGATGACAAATGATTTTTGGAAATGGAAGCAGGTTTTCACCCCCATTTTCATTGTGCATGTTTAATTGTTTTGAAATGCATATGCTCTATTTGAAGGAATGTTTAACTAGCTTGAATACTTTAAATGTTCAAAGCTATCTGTTATGAAAAGTGCATGTACTCTGTGTTTAAAATGTACGAACAATTGGTAGTGTGCATTTTATAAACTCTCATGTACGAAACCACTGCCAATTGAAAACCCATGACAGATGCAGGAATTACTCATTGGGCTTTTCGAAGCTCACCCCATTCCCTAACATTTTTCAGGTAACGATGATGAATGGGAGCCTTGCTCCATTTGGGGATGACGACTAGTGGCTTTAATATGATCAAGGACTTTTTGGAAGTACTAAGGACCCGTAGATGGTCGAATTTTGAAGTGTAATAGATTTTAGAAAGTATGTACTTAAGCCGAGAGGCAACCGGATATGTAATGTAAATAAAACTCTGAATTTTAGTATGCTCTGATTATTATTATTATTATGTGTACCGCTATGAAGAGCGGCAGTACCAGATGGATGTGCGACAAATTTTAAAAAGAAAAGAAAAAGTTTTTTTTTCACGCTTCCGCAATTACAGGCTGCACCGCCATCCGATACTGTTGCTTATGTCTCGCCTCGCCCAAAGGCTCCCGAGCCGGAAGGCGGCGGTCGCGATCCGAGATCCGCACAGGGTGGGTTTCGGGACGTGACAGAGTGGTATCAGAGCACTAGGTTAACTAGAACAAACTTAGTGACATTAGAAGAATTAGGAACAAAACCATAAGTTAGGTAGACTTTAGGCTACCTAAGATATGTGAAGTAAGTGATACGTGATAGGAAGGCGGGGTATGGGACCCGTAGTAACGTGAAGAAGGTGTTCTGAAGTACGTGATAGGAAGGCGGGGTATGGGACCCGTAGTAACGTGAAGTAGGTGTTTTGAAGTACGTGATAGGAAGGCGGGGTATGGGACCCGTAAATAAATAAGAATAAAAACGAGAAGTAATGTAGATTATAAAAAACCACCACGAGAATCAAGGATAATGAAATATTTACCTTGAACATGAGAAGAGTAACTGAAAACCTTATGTAATGTTAAAAACTAACAGAAATGTGTACTTTTCAGCAAAAATGGTACGTACCAGAAGAAACGCAGAGAGTTCAAATGATAGACTCGACCGAGTTGAACATATTCTGGAGGCAATGGCTCAGAACATAGTTAACATGCAAGCACAAGTCAGAGCGCCACAACCGGTGCAAAATCCTGAGCTACAACCAAATCCAGGACAACCTACTGAAGCAGTAAACACGGCGAGTTATAAAACATTTCAGAGTTTTAAACCTCCTAGATTTGATGGCCTAGACACAACGATCGATGCAGAGTCATGGGTTCGAGAAATGGAGCGCATATTTACAGTTATGCCCTGTACTGCCGAACAAAAGGTCTCATTTGCTGCTTTTACTTTTAAGGACGCAGCTCATGAATGGTGGCTGCTGGAAAAGGAAAGGGAGCCGCCAATGACTTGGACAAGGTTCCTCGAGGTGTTTTATGATAAGTTCTTCCCAAGGTCACTAAAGAATCAAAAAATAGCAGACTTTGCGATTCTGAAGCAAGGAACAATGACTGTAGCGGAATATGAAACTCAATTTATGAGGTTAGCCCGATTTGCACCCCATATGGTTCAAACGGAGGACTTGAAGGCTAGGAAATTCGAAAGTGGCCTCAAGGATAGTATTAGATACCGGCTTGAACCTTTTGAACTTCCCACATATAATGCAGTAGTGGATCGAGCTAAGATCTTTGAGAGGGCTGGGATCGCTTTGTCTCAGAAGAAGGACAAGAAAAATATTAGTCCCACTCCTCAAACGATGAAGAAGACTGGGGCAAGGGGCAAGAGTGAAGTTTCTGTTAATGACGAGGGGAACTCCAACAAAAGACTTCGGGAACCCCTCAGTGCTCTACCTGTCAGAAATACCATTTTGGGGATTGCCGACGTCTTACTGGGGAGTGTTATAAATGCGGACAGTCTGGGCATCGCATAAAAGACTGCCCAAAATGGGGTCAGGGCACCAAAGAACCCACAGTGGTAGCTTCTTCGGCCGCACCACAAGCTCAAACCCCAACAGCTGAAAAACCAGGAGGAAGTGGCAAGGAACCTCTGAGGTATGGACGAGTGTATAATCTATTTACTAACGCTGCGCAGACTTCAAAAAGTCCATTAGGTACATACTTTAATGCTTAAATTTCTGTCTATATATATATATATATATACTTGTCATTTAATTTAAATCATTAGACACATGTAGGTAGAACTTGAGATAAGTATATTCGAGTTTTGAGGACAAAACTCTTTCAAGGGGGGAAGGATGTAATACCCCGACCTAATAAAATAATCATCCAATCACTAAGTATTAATTAGTGACCAAAGGCCTTGTATAACAAAAACAGTTTTGAATCCCAATACATGAATTTCTAATAGGAAGTTCAAGATAACTGTCAATCTTTAATTAAGACCATGAAATTTGGGCATGAACATTCGTAAATAAATGAAGCAAAAATTTAATAGTAGTATACAATAATATAAAATATAAAATCACATGTGTGTATGAACTAATGTAATTATAATTTAAGATATAAAATTTTATATAAACATATGTGTACGGCTGCCTAATACATATATATATATATATATGTGTGTATACATATATTGGTATAAAGAAAATACAAGAAATAGAAATCAGAAGAAGAAAAAAATTGTAAACTAAATAAGGGATTAAGGGAGAGAATCTGTGGGCTGTTTTCAGCTGAATCCAAAAACTGGTGGCAGCCATGTGGTTTCAAGAACCGTGAGGTGTCCCTCATGCAAACAATAGCCATATAATAAAGACAAGTGGTCTCATGGAATCAACAAGTAGCAAAGCCACTAACTGCATCAGTGTTGATAGGAAATAAAAGAGGATAACAGTCTGGAATGAGGAGATAGACGTGAGATAGGGGGAAAACAGTAGCAAGAAACTGATAAAAGCTGGAGTAACAAAACAGGAACGGAAGAAAGGAGAATTTTGGAGAGAAACCCACTGAACAGGTATCAATTTCATCTAAATTTCGTTGGATTATGTTTAGAATTAAAAGCATGCAATTGTAGGATTTTATTGTGCAGAATTTAAGCTTTGAATTGCAACAGAAATGAATGAAAACCACCCGAAATTGAGTGAGAAAATCTGAGCTACAATTGGAATAAAATTTTGAAACGTGGGTGCAGGTCTGATTTAGTTTGAACCAAACTTGGATTAGTGTCTTGGGGCTTAAACTAGACCTCATTAGGGTTCTTAAACCACTAAGCCGCGACCTCAAACCTAAAAGAACAGACCCCAAACAGTAAGTTGCAGGTCTCGGTCTCAAAATCCGACTTTCAGTTTTAGAGTTCTAAACTCATTTTTGAAAATAGGAATCACACCCCCATATTGTAAGGATCGTATAGCAACAAATCACACTAAAAATAGTTGCGGAATAAGGGTGTATTACCAAAATTATCAGTTCGGTTATCATGGTTTAAACCAAACATTTAGGTCAACTACGTAGCCTCAAATGAATGCTAAGATGATTTACATGATGCCAGGAATCACCTCAGCCAAAAACAGTAGCAAATAATCGAACCAAAATCCACGAAATTAAAGAAAAACGAAACCCAGAATTAGGGCAACAGTGTTAAATTTGGTGAAGGAGACGACCGAGTTGACTCGTTGTTGAATCGAGTCACCCGAGCTAACTCGGACACGTGTCAGAACGGGACCAAGTCCACCGAATTATTAGAACGGCGACGTTTTGGTTGGTTTTAAATTTAAAAAAATAGGGCCGACGTCAGCATGACGTCAGCTTTATGTGTTTAACCAAATTGAACCGGTTGGTTCAGTCAAAATCGGACCGGTTCAGTTTCAATGCAACTGAACCCACTGGTTCAGTCCGGAAGTTTGTGTAATTGCATTTTGACCCCAAAACTTCAATGAAATTCCACTGTGGCCCAAGCTAAAATAAATTAATATTAATTTGATGATATTTAAATAATAAAAATTACGAAATTGCCCCTAGTCCTCAAACAAGTCAAACGGAGTCCGAATAAAGTAAACGAATAGTGGATTTTGACTATTTTGGACGTTTCAGACTCAATGGTGTGGTCCGTTTTACGAGATGAGACTCCAAAAAATTAGGACACGTTAAGTACAAATTACCAAATTGCCCCTAATGTAGCCAATGTCCAAATAAGACAAGTTATTAGTGTATTCTTATTTTCTTGAGCCTTCTGAGATCAATAGTGGGGTCCGATTCACGAGACGGGACTCCGAAAAATATGACACGTGAAATGACCAAAATACCCCTAAGGTACCCGAAGCCAAATAAAAAGCTAAGAAGGTCTAAATTGACTTTCTTCGACGTTCTGGACTCAACGGTGAGGTCCGTATTACGAAATAAAGTACGAGAAAATATGATACGTCAATAAAATAAGGCTCACGATAAAACATTAGGACATAATACGATTTAAGCATAATTAGAAACATCAATAGGAGATATTTGAAGTACATTGAAGTTAATAGATTATTGTGAATTGTTTCTAGGAACTACAAAGGGAAGGGAACAACCAAGTAATAGTGCAAACCCAGGAAATCAAGGTGAGTAATCTTGCATTTGAAGTGGAGATTTTAACTCCACGATTTAAATGATGTTTTAAACTTCAAAATATCTGAAGCATTGAATGTTTAAATTCCATATTTCATGACTCCCGTTTTGAAATATTCTGCTTTTATAATTCTCTTATGACATGTTCAGTAAATGATCTTTGTTACAGTTCTTTTGAAAGTGTTTAACATGTCATCTGTTCTAAAATGTTATTACAACTATGTGAAGATCCTATCATGAACATCATCATGTTTAAATGCTCATAAAAGCATTTCTTGAAGAAGCTAACGTTTTGCAAGAAAATAAAGATGCATAAGCATCTTCAGTTATTGAGCACCCTTCGGGTTCTCAATTCAGAATAATGCCCGGCAGCAGGATCTAATCCCCCAGGCAACGAGATCTCTCAGAAGTAAGACTAGGGTCTGGTTCGAAACGGATCCTTCAGTTAAAAAGTGAAAAGATGACAAATGATTTTTGGAAATGGAAGCAGGTTTTCACCCCCATTTTCATTGTGCATGTTTAATTGTTTTGAAATGCATATGCTCTATTTGAAGGAATGTTTAACTAGCTTGAATACTTTAAATGTTCAAAGCTATCTGTTATGAAAAGTGCATGTACTCTGTGTTTAAAATGTACGAACAATTGGTAGTGTGCATTTTATAAACTCTCATGTACGAAACCACTGCCAATTGAAAACCCATGACAGATGCAGGAATTACTCATTGGGCTTTTCGAAGCTCACCCCATTCCCTAACATTTTTCAGGTAACGATGATGAATGGGAGCCTTGCTCCATTTGGGGATGACGACTAGTGGCTTTAATATGATCAAGGACTTTTTGGAAGTACTAAGGACCCGTAGATGGTCGAATTTTGAAGTGTAATAGATTTTAGAAAGTATGTACTTAAGCCGAGAGGCAACCGGATATGTAATGTAAATAAAACTCTGAATTTTAGTATGCTCTGATTATTATTATTATTATGTGTACCGCTATGAAGAGCGGCAGTACCAGATGGATGTGCGACAAATTTTAAAAAGAAAAGAAAAAGTTTTTTTTTCACGCTTCCGCAATTACAGGCTGCACCGCCATCCGATACTGTTGCTTATGTCTCGCCTCGCCCAAAGGCTCCCGAGCCGGAAGGCGGCGGTCGCGATCCGAGATCCGCACAGGGTGGGTTTCGGGACGTGACAGCGCGACAGAGAGGGGGTTGGTGATGGTTGTGGTTCGGTCTGCGACGATCTGATGGGGGTGATGGCCGCGACGGCGAGATCTGGTGGGGGAGGAGGTGCGGTGGCACAAGGACGGCGCTGGTGGTGAGGGGCGGTCGACGGCAGTGTGATTGGGCGCTGGTGGTGTCGTGCGATGGATGAGGGTGTTGCAGTGGTGCGGCTGGGTGTGACGATGATGGGGTTGATGGCGGTGATGGGGGCGTGGGTGATGAGGGGCGGTGGTCGGCTGGTGTTGATGGAGTGGGGTTGTGGTGAGTCGCGGTGGTGGGGTTGGGTGATGGTGGAGACGGACTGAGGAGGTTCTGGATGGTGTGGCTGGCGGTGACGGGCGGTTGTGGCTGTGGTCGGTGATGATGGAGATGGTGTGGCGGTAGTTGTGGGTTAGGTCGGCGGTGGCGACGGTGTTGATGGCAGAGAGAGAGATGAGGGTTTAAGTTTTTTTTTTTTTGTTGTGTTTTTTTTTTTTTTTCTTTTGAATTTTGGATTTTTGATATATATATATATATATATATATTTTGACACAATTAAAAGTGCTCAAGCTTTTTGAGAAAAGCTTGAGCTTTTTGGGACAGAACCTTAAGAGTTTTGAGGGAAGAAAAAGAGCTCGAGCTTTTCTTGGAGTGCTCGAGCTTTCTGGACCAGAAACATTTGGAAAAAAAAACATGGGAAAATGCTCGAGCTTTTCTGAAATTACTCGAGCTTTTGTCCAGAAAACAAAAATGATCAAAGAGAAACCCCCCCTTTTTTTTTGTAAAACAATAAGAATAAAATAAATACTAAACACCTACAAAACAATAAAAAAAAAAAAAACTCAATTAAAAACAACAAAAATAAAATAAAATTGGGTTTCCTCCTAAAAGAAGAGCTAAGTTTAATGTCTTCAGCCAGACACAGCAAGAGGAGAAAAACATCAATCAATATAAACTGGGTCTTCAAGACCAATCTCCTCAATTAAACTTCCTTCTTCCACATCCTCAATAAACAATTTCAACCTTTGGCCATTAACTTTGAAAGTTTGGCCACTCCAAGGGTTATGAATTTCTACCGCACCATGAGACCAAGATTGAACAACCTCATATGGACCATCCCATCTAGACCGCAACTTCCTAGGAAACAACCGTAACTTAGAGTTAAACAACCACACCTTTTGACCGGGCTCAAAGGACTTACGATTAATGTGAGAATCATGGAACGCCTTAGTCCGAGCCTTGTAAATACGGGAACTCTCATACGCATCATTTCTAAGCTCCTCTAAATGAATATGGTGCATACAAATAGATGGATCAATCCTTTTTAAATCGGCTAGGGACCAACCTATAACACCCTTGTGCTCTCTACGAACCTCAAGAAGACGGCACTCTTGCTCACTTGGAAGATTAGAAGCAATGATAATAGGGAAAGTGTCATCGGGTCCTAAGAATGAATACTTAAGAGTAGCCGGGAGTGGCTTCAACTCAAGCTTTGGAGGAACCTCTAAAGATGGAGGAGCAGGAGTGCTCGCAAGATTAGGTAAGGGTTCCGGTCTAGACTTCCAAGGAAGGTAGTCTATAGAAAGAGAACAGTCAAGCAATGAATTGACTTCTTCAATAGAACCATCAATATCGAAAGCATCACTATCAAAGTAAGCCAAACATCTCTCCAAAGGATCCTCAATCAAGATTTGAGGGAGAGATTCCTCAACTATCTCATCAATCAAATCCACTGAAAAACAATCCTCCTCATGTGGAGGTTGTTGTGAAGCATTGAAGACATTGAGCCTCACAGTCATATTCCCAAAAGAAATATCCATCACCCCAGTTCGACAATTAATACATGCATTAGCAGTAGCTAAGAAGGGTCGACCTAAGATGACGGGAATTTGACGCTTAGGGTCATGAGCGGGCTCCATATCTAGAACTAAGAAATCAACTGGAAAGTAGAATTTGTCTACTTTCACCAAAACATCCTTAATGATCCCACGAGGTATCTTGACGGATCTATCAGCTAACTGCAAAGACACCGTCGTAGGCTTCAACTCACCTAACCCAAATTGCTTATAGATAGAGTATGGCAATAAATTGACACTTGCCCCCAAGTCAAGGAGCGCCCTCTCTATAATGTGATTACCTATGACACAAGAAATTATGGGGGCTCCAGGATCTTTAAACTTAGGTGTAGTTTGGTGCTGGAGAATTGAGCTCACTTGCTCTGTCAGAAAGACCTTCTTTGACACATGAGTTTTAGCTTTTCGCTTTTGAGTGCAAAGGTCTTTCAAGAATTTGGCATATGAAGGAATTTTCTTGACTGCATCAAGAAGTGGCAAGTTAATCTTAACTTGTTTAAAAATCTCAAGCATTTCCTCCATATTTGCACCCTTTTTTTCCAAAAGGAGAAGGGTCGGCCAAGCAAGAAGGGTAAGGGGCCTTGGGCACATAGGGTGCCACAGGAACACTCAAAGGATCACTTGGGGATGAAGAATCCCCTTTTTGCAAATTCTCATTCTCAACTACATCCTTTTTAGAAAAACTTGTCAATTCACCCTCAGCCTTATACTCAACTTTGTTATCTACCACTCTCCCACTCCTAAGAGTAGTTATGGCCTTAGCTTGCTCATGATATTGATCATTGGGGTTGGAAGTCTCTACCCCATATTGGCCTTTAGGGTTGTTCACCGGTTGACTTGGTAAACGTCCCTCATCTCTTCTACTCATAGCTTGTGCTAGTTGTCCCATTTGGGATTCTAGCTTTGAGATGGACTGAGTGTGTGAGTGAAGCAATTAAGTGTTAGACTGATGATTTGACTCTAAAGCTTGCAAAGCACTCAACACCTTGTCCTCAAAAGCTGAATTTCTAGGGGGAGGAGGTGGTTGTTGATATTTTTGAGGAGAAGGACGGTAGGACGATGATGGAAAAGAATTAGGCACGTTTGGCCTTAAATTTTGTGAGAATGGAGGATTTGAGGCTTGAGGCTTCCAAGAAAAATTTAGATGGTTTCTCCATCCCGGGTTGTAATGGTTAGAATATGGATCATGACCCGATTTGGAAAAACCTTGAAGAGCATTAACTTGCTCTTCCACAAACTCTGGATATTGCGGGGCTAAGGGACAGTCTGACACATAATGAGTTGGGCATGAACATAAAGCACACACCTCTTGAGTGGCAGGAGCAGAAGTAGAAACTTGTCCCCTAACCAAAACTTGGTCTAATTTCCTAGACAACGCCGCAACTTGCTCTTGGACATCCACACCTTGTCCAACTTCATAAATGCCACCTCTTTTAGAGACACTAGAGGAGGTGGGTGGAGCTCTCCGACTTGCTGAGGCATGGTGCTGTGAATTCGCACTAAGGGTCTTAAAAAGATCCCATGCCTCATCCTGATTCTTGTTGAGGAAAGTCCCTCCACAAGCAGAGTCAATCATTTGACGGTTTTGTTCTGTGATACCGTCATAAAAACTCTGTACCAACTGCCAACGCATGATATCATGATGGGGACACTTCCTATGAAGGTCCAAAAATCTCTCCCAAGCTTCATGAAAAGACTCGTCATCGAGTTGAGTAAAATTTGTGATGGTTCTTCTCATATCATTGGTTTTGCCTATAGGAAAGTATTTTTTTAAAAACTCTTGTTGGAGTTGAGTCCAAGTTGTTATGGAATTTGTAAGCAGAGAACCGAGCCATTGTTTGGCTCTATCATTCAATGAAAAAGGGAACAACCTTAACTTAAGAGCATTCTCACTCAGATTTTGCACATTGACAGTGGTGCAAAGCTCTAAAAACTCATTCAGATGTTGGTATGGGTCCTCATTTGATTTCCCATAAAAAGATGGTAACATCTGAATGGTTTGAGGTCTAATTTCATAATGCCCAGTTACAGTAGGCATTTGAATACATAAAGGGTCGGTATATGTTGTTGGAACAAAATGAGCCTTAAGAGGCTATGGTTGTTGTTGTCCACCATTATCAGCCATGTCTATAGAAATAGGATTTCCTAAAACCTCAGACTTAATGGACAAACTACGAAAAGCTCTCAAGGTTCTTTCTAACTCAAGGTCTAATTTCTCTAAGTCTGGGTTGCACGAACGGCGACCAAACATAAAACAAATAAACCTATCCAATCAAATATACCAACTGTAGCAAAAATAAAATGCAAAGAGAAGGGAAAGATTTCACCGTGATCGGTTACAACAAAGGTAGAAATTTCCCCTTTTTTTTTTCGCGTTTGCTCCAATCGACTCTGCTTCTCTTTAGCTTTTTATAATTGCTGCACACCAAAAACAAAGAAAAAGAATAATAGCAGAAAATAAAGAATTAAAATAAAAATCAACTACTAAATTTTTTAACAATTTAACAGTCCCCGGCAACGGCGCCAAAAATTGATCTGTCGGGGAAATCAATCAAATTACCAAACCAAACTACTAGTATAGTAGAGAAGTAAGGGTCGAACCCACAGAGACTGTTAATTGTTTAAAAACTCAAGTTGAGATTAACTTTAATTCAAATTCACAAAGAGTGATTGTTTGTTGATTCTTTCCTAAAATTAAATGAGAACTATACTTAAAGCAAATATTTAATTGAATTAATGAGGAATCAAATTAAAAGAGAATTCCTAGGGTGTTGAATCCACCACTAATCTTGTAACTAGCTTCAATTGTATTAATTCTTGGGCCATTAAATTTGGATGTAAAAGATGTATTTTGGCTACAAGCCTCAATACAATCATCAAGAAAATCACGCACCAAAACCCTAAGCACGAATCATCTTTGGTCAACACAAATTGTCTACGCTAATTCTAAGGTCATAGTCATAATTTGTTTTTCCTGAGTTATGACTCGTCCTACGATTTTGATGTATGTACACATATTACTATTGTATAACCACATAAACAAAATCACAGAAATTGATTACGTGAAACTGAATAATACGATCAATGCTTTAATAAAATCCTAACGTTATACAATCAACATCCAAGATTAATTAACCCAAAAATAAAATACAAATAAACAATATTACTTGACTAGGGTTTCATCTAAATCCTAGGAATGAGAGAACTTAGCCCATGATAGTGGAAGAGGAGACCACCATAGCCATAGAGTTCTTCATCTTCTTCTCTAGAGTCGTCGTCCTCCTTTTTTCTCTTCGTACAGATCCCTAAAACGGCTTCCTCCTTTCCAAAACCCTAGTTCACAATAATATCCCCCTTTTTCCAAAATTACCCCCACAAAATAAGAATTAGGAAAAATAATATAAAATCCCGTAATTAGACATTAAGGGCCCCAAAAGGGAGGCTAAACTACTCCAAAATAGAGTCTGTAGTGCTAAAATAGGCCCTAGTCCACCCATAAATGGGTCAAGCATTTCTTCTAACCCAAAACTACTTGTTTTCCACTTCTTTATGCACTTCAAAGCCTAATATTTTCCTTTTTGCTCCAAATCCACCACTAATTATCAACTTTGTCAAGCTTTCTCTGCAAAAAGATAAAACAAGAATTAACTAGCAAATGCATATAAATTGGAGAAATTAAAATAATTAAAGTGCAAGAGTATCTAGGGTTAACAAAATAAATACGCACTTTTTAACCAGTTATCATGGGGTTTTATATTTCATTCATAAATGTAGGTTTAACATCGAGTTTAAAGTATTGGGTTTCAAACCCATAACCTGCAACTCATCATATGGGGTTCATTTTTTAGGCTTTGTGATCGCGGTTATATGTTTTTGGGATGCTTTTAAGGTCTACTTGAAGTCCTGATAGGCCAAATTGGGTTTGGGGAAAGTCGGTTCAGACCTGCTCTCACCAAGCTCAACAATGGCGGTTTGGCGTACGGCTTGTGTTTCTTAGGTGTTTTAGGTCGAAATTTTCATGCTTATTCATGTTTATTTACTTTAAACATCATACATACAAAAATCAGAAGCTGAAACAGTTCATTCATATGAAAAATTTTAGAGAGAGAAATCAAGGTGTTTTGTGGGTTTACCTCTAACAGTGACTTTCTCTCCCCTTTCCTTCTGGTTTTTCTCCTTCTGAATGCCCAGAACTCTCTCTCTCTCTCTCTCTCTCCCTCTCTCTCTCTCTCTCTTTCTCTATGACCGATCGGGTGGAGATTTTTGGTGTGAATCAAGTGTATGCCTATATGTATAAGTGAGAACTTAATGGCCATCACTTCATTCTCTCACTGTCACATCCCCCTTACCCACCCTGTGCGGATTAGGGGCATGCAACCGGCCAGTTAGGCACCCATCGGTTTTTTTTTTTTTTTTGAAATCAAAATGCCGACGGTAATCCTAACCACAGGCCATTCATCAGTAACATCCAAGTACAATGCATTCAATTAATATAAGTTACAGCGGAACTAAGGGAATGCATAACACCTTGGCAGAGCCATTAATACATCCATGGTTAACTATTACATCATTGTCCTACAAAAGATACGAGTCTTAGGTTTCAGTACATCATATTCAAAAATGGAGTTAGGTACAAAAATGGTTAATTCATGAGTTCTTCAAAATAGTGCTCCGGGTCTCCAACCCGCTAATCCTGATTGCTGGGTCCCTCACCTGAAAAATGTTAGGGAAGGGGTGAGCTTTAAAAAGCCCAGTGAGTAACACGGGTCCCCTGTCATGGGTTTCAAACCATTGTTGTTTATAAAACAGGTGGTTGAATCAGGCATTTCAGAGGATATAGTTAAATCCGTATATTTGAACAATATTTAAAAACAGGAATACAGTCAAAACATCAGAGCAACAGAACAGTTCAATAATGAGTAGGGCAAAACAGTATAACAGGATAACTGTACAGTATACACAATTCAAACAGTGCAATATGCTCATGTAGTGCTCAAGACTGAATTTGGTACCATGAATTAGTTGCTCTTTTAGTAAAAACAGGGATAGTTTTATTTCAGTACGGAGCAGTGAAATCAGACAGGGTAAAATATAGTCATGCATTGAGTAGAAGCATGAAAGACAGTATATCAGTAGGAACAGTACAGTACAGTATTTAAAAATACAATAACTAGACGGTGTACTTATACACCAATTCAGGAGTCTAGGTTACTCACCTTGTGCGGTAACGGGACTTAACAGAGAAGCCTTTCTCTTCTTTTTATCCTTCTTTATCCTAGAAAATTTATGAACATTTCGTAAATCTCACATGAATCTTAACTTGGTTTATTTTAATTCAAAATTCAACCTGAGTTAGACTATCTCGCTGTCTATGTGTTTTTATGATAATTGAAATTCACCTTTGCACCCACTCTTTCAGGGTTTCCGTGTCTTCCTGTTTCTTTAATTTAGCCTCTGCGGCCATTGCCTTGGTACGCATTTTGTATATAAACAGTCGAACGGAGACTACCTCGGTTGTTTTGGCTATCCTTATGTGCCGTTCGATAATCTTTTGTTGCCACAATAGTTGTCGCATGAACTCCTGTTGCTTCTTGTCAGCTAGTCTTTCGGCTTTAGACATAATGGTAAATTTCTTGTTTTTCCCTTCCATGACTGGCTTGAGTTTTTTATCCTATAGCAAAATCCAAAGACGTCAGGATGTGAACTACCTCTAGGCAGTCCGGTCATGACATTATTTAAGCTTTCCTTGGATTAGTTCTTAGTTCATTCGGATGTTATCTAACTTGATACAGGGCTAGGGGTATTTTGGTCATTTTACAGTTGTGAAGTTTGATTCCGATTCGTCATCCGATCACGTGTATAGTCCCATACGTGTTAGGGTTTCTATTGTTTTCAGTTTCGTCTCAATCGGACTTTGTTTGGGTTCTAAACCGTGTCAGGGGCAGTTTGGTAATTTCATGTGTCATATTTTTTGGTACTTCATCTGCTAATACGGACCTTACCGTTGAGTCCGGAATATCTGACATAGTCAAAATAGACTACCTTTTAGTTGTATTTGGGTTCGGGCATCATCAAGGGCAGTATGGTCATTTACTCCTACGTGTTTGTATTTTTCGGGACTTAATTTCCCAAATCGGACTCCACCATTGAGTCCGGAATGTTTGAAATAGTGAAAATACACTATTCATTTGACTTATTTGGACTTCATTTGACCTATTAATGACCTAGGGGTAATTTGGTCATTTTTATTTAATTAATAAATTAATTAAATAATTTATTTTATTATTTATTAAATTATCAGGGGTATAAATGAATTAAAATTTCAGAATCTGGGCCAGAGTCAAATTTCCCAAAACTGTTGGGGCCTTTACGTAATTTTTCAAAAGATTTAAACTGAACCAAAGGGTTCAGTCCTTATGCAATTGAACCGGACCGGTCCAATCCGGTTCTAACCGGTTCAGGGTAATGTGCTGACGTCAGGATGACGTCAGCCCTACAATTTAAATTTTAATTTAACAGTACTAAAACGACACAGTTTAGGTTATGGTTCATATCCGTTTTTATTCGGGTCGGGGCCCGACCCGAAGACCCGATCCATGACCCGGTTACTGTTCATCGTCCCTACCCGTATAGGGCTACTGTTGCCCTAGAAATTTCATAAATTTCTCTCTCAAATTCGTGGGGTTTTAAGCAATGATTCTCACTAGTTTTTGTTCCAAAAGGTTTCTGAGAGTAATGTCGTTCATTTGGCATAAATTTCAAGCTTCAAACTCAACAATGGGGGCCTGTTCTAACGGATAATCGTGGAGAGTTACAGTCGGGTCATACAGCCTTATTTCTCCACCATTTTGCATGAGGTTTGGTCCTCTGCAACCCTTACAACGTGTACTTCCTTTCCCAATTTACCAATCTCAGTTTAGGGGCCAAATTCGAAGGATTCATTTTTGGGCCGAAAAGAATAATGTCATTTTTGGGGGTCTCAACCTAGGTTTCTAGGTTGCGGTTAGGGTTTTCCAAGGTTCTACAAAGTCCTATTTTATGTTTTGATCATCCAAGGTTCGGTTGGTTGAGGTCGGATCAGACCTGCAACCTCAAGGTCCATCAATGGCGGTTTGCTACGGGTTTGGGTTTTTGGGCAGTTTTATGGGTTCAAATCATTCGTAAACAACCCAGTTTTGATTATTAATCTACTACGCATGCATTAACAGTCTTAAATCTATAAAACAGTAGCTAAATAAAGCAGGAAAATTTTTAAAAAGTTTTTGAATACTGGCCTTTGAACAGTGGTCTCTTCACTGTTGAGCTCGAGCAGGAGCTTCAAGGGTTGGATTTGGGTCCCCTCTCAGTCGTGCAGCCCCTCAGTTCCAGCCTCTAGCTTCTTCTAAGCTCCTTCAATGGATTCCCACAACTCAAGCTTTCTCTCTCTAACTTCCTCTCTACAGTTCTGATCTTTCCTCCATGCATATATGGAGATTGTATATCAATAATCAGATTTCTTTTTTTGATGTTTCATCTCCCCCAAGTGCATGATGGGTTTGCATGCAATTTGGTTGGGAGGAGATGTAATCATGGTGGGATAGGCATGATGGGCTATAGCATAGGGTGATGCATGCTGATGTGTTGCATGCTTGGTTATTGGTCACTTTGGGGAGAGGCCAAATCTGATTGCTATTTAAATATATATCTTTGCATATATATGCACAAAGGTCCTCTTAGCTTAGTTGGTAAATTTTTGGTAACCCAAATTATGCCTAGGTTGGTCAAGGGATCAAATCCTCTTGGCCACATTTTTGGTCTTTTTCCCATATTTCGGGCTTAGGCCCTGTTTGGCTGCGCATTAATGCAGTTTCACTGTTTCCTTCCTAACTTTCAATCTGTAACTTATTTTTTGACGCGGTTTCTTCCGGTCAACTCCTAGTTAGGTTAGCTTCAGTGTCTAAGGGTTCAGTGACAGTAATCAGTTTCTCAGATTTTTTTAATATTTGCTAACATGGGTTTGGTCAGTGTTAAACAGTTGATTTTAAACAGTTAAATGCCAGATCAGATTTCAGAAAGAGTTTTTCATTACATAATTTAATAATTAAGTCTGGGGTGTTACACTTACCTCATCAAATCAGACCTTACTTCATTTATTTCTCTGATTTTTAGGGCCATACCTCACCATGCCTATTAGGTTGGGGTTAGTTGCATTTTATTATTTTATGTGTATATATATATATATATAGATCACACACACACACACACACAACCGTCCCTCCCTATTTATGTGTATATTCTCATATTATGTATATATATATATATTAAATTATATATATATATATATATTTATGTAAATTTTTAATATATTCACATGTGTGCATATTTGTCCACATATATGCACAACACACCTTACATGTGTGTATGTATGTGTCTTAATATTTGGTCACAAAAAAATTTAATTATTCTCTTAAGTAAAAATAATCTTTACGCCAAATTTTCTCATAGCCTCGTAATGCGTGCCCTATGACCCGACATTTCTGGGTCGGGGTATTACAATAAGACTCGGTAATAAATTAAAAAATGATGAATACGACTTTAAGACTTAATGAAGTTACCAAAAGTATAAAAAAAAAAAAAATTAATAAGTCCACATAAATGATATAAGGACCAAATAGACTCAAAATGAAGTCTGAATACGTAAATTTACACAGGGAAAAATAAGGGACATTAAAAAGTATAAATTACCATAATACCCTTGAAAGGCCAAATAAATCATAAAGCATCAGGGAACCCTAAATGAGAATTAGAAGACCTTTAATTGAATAGATTAAGTTTAAAAGAACTTAAAACACTGAATAACAATGTTTAGGATTAGGATGAATACTAATTCATTATGCAATATATTTTGATCCATGATCATAGGATCACCCAAATGATGAAAAATGGAAGAAAGCTACGGGATAGCTATTATGGTAACCACATGGGAATGCGATGCTAAGAACCTAATGTAAGTAAACCTAAACTCTAATATGTGGTATTTCCTTAGCCATGTCACAATTATTTCCTCGATGCTTCTAATTTTTATTCTTATACATACCTGACATTTATTGATTCCACAATTTGATACCTGTTCAACCTTGTAGATATGTTGAGAATTCAATTTCCAATATCTTGATGTGATTGCTTGTTCATTTCTATACTTTTCTTTGAATATTGGAAAATTGTTATGTTTCTAACTACTTAGAATTTGATAAGAGCTCTTGTGTTATTCAGGAACCCGAAAGGAGGTAAACCTAAATGAGTCCTTTTACGGGTAGCTGGGCCCTATTTGTTGATAACATCTATTTTGTTAGTATCTCATATCTTTTATTGAATCATAATATGATGATGCACTCTTTGGTTGTTGATACGCTTTGCAAGCCTATCATTAGATTCAATTTGGCAATTTGTGATATCTTGTGATATTTGGCAACTGATTATTGTACAAGCTAAATTCCTATTATTGATTTGTTAAACTATTTACATTAGTTGTATCAAAACTACTTTGGGATATGCCTTTTGGACCCACAGTTCATCTTGGTTGATCTATTTTCCTTATGACTAGCTATTGGTACATATATCTGTTCGTTTGCCATCTGGTTGTATTCTATTACCCAACTAACCCAGTCTCATGGCAGAGCGAGAAAATTTACTTACTGAGCTAAGTTAGCTCACTTCATATTTATAACAATTTTTTCAGGTAGCACCATATGGGAGGAAATGTAATGAGGCGACTAATGGAGCTAATGATGTGCTTGTGAGCAATATTAATAATGTAAACTCCAAGTTATAATTTGAACATGTATGTTGTAAGGCTGATCTTAATATTAGGTATTGTGATATTGTATCATTAGTAATGATGTTAGACTTGAATGGTGATTCATGATGATCAAATTGTACTTGGAGATATTCTGATTGATGGTTGTTGGAGTTCGATTTGTGATCAGATGAGTTGCATTTGTGTAGCATCTGCACTTAATGATTCAATGATTTAATAAAGGAAAAGAAAGATTTTTATCACTCTTGTGCAATTCATTTAATTTTGTGCGGCCTGTCCGAGTGGCAGTGTCGATCGTTGCCCCTAATCCGCGTAGGGTGGGTTTCGGGTCGCGACAATCCCACTCCCACTAGAACTCCTCTTGACAGAGTCCTAGTATAACATCCCGACCCAATTATTGGGAATTAAGTCACTAAATGTGAATATTAGAGACTTTAAGAAACAAAATGACAATTGTGAAAATTAGACCAAGAAAAAATAAAAGCCATAAAATAACAAAGCAAAATGAGGAAAAATGAAGCCAAAAGGTGGCCAAAAGGTTGCCAAAAGGGTTTGAACCCTATACCAAAATAAGGAGACATTTAAAGCCCAAAAACAATACCATTTGGGCTATAAGCACTTTGTGCTATATATTCCACCAAATATATATATATATATATAAATATATATATATATATATAATGTTCATACGTAGCTATATATATATATATATATATATGCAAAGCAACTATATATGTATCGATATATCTATATAGATATTCGTAATATGTGTTATGGATATATATGGCGGATTGTGAGGATATACATGTATGTGTGTATATATATATATATGGTGACAGATCTTTTGGCGGTTTGTAAACTAGATATATATCAATTGCATATCATATATATATATATATATATATATATATAAAAGGACAACTGTGTTGTGTGAGGTATGTGTGTGTAAGCAAGGAGTGTGTGTGTGAGCTTATGAGTAGAGAAAGTGGGTAGCCATTGTAGGTTACCTATAGCTTGTAGATAAGCAAAAGAAGAGGCTGCAGTGCAGCTGTCGCCCCAAATAGGAGCAAAGATAGGAAGTGAAAAGAGGGAGGAAGAAGGAATAGTAGCACAAGAAATCAGGTAATTCCGCTTCTAGAGTAGTTTTAGTTTTTATTTTATATTGCGAGATCTAACTATTTATATTAGATCCTGCATGAAAAACAATAATTTAGAGGTCGATACAAGGTTTGAAAGACCCTAGAACACCCATAACAAGTCAGAATCACCATGGAAGGACCTTGAATATGGGTTTGAATCTAAGGAAATCAAATTGATTTCTATCAGTCGAGACTTAATCTATATCTAACAAAAGTTATAAAACCACTAAATCGTGATCAAAATTATCAAGATAAGGCCTGAAAGGTTGAGTTATAGGTTACAGCTTCAAGATTGAACCTCGCCAAATGAGCTTTAAGCTCCGTTTCTTGATCAAAAATTGAAACTCCATAATCTAAGGATCACAACAATCCAAAAACCATCACTTTTGGTGAAAAAATGAGCATGTACAGAGGAAATATTCAGTCGGCCATTGATGATGGGATCGAGCTTGAGCTCGTTTCAATCTACAAAACCCACGCCAAAGTGTTAATCGATCTTCTAGAAGATGATTAAGATTGAAAACAGTAAAAATTCATGCTTGAAAACCCACAAAATAGGCCTGAAAAATCTAGGGTTTTTGACGCTACAATGACCTCGAGATGGGGAAGATGAGTAGTGACGGGTCGGGTCAGGTCGGATCTGGGTTCGGGTCAAGGACCCGCCCTATCACATAAATGGGCTTAGTGGAACGGTGTCGTTTGGATGATAGGTTTTAATTTAAACAGAAATGGTTTTGTTTGGATACACAGATAATAAATAATTTAATAGGCCTCGGACAGAACAGGGATATCCTATCCTTGAATTGGGCCTTATCTGCTATTTGCCTTTTGAAAAATCAGAAACAAATATAAGACCTGCGGCTAGTGGGTTTCGACCCACTGATGTGTGCGTGTGTGAGCCATAACCCACGCATGTGAACCACTGTGCCACTAAAGCACTTAGTTAAAATAGTCCCTAAATCAATATATAAAATAAAATAATTTAATTTAATTAATTTAATTTAGTAAATTATTCTCGGTGTCCGAATAAAATAAAAAAATAGTGTAACCCAATATTTTTAGGCATTCCGAACTCAATGACAAAGTCCGATTATGAAATTAAGTCCCAAAAAATTAATACACAAAAAATATGAAATTACCATTTTACCCCTAATGATATTCGGGGCCAATTAAATATAAAAGATAGCCCATTTTGACTATTTTGGACCATCTGGACTCAATCGTAGAGTTCATTTTAGTAAACGAAGTACTGAAAAATGTAACGCGTGGAAGTGCAAAATTATGAAAATGCCCCTAGGCTTAATGTAAGTTACAAATGAGCTAAGTAAGATCCAGAAAAGTCTAGATTAATTATATTCGATATTCTAGACTTGACGGTAACATTCCTTTGAGGAAAATAAGACTTGGTAACAACTTAAAAATGATGAATATGTCCTTAGGACTTAAGGAAGTTACCAGAAGTATAAAAAGGATATTTATAAGTCCACATAATGTTATAAGGACAAAATAGACTCAAAATAGAGTCTGAATACGTAAATCGTATATAGAGAAATATGAAATGTTAACAAGGGTAAATTACCATCATGCCCTTGAAAGGCCAAATAAGTTATAAGGCACCAAGGAACCTTTAAAAGGAATTTAAAGACCCTTAATTGAATAGACTAAGTTTATAAGAACTTAAAACATTGAATAACAAAGTTTGAGATTAGAATGAATACTGATTCATTATACTATGTATTTTTTATCTGTGATTATAGGATGACCCAAATGATGGAAAATGAAAAAGAGCAATGGGATATCTATTATGGTAACCAAATGGGAATGCAATGCTAAGAACCTAATGTAAGTAAACCCAAACTCTAAAGTTGTGATCAGTCACAATGTCCCCCTAATTCACGGATGTTTGTGGACTTACGAGCCAGTGTTTGGGAATGATGCTCAACACCTAGTCCTTGGAGGACATGATATATGTATAGAGCTTTAGTGTTATCTAGTAACCCGATAAGAGGGAGACCTGGATGAGTGCTTTGAAGGGTATGCCAGGCCCTATATGTGACATCATATGTTCTCTTAGTATCCCATATCGTTTATTAATATTCTGATGATGCACTCACAGATCATTGATATGCTTTGCAAGCCTATGTTGATGATGTACTCTTTGATTACAGATACGCCTTGTGAGCTTGTCCTTGGTCTATTTGTTGACATACTATTTGATTGATGATGTGCTTGCTTGCCTATCTTTGGACTCAAATTGTTATCCTATTATTGTGGCAGCTATTTATTGTACAGGCCGATCCCTAATATTGATTTTTTATTCTACTTTGGGATGTGCCTTTGGGACCTACAGGTCATTTTAGGGATTCACATACTTAGTAACTAGCTACTATGATGTTTTATCCTTCACATATGATATTATCCTTTGCTTGCTATTGTCCTTTATCTTTCTTTTGGACTAACCTTGATCCATGGCAGAGTGAGGAAATTTACTTACTGAGCTAAGTTAGCTCACTCCATATTTATAACTATTTTTTAGGTAGTTCTATAAGGAAGAAACAAAATGAGGCGACTAGTAGAGCTAGTGGCGTGCTTGTGAACAATATTGATGATGTGAACTTCAAGGCATGATTTGAATATGTACTTTGCAAGGCTGATCTCAATAATAGGTATTTGTAATATTGTATCATTAGTAGTGACGTCAGACTTGAATAGTAAATCATAATGATCAAAATGGTACTTGGAGATATTTGATTAATGGTTGTTAGAATTCGGTTTATGATTAGATGAATTGCATTGGCGTAGCTTCCGCATTAAATGATTCCATGATCCATGATTTATTGATATGAAGAAAAGAAAAATTTATTTATCATTTTATGTAATTTATTTGATTCTGTATGGCCTGTCCGAGTGGCAGTGTCGGTCGTTGCCCCTAATCTGCGTAGGGTGGGTTTCGGGTCACTACACCTAGTCCAAGTAGGACTCTTCCTGATAGAGTCCCACTCCCATTTGGACTCCTCTTGACAGAGTCCTAGTTTAAGTAGGACTCTTCCTAACAGAGTTCAAATCCTATTAGGACTCCTTCTGACAGAGTCCTAGTCCAAGTAAGACTCTTGCTGATAGAGTCTCACTCCCGTTAGGACTCTCTTGCCAGAGTCCCAGTCCAAGTAAGACTCTTCCCAGTAGAGTCTCACACCTGTTTGGACTCTTCTGCCCATCGAAGAGCGTTTCGGTACTTTTGGCACCTTTTTGCCCACTAAGGGCATTTTGGCACAATCCTACCCTCAGTAGGACTTATTAGTCACTTGAAAGAAATTTTTATAATTTCCATATCAGTTTACCCACATGGGGGTAATTTAGTAATTTTAGCCCTTTAGTGACAAATCGGGGGTAATTTGGTCATTTCACATGTCTAATGGCAATCTAGAGATTCTTCACCAAATTGGGAGCAATTTGGTAATCTTAAGTGACAATAGTCTATTTAGGCTTAATTAGGACTTTTCACTTTTAAAGTTTCCATAAATCTGGTTGCTTGATATTTCCTTAAATGGAGATACATTGAACCTAAATGTTTTCATTCTAGAGTTTATTTTCTAATTAAATTCTATTTCTCTTTTATCTCATTGGCTCTTACATGTAACATCAATTATATTAGGTCGTACATTGTCATAATTATTTATTAATTCGTTTAGCTAGGATAATCGTTATTATTTAATTAGATAATTATCACTCAAGATATGATCCTAGTTCTTTATTTTAGGGTTTCATCTTAAACCCTTGGATTGAATCTCTATATTTTTCTATAAATAGAGCCTCCAGACCATTAGTTTGAGGGAATGGAAAAAGACATGAATTTCATAACCTCATGCTTTTAGTTTAATTCTAGAGTTCTTTCTGTAAGAACTTTCCTTCTCTCGAGACCGAAGCCTTACCGAAGTTGTAGCCTCCCTTCACGAAGCAAGCCGAAACAATGCTTTCCAAGCCGAAGAACAAGCTGGAGATCCGTTCGATTGAAGCCTCCGATCCAGATTTTCCTAGCCAAAAATCTACCCGATGCCAATGACTGAATAAGGTACACTCTCAAACCCTTAACAGTTTTCTTTAGATCCGATTCATCTTGCCTCTTTTATCACTCTTTATAAAAGAGGGTAAACCGAATAACTACATGACTCTGATTCCGTTTTTTGAACGGATATGTAGGAAACCCTCAGGCCAGAGTCAGATCTTTTTTCTTTCTATTCTTTTTATTTTATTTTTTCATGTCAAATTCTTTATTATTTATCTTTTTCGGACTCCCATATCTCTTTTCAGCTTTCTCATGATAAAATAACCTTGCAGGGGAATATTCAAGGCCGATCCATCCGGATCGAGCGAGGTGGGTGCCTAACACCTTCTCATTCTGTACTTTAGCCCCCCGAGCTCATTTTTTTGGTGTTTTCGCTTTGTTTCAATGCTTTATCTTTATTTAATCCATGTCAAGGGATCTTTAGAATGTAATTAGGAGACAAAGAAATGTAATTTCAATTATTTCATTCCTTTTCAGTTTCCTTTTAATTATGTTTTGTTGTAATGTGTTTGCTTGTTTCTTGCCCAAAAACAAGCTGAGAACTCCTCAATTTCTCTATTTTCTATAAGAGGCGTTCCTTCCCACATTTAGGGAAGGAGACAATCGGGATCCCTCTAAATTCACAAAAAAGATGACATGCTTTCCTTTTTTTTCGGTGCTAGTGTCAACAAAAGGCAAAATGGGTGTTTGCAGAAGTTAAAGTCTAATGGTAACTTGACTTGATAGTCTCCAATTACCATTTTGATTTCTACTATTATAGGATGAAAATGTTAATTGGCTAGATAACCAGTGAGCATACTTCATATATATATATATTGGGAGTCACTTATATTTCACTAAGAAGTTAAGATACTATAGATAAAAGAAAGCAAAATTCCCTAAGCTTATTAGGAATAGCAATTAGTAGTGTTAAGCAAGGGGATGTCAATGATAAGTATGCTTGGAGACATTTGAAGAAGAGTTCCTTATTATTATGTGTTTCCAATCATTATATATATATATATATGTATATATATTAAGATAAGATAGGGGTACATGCTGGCTAAATTAATCCAACATGGATGACCACAATCACAATGTGAGGTGGAAGCATTACAGATAGCTTTGATGATTGGGAAAATGTTGAGGAAATCTCTTGTATATCAACATATGTTGAGGCTCACTAATAGATTTTTCTAGAGAATATAATGCAGTACAAAAACACGAACAATGGATACGACTCACGTCAGTATTCAAAAAACAAAAATCCTCAAAACAATCAACCCAAAAGAGAATAAAAATTTTTAAAATTTGAAATTAATATTTTATTGATAAATATTTTCATGATAAAGACCTATTACATTATATCTATAGAGCTAGATTACTACTATTTAACTAAAAAATCAAAACTCCTATTTTTATACTAATCTTAATACAATGAAGACTATTATTTTGAATAGGAACTACTAATTCCTATATTTCCTATATTAATCTTAATAAAACTAGGAAACTAGAAAAATTAGGAATCAATTAAAATTGGAAACTAAACAATCATAATACAACTCTAAAAATAAATATCTTTATTTTTAGGGTAACATATCTATTTTACATCAATTTCCCTTACTTGAAAACAACTCGTACTTGAGTTAATTGCATGTACATGACCATAAAATTGTCCATAACCCTGATAAATATTTTAAAAACAATTGAAGACTCAAAAAAAACTTTTTATTCAATCTTCCATAAAGTCTTTAACTTTAGGTCCTTTTTCTGATGATAATAACTTCATGTGATAAAACAAAAATTATTTTCTTGTTCAACCACAAGTTCAATCTTCTTAGAAGCATTATAATTATCTTTCACAAGTTTAAGTTTATTCCCATATGCAATATGGATGACTTTCATAGGGATTTCTTGCTCCTTATCTTGCATAAAAGAGCTTATGGAATTTATTGGTGTCACTAGATACACACTTTGATTTATTAATTCTAAACTTTTTTCTCCATACATAGTAGGATTTTCAATCAATTCATACTTTTTATCATCCACACTAATTATTTTAGCAACATTAATACAAATAAATTCAATTTTATTTTCTATTGACTCATTTTAATCATCTTGAATGGATGAAATAACTTGATTTGCATCTCCTATGATAAGAGGAGGGTCTTCTTCAAGAATATTGACTTCTTTCAATAGTTCAATATTTGCAACCTTATTAGTCAAAGTCATTTCAACAATTTCATATTTACTTGTACTTTTTTTTGGGTGCTTTTCCATGTTAACATGTATTTATCTTCTAAAATCTACAAATAACTTCTTGGCAAAAATTTATCCATTAGTAGTCTTATTATTTTTTTCCATTAACAAATGTATATTTTTCTTTGCAATTGTTTACGCCTTTGTAAATTAAGCCACAATCTTTTCACAAACCCAATGAGTTTTTTTTTTGCCCAAAAATATTCTTTTTTCTTCTAAAAGTCTCAAATCATTAAGGCAATCATTTAAATCATATATCCAATCATGAAAGTCTTCAAAATAAAAATTACCATCAAAGTTAGAAAGTCTTTCGTTATTGCTCATAGCTTTCCGAATAGAAACGTATCCACGAATAGGTTGATTGCAAGCTCCATTGTCAATAAATAAATATGACTATTCCAAGGCATATTTAATACCTATTGTCTTCACAATTCTCTTGTATCTGAGAATCCAAATGAGTAATGAATGGTCTCCTACGAACATCATTGATAGGATAAAGAATTGACAGATACTTACCCTGATAAGGCCAATGTTTTCACAAAGAACGTCCTTCTTACTCAAAAATTATAAGCAGCAAGGATAGGGGGCATCTGTAAGAGCACAATTTCACCTGTAGAATCAGATCACACCATATGTACGAAGCAAAGATGGAATGATTAGACTACCCCTATCGAGTATAACCTAAGCATGTCACCCTTGTAGGGCAGGCGATATCCAAGCTTGGATCCGTCAGAGCCTAAACGTGGTACTTCATCATGGACTAAAAGATTTAGCACATATCAGCCTTTAGTCAAGAAATAATTCCCATTTAGGCCAATTGGAAAATCATACAGTTTGACTAAATTATCCCAATTCAAATATTCCAAAATGGAAGCAAATCATGATACCAAGATAATAGGGAATGCTACCCCCATTATAGGAGCCATTCGCAACCCTATATCCTCACATGATATGGGAGCTACCTGGAATCAAGGACAAATGATAGTCCCTCTCCACATCAAGCACTTTCTTTTAAACCCTAAATCTCACACTAAACAAGTACGCTACACCTTGCATTCAAAACCCTAGTCTTTCTGCATTCTTATTTGTCTTTTCAAGTAATCTTACTGACTTGACCATCTACACCGGTGTCTCCTAACTCTTTTCAATAAACTTTTCTTATCTTGTAAGAGGAAATTCTACCTGTGAAAAATCTGACCCCACAATAGTATCATTGTCTTTCTTAAAATAACAATGTTATAGGTCTTTAATTTTTAATCAAATTTTATATCTTAAAATGACATAGCATTAAATCATTATTATTATATTAAATACATTATTTAATACTTAATTAATAATTTATTGCCACATAAAAATAAGCATTTCCACGGTAGCACTACGAGGATTGTGATATGTCTCCCACGGCTTTTTATTAGGTGAATCTAGAAAGCTGTGGAATTGGGGGGGAAGGTACAAGAGAAGAGACTTGGGGATTTCTATTTCATCACCACCATTTTGGAATTCGTAGCGGCATACGTGTTTGCTTCTTTAAGTTTGAAGCTTTTGAGCATTTCGATCTGTATCTTGATTCTAAACCACCCAAACCTTTGTTTAGACTACAAAAGATGGATCTGAATCCTCAATTGTTATCTAATGGGATGCATGTTCCATTTATGAATGAGATGTTCATCTTGGATAGAGATAGTGTCGAGTTTGAGGTTGACAAGATCCTTGGGTTAGAATCTTTATACACACACACGTACACACTACACACACACACACATATATATATATATAAATAATTTTTTGAGATTAAAGAATTCATTAAATAATTGCTCATAAGAAATTTCAACATTAAGTTCACTTTCATTATGACTAATCTAAAGATTATCACCTTTCATTTTCACACTACTAGGTATCCAATCTATTGCCTTAGAAATTAGGTTTTGATACCACTTTTTTGTTGGTCCCTAATGTGTCCCTAACCTAGAAGGGGGGGTTGAATATGTTGTCAACCTTTTTGTAACTTTTTATGCACAACTTTATTCTACTCGCAATGGAAAAGCAACAATGAATTACTGTTCTTCTAAGCAATACATAATATGATATTCAATTAAATTCTCAACAATATATTCAATCAATTCAAATTGTTCAACTAGTCAATCAAAAAATTAATTCACCTCAATCGTCCAACCCCAAAATAATCAATCAATTGATTCTATTATACGATTTTCAATCTTAATCAATCAACTAATCGATTCACATAATCAACATCGCAATTTCTCAATTTTCCAAATCGTTCAATCAATTAATCCACTAATTCAATTCTAATCATCAATTCACAAGTTATGATTATTCAATTAGGAAAAAACATGCTTAAATTGACAAAATCATGAATTGTAAAGAAAATTACGGAATTGAGAAATTCACACCGATTTTGGTAATGGAGAAACCATCACAATCACTTGTGATGGAAAACTCCAGGGCACTCCTTGCCCGATGAAGAAGCTTCACTATGAGGAATGAACTGATTACAATGCGACAAGTATGAACCTAACTCTCTAGCCTTGTTTAATCTCCTGATCTCTATTCTACCTTAAATCCACAGGCATCCTCTAATCTGGTAAATCTTTTTAGAACATTCATGAACTCTATACGACCTCGACTCCTCCAATCACACACTCCTTGAAATCCACAAGAATGAACTCTTTTGTTGATGATGATTGTGCTGATCTAGGCTCTTATAATGACTTGGATCATGTGAGAATGATGCAAATCATGATGTGGAGATGAAGAGATATAGATAAAGTATATATGATGCTCTCTAATGGAAACTCTCACCTCTCTCTAGAGCTATGCTCTCTAAAATTGATCTCCTTAATTAAAAATTGAATTTTTGTTATTTTATTCTATGGAGCTCAAATCTCAAATAACTCTTCAAAATAGAAAAGTATTTTGTTTTACTCAGGGTTCGTTTAAACTAAGCAGTTGCTCATTCAAATAAGCCTCTTCATTCGAACAAGTATCAAACAATCATCAAACGAGAGGTTTCTATTCTTGGTTTGATTGAACAATAATCGAATGAACAAAAACATACAGCCTCTGTTGTTTGTTCGAATGACTAACAGTGAATTGGTTTCCTTCTTGTATTGTGAACTCAATTTCTCTAAGTGTCAAAACATAGTGTTTTCAAATATGCATTTTTGAGATAATTGTTTCACAACACAACACAAGACAACAACACATACAATGACAAATGATATATACTATATGCAATGCATGTTATGTGTGCGTGTGTGAGATCCAAATCATAATAAAAGTCTAAAATTCCCAAAATACCCTTCATGAACAAAGGCAGATAGAAGACGTGCACGACAATGAAGCTTGGAATATCTTGGAGTGGAACGGGACTTGGGTAACTCTATGCCTAGGACCAGTGTCATGATTACAATCAAAGCACGTTTTGTCAAACTGGATTAGTCAATCATAATATCGTACCCCTAGTCTTAATAATTTCAAATCATAAAACTTATGAATGTAGGCATGAAGATGAATTATAAATACTTTCCTAACAAAGATTTGGTAATTAGATCTTTTGATTTTATTTTTGAAGATGATTAAAGTAGCTTTAGGCACGACTAATTATGGAAGGATATGTATAAATGATACGTTTTATGATTGTAATCATCCTATAAAAGTTATGTTGGTGTTTGTTGAAGAGTGAACTCAATAGGAATTGAAAGGATTCTAAAACAGCAGGTTTAAAGCATCTAACGACCATTTCAGTCGACTAGAAATTTGGAATGAGTCGACTGAAATTAATAGAAACTGAAGAACCCAAGAATCTCGAACTTCTAGTTGATTGAATGGAAAAATCAGTCAACTGGAAGGTCGATTGAGACTCACAAACTCTTAATTTTGCTCTATTGTCTAGACAACACTATTATTGAATACCTTATAGTCCCAGGGCCTAATTCCTTAAGAATAAAAAGTCAACTCCCCCTACAAGAACAATATTTTAAAATTTTCGAAAATAGCGCCTTGAACCATAGCTCATTTTGGGTAGGTTACCATATAACTAAAATTTATTAAAAATCATTTATATATTATTAGATACCTAAAGAACAATTATCCGAGACTTTTGCAAGGAAAATTTTAAGGTTTTTAAATAACTACTTTTTTGGGCCTTAGCATGACATCACACTGGTCAAGTCTAAGTGTTTGGGAGTCTCATTGACCCGACAAGTTTGGGATATCATCTATTGTTATTCTTTAGTAATTTTCCTTCACTCCTCGAGTGTTTTGAACTTGAGTTGTGACAAATATTATCACACATAATGTCCTTCCCATGCACGAACTATGAGCAGTAAGGACGGGGGGCATCTGTAAGGATACAATTTCACATCGCAAGCATGTCACCATAGTTGGGCAAGCAGTATCCAAGCTTGGATCCATCTGAGCCTGGACATGGTACTTCATTCTAGATGAAGATATTTAACATGTATAAATCTAAAAAATGAGGATAATTTTTTTTGTTTTTGCCAGTAGAGCACTATTCATGCATCGTTTGCTAGTAGGGCACTACATATGCATCATTTAGCTATAAGTCATGTTTGGAAGCATATTTTGAGTATGCCATAAAAGAGAAATATGATTATAATGTTAAAATACACCTTCTGTAAAAGGTTTAGCCTATTTAGAGATAGTTTCAAAAATAGGACCAAAAGGGCATCTCGGGTGGAACCGGCCAAACCCGGCCGCAGGAGAAAATAATTTTTTTGAAAATTTTTATTTAAAATAATTTTAAGAACTTTGGCTAAAACAAAATGTCGAATTGAGGCATTTCAAAACGGGTTGTAGTGTAACGGTGTTCCGGATTCATTAAGGGCAAAAAGGTCATTTTTCCCTTTTGCCCCTTTAGGTATAAATATAGCCCCTTAGTGTTAAAAATCATATTTTGGTATGGAGAAAGAGCAGAATTCGCACAGGGGAGAAAAGGTGAAGAGAAAACCTAGGTTTTCCAATCTTCAAGTCACCAAAACACACTCCTAGGCCAAGATTCTTGCAAGACTTCTTTCTAGGAAGTTGTTCCCTACGCCAAGAACTATATTCTCACTGATCGGTTCGGTTGTGCAGCGAACACAACTCCCGAGGGTTGAGAAAAACCCTTTTAGGTATGATATCTTGCTAAGTTAGGAATAGATTTAAGTTTCTTTGCATTTGTATGAGTTGATTGTATGATATATATGCTTACTTGATGTTAGAAAGTCATTTAGTATATAGTTTCTTTGAAAACTTAGAGTTGGTAGTTTATGTGCAAGTGTTCTTTGAGTTTCTTAACAATTTGTTACTATGATGAAGTTGTACCTTGCATATGTGTTTGAATTATTACATTCTAGCTTATGTTCATGTAGAGAAACTTTTTTGGTTTGAGAGTTATGATTTATTCCATGAGTTGGTAGTTTGTGTATTTGTATTTTCTTTGAGAAATTGTTAAAGTAATGAACAGGAAACTTGATCATATGTTTAATTCATTGAATTGTGACTTTCATTCATGTAGACAAAGTATTATGAATTTGAAGTTATGTTTTACTTTATGAAAGAGGCATATTTTAAGTTATACAATATGTGTTTGATAAAATGTTCCATAGAATTTGCATTGAGAAAAATCAAGGCTTGTTGGCACAGTGTAAATCCTTGGAAACATAGCGTGAGTTGAGTACTTTGGTGCTATGCATTATAAGGGTGTAGATCCTGTGGTGAAAAACCCAAAATTGGCCATTAGTACTCATGCCAACGGGGACGGACCGTGAAGTGAGACATACAATTGGTACTCGTTCCAACAGGGAAGGGCCGTGAAGTGAGACATAGGTGTGGCATAGAGTTTGCATATATGTGTCATGCATATCACCTTTGCACTGCATTGATGAATGGACGGGGTATGTATAGCTTGAAAATGTACACTCGCATATGCCACACCTTAAATTTGTTCCTAGCATTAGCATTTTGTCATACCAGCAGTTGAGCTGACCCCTCGTGGGATATCATATTACAGATAAGGCTCCCAGTACTTGAGACTTGAGGAAGTCTTAAAGGAATGAGAGAAAGAGGGCTTGGATGGACATTTGGCCCTTGGGGCATATTTTTGTATGTATGGGCATAATGCCCAAATGACTTGTATTTCAATTCAGAAAATAGTGAACCATAGGCCTTGGGCCATTTTAAAGTGTAAGGGTTTAAACCCAAATGATATGTAGGATATCTTTATTTAATAAACATCATATGTATATATTGAGACAAATAGATGTGTATGTTGAAAACAAGGGATGTATGTTTAATTTACATGAATTGTGGCCACTGAGTGAGGGTGGGTTGTGACATACTTATACATATGAAATATTGTGAATATTAGGTGGGAAAAAGGCTTGGAAAACAAAGGAGGTTATGTTGAAATTTTATGAAAAATTAAAAGACTTGTTAAGTGTGTAAAACACCTTTTAAATAGGTGGGAAGGATGTCAAAAAGGGGGGTTTAGAAACCTTGGGGAAATAGGCTAAAAATGGAAGGAAAGTGGCTTGAAAAACTTGGGAAAGAAATTTGAAAAACAGAGAAAATTGGTTGCTAGACAGAGAAATTCAGCCGTAGCCATGAACAGTAATTCTGTAGAAAAACCAAAATTTTGCTTTCTGTTGCTACAGTGAAAGAGCCAAGACAGCCCCTAGCCGCCCAGCCGCGTGCTGCGCCCTTGCCTTACCTGTCGCGCACGTGCCCTCTTCGCCCATGCCCATGCCTGCTGCCAGCCATGCGTTGCCCAGCCTGTTGCCCTCTTGATACCAGTCCTTGGCCACCTTTTTGAGCCAGATTTGGCCACCCCTTTTTAGCTATGGTTGGCCACCTTTTTGGGCCGTGTTTGGCAAATTCTTAAGCCATGTTTGGCCATTCTTTTGGGCCATGTTTAGCCATCTTTTAGGGCCATGTTTGGCCACTCCCTTAGACTACCTTAGGTGGACTTTTTGAACCTATTCTTGGCTTATGCCTAGAAAATTCTGGGGCCCATTTGGGGTTACTATTCCAAGTCATATTTAAAGACATTTTGTAGCTATCTTGAAAGCTACACTTGAATGTAACATAGACAAATTTTGGACATTGGTCGGGGGAGATGTTGACTACCATTTGGGACTTTTCTTGGGTGAGTCTAATTAACGAATTTTCATTTTTTTGGGAACATGGGAAAATAGATGAGTAATCAATCAAATCTATTTAATTATCAATTATTAATTTCTTTTTAATTTTATTTCACTCACTCCCCGGGTTGTGAAAATTTGGGGCGTGACATAACACATATCAACCTTCAATCCATATAGAATTCTTGTTCTGGCCAATCGGTAGATCAGACAGTCTGACCAAGTTAACCCAATTCAAATATTCTAAAATAGAAGGGAATTGTAATACCAAGATAATAGGTGTCATGCCCCGAATTTTCATATACCTAGGGAGTGAGTGAAATGAATTAAGAAAAATAAATAAAAGGAAATTAAATGGATTTAGTTGATTATTCATTTTTTTCCCATGTTTTCCCAAAAATTTAGAATGAAAATTTGCTATTGGACTTACCTAAGATGAGTTTCAAATGCCAATCAAATATCTCCCCCAAACAATAGTCAAAATTAGTCTAAGTCATGTTCAAGCATGGCCTCCAAGAGAGCCCCGAAATGTCTCTAAATATGCCTTGGAACGATGGCCCAAATAAGCCCCAAATGTCCTAAGACATAGGCCAAGAATAGGTCAAAAAGTCTATCAAAATTGGTTTACGGAAGTTGCCAAACATAACCCATAAGAGTGGCCAAACATGGCCCAAAAGGGTGGCTAAACATGGCCTAAGGATTGGTCAAACATGGCTCAAAAGGGTGGCCAAACATGGCCCAAAAGAGTGGCTAAGGGCTGGTGTCAAGAGGCTGTCAAGAGGCTGGTGCGCAGTGGGCTGGGCTAGCATGCTCGCCTGCGTGAGTGGAAGGGGCATGGCGCGCAGGCGTGGTGCGCGACATGCGTGCAGCAGGTGCAGGCGCAGGCGCTCGCGCACGTGGGGTGCTAGGCTAGGCTACTGGTTTACTATTCATAGCTACAGTAATCCTAGTAGCTAAAATGCTACAGTGCCAATATTCTAACTTTGGCCTGAAATATTAATTTTGACATATTTATACCCATTTCAATTTATTTCATCACCAAACTTAGTGTGGGGCCCTATAACATGTAAAATGACCATTTTACCCTTTTTTCCTTATTTTTCGACCTTCAGTAATATTTGGACTAATTGGCCCCTATTTTCATTTCCTTACCTTTCTTTTTCTTCTTAAGTCATTTATTTCCCTACTTAGAAAATCTAGGCATGCTCTCCCATTCCACTCAATCTAGTTACTGTATTTTGAAAAATTTCACCATAGTCTCCTTTGTTTTCTAAGCCTTTTCTACCTAATATTTCACAATACAATCCACAATTTCTCAAGCTAGCAACCAAAATACATCTTTTAATCCAACTAAACATTTATACATCATTTAAAACATACAATCCTCCATACATGCACATATACTTAAAATTCAAAATGTCACAACCTCATGTTGATTACAAATGTAGGGCTTTGCCCATAGTTCCCATACTATACAAGGTTTTACAAGTTAATTACATATCTTGGGGCTTATGCCCTCACATAACTCAAAAATATGCCCCAAGGGCCAAATGTTCTTCATGGTCCATTTCCCCTCCATTCTTCAAGACTTCATCAAGTCTCAAGTATCGGGAGCCTCATCTATAACATATGATCCCATGAAGGGTCAACACGACTGTTGGTATGACATAATGCTAATCTAAAGAACAAAGTTAAGGCGTGGCATGTGCAAGTGTACATTTATAAGCTATATGTCTTTCAATTCATCAATGTAATGCAATGGCAATATGCATGACACACACATGAAACTCTATGCCACACCCATGTCTCGCTTCATGGTACTTCCTCGATGGAACGTGAGCACCAATCGTATGTCTCGCTTCACAGGTCTGTCCCCATTGGATCGCGAGTACCATGGCCAATTTTGGGTTTTTCACCATAGATCTGTCACGACCAGGAATTCGGCCTCCGCGGATTAAGGATCGCGACCACCACCCTTCGGCCCGGGGGCAGTCGGGTAAGGCTTCACGTGAGCAACAGCACCGAACGGCAGTACGATAGGGCTAGGACTGGCAAATTACGGAAGCATGAAAAAAATTTTCATTTCGCATGCTCGCTCGGTACCATCACTTCTTCTTCTTCTTCGGAGCGGTAATTAATTAACATACATTCAGAGCATACTAAAAATTTAAAGTTTTACATAACACATCTGTTTGCCCCTCGGGGCTTAAGTACATAATTGTCCCAAAATTACAACAACAAAATTTGACCAACTATAGGCCCTAATACTTCCAAAAATATCTCCAGATCATAATGGAGCTGCCAATCACCACTCCTTAAATTGGGCAAGGCTCCCATCCATCGTCATCACCTGAAAAATGTTGGGGAATGGGGTGAGCTTCAAAAAGCCCAATGAGTAATTCCAGCACTTTGTCATGGGTTTCAACTGGTAGTGGGTTAGTTTAAGAGAGACTTCATATAACATACACTACCAATTGTACATATACTTCAAATATAGAGTATAAGAATCTTCAAAACACGTAACATGAAGCATTTAAAGCATTCGAGTAAAAGCAGGTATTTCACGTATGCAAGTACAAGGAACTTCATGGAACTTGTAACACAAAGCATTTAAAAGCATTCGAGTGAGGTATGAAATATGTAGTTGAAACTTGTAATATATATAGGGTGACCATTTAGTGGCTATGAATGTTTGAAACATTTACTTGTAAATAAAATGCATGAAGTCTTTTCCATAAAAATAGGAGGATGTGAACTTCTTCTTCTTTAAAACATAGGGTTATGTAAAAACCCAATTCAGATAAATGGAGGGTTAAAAACCTGCTACCATTTCTGAAAACATTGTCATTTTTTTACTTTGATTAGGTAAAAATCTATTTCAAACTAGATTCCAGTTTTACTTCACGTGGAGATATCTCATGCCTAGGGGATCAGGTCCTGCTACCGGACATTCTTCATGTCAATTGAGTTCCGAAGGAATCCCAATATCATTACTTGGTGCTTATGCACAATTATCTTATAAAAACATGAGTTCTTTATGAAATGCTTTTTATGAGCATTTAAGAAATGGCTTCTTCAATAATTGCTTTTCATGTACAATTAAAACATGGCTTCAATAAGAGAATGAATTTTCATGTGTATTCAAAACACGGACAATTTAACAGGGCTTTTAAATATTTGGAGGATAATGCTTGAAACATTTGACATAAGAGCTTCAGGAATTTAAATCACGATGCACAGGAATTTATTAAATCATAAACAGAATAAAAACATTTAATTCAAGAGGCATTTAATAAAACTGACAATTACATGGACATGCAGAAAATAAACATATCATTCGTTAGAAATATCAAGAAGTAAATTTGCATGCCATGTTAGAATTTATAAATAATTAAGATAAAACTTTGGACTATAAAGCATATAAATACTAGAGTTTAGAATGTGAAATACAGCAGATATATAAAAACACTTCAGAATATTTGAACTTAAACTTCTTCAGAATCCATGGAGATTAAAACCTCAACTTCAAAGTATAGGATCACTCACCTTGTTCTCCTAGGTCAGCACTACTGGTGGTCTTTCCCTTTTCCCTTTGAAATTCCTAAAAATCAATTTCATCAAGACTTCAATTAATTCCTCATTTACTTCAAATCATCTCTAAATTGATGCTCTTCATTTAATCTTAGACCCGACATATTCTAATTTCCTAGGATTGGTCTTATCGGTCTACTTGTGGTAACTTTAATAAATTTTTATTTTTCACGTGACTTATTTTTCAGTACCTATTTTGGTATTATGGACCTCACCGTTGGGTTCGGAACGTCGAAGAAAGTTAATTTAGACGCTCTCGTCTTTTTATTTGGTTTCGGGCATATGTAAGGGCAAAATGGTAATTTATTTTTCTTGCCCCGGACTTATCGTGGTCCTCAGAATATTCTACATATCTTATACGTAAATTTTTAAGTCTTTTGGACTTCATTTGGTATCTGCTTTTGATCATAAGGGACACATCGGTCATTTCTCAGTTTGTAAGTTGACTATTCCGAAGTCTTATAGCTCCTAAATTTTCATAATTACACTTATGACAGTAAATTTTTTGGCCTTTACTTATATTTCTCTTACTCAGGGGTATTTTGGTCATTTATATTTTATGGCATTCTGACCCTGAATCATTATTTATTCATGTATAGGAGTTCACAATTATTTGGGCTTCTATTGGTATCAATTTCGTCCAATTTGGACTTCATTTGGGCTTCGTATTGTATTAAGGGCAATTTGATAAATTTCACATGTTGTGTAGCTAAATTTTTTGGGACCTCGGTTCATAAAATGGGCCTCACCAATAGGTCCAGAATGTCCGACATAGTTAAACTGGACTATCTTTCATGTTTATTTGGCCCTGGGTATCATTAGGGGCAATACAGTCATTTACCATTTGTGTGTCTTTATTTTTCGGGACTTAATTTCTCAAACTGGACTCCACCATTGAGTCCGGAATGTCCGAAATAGTAGAAATATACAATTCATTTATTTTATTTGGACTTCGTTTGACTCATTTAGTGTCCAAGGATAAAATAGAAATTTTATCCAATTAATAAAATAATTAAATAAATTATTTTATTAATTATTTATTTTTCCAGGGGCTCATTTGAATTTTTCTTTTAAAAATGTGGGCCAGAATAGAAATATTCAAAATAGTTGGGGTTCAAATGAAATTTCAGAATTTCTTGAGGGCCAAAATGTGATTCTTTAAAATATTTAAAATAAACCAAAGGATTTATTTTATTTATAAGTGAACCGGTCTAGGATTTCACTGGACTAACCGGTTTGGCCAGGTTCAATGTGTAATGTTGACGTCAGCCCTAAATTTTAAAATTTAAAATCTTCTTAATCAAACGACGTAGTTTCACTTAAACTCATTTATGAGACGGGTTGGGTCCTAACCCGAACCCAGATCTGACCCGAGACCGACCCACACACTGTTCATCTTCTTCCTCTCTCCGCCCCCCATGTTGCCCTAATTCCCGTTTTATTTCTCCTTCAATTTCGTGATGTTTTAGGATGCTTTACTCTCTGTTCTTGGTTGATTCAAGTTCCTGGGTGTCCTAGCAACACCTTGGCATCCACTTGAGAGCTCGATTTGAGCTCACAATCGCGTTTAAGGGTTCGACAGTCAAGACCTGCAACTCAGTCGTACATGCCCATTTTTGGGCCAAAACTCTTGGGTTTTCCTCTATTGTGATCTATTCATCATGAGGTTCAAGCTCCATTCTCAAGTTTCAGTTTTGGTGTTGATTTGTGAGATTGATCTTCAAGACCCGAACTTGCAACTCAAGTTTTGAGGCTTGTTTCTAAGCCATTTGGTCTGGTTTTGGTCGCAATGGAAACCTTATATCCCCTAGTTTAAGGCCTACTATATAAGGATCTGTTTCCATTAAGTAAGTTCAGACCGACCTTGAGGTTGGTTGTCAATGGCAGTTGGGGTTTGGGTCACTATTTTTCAGGCTGTCTAACTATCCTAACTTGGTTTCTTGTTACCCACCCTCACATGATGCACTGATTTTAAGTCATGCATGTCAAAAGAAAACCCAAAACAGTTGTATGCATGAATAAATTCTAGAGAGAAAAAAAATTGGTGAGTTGAAATTTTTACCCTACAGTGGATTGCCCCCTCTTCTTCTTCTTGTTTGGATCGTGATTTCCTTTAGGTCAGGTAGCCATGCACACAACCCTTCCTTCTTCTTCCTCTTCCTTCTCCTTCCTCTCTCACTTTCTCTCTCTCTACCCGAGCACACACTTTCACTCTTGTATTCTGCTTTTCTGATTTTGAGGTTACACACATGCAACACTTATAATTATATCACTTACTATTTTATTGTTTTCATTTTAAAAGAATTCTTTTGGTTGCATGAAAGGCCATTGGCCAATTTGGGAGGTGGGGCCTTGATTACGCCCAAAGAATAACGCGGTAATTGTAGTGTAGCTTTGGGGTGTTGATTCCACAGGGAGACAAAATTAAAAGAATAATAGACAGAATTTCTGAAACTAAAGAGATATTAAACGGTTAACGAGAAAATAAAAGTAGAAAAAGTGATTTTTGAATGCAAATTAAAAATTAAACAAACTGATTAACGGTCAAAGTACTCAAATTTAACGAACGGTGGAGTGTCGGGAATCCCTTGCACATATCTGGTATTTTAATTATTTTTAATTCACTGATAACTCAATTGAGAAATTAAATTCCAAAAAAATCTCAATCGGAAGATATAAAATTATGAACCAAAATTAGACTGAAAATAACCCTTTGAAAAATCATTCAACACTTTTAAATCACACAAATTATTATTCACATTGAGAAAACCCAACGACGACAATATACCCAACGAGCAATATTGCAGCAGAGAATTGAATCAATATAAATAAGTAATTGTTCCAAAAATAATCAAAACATGAATCCATTCGATAGAAAAAGTATGACTGAATCTATAAACGGATTAAACCCTTTAATTATTCGGACAATAAAATCCAACAAATAATTATGAATGATCATCAAAGAATTTAACAAATAAAAACTACGTACAGGAATCAAAAATAAATTAAAACAACCATCTATGGTGCAAGTTCATCACTAACCCCACTTGGAAATTTAGTTACCCATGTACCAGATGAATAACGTAAATTTCACGGAAAAAATCTGAGCCATGGAACAGCTGCGCGCCACCCCTCTGGTTTTCTGCACAGTAGCGCCGCACCTGCGGCTCTCTCTTCTGTTTCACTTTGTTATTCAGCCGCCGGACTCTTTGCATTTAGGTTTTTTTTTCTTTATATATCAGCCCACCGCACCACTCCTTTGTTCTATACAGCCACACAACAACACACGACTGGGCCCACTGCCACACACCAAGCGCACAACAGGCCTTGCGCCATAGCTCCAGCCCAACAGCCGCACGGATCCCCCCAAAAAGCCGTCGCAGGACTTGTGTTTTATATTTCTCTACAGCCGCGCCCTAAAGCCCAACCGCAACTCTTGCTGCTTCATTTTACTTTTCACAGCCCCAAGCCCACTCTCCAGCGCCTCGCGTCAGCCATTTGATTTCAAAACAGCCGCAAGCTCATTCAGCGCACAAGCTCACTAGCACAAAGCCTTTTGGCTTTGTTTTTTTCCTTGCCTTTCAATGCAACAGGGCCCCACACAAGCTGCATGGCCAAGTCCCCTTAGTTTTTCTTTCCTTTTACTCTGCGCTGTTTTCTGCTTCAGACCCAGCCGCGCCACACCTGCTTTGACTTTTCTTTTTCATTTTTTTCTCTTTTTCTTTTCTTGCTGTCAGCCAATCCCGCACACAGTCAGTAGCTACCAACTTTAGGCTCTATTTTCTATCAAATAACAACTGAATCTTGACTCGGGCTCTTCATAGAAGTTGTAGCCTAGATGAGTAGATAATTTTAGGCTTAAAAATCACCTGATTTGGACTTCGAAAGCTCAAGTTATGACCCCTTCAAGTTGGCTAGTCGAACAAGTTCGAAGCAAGCTTTCCAGGCCCTTCTTTGAAACACTGTTTGGAGGCCCAAATGAACTCCAATTTTTGCAAACTAGACCTTTCTGAAAAGCCCAAGACGTCCTCTAAAAACTTCATGAATACCACCTTCTCATTCTGAAACTCTAACGCTATCCAAATCTCAATTGAAACTCAATAGATCGAATCTGTCTAAAAGCTGAAAATTGCACAATATATTCCATAACTCTTCTTTTACCTTCAATACTTCCTTAATTCAATAAATATATTAATTAACTCACTTAAACAGAAAATATATCATAAAACTAAATATAAATGAACTAAAAATATTAAACACTATGCTCTCATAATAGGGTCACATTCTAACATTTTAATCCAAAAATAGAGTATTTAGAGTGCACTTTTGCGCACTCATCAGGCCTTGTTACTTTACACATATATACATATATAATTTTCCATATAAGGCATAAAAGTGGGCAGCCCACTTGGTTACTTTTTGGGCTTAAGTGCTTTGCCTTTTTTTTCGGGGGGTCAAGGGTTCAAAACCCATTGGCCTCACAATTTGGTTCCCTTTTTGCTATTTCCCCCCCTTATGCCTTGTTTGACATTTAATTTATTTATTTTAATTTTTTTTTTTTTGCATTATTTTCCACTTTGTGATTTTAAATTAAAATATCTACTCTTCATGTACCGATTTTATAAATCGTGGTCGTATTTTATTTTCCCCAGAGTCGACCTTGATTTTTAAGGTCTTGGAATTATTTTGAAATCGACATCCATTTCTCGATTAAATTTTCTTAATTATTCTATTAAGGGTCACTAATTAATAATTAGTAGGCTTAATTATCATCTAATCGGGTCGAGGTGTTACAGGATCTGCACCCTCATAATGCATAGCACCAATGTGCTCAACTCACGCCATGTTTTCAAAGATTCACGTATGCCAAGATGCCTTGATTTTTCTATGCAATTTCAATGAAGCATTTCATCAAACACATGGAGTATGACTTAAATAATGCATTATACTTAAAGCAACCATAACTTTTGAATCACAAAACTTTGTTTACATGAACATATGCTATAATACAATCAATTACACATATAAACATATTACATATTCATAACCTTACCAAATTCTCAAAGATAACAAATTACATAAAGTACCAACACATTAAATAAATCATAACTTTCCAACTACAAGATTTTGTCCACATGAACATAAGATAGAATGCAATGAATTATACATATAGTCATATTACATGTTCATCACTTCAACAAATTCTCAAAGAATACATAGGTACATAAGGTACCAATCCTAGGTTTTCAAAGTAACTATAAGTTAGGTGGTTCTCTAATAACAAATAAGCATGTAGGTCATACAATCAACATATAAAAACACTCTTAAACTTAACCCTATTCTTTACTTAACAAAATATCATACCTAAAAAGATTTTTCTCAACCCTAGGGAGTTGTGCTCACTGTGTAGCTGAACCAATCTGTAAGAATGTAGCCCTTGACATGAGGAACAACTTCCTAGAAGGAAGCCTTGTGAGATTCCAAGGTTAGAGGTGTGTTTTGGAAGCTTAAAAGTTGGAAAACCTAGATTTTTCTCACCTTTTCTCTCTATGAACGAGCTGCAACTCCTTTCTCAAACCAATTCTGTATAATTTTTAGGCTAAGTGCTCTATTTATACTAAAGGGGCCAAGGGGTAAAAAATCCCTTTTGCCCTTAATAAGTTTGAGACCCCGTTACATTATAACCCGTTCCGAAACTGCCTCAATTTGACATTCTACTTTAACCAAAGTTCTTAAAATTATTTTAAATGATATTTTTTCAAAAAATTTATTTTCGCCTGTTGGCGGGTATGGCCGGGTTCACCCGGGCCACCTGGGATGCCCTTTAAGGTTCATTTTTGAAACTAGTCTCCGATTAGGCTCAAATTCTCACAGGAGGTGTATTTTAAAATTCTAAGAATATTTCTCTTCTAAGACATACTTAAAATATGCTTCTAAACATGACATGTGTCTAAATGATGCATGTGTAGTGCCCTACCAGCAAATAGTGCATGAATATTATCCTACCGGCAAAAACGAAAAATTTATCCTGATTTTTCAGATCTTTACAATAGGGGATGTTATCCCTATTATAGGCACCAATTGCAACCCTATATCCTTACATGATATAGGAGTTACTTGAAATCAAGGACAAATGATAGTCCCTTTCCATATCAAGCACTTTATTTTTAAACCTTAAATCTCACACTAAACATGTACGTGACATCTTCCATTCAAAACCGTAGTTTTCCTACATTCTTATTTGTCTTTTTCAAGTAATCATATTGACTTAGCCATTGGAGTGTCATTGACAGACAATACACCGATATCTCCTAACTCTTTTCGATAGATTTTTCTTATCTTGTAAAAAAGAATTTGGCTTGTGAACAATCTGACCAAGAGTAGTATCATTGTCTTTCTCAAAATAACAATGTTATAGGTCTTTAATTTTTAATCAAATTTTATATCTTAAAATGGCATAACATTAAATCATTATTATTGTATTAAATATATTATTTAATACTTAATTAATAATTAAATAAATTACACTGATCTCCCACGAGGTTTTTGACAATTATATTGACTTTCTTTGAAGTTTTTGAAATTACATTGATCTCTCTTACTTTATCTGACAATATACTTATATTCTTTTTAGTCAATTTTTTTCTTTAAAATGACAAAACTATAATTTTCATGTTTTGTTTTTCAATTTTTTAAATTTTGACTAACTTTGTTTCATTTTCTAAATAAATATTGTTAAGAACCTTAAATTATCTTTATATAAAATAAAAATATGTTATTTACTTCAAATTTATTTTTAAATAAAATAATATTTTTTTTAAAATAGGGTAAAAAAAATTAGTTGAAATTTAAAAAATAAAAATAAATAGAAAAGATATTTTTGTTATTTTGAAAAAAAAAATTAATACGAAAAATTATTTATATATCATCAAGTAAAATAGAAAATGTTAATATAATTTTAAAAACTTTAAAAGAAATTAATATAATTTTAAAAATTTTAAGTGAAGTTTGTGTGATTTTAAAAAATTTTAAAAAAATTTGGTATAATTTACCTTCAATAAACATTTCACGGTACGGTTGTGACACCCCGCGGCTTTCTACTGGCTGAATCCAGAAAGTTGTGGAATAGGGGGGAAGGTACAAGAGAAGAGACCAGGGGATTTCTATTTCTGCCACCGTTTTGAAATTCGTAGCGTCGTACGCTGTTTGATTTCTTCTGTTTGAAGCTTTCGAGCGTTTCGATCTGTATCTTGATTCTGAACCACCCAAACCTTTGTTTAGACTACAGAAGATGGCTCTGAATCCTCAATTGTTCTTTAATGGGATGCCTGTTCCTTTTATGAACGAGATGTTCGTCTTGGCTAGAGACGGTGTCGAGTTTGAGGTTGACAAGATCCCCGGGTTAGAATCTTTTACATACATATATATAAATAAATATGTGTGTTTATAGATTTGTATATGTTTGTACATGTAAAAATCATAATCTGTTTGGTTTAGGGTTTTCAAATAATCCAAGTCTGCCTCTATCTGTTAATTGGCCACCATGTATTGAGAATTCATTAGAAAGAGGTACTTCTTTGATTAGGGTTGAAGAATTTTTTTCCCCTTTCTTTCTTTTAAAAATTTGAGACCGAAATTGATTCATGCTTTGATGTATGGTTTGTGGATAACATGATCAGCAATCTACTAGGTTAGGCTTTACCTTGTTCAGGGATGATGTGGTTGGTCAAACAACATCATTGCTTTTTTTTTTTTTTTTTTCTTTTTCTTTTGTCCCTGTAGTTAGCCCTTCCCTCTGCCTCTCATTTTTGGTGATAGGAATATAAATTCATGAGCAAGAGATTCCCTTGGGGTGGGATGTTAATTGACCATAACTAAGGGGTGTGTTTGAGAAATTGAAAGACTTTATGGAAGAAAATTATTTTTGGATTGAACCGTTAGATGTTGGGTTCCTTTATTTTTTACTTTTGGGGAATTTGGTGACATGAATTTATAGTTTTTGTTTTGTTAGGTTTTTGCTGTTTGTGCATACGTCATGTGTAACATGGCTTGGAATAGGCCCCTTGGTACTCTTCAGTGAATTGCTTTTTATTTATTAGGAAAAAATGGGTGTTTGATGTTTAACCCCTTGCAGCCATTGATCCGTATATTTCCCTTAATCATGAGAAAATAGTGCTGTTGCTAAATCTCACCTGGCCAAGTAATATATGAAGTGTGATTCCATTTCTGATTTTCCCCCCTTAATTCTCGGTATGAAATTGATTATTGCCTTATACTCTGCTCTCAGAGATCGTGGAGGAAACGTTAAAGCAAAGGGTACAATCTACTTGTCAAACATTCGTATGGTCTTTGTTGCAAATAAGCCGGTTGGGAACTTTACTGCTTTTGATTTGCCCCTGGTATGGAAAATTTGTCCCTGTTGACTTGTTGCTTGCTTCCTGCCTTTGTTGTGTTGCTTTCTTAAGAAGTATCACGAAAATTTCATTTAAGCTGCTTTTCCCTTGGGTTATTTCTGTTACTTTTTGCATGCTATTGTGGTGCTTTGGTTTTTCTTCAATAGCATTTCTTTCCTTTTTCCCTCTTGTATGATTTTTCCCCCCTTTTCTCCCCATTTTTTTCTTTGCTTTGTAGTCAGCTAGTTATGTTATATGACTTTACCAAGCTCGTTACTACCAGACAACATGTTAGGCAGATGTTTACTTCTTTGATACATGTTTCTGCAATGATGCATGTGATACTTGATATGGATCTTATGTTTGTTTTCTTGGCTTCTGGAGTTGAACTATGTATAACCTAACATTGTGCATGAATTTAGAATCTAGATGTGGTGTTTGTATTCTATTAGAGATCTTCTTATCACCTTTTATTTGAGGGCCGATGTTGAAAATTTAAAGGAAGCTCCAATCATGTCCAATTAATTGAGGTAGGTAAGCACAAAGCATATGATGGGGGAACCTGTTGGGAGAAGTGATGATTTGTGATGTCTAAAAAAACTTATGTTTGAGACAGCTAAAGTACTAGTAATGGATTATTTAGAAATAAGATATGAAGGAACCAGTTGGAAGTGAGTGTTGACATTCAACACATTGTTAAATTGTATACTTCACACCAGAGAAAAATAGACTAGCAGTGTCTTGTCCTAGTAGTATCTTGTTACAACTATGCAGTGTCCTAAAGTGGTTGAGTTCTTCTGGGTGTCATTGACATGGAAAGAAGAAATAAAAAGTGGCATCTAGTTGATAACAAAAGTGGCAAAATGAAAGATGATTTATTGGATGTAAAGTAATGCGGCATGGAACTATGTGCTTTACAATGAGGATTTTGAATTGGCCCCAAGATGATAGATGCTCCCTAAGTTAGTAATGGATTTAAAGTGGATGGTTGACCAAAAAAAAGTCACTTGTGTTGCATACATGGACAATATTGTGTGAAATAGTGTGGAAAACTTGCACTGATCTAGAGAATAGAAAATATCTGCATAATTTTATTAAATATAAAATCACTAAAAAGCGTAAAGTTATTTAATAAAAAGTAAGGTGACATTTGGTTGTGGCCTGTTTGGATACCCCCTTGAGTTGGATGGATCCATTCAATTTTTACATTGATTTCAATATTGCATTTGAATGTTTAAATTTCTCGTCTTGAATGGAGGCATTCAAAAAAGTTGGAGACCATATTTCTTTGTATTTAACGGTTTTGAGGTTTTCATGGAATGACAAAAATCAACATTTTTTATTTCTTCTTTAATACGACCACCAGTTTTTGGAAAGCAATTCATTGAAGATGATAGATTTTTAAATTGGCATGATATAAAAAAAGTAAATGGAATGATCATTCAAAGGGCAAATGGGCCATTAGTATTTGTTCAAAGCCCTGCAATGTGATTTCTACTGCTGGTTTCTTCCGTGGCCTCTGTTGTTCTGTTTGCTGTATTTTGTATTCTTCGGCTCCCTATTAGTGACATTTGCCCTACAGTGAGGGTTGATGATATGTTCTGGGTTTTGTCAGCCCTGAAAGGGTAGTTTTCTTCTGGGGTTGCACATAATTCAGTAGTTAGGTGTGTTATATCTAGAAGCTTTTATTCACCTCTCTTTGACCTAAAACTTGCTTCCTTTTGCAGCTTTACGTGCATGGTGAAAAATTTAACCAACCAATATTCTTTTGCAACAATATTTCTGGACTTGTGGAGCCTGTGAGTACATGAGAAATTTCCATTTGTGTGCTGCTTACATCTCTTGCTTACATCTGATTACCCTTTTGGCCAATTTCAGGTAGTCCCAGATAACGAGAACAGGGCTCTGTACTCAACTCACTCATTCAAGATTTTATTCAAAGAAGGAGGTTGTGGAACTTTTGTCCCACTATTTTTTAACTTGATCACGTCTGTTAGACAATATAATCAACATATTGGTTTGGGGGCTGAGCCCCGTGTGGATCCTTTGCAAGCAGCACAAACTCCAGTTGATGAAATGATGAGACACGCGTAAGTGACATTGGTTGCCTTCATTTCTATTGTCGATGTGCTCTCACTGTCTCATATGGATAGTTGATAATTAATAATTTTAGAAGATCCACAAATAATTAATTAATATAATTATTCATCAATAATTTTTATAAACAAAGTTTTCACAAGTATACGATGTGAACATAGAAATAGGACATGCATACATATTTTTAAGAAACTTTTTGATAAAAAAATGTAATTATAACTTTTTGATAAATAAGTTCTTTATATAAATGTGTTTATATTTGTTTTTCTATTCTACTAATTAATGTTAATTAATTTTTTTTAAAAAAGTTAAAAATTATTAGGTGATAAAATTATTATGGGTAAAGTACACTGATCAATTTGATCTTCATGATGTTTTTGACAATTCTCTCATGACATTTTTTAAATAACTATGCTTCCCTGTTAGAATTGTGTGAGAACAAGTGTTTGCAGAAGTTAGTCTCTTACCAATTGACTTTGTTTGACCACTATACTCCATATGGGATCTTTTGACCTGTGTTTCAGAGAGGAGAGATAGATGATGGTGGATCAGTGCAAGGCTCACTGGAGATGACATTTATGAAGCCCATCAAAGATTTTAGAGCTATGTTCGATAAGTTAGAAAAATGATAAATTTCTCTTAATTTTTTCTCATGTCACACTATCTTTCTCTATCAAATTTCTCAAATTATTTTTATATATATATATATATATATACACATGCGTGCATGCGTCTCCACTGACCCCCCAAAAATTACCCCTATGGTGCACATACATGAATCACTTGTCAGTAATTCGTAATAGATCGGTCACCCAAGTCTAGAGAAACTGGAGAAAACTTTGAAATTGGAGATTGGGTGGTGGCTTGGTGTTAATAGGTGTGGATGATTGAAATGGGTCTTTGATTTTGAAATGAAGGTCATTCATTTATTGAACTGTGTCTGTGCTAGAGAGATTGAGAACAGAAGATGCAGCAAACTCTAATGCTGATTTCAACTAATACTAATATGATCAATATGGTGTCAGTATCTAATACTTAAATTTCAACAAATGCTTATATGATCAATACGGTGTCAGTATCTAATACTTTAATTTCATTGTACAGGTACGTTGATCCTAATGATCCAACAAGAATATTTTTGCAACAGCCCACTCCTGAGTCAGAGTTGAGGCGCCGGACATACCATTCCCATCCAGCAGCAGCAGAACACTCCATGTGATTTTTAATCTACCATATATACTACATAAGCTGTTTATCTTCGGCTTTTTTAGACACCAAGTTAAATTCAAATTCTATTACTGGGATTTATTTGTATTAACTAATTTTCTGGTTGAATGCCTCTTATTTCTAGACTGATTCTTGGGAAACTTTTAATTGAGCTAAATACGTACGTAAGTTTATTCATGGGATTTGAAAATTTTTGGTGGATGCCATCCTTGGAGTTGGAATTGGAGTGAACCAGCCACCAAACAAATTGTTTATTTGTAAATCTTGTTTGAAGGCCAAGATTTAAAACGGTGCTTGTTCGCTGGGCCGGAATGGCTAAAAGTCTTGTACGCCGTCCAGACTTATGAAACAATCAAGAAAGCATGATTCAAGTGATGCTTTTAATTGTCAATTATTTTTCATACTTCAATTGATAATTTTAACTTCTATCCATACAAACTATCAGAAGCATTTCTTGAAGTGATAATCTATACATTTTTGTATTTCTAGTAAATGAGTTTTATTTTATTAGAATTGATTTTTTAATTTAGCGGCGTTGGGTCGGTCATAGTTCTTTGAATGAGGCTAATATTCAGTTAGTGTCCTGACTCTAAATTTTTTTCCTTCCAAGATCTTTTTGAATAAAAATACTCATGGTGTAGTGGGAAGCCATCTGCGGCAGTTTAGCTGGCCACCTATCCGCCCTAAAAGCAAGAGCTTGGAAAACGGGTGCCAGCGAATCGGTTAAAGTTCGGAATTAGAGAATCTACAATGATGCTAGTTAAATTGCAGATGCTAACTTATTTGGAATCAGAGCATCCACAATGATGCTAGCTAAATTGTGGATGCTAACTTATATACATGGATAAGTTAGTTTGTGTTAATTGTTTTTTTTTTTTTGGTTGTTTTTAGTTAGTGGGGCGCTTTTCAATGGACATGTTAAATCAATGTTAGGTGATGTTATCTAATTTGACTATTTTTTAAGTATTGTTTTGATGGCTATATTAACGGTAATTTAAGTAGTGTTTTTTTCAACGGCTATAAATCATTGGTTTCACGTTTTTGGTTATTTTCATAAATCACTAATTTCTTCTTTCTTTAATTTATGGCTTCATCATTGTGATTTATTCCTCTGATCGAATTTAGTTCTTTTGCATCGTCGAGCTCTTCGATTTCTTCAATTGGTGAGAGATCATCTGATATCAACCAGGAGACGATTTCTAAATATTATAAAAAATGAGTGCAAAAAATGACAAATTTGCTGCCACTAGAAATACTAGCAGTATTCTTACAACCAGTTGGGAGATGATATATTAAGCGTGATTGAGAGATTACTTTGCCAATAATTGTACTTATCCAATCGACTACTTTCATAGATGTCGACGAGAATTGTTTTTTCCCACTTCGAATGACATTGAAGCGTATGATGAGTACTTCGAACAAAAAAAAAGATTGTTGTGGTCGTTTGGGGTTCTCTTCTATACAAAAAATGACACTTGCAGTACGTATCCTTGCATATGTATTATCAGCAGATCATTGTGATAAGTACTTAACAATTGGAGAGAACACTGTAATTGAGAGCTTAAAGTGTTTCGTGATGCTGTCATTGCGTTGTATGAGGAAGAATGCCTGTACACACCGAATGAACAGGATGTTGCACGTTTGCTTCAAGAAGGGAAAGACGGAGGGTTCCCAGGTATGCTTGGCTATTTAGATTGTATGCCTTGAGAATGGAAGAACTACTCCATTGTATGGCATGGCACGCATAGAGGCCATTACCATGAGCCTACCCTCATATTTGAGGCAGTAGCATCGAAAGATTAGTGGACTTGGTATGCAAGGTTCACACAATGACGTGAATGTTCTAGATCATTCCTCAATATTTGATACTCTCATCCATGGTAGAATGCCTCGAGTTAATTACATGTGTAACACCCCGATTCCGTGAAATTAATAATTAATTAATAACTATTAATTAATACCGACTTACAGAATGATTTAGGGAATTAATCATAATCCCGACGGTCGCCATAGACCGATTAAATAAAGAAAATGTCTGGAGGGAAGGGTACTTTACCTGAACTCAAATTACTGATTAATTCGGTGAAATAACGCCGTTTTAATACTAACGAAACCCGAATTAGCTAACCCGGGAAATTCTGAATGATTAATAATGACACGGAACCCCTGGCACTGAAGAATGATGAAATACGGAACCCTCGGAAGAAACCACATCGAAAAAGGAGTTACGGAATGAAAGTTATGGAAGAAACATTGAAATCGAATTAATGCGCAGCCAAACAGGGCCTAAGCCCGAAATAGGGAAAAAGACCAAAAAAATGTGGCCAAGGGGATTTGATCCCTTGACCAAACTAGGCAAAATTTAGTTTACCAAAAAATTACCACCTAGGCTAGGAACACTTTTGTGTATATATGTACAAAGATATGTATATAAGTGTAAATCTGATTTGGCCTCTCCCCAAAGTGGCCAATGGACAAGCATGCAACACCTCATCCATGCATCACCCTATGCCCCTAGGCCATCATGCCTATGCACCCTAGATCATCATGCCTATACACCACATGATGACCTCTCCTCCAACCAAAATACATGCAAATTAATCATGAGGTTGAGAGGTGTATTGAACAAGGAAAATCTGATTTTATTTACACAATCTCCATATATGCATGGAGGGAAAAAAATCAGAACTGTAGAGAGACTGTAATGCTGATTTTATAGAGAGAGATTGGGTTATAGAGAGAGAGATTCCAAGCCATTTGTGAGAAGCCGTGTGTGTGAAACATGGTGTATATGCATGTCCATGGGAGATGCATCAAGAGGAGGGGAACTGAGGCAAGACTGACTGAGGCACACCTGAGGTGCCAAAAATCTGGACTGAGCCGTGTAGGAGCAGTGGCCCGAACCAAGAGGTAACACCTCAAATTTGCTAAATTTTCTGTTTAAAACTTGTTGCTATTTTTGATGGTTTTGAATCCTTTAAAATGCATGCACGAAACCCTCTTGACACTAGAAACATCAGGGTCAATTTAGTAGGCCAACAGGGCTTGAAAACCCACTGACCGTACCTAAGTCCACCATGGATGGACCAAGAATTTGCAGGTCTGATTCGACCTCCATAAAACCAAGTTTTGATGGTTTATAAGTGATCTAGACACTGAGGGGGTTCAAAAACCACTGACCCGCGACCCCATTGCCTGAATTTAGACCCTCAAAACCGAACCTATAGGTCTCGGCCATGGAATCCAAAATCTGGAATAGGCCCTAAAACTGAAATGTATAAATGGGATATTGATCCCCATGAACACACGGTCACAAAGAACCAAACCGTGTGCGATTTGGTTGAGGAACAAGGCCACACGACCGAACTGAAATCCCTCATGATAATCGGCTATACAGAGCTTAATCCGTGGATTCGAAGCATGAAAATGATGCTATGTTGTTGTAATCACTCCCAGAAATGTTTTGGAATCAAAACATGTTGAAAACCGTGCTTGAAATGGCACGAAATAGAGGAAAACCGAACTGTAGATTAGGGCTACAGTACGTGGATTAGTTGGGGAAGATGGAGTCAACTCGCGATTCCAACCGAGTTAGCAAGTTGACTCGGACACGTGTTGGTCTACGAGCGTGCCACTGATTTAAATGGAACGGCACCGTTTGGCTTACTTGATTTGTTTTAAATCAAATTCGGTCTGTTTGGGTACGGTGATAACAAATTAAAATTGGGATTGGGCTAATCCTGAACACGGATAGGGGGGCAAATTGAGGTTAACTAGAATATTTAATTCCGGTTTTCCTGAAGGGACTGAACCGGTTGGTTCTTGATGATTTCGGACCGGTTCACTTGGTGAACCATTGAACCCTTGGGTTTGAACCCTTAAATTATGAAATTATATTTTTGACCCCTAAAGTTCCTAAAATTACGGATTTACCCCTGATAGTTTTGAATATTGCACAGTGGCCCTGATTTCTGAAATTTTGTGCATTTAAGCCCCTGCTAAATTAATTAAATAATAAAATAATTATTTAATTATTTTATTAAATAGGTAAAATTACGATTTTACCCCTGGACATTAACTATGTCAAACGGAGTCCAAATTAAGTAAATAAATAGTGTATTTTCACTATTTCAAGTATTCTGGACTCAATGGTACAGTCCAAATTGGGAAATTATGTACCGAAAAATACAGACACGCAGGTGTAAATTACTGTACTGCCCCTGATAGTACCCGAACCCAAATAAAAATAAAAGACAGTCTATTTTGACTATGTCGGGCGTTCTGAACTCAACAGTGAGGTCCGTTTAACGAACCGAAGTCCCGAAAAATACAGACACATAAAGTGTAAATAACCGTACTGCCCCTAATAATTCCTAGGGTCAATTAAACATAACAGATAGTCCAACTTAATTATGTCGGACACTTTGGACCCAATGGTGAGGTCCATTTTATGAACTGACGTGCCGAAAAATATGACACGTGAAACTACCAAATTACCCCTGATACTGTACGAAGCCCAAATGAAGTCCGATTGGGACGAAACTGATACCGATAGAAACCCGAACACTGGCGAGACTGTGTACTTGATTAGATGACGAATCGGGGTAAGAATTACATAAAACGTAAAATGACCAAAATACCCTTGAGCACTGTAAGTGCAAGTAGAGGTCAAATAAAGGTCAAACTGATCTGATAAATTATCATAGGGATAATTATGAACACTGAAGGGCTAAATAAGACTCCGGAACAGTTAACGCGTAAAACGGGAAATGACCGATGTGTCCCGATGATCAAAAGCAGATACCAAACGAAGTCCAAAGGACTTAAGAATTTACATATGAGATATATGGGACATTCTGAGGACCACGACAGGGTCTGGGGTAAGAATGGCAAATTACCATTTTGCCCCTAAGACTAAATAAGTACCCAACTGATACCGATTAGAGTCTAAAAGACTTAAAACTTTATATATACGATATACGGGATATTCTGAGGACCATAGCAGGGTCCGGGATAAGAATGGCAAAATTACCATTTTGCCCCTATGGTTAAAATGAGAACCTAACTGATACCAATTGAAGTCCAAAGGACGTAGAACTTTGTACTTAAGATATAAAGACTATTCCGAAGACCACGACAGGGTCCGGGACAAGAATGGTAAAATGACCATTTTGCCCCTAAGGCTGAAGAAGTAACTGACTGATAACGATTGAAGTCTAAATGACTTGGGTTATAATCCTGATGACTGCTGAGCCTAATTTGAGAATAAAATAGCCCCGGATGAAACCCGATGAGAGGACGATAGGCTACTAGGCTATCTTAGGTAAACCGATAGATACCTAAGATGACAAATGAGACCTGAATGGATGAGTTCTGATCTGTATATGATTGATGATTATTGTTCAGGATATACATGGAGATGCCTGACGTATCTGGAGGTTATCGGATTGTTTGCGCAAGGAGATAACCGTAACAGTTTGTGAGTAACCTGGAACTTCTGACTTGGTGTATAAGTACACCGTCTAGTTACTGTATTTTGATTTACTGTACCGTTTTGTATACTGTACTGTCTGAATGCATACTTTATATACTGCATTACACGTAACATGATTTTGTACTGTCCTGCTCTCCTGTTCAGTTCGGGTCTGTCTTGTTCTGTTGTATGGTCTGTCCTGGTTTTATTCTATACTGTTGCGTCTTGCGAGTAAACCTGACTCCTGAATTGGTGTATAAGTTCTGTCTAGATACTGTATTTTGAAGCACTGTACTGTTTTGAACGTTATACTGTTTAAAAGAAAGACATATATTTAAAGTAGCATATGCCTTGTCCTGATTGATATTGTTTCAGTTTGTTCCGTCCTGTTCAATTCTGATATGTCTTGTTCTGATAGATGTATTGTTCCGTTTTGTTCCGACATGTTTAGTTTCGATATGTCTTGATCTGATTGATGTATTGTTTCGTTTTGTTCCGTCCTGTTCAGTTCCGATATGACTTGTTCTGATAGATGTATTGTTTCGTTTTGTTCCGATATGTTCAGTTCCGATATGTCTTGATCCGATTGATATATTGTTTCGTTTTGTTCCGTCATGTTCAGTTCCGATATGACTTGTCCTGATTGATATTGTTTCATTTTGTTCCGTCATGTTCAGTTCCGATATGACTTGTCCTGATTGATATTGTTTCATTTTGTTCCGTCATGTCCAGTTCCGATATGACTTGTCCTGATTGATATTGTTTCATTTTGTTCCGTCATATTCAGTTTCGATATGACTTGTCCTGATTGATATTGTATCGTTTGTTTCCGCCATGTTCAGTTCCGATATGACTTGTCCTGATTGATATTGTATCGTTTGTTTCCGCCATGTTCAGTTCCGATATGACTTGTCCTGATTGATATTGTTTCGTTTTGTTCCGTCATGTTCAGTTCCGATATGACTTGTCCTGATTGATATTGTTTCATTTTGTTCCGTCATGTCCAGTTCCGATATGACTTGTCCTGATTGATATTGTTTCATTTTGTTCCGTCATATTCAGTTTCGATATGACTTGTCCTGATTGATATTGTATCGTTTGTTTCCGCCATGTTCAGTTCCGATATGACTTGTCCTGATTGATATTGTATCGTTTGTTTCCGCCATGTTCAGTTCCGATATGACTTGTCCTGATTGATATTGTTTCGTTTTGTTCCGTCATGTTCAGTTCCGATATGACTTGTCCTGATTGATATTGTTTCATTTTGTTCCGTCATGTTCAGTTCCGATATGACTTGTCCTGATTGATATTGTTTCATTTTGTTCCGTCATGTTCAGTTCCGATATGACTTGTCCTGATTGATATTGTTTCATTTTGTTCCGTCATATTCAGTTTCGATATGACTTGTCCTGATTGATATTGTATCGTTTTGTTCCGTCATGTTCAGTTCCGATATGACTTGTCCTGATTGATATTGTTTCGTTTTGTTCCGTCATGTTCAGTTCCGATATGACTTGACCTGATTGATATCGTACCGTTTTGATCCGCCATGTTCAGTTTCGATATGTCTTGTTCTGATTGATGTATTGCTCTACTTTGTTCCGTTATGATCTGTCCGAATTCTTGACTTGATATATAAGTTACTGCATAGATACTGTATTTTGATGCACTGTACGATTTTAAAAGTTAAACTGTCTGAATGCATGTTTTTAAATGCAAACTTTATACTGTATTGTACGCGGCATGATTTTGTCCCGTCCTACTATTATTTTGTTCGGTCTGTCTTGTTCCGTTTTATGGTCTATCTGATTTTGTTCTGCTATGATGTGTCTGACTCTGGGTACCATTCTGATTATGAGCGGTCTGGCATAAGTAGGCTTGATTACGCGCCTAACTGATATACTATTGTTATGCCCTGTTATGTTCCGCCCAGTACTGATCTGTTCTGATATTTGAATTAATTGCCTATACTCTCATTGATATTGGCATCATGCACTGTTTCGGCTGTTCTGATTTGTTGTTCCGTTTAGTTCAGTCCTGCTTTATTCTACTGAAACTGCATTTAAAGTAGATTTATAAAACTGCTATTTCAGAAACAACTGAACTACCCTTGCGCTTTGTAAACAAGAAATGGTTTTGAAACCCATGACAGGGAACCTGTGTTACTCATTGGGCTTTTCGAAGCTCACCCCATTCCCTAACATTTTTCAGGAATGATATTCATTGGATCTGATGGCACTGATCTGTGGAGACTGGATTCTGAGGATTGAATCTGTTTAATCAGGTGAGTGTTGTAATACGACTGACTTGACTGTTATGTACTAGATATAGACATGGCTCATGGATTTAAACGGTACTCTAGAGATTATAGTTCTGCTCTGTTGTTATATGTCGGATTATAGATATGCTCTGAGGTTAGAATTGTTAGCTGTTGGATTTTAGACTTGCTCTGTGTGATACATATCCTACGGTGGATACATGAGTTGCATTCCCTTGACAAAAAAAAAAGTTTTAAATTCCGCTGCATCTGACCCTACAGTCGGAGTGCAATTCACTGGAAAGTTCAGAAATTGCCTTCGGTTGGTCGCGTGGCGACTGACTGGCATCACGTCCTCGACATCCGTGTAGGGTGGGGTTCGGGATGTGACAACATGGTGAATGGTCGTCAATATATATTGGAGTATTACCTATCTAATGCTATGTACCCTCAGTGGACAACTCTAATGCACAACATTGCACACCCAGCAATGGGGAAAGAGAGGTTGTTTGTTGAGAAACAAGAGGTTGTTAGGAAAGACGTCAAACAAGCATTTGGCGTGTTACAAATCAGGTGGCGTATAACGTAAGGACTGGTGCTTTATTCGAAAAAGATGACATTTGCAACATAATGAAAACATATATTATATTACACAACATGATCATTAAAGACGAGGGTGACACCGACGTCGAAAGATGGAGACCTCCACCAAATGAGACAATCTCCCCTCTAGAATATGCTAGAAACTTGACACTTTTGGCCTCACACAACTCCTCTGGCCTTAGCAAGACTTGCAATAGAAGAACAAATACGGTGATGAGGCTTGATCTCATGGAAAATTTGTGGAATCAGTATGGTGATCAAGTTGTTCAAATTGTTGTTCAATTTGATGAATTGTTTTTTAAATTGTTGTTCAACGCTTTCCAATGTATTTTTCAATTAACTAATGAAGAGATTAACTTTCACACTCGAATTTAATTTATTGAATTAAACACTACATATTACATTTATTGAATTAAAATACTACTTATTACATAGTTAAAATTTTAAACTCCACTACCACTTAAGCTGTCTCCAATGCTCCCTTTCATCATACGTGCCCAAATTGTCTTTTATTGTCAATGACCCAAGCTTTCCCTTTTCAGTAGGAATTGAATTTGGATCAATTATCATGATCTGTGTCACGACCCGAAACCCACCCTGTGCGGATCTCGGATCGCAACTGTCACATCCCGAACCCCACCCTATGCGGATGTCGAGGACGTGATGCCAGTCAGCCGCCACGCGACCAACCGAAGGCAATTTCTGAACTTTTCAGTGAATTGCACTCCGACTGTAGGGTCAAATGCAGCGGAATTTAAAAACTTTTTTTTTTTGTCAGGGGAATGCAACTCATGTATTCACTATAAGGTTATGTACCACAGAGCCAGTCTAAAATCCAACAGCTAACAATTCTAACCTCAGAGCATATCTATAATCCGACATATAACAACAGAGCAGAACTATAATCTCTAGAGTACCGTTTAAATCCATGAGCCATGTCTATATCTAGTACATATCAGTCAAGTCAGTCGTATTACATCACTCACCTGATTAAACAGATTCAATCCTCAGTAATCCAGTCTCCACAGATCAGTGCCGTCAGATCCAACAGATATTATTCCTGAAAAATGTTAGGGAATGGGGTGAGCTTCGAAAAGCCCAATGAGTAACACAGGTTCCCTGTCAAGGGTTTCAAAACCATTTCTTGTTTACAAAGCACAAGGGTAGTTCAGTTGTTTCTGAAATAGCAGTTTTATAAATCTACTTTAAATGCAGTTTCAGTAGAATAAAACAGGACTGAACTAAATGGAACAACAAATCAGAACAGACGGAACAGTGCATGATGCCAATATCAATGAGAGTATAGGCAATTAATTCAAATATTAGAACAGATCAGTACTGGGCGGAACATAACAGGGCATAACAATAATATATCAGTTAGGCGCGTAATCAAGCCTACTTATGCCAGACCGCTCATAATCAGAATGGTACCCAGAGTCAGACACATCATAGCAGAACAAAATCAGATAGACCATAAAATGGAACAAGACAGACCGAACAAAATAATAGTAGGACGGGACAAAATCATGCCGCGTACAATACAGTATAAAAGTTTGCATTTAAAAACATGCATTCGGACAGTTTAACTTTTAAAACCGTACAGTGCATCAAAATACAGTATCTATGCAGTAACTTATATACCAAGTCAAGAATTCGGACAGATCATAACGGAACTGGACCATATATCAATCAACACAGACAGATTATTAACGGACGGTACATAATGAGATCAGACGGAACAAAACACCAGTTCAAGTCACCGGCATAATCAAGGACAGAGGCATAACAGGACGGATCATAACGGAAAAAAGCAGAGCAATACATCAATCAGAACAAGACATATCGAAACTGAACATGGCGGATCAAAACGGTACAATATCAATCAGGACGAGTCATATCGGAACTGAACATGACGGAACAAAACGAAACAATACCAATCAGGACAAGTCATATCGGAACTGGACATGACAGAACAAAACGAAACAATACCAATCAGGACAAGTCATATCGGAACTGGACATGACGGAACAAAACGAAACAATATCAATCAAGATAAGTCATATCGGAACTGAACATGACGGAACAAAATGAAACAATATCAATCAGGACAAGTCATATCGGAACTGAACATGACGGAACAAAACGAAACAATACCAATCAGGACAAGTCATATCGGAACTGAACATTACGGAACAAAAGGAAACAATATCAATCAGGACAAGTCATATCGGAACTGAACATGACGGAACAAAACAAAACAATATCAATCAAGACAAGTCATATCGGAACTGAACATGACGGAACAAAATGAAACAATATCAATCAGGACAAGTCATATCGGAACTGAACATGACGGAACAAAACAAAACAATATCAATCAGGACAAGTCATATCGGAACTGAACATGACGGAACAAAACGAAACAATATCAATCAGGACAAGTCATATCGGAACTGAACATGACGGAAACAAACGAAACAATACATCAATTAGATCAAGACATATCGAAACTGAACATGTCGGAACAAAACGGAACAATACATCTATCAGAACAAGACATATCGGAATTGAACAGGACGGAACAAACTGGTACAATATCAATCTGGACAAGGCATATCCTACTTTAAATATATGTTTTTTTTTTTTTAACAGTATAACATTCAAAACAGTACAGTGCTTCAAAATACAGTATCTAGACAGAACTTATACACCAATTCAGGAGTTAGGTTTACTCACAAGACGCAACAGTACAGAATAAAACTAGGACAGACCATACAACAGAACAAGACAGACCCGAACTGAACAGGAGAGCAGGACAGTACAAAATCATGTTACGTGTAATGCAGTATAAAAAGTATGCATTCAGACAGTACAGTATACAAAACAGTACAGTAAATCAAAATACAGTAACTAGACGGTGTACTTATACACCAAGTCAGAAGTTCCAGGTTACTCACAAACTGTTACGGTTATCTCCTTGCGCAACCAATCCGATAACCTCCGGATACGTCAGGCATCTCCATGTATATCCTGAACAATAATCATCAATCATATACAGATCAGAACTCATCCATTCAGGTCTCATTTGTCATCTTAGGTATCTATCGGTTTACCTAAGATAGCCTAGTAGCCTATCGTCCTCTCATCGGGTTTCATCCGGGCTATTTTACTCTTAAATTAGGCTTAGCAGTCATCAGAGTTATAACCCAAGTCATTTAGACTTCAATCGTTATCAGTCAGTTACTTCTTCAGCCTTAGGGGCAAAATGGTCATTTTATCATTCTTGTCCCGGACCCTGTCGTGGTCTTCGGAATAGTCTTTATATCTTAAGTACAAAGTTCTACGTCTTTTAGACTCCAATCGGCATCAGTTAGGTTCTTATTTTAACCATAGGGGCAAAATGGTAATTTTGCCATTCTTATCCCGGACCCAGTCGTGGTTCTTAGAATATCCCATATATCGTATACATGAAGTTCTAAGTCTCTTAGACTTGAATCGCTATCAGTTAAGGGCTTACTTAGCCTTAGGGGCAAAATAGTAATTTGTCATTCTTACCCCGGACCCTGTCGTGGTCCTCAGAATGTCCCATATATCTCATATGTAAATTCTTAAGTCCTTTGGGCTTCGTTTGGTATCTGCTTTTGATCATCGGGACACATCGGTCATTTCTCGTTTTACGCATTACTGTCCCGGAGTCTTATTTAGCCCTTCAGTGTTCATAATTATTCCTATGATAATTTATCAGATCAGTTTGACCTTTATTTGACCTCTACTTTGCACTTACTGTGCTCAGGGGTATTTTGGTCATTTTACGTTTTGTAAGATTCTGACTCCGAATCATTATTTAATCATGTTTACAGTCTCACCAGTATCTGGGCTTCTATCGCTATCAATTTCGTCCCAATCGGACTTCATTTAGGCTTCGTACAGTATCAGGGGTAATTTGGTAATTTCACGTGTCATATTTTTCGGCATGTCAGTTCATAAAATGGACCTCACCATTGGGTCCAGAGTGTTCGACATAATTAAGTTGGACTATCTGTTATGTTCAATTGACCCTGGGAAGCATCAGGGGCAGTATGGTCATTTACACTTTATGTGTCTGTATTTTTCGGGACTTCAGTTCGTTAAACGGACCTCACCGTTGAGTTCAGAACGCCCGACATAGTCAGAATAGACTGTCTTTTATTTTTATTTGGGTCTGGTGCCATCAGGGGCAGTACAGTAATTTATCACTTACAGGTCTGTATTTTTCGGTACTGTATTTCCAAAATCGGACTGTACCATTGGGTCTGGAATGTTTGAAATAGTGAAAATACACTATTTATTTAATTTATTTGGACTCCGTTTGACATATTAAATGTCCAGGGGTAAAATCGTAATTTTACCTAATTAATAAAATAATAAAATAATTATTTTATTATTTAATTAATTTGTCAGGGGCTTAATTGAACAGTTTCTCAGACATTTGGGCCACTGTATAATTCTTTAAAACAGTTGGGGACAAATCCGTAATTTTCAGAAAGTTTCAGGGTCAAAATACAATTTCATTAAATTAGGGTTCAAACCCCTTGGGTTTTAGGTTAAAATTTTGAACCGGTCCAGAACTCCAGTGAACCAACCGGTTCACTAACCCTCAGTGAACCGGAATTAAATATTCCTGTTATCCCCTAATTGGCCCTTAATTCATGGATAGCTTATTCCAATTTCCCCTATTTTAATTTTTAAAACCCGTAACCAAACAAGACAAATTCGATTTTAATTTAAAACAGAAACGACGCAGGTTCATTATTTCGGTGGCAGCCTCACAGGCCGACGCGTGTCCGAGTCGACTCGGCCAACTCGGTACGACTCGCGAGTTGACTCCGTCTTCTTCATCTTCTCCTCCGTTTTTGCCCTAATTTCAGTTTTCACAATTTCTCAATTTCGTGACATTTTGGCCACGATTTCCCACTGCTTCTGGCTCCAATCGATTCCTGGTTGTCATGCCAACATTTTGGCATCAGTTTCATGGATCGAATCCACGCATGGAGCTCGGTCCACTCCATTATTGTGCAGACCTGCAAGTCGACCATATAGCTTCATTTCTGGTCCAAACCTCACGGGATTTCTCGCGTTGTGACCTACAGGTCATGGGGTTTCAGTCCCTACACCGTAAGTCCCGTTTTAATCTAGGTTTTCATAAGTTTGGGTTTTAACCCGAATCGATCATTTGTGATTTGGTGGTCGATTCCTAGGTTTTATGGTCGCGCAGGTCAGTTTTTTGAGATGCTGGTAGTACGTAGTTCAAGTTCAAAGCAATCAAAACGAGTTTTGTGAACATCGTTTCAGACCTGCTTCAAGCAAGGTCATCCATGGTGGTTTACACGATTTCTGTGATTTGGGGCAGTTTGGTTGGTCCAAGATGTTCACAATCAACCCAGATTTCATGGCATCTATGTCGTGCATCTAATGGCAGTTCTAAAATACACAAAACTAAACAAAATTGTAAATCAGAAAGTAGGTGTTTTTCTCTCGGTTTGTTACCTCTGTACAGTGGTTCCCTCGCTGGTTTGTGTTCAAGCAAAACCCTCAACAAGTTGGCTTTGATCCCTCCGTGCACTCCCGGTCCTTAGCTCCCTTCTATTGCTCCTTCAATGGCCAACTCCACCTTCAAGCATACACACAATGGACTTCACCTTCTCTCTAAGCCTCTCTTTCAAATATCAGTATATAGAATTATTTTGGGTCTGATTTCCCTCCCAAGGTGTGCATAATTCCTATACCCAATATATATCAAGGGTATTTTATTTAATCAATTTGGTTGCATGTGAGCTGATTGGGAGAGTGGTGCTCAAGTATGCTAAGAGTAGGGTGATGGTGGGGCTAGGGTTCATAGGGGTGATGTGTTGCATGCTTGGCCATTGGCCAATTTGGGAGGCAACTTGGGGCGATGCAGTGTTATATACAAATCTTGGTGTATATACACACAAAGTAGTCTGCAGCCTAGTTGGTAAGTTTTTTGAGAAAATCTCTTTCCACCAGAGGTCAAGGGTTCAATTCCCCTTGACCACCAATTTGGCCATTTTTCACCATTTTGGGCTAAAGCCCTGTTTGGCTGCGCATTAATTCGATTTCAATGTTTCCTTCATAACTTTCATTCCGTAACTCCTTTTTCGATGCGGTTTCTTCCGAGAGTTCCGTATTTCAGTATTCTTCAGTGTCAGAGGTTCCGTGTCATTTATTAATCATTCGGAATTTCCCGGGTTAGCTAATTCGGGTTCTGTTGGTGTTAAAACGGCATTATTTTATCGATTTAACCAGCAATTTGGGTTCGGGTATTATACCCTCTTTCTCGAGACATATTTAATTATTTCATCGGCCTATCATGACCGCCGGGATTATGATTAATTCCCTTTACTATTTTGTAAGCCGGTATTAATTAATAATTAGATAATTAATCATTAATTATACAGGGTTGGGGTGTTACATCCTACCCCTCTTCAGAGAAGTTTTGTCCTCAAAACTTAGTTGGCCATATTGGAAAAACAGTCATCTATCAGTCAGGTGTATCCATAAAGGAATCCAACATCTGGCACCTCTATAAAATGTTACGAGGTTTAACTGTAATCACTTTTACTGACATGTCTCCAATTGGCATCAGTTGTTAATTCCCGAACTTTTCAGATGTCAGGTCAGATCCAGTAAACCCACAATGAGGCTTTTATTATGCCATAGGAGACAAAGCAAGGTTGAATCTCGTAACAGAACATGTTGACTGTATCGAATGTTCTCATAGAAACACGAGAGGTGGCTACCTAATTAAAGGTCGGAGCAAGACACTTGACTGCAAATTCTCCAAAGGATGACAGTTGGAGTGAAAGTGTATAGTCTTAATGAGATCAACAGAAACAGGCTAGTCATATCTAGGAGGTCCTATCGTCATAGTCTCCCTTTCTAATTCGTCTATCGGAACATCATATCATTCCAGATATTGTTCTCTATCGAGAAGATATTTTATATCAGTTTCACACAGATTCTATGTCAGATACAGGTATTCCCATTTGGTCAGATTGTACAACCATAATGGTATAATCTCTTCAAGATTTGTTCATCAGACCCATATTACATCAGATCAACCAGGCGATCATCCTCAAATAGGCAGAAATCATTTACTAAGATCACTTAATCACATATGATCCCACAAGTGATTCATCTGATATCCCTAGTCACAAGCATCATTGCTAGAGTTAACAGACATACAGTCATTTTCCTTTTGGTTGCTATGTCCATAATCATTCGTATGGACATGTCTCCAAGTATCATGAGTCTACAACCTCAAATCACACCAGTTCAGATCAGGTTCGAAAATTCCAGTCCTCAGATACCTCAAAATTACAGGCATATCATCTTTTATGAAGACTCTTACAATTCCACGTCAGATCTCCAAAAGTGGAACTCAGTATTTATGGCTCAAGTACTCTGTGGTCCTTAATTCATAACCTAATGCTCTGATATTGCTCTGTGATACTAGTTGATCCCCAAAATTTCACCAACTTCAGTTATGAGAATCTTATTTATCTCCAACCTTTGCTCTGATACCACCTTGTCGGATCCCGAACCCCACCCTACGCGGATGTCGAGGACGTGATGCCAGTCAGCCGCCACGCGACCAACCGAAGGCAATTTCTGAACTTTTCAGTGAATTGCACTCCGACTGTAGGGTCAAATGCAGCGGAATTTAAAAACTTTTTTTTTTGTCAGGGGAATGCAACTCATGTGTTCACTATAAGGTTATGTACCACAGAGCCAGTCTAAAATCCAACAGCTAACAATTCTAACCTCAGAGCATATCTATAATCCGACATATAACAACAGAGCAGAACTATAATCTCTAGAGTACCGTTTAAATCCATGAGCCATGTCTATATCTAGTACATATCAGTCAAGTCAGTCGTATTACATCACTCACCTGATTAAACAGATTCAATCCTCAGTAATCCAGTCTCCACAGATCAGTGCCAGTCAGATCCAACAGATATTATTCCTGAAAAATGTTAGGGAATGGGGTGAGCTTCGAAAATCCCAATGAGTAACACAGGTTCCCTGTCAAGGGTTTCAAAACCATTTCTTGTTTACAAAGCACAAGGGTAGTTCAGTTGTTTCTGAAATAGCAGTTTTATAAATCTACTTTAAATGCAGTTTCAGTAGAATAAAACAGGACTGAACTAAATGGAACAACAAATCAGAACAGACGGAACAGTGCATGATGCCAATATCAATGAGAGTATAGGCAATTAATTCAAATATTAGAACAGATCAGTACTGGGCGGAACATAACAGGGCATAACAATAATATATCAGTTAGGCGCGTAATCAAGCCTACTTATGCCAGACCGCTCATAATCAGAATGGTACCCAGAGTCAGACACATCATAGCAGAACAAAATCAGATAGACCATAAAATGGAACAAGACAGACCGAACAAAATAATAGTAGGACGGGACAAAATCATGCCGCGTACAATACAGTATAAAAGTTTGCATTTAAAAACATGCATTCGGACAGTTTAACTTTTAAAACCGTACAGTGCATCAAAATACAGTATCTATGCAGTAACTTATATACCAAGTCAAGAATTCGGACAGATCATAACGGAACTGGACCATATATCAATCAACACAGACAGATTATTAACGGACGGTACATAATGAGATCAGACGGAACAAAACACCAGTTCAAGTCACCGGCATAATCAAGGACAGAGGCATAACAGGACGGATCATAACGGAAAAAAGCAGAGCAATACATCAATCAGAACAAGACATATCGAAACTGAACATGGCGGATCAAAACGGTACAATATCAATCAGGACGAGTCATATCGGAACTGAACATGACGGAACAAAACGAAACAATACCAATCAGGACAAGTCATATCGGAACTGGACATGACAGAACAAAACGAAACAATACCAATCAGGACAAGTCATATCGGAACTGGACATGACGGAACAAAACGAAACAATATCAATCAAGATAAGTCATATCGGAACTGAACATGACGGAACAAAATGAAACAATATCAATCAGGACAAGTCATATCGGAACTGAACATGACGGAACAAAATGAAACAATACCAATCAGGACAAGTCATATCGGAACTGAACATTACGGAACAAAAGGAAACAATATCAATCAGGACAAGTCATATCGGAACTGAACATGACGGAACAAAACAAAACAATATCAATCAAGACAAGTCATATCGGAACTGAACATGACGGAACAAAATGAAACAATATCAATCAGGACAAGTCATATCGGAACTGAACATGACGGAACAAAACAAAACAATATCAATCAGGACAAGTCATATCGGAACTGAACATGACGGAACAAAACGAAACAATATCAATCAGGACAAGTCATATCGGAACTGAACATGACGGAAACAAACGAAACAATACATCAATTAGATCAAGACATATCGAAACTGAACATGTCGGAACAAAACGGAACAATACATCTATCAGAACAAGACATATCGGAATTGAACAGGACGGAACAAACTGGTACAATATCAATCTGGACAAGGCATATCCTACTTTAAATATATGTTTTTTTTTTTTAACAGTATAACATTCAAAACAGTACAGTGCTTCAAAATACAGTATCTAGACAGAACTTATACACCAATTCAGGAGTTAGGTTTACTCACAAGACGCAACAGTACAGAATAAAACTAGGACAGACCATACAACAGAACAAGACAGACCCGAACTGAACAGGAGAGCAGGACAGTACAAAATCATGTTACGTGTAATGCAGTATAAAAAGTATGCATTCAGACAGTACAGTATACAAAACAGTACAGTAAATCAAAATACAGTAACTAGACGGTGTACTTATACACCAAGTCAGAAGTTCCAGGTTACTCACAAACTGTTACGGTTATCTCCTTGCGCAACCAATCCGATAACCTCCGGATACGTCAGGCATCTCCATGTATATCCTGAACAATAATCATCAATCATATACAGATCAGAACTCATCCATTCAGGTCTCATTTGTCATCTTAGGTATCTATCGGTTTACCTAAGATAGCCTAGTAGCCTATCGTCCTCTCATCGGGTTTCATCCGGGCTATTTTACTCTTAAATTAGGCTTAGCAGTCATCAGAGTTATAACCCAAGTCATTTAGACTTCAATCGTTATCAGTCAGTTACTTCTTCAGCCTTAGGGGCAAAATGGTCATTTTATCATTCTTGTCCCGGACCCTGTCGTGGTCTTCGGAATAGTCTTTATATCTTAAGTACAAAGTTCTACGTCTTTTAGACTCCAATCGGCATCAGTTAGGTTCTTATTTTAACCATAGGGGCAAAATGGTAATTTTGCCATTCTTATCCCGGACCCAGTCGTGGTTCTTAGAATATCCCATATATCGTATACATGAAGTTCTAAGTCTCTTAGACTTGAATCGCTATCAGTTAAGGGCTTACTTAGCCTTAGGGGCAAAATAGTAATTTGTCATTCTTACCCCGGACCCTGTCGTGGTCCTCAGAATGTCCCATATATCTCATATGTAAATTCTTAAGTCCTTTGGGCTTCGTTTGGTATCTGCTTTTGATCATCGGGACACATCGGTCATTTCTCGTTTTACGCATTACTGTCCCGGAGTCTTATTTAGCCCTTCAGTGTTCATAATTATTCCTATGATAATTTATCAGATCAGTTTGACCTTTATTTGACCTCTACTTTGCACTTACTGTGCTCAGGGGTATTTTGGTCATTTTACGTTTTGTAAGATTCTGACTCCGAATCATTATTTAATCATGTTTACAGTCTCACCAGTATCTGGGCTTCTATCGCTATCAATTTCGTCCCAATCGGACTTCATTTAGGCTTCGTACAGTATCAGGGGTAATTTGGTAATTTCACGTGTCATATTTTTCGGCATGTCAGTTCATAAAATGGACCTCACCATTGGGTCCAGAGTGTTCGACATAATTAAGTTGGACTATCTGTTATGTTCAATTGACCCTGGGAAGCATCAGGGGCAGTATGGTCATTTACACTTTATGTGTCTGTATTTTTCGGGACTTCAGTTCGTTAAACGGACCTCACCGTTGAGTTCAGAACGCCCGACATAGTCAGAATAGACTGTCTTTTATTTTTATTTGGGTCTGGTGCCATCAGGGGCAGTACAGTAATTTATCACTTACAGGTCTGTATTTTTCGGTACTGTATTTCCAAAATCGGACTGTACCATTGGGTCTGGAATGTTTGAAATAGTGAAAATACACTATTTATTTAATTTATTTGGACTCCGTTTGACATATTAAATGTCCAGGGGTAAAATCGTAATTTTACCTAATTAATAAAATAATAAAATAATTATTTTATTATTTAATTAATTTGTCAGGGGCTTAATTGAACAGTTTCTCAGACATTTGGGCCACTGTATAATTCTTTAAAACAGTTGGGGACAAATCCGTAATTTTCAGAAAGTTTCAGGGTCAAAATACAATTTCATTAAATTAGGGTTCAAACCCCTTGGGTTTTAGGTTAAAATTTTGAACCGGTCCAGAACTCCAGTGAACCAACCGGTTCACTAACCCTCAGTGAACCGGAATTAAATATTCCTGTTATCCCCTAATTGGCCCTTAATTCATGGATAGCTTATTCCAATTTCCCCTATTTTAATTTTTAAAACCCGTAACCAAACAAGACAAATTCGATTTTAATTTAAAACAGAAACGACGCAGGTTCATTATTTCGGTGGCAGCCTCACAGGCCGACGCGTGTCCGAGTCGACTCGGCCAACTCGGTACGACTCGCGAGTTGACTCCGTCTTCTTCATCTTCTCCTCCGTTTTTGCCCTAATTTCAGTTTTCACAATTTCTCAATTTCGTGACATTTTGGCCACGATTTCCCACTGCTTCTGGCTCCAATCGATTCCTGGTTGTCATGCCAACATTTTGGCATCAGTTTCATGGATCGAATCCACGCATGGAGCTCGGTCCACTCCATTATTGTGCAGACCTGCAAGTCGACCATATAGCTTCATTTCTGGTCCAAACCTCACGGGATTTCTCGCGTTGTGACCTACAGGTCATGGGGTTTCAGTCCCTACACGTAAGTCCCGTTTTAATCTAGGTTTTCATAAGTTTGGGTTTTAACCCGAATCGATCATTTGTGATTTGGTGGTCGATTCCTAGGTTTTATGGTCGCGCAGGTCAGTTTTTTGAGATGCTGGTAGTACGTAGTTCAAGTTCAAAGCAATCAAAACGAGTTTTGTGAACATCGTTTCAGACCTGCTTCAAGCAAGGTCATCCATGGTGGTTTACACGATTTCTGTGATTTGGGGCAGTTTGGTTGGTCCAAGATGTTCACAATCAACCCAGATTTCATGGCATCTATGTCGTGCATCTAATGGCAGTTCTAAAATACACAAAACTAAACAAAATTGTAAATCAGAAAGTAGGTGTTTTTCTCTCGGTTTGTTACCTCTGTACAGTGGTTCCCTCGCTGGTTTGTGTTCAAGCAAAACCCTCAACAAGTTGGCTTTGATCCCTCCGTGCACTCCCGGTCCTTAGCTCCCTTCTATTGCTCCTTCAATGGCCAACTCCACCTTCAAGCATACACACAATGGACTTCACCTTCTCTCTAAGCCTCTCTTTCAAATATCAGTATATAGAATTATTTTGGGTCTGATTTCCCTCCCAAGGTGTGCATAATTCCTATACCCAATATATATCAAGGGTATTTTATTTAATCAATTTGGTTGCATGTGAGCTGATTGGGAGAGTGGTGCTCAAGTATGCTAAGAGTAGGGTGATGGTGGGGCTAGGGTTCATAGGGGTGATGTGTTGCATGCTTGGCCATTGGCCAATTTGGGAGGCAACTTGGGGCGATGCAGTGTTATATACAAATCTTGGTGTATATACACACAAAGTGGTCTGCAGCCTAGTTGGTAAGTTTTTTGAGAAAATCTCTTTCCACCAGAGGTCAAGGGTTCAATTCCCCTTGACCACCAATTTGGCCATTTTTCACCATTTTGGGCTAAAGCCCTGTTTGGCTGCGCATTAATTCGATTTCAATGTTTCCTTCATAACTTTCATTCCGTAACTCCTTTTTCGATGCGGTTTCTTCCGAGAGTTCCGTATTTCAGTATTCTTCAGTGTCAGAGGTTCCGTGTCATTTATTAATCATTCGGAATTTCCCGGGTTAGCTAATTCGGGTTCTGTTGGTGTTAAAACGACATTATTTTATCGATTTAACCAGCAATTTGGGTTCGGGTATTATACCCTCTTTCTCGAGACATATTTAATTATTTCATCGGCCTATCATGACCGTCGGGATTATGATTAATTCCCTTTACTATTTTGTAAGCCGATATTAATTAATAATTAGATAATTAATCATTAATTATACAGGGTTGGGGTGTTACAGCAACCGCCGCCTTCAGGCCCGGGAGCCTGAGGGCAAGGCAAAACATGGGCGACGGTATCGAATAGCGGTGCGGCCTTGATTTGCGGAAGCGTGAAAACCCTTTTCCTCTCTTTTTTTTTTTAAAAAATCCTTTAAAAACTTTCGCACAGCCGTCCGGTACTGTCGCTCTTCATAGCGGTACACATGAATAATCACATCGGAGCATACTAAAAATTAAAGTCTTATACATGATACATATTCGAATGCCTCAAGGGCTTAAGTACATATGTGGTTGCCTCTTGGGCTTAAATACATAATTGTCCAAAAGTACGACATCAAAATTCAACCAACCATAGGCCCTAATACTTCCCAAAAATATCTCCAGAATCCTAATGGAGCTGCCTATCATTTCTCCCCAAATTGGGCAAGGGTCCACCCATCGTCATCACCTGAAAAATGTTAGGGAATGGGGTGAGCTTCGAGAAGCCCAGTGAGTAATTCTAACATCTGTCATGGGTTTCAATTGGTAGTGGTTTCGCACGTGAGAATTTTGTAAAATACTCACTACCAATTGCTCGTATACTTGGAACATAGAGTACATGCATTCTTTAAACAATGGCTTTGAAACATTAAAGTATTCAAGCTAACTTGTACTTTCGGAATAAAGTATATGAATTTCAAATCATGTAAATATGCATGGTGAAAATGAGGAAAAAGCCTGTTTCCATTTTCAACACACACCTTATCACTTTCATTAATAGAATCCGTTTCGAACCAGATTCCCATTTTACTTTTCGTGGAGATATCTCATATGCCTGGGGGATTAGATCCTGCTACCTGGCATTTATTCGTATCGTAGTTGGGTTCCTAAGAAACCCGATAGAAATCCGTGGTGCTTATGCACAATTTATCTTGCATTTAAAAGCATTTAACCCATAATTCCTTCGTGTGGATGCATTTAAAAGCATTCAAAACATATAGTTCATAATCTCATGATAGGGTATCGAAATATGTGAAACTTGTAATTTCAGGATATATAATAACATTTGAAATCGGAATTTTTTTAAGCATGCTGAAGTATATCTCAAGGAACAGTAGTAAATTATCCAGGAAGCATGTCATAACAGAATATTTAAAACGGAATTGTGTAAAGACAGAATTTGATATTTAAAACATCATTCAAATCCATGGAATTAAATCTCCACTTCAAATGTGAGGTTACTCACCTTGATTCCCCGGGTTTGCACTACTGGTGGGCTTTTCCCTTCCCTTTGTATTTCCTAAGAAAATTATAAAGAACTCGTTAACTTCACATTTACCTTAAATCGTTACCTATTCATGCTCTTTCATTTAATTTTTAGGCCTGACGTATTCTAACTTTCTAGGATTGGTCTTACTAGTCAACTCGTGGTGACTTGATGAGTTTTATTTTTCACGTGACTAAATTTTCAGTACCTATTTTGGTGTTATGGACTTCACCGTTGGGTTTGGAATGTTCGACATAGTCAAAATAGACTATCTTTTAGTTTCGTTTGGGCTTCAGGTACCTTAGGGGTAGTTTGGTCATTTCACGCGTCATATTTTTTTTGAAGTCCCGTCTCGTGAATCGGACCCTACTGTTGATCTCAGAAGGCCCAAGAAAATAAGATTACACTAATAACTTGTCTTATTTGGACATCGGCTACATTAGGGGCAATTTGGTAATTTGTACTTTAACGTATCGTAATTTTTTGGAGTCTCGTCTCGTAAAACGGACAACACCATTGAGTCCGAAACATCCAAAATAGTCAAAATCCACTATTCGTTTACTTTATTCGGACTCCGTTGGACTTATTTATGACCTAGGGGTAATTTGGTCATTTTTATTTAATTAATAAATTAATTAAATAATTTAATTTATTATTTATTAATTTATCAGGGGTATAAATGGAATAAAATTCCAAAATCTGGGCCAGAGTTGAATTCCCTAAAACTGTTGGGGCTGTTTCATAATTTCCAAAAGATTTGAACTGAACCAAAGGGTTCAGTCCTTATGCAATCGAACCGGACCGGTCCAATCCGGTTCTAACCGGTTCAGGGTAATGTGCTGACGTCAGCCCTACAATTTTAATTTTAAAATAACAGTATCTAAACAACACAGTTTTGGTTATGGTTCATATCCGTTTTTATTCGGGTCGGGGCCCGACCCGAAGACCCGATCCAAGACCCGTTACTGTTCATCGTCCCTACCCGTATAGGGCTACTGTTGCCCTAGAATTTTAGAAATTTCTCCTTCGATTTCGTGGGGTTTTGTGCATCCATTTTCACGGGTTCTCATCCTAATCGACTACTGGTAGTCCCATTAATCGTTTAACATCGATTTAGAGCTTCAAATCGAGCTCAATGGCTCTGTTTCAAGGTGGTGCCCGAAACCTGCAACTGGTTTGTAAGGGTTCGTTTTTGGCTCAAATCACTTGGGGCTTCTTGTGTTGTGGCCTACGGGTGATGGGGTTTCGACCCCCATTTTCATAACTTAGTTTGGTTGCGGTTTCGGTGGGGTTGGGTTTGGAGCCCGTGACCTGCAACTCACGGTTTGGGGGTCGAGGTTGAGGTTTTAAGGTCGCGGCCTAGGTTTTTTGTGATCCTAGGGAGGTCTATTTCAGGTCCAAAGCAACCAAAATAGATTTGGTGCAAGTCGAACCAGACCCACCTCAGTTCAGGTCATCCATGGCAGTTTGCTTACAAGTTGGTGGTTTGGGCAGTTCTGATGGTCCAAAAGTTCCAAATCGATCCAGATTTTATGGTTTAGACGTGTTACATGCAATAACAATTCCCAAACAGCAAAACAGAAACTGAAATTTCCCCAAGAGAAATTCAAAGTTTTGGATGGCTTACCTTCAAACAGTGGTCTCCTCACTGGTTTGTGCTTCAAGCAGGACCTTCAACAGTTGGTCTTGATCTCCCCGTGCAGTTCCTTGGCCTCCTCAAGCTCCTTCAATGGCTCACCAAGGTATACAACTTGTGTACCTCACACTCTCTCTCTAGGATTTCTCTCTCTCTCTCACTACTTTCTCTCTCTATAAACAGTATATCAACACTCTCTAAATGGCAGATTTGCATATATGGAGATTGTATATACATATCAAGTCTCCTCTTGATGTTTCATTTCCCCAAATGCATGATTGTATTGCATGCAATTTGGTTGGGAGGGAGGTGTAATCATGGGGTGAGGGGCATGATGGCTAGGGCTTAGGATGATGCATGCTGAGGTGTTGCATGCTTGTCCATTGGCCACTTTGGGGAATGGCCAAATCTGAATGGTATTTAAATATATATCTTTGCACATATATACACAAAAGTGCTCCTAGCCTAGATGGTAAATTTTTGGTAAACCAAATTCTGCCTAGATTGGTCAAGGGATCAAATCCTCTTGGCCACATTTTTTTGGTCCTTTCCCTATTTCGGGCTTAGGCCTTGTTTGGCTGCGCACTAATGCAGTTTCACTATTTCCTACTTAACTTTTATTCTGTAACTTATTTTTCGACGCCGTTTCTTCTGGTCAACTCCTAATTAGGTTAGCTTCTTAATTATTCTTTAAGTTTAGTTCAGATAAATGATTAGTAACTAAGCATTACTTAATCAGGGTCGGGGTGTTACAATCTGCTTCTCCAACCTCATTTGTTTTTGCTCTTGTTTGGCCGCAATCTTCATTTGCTTTAGTTCAAGCTTAGTCTCTAGTCTCAGACTATCTTCATGGATAATGATCTCACGTTTAGCAAGTTTCTTTTGCTCGTTTGTCAAGTTGCTAATGTTGCGTTTCATAAAATTGAAAAATACATAAAAGAAATAAATAATGAATAATATTACTTTTGCGTGATAATAAACCTCATTAACATAATAATGAGATGGAAAGAATTTAAACAACGTAATATGGAGTGATGATACATGGGGAATAAATGAAAAAAATAATAGTAAAAACTTGAATTATAGAAATTAGAAAAAGGTGTAAGGTTTTCTAGTATTCATTTGAACGAATAAGCTATTCATTCGAATGAGCACCAAAAAGTCTATTGCGATTTTTGTCTGATATTCGTTTGACCTTCGTTTGAAACCAAGGGTACTCGTTCGAATAAAGGGCTTGTTCGATCCAACGAACGTGCGACATAACACTTTTAAGTGCAAGCTGAAAAACCATTGTGTGAAAATTTCACTTTCGCTTCTATTTAAAACCCTCTTTAGACAAGAGAAGAAATTGAGGGTTTGATTTTCATGAAGATCTAAGCTTTATCAACACATCATAGCACGAAGACTCATCACCAAGAAGAATCTTATTGATTGAAATCTAGGAATTCCAAGGAATTTTTCAAGAACAAGGGGTAAGTTTTAGGGCTTTCTTTTCTCTTTCAAATTTCTTGTATTTTCTTACTAATCTAGCTTGTTAAGTAAATTAAATGGTGAAAAATCTTTCTTAGGTTCCTTTGGGCAATGATTTAAGCCAAGATCTTGAAATCTCTCTCTACACTTAAGAAATCCACTTTTCTCAAGACCTTGAAGTGGGGATTCTAACCTAGGTTGAGGGTTAGGCGTTTACGGATACATTGAGCATTCTATTAAATTCTATGTCTTGCATTATGGATGTCATTATTCATGTACATATGTGTTATGCTTTGGAAAATGGTAGGAGTGTGAAATGCCATGCATTAAAATGGTCTTGACATGTACATGTTGATGACTAGGGGAAATGTTGAATGTCGTTTATTTATACTAATCTTGCCACATATTTATTGATAATTGGATTTTGATGGCTGTAGGTTGTATGATCATTGTTGTGTTCTTGTAACAATTAATGAGGTGATATGAACCTTGGGTATGTTCGTGAATAAAGTAAAAAATATTGATGAATGATAAAATACAAAAATGGAAATGGAGAATGGGAATGTGGATAATTAATTCCTAGAAAAAGTTGAGGGACAAGAAAGAGTGGCACGTTGTGAGGCCGCATTAGAGACCATAAATATTTTGTGATGGGGATTGTGTCTCCTTTCAGTTGCAAACTGTAACCCTGTGCGGGTGGTAGTATATAGCCAAATAGTTAGTAGCTCGTGAAGTTCTAAGCTTTTCTGGGGGCCATTAGGTGATTTGACAAGGTGAATTTATTTAAGTGAAAGGATTAACGTGAGATTTAAATAGTAATTTAATTTGTATGCAGTTAATTGTAATTATGTGATGATTCTCTCCTTTACTTATTGTTATGTTTTCTTGTGGTTGGGTTAACGGTTTGCATTGTTAGGGGTATGATGAATCATCCATTGATAAGTATGTATGTTGGTTGAACACTTGTATTGACACTTCACATCTCACATGCCTACACTTTGCATCGTCTTAACTTTCCCTATTTTAGAATCTCTATTGGGGTTGTTGTTTTGACCCCTACCAGATGTAGGTAATGAAAATGAGCTAGCGTTTTAATGGCCTGTATAACAACTCGAGCTGATTTTTGGGAATTAATGAACTAATTTAAATGTTAGAGACTATGAGGGCTAAAATAAAAATAATTATGAAAATTGGATCAGAAAAATAATAAAAGCCATAAAATAACACGAGAAAAATGAAAGCCATAAAATAATTAAGGCAAAAGTGTTGGCCACGAGATTTGATTTCGAGACCCAAAAAGTGAAAGCAATTTATATGTAAAAAAAATAAGTCAACGTGGCTGAAGTGCATAGGCGTCACATATTTTATCAAATATAAGTCTAAACTCGAACAAGCCTAAGTGTCGGCGCGCTCAAAATCGGAATGACAGCGTATTGTTGGGTCCCTCATACAATACAATTATTTTAAGTAAAAATATATATAAACATGAGGTGATATATATATATATATATATATATAGACATGTGAGGTGTGTGCTGAATATATATATATATATATATAAGTACAGTTGAAGGTATGTGTGTGAATGTTGTATGTGACACGTGCTGTGAGGGGTGGCTATACATCAATCGACCAAGAGAATGTGTTGTGTTGCATGTGTATATGAAAGTTGGACAGGTGGAATTTGTGTGAAATATTGTGAGGAGTGAGTAAGCAATAGATGTCAACTATAAGGGTCGGTTAAAGAGAAAGGATAGAGAGAGAGAAAGAGAGAGAAAATAAAAGCTAGAAGGAGGGAGACCGAAGAGGGAGAAGGCTAGGAAGAGAAAGTTGGGGTCATGAAATAGGTAAGAAACCTTTCTTTAAGGATCTAAATTGCTATTTTTATTGCAAACTAGAGGTTTTAATGAAGAAATATGAGGAAATAGTGAGGAAAAACCCTAGGAAAACCCAGGCTGCCATTAATAGTAGACCGAAACTAGGTCTGAACCAATTTGGATTAAAGCTTGATTGAGGAATGAGGATTAAAACTAGAGAGGCAAAGGTTCACAGTGCAATAAAAATCAACTAAAATAACGCAAAAAGGAGCTCTAAAACTCAAGTTGCAGGTTTTAGGTAGAAAATCAAATTTTATGATTTTATGCTCAAAAGTGAAAATAAACTATTGAGATTTGATCCCTTGAAGTGCAGAAATCAAATAGAGGGTAGAACGAAAAAAAACAATGAGGAAATATGCATGAAATTAGAAGAAAATCATTTCATTGGAATTTCAGGTCTCGCCGGCAACCCACTAAAATTTTGATATTCGAGAAGTTGTGATAGGTGAAATTAAATATGAAAACCCCCAGAAAATTAGAAGAGAATTTCATTGAGTTTGGCCGGAAATAGCAATTAGAAAAGGTCGCTAGCGTCGGAGACCCACCGGAGAAGAAACACAGTATCGGGTCATCAAGTTAAGGTTTGGTTTAGGTTTCAGGTCAGACCTAACTCACTCGCAAGTTCGGACCCTCAATACTGTGTTGTTTAGTTATGTATCAAGTGGAAGTGGGAGTGTTTTGATTTAGGGTTAGTAAATTGAATTAGGGTTTAATTAGGAATATGGATAGCCTATTTTGGTTTAGTAGTTATTCACTGTTTGGCTATTCCAAAGAGGAATAGTAATTCCTGAAATTCGGATATGATCCAAAAGTTTAGTATTAGAAATTGATCCTGAATTTATGGTTAATTATCAAGGGACCCAAAGATAAATTAATTAAATATTTATTTAATTAAATTAAATAGGGGGCAATTACTAAAATGCCTCTAAGTCAAATGAGTCAAACAGGCTCCGATTAAAGTAAATGAATAGTAATTTTTTATTATTTCGGGCATTCCAAACTCAACGGTGGAGTTTGTTTTAGCAAATGAAGTACCAAAAAAATATGACACGTAAAGCGTAAAATTACGAAAATACCCCTTGGCTTAATGTAAGTTATAAATGAACTAATTAAGATCCGAAAAAGCTTAAATTAATTATATTCAATATTCTAAACTGAATACTAACGTTCCTTTGAGGGAAATAAATCCCAGTAATAAACTAAAAAAAATGGCAAATGCGTCCTTATGACTTAATGAGTTTACCAGAAGTATAAAGATGAAATAAATACTAATTCAAAGTGTTATATATTTTTAATCCATTATTATAGGACCATTCAAATGATGGGAAATGGAAAGAAAACTATGGAAAAGCTATTGTGATAACAGAATAGAAATGCAATGTTAAGAACTCAAAGTAAGTAAACCCGAACTCTATCATGTGTTACTCCTAGCCATGTCACAGTTATTTCTTGTTGTTGCCAGTTTGTACTCTATACATGCCTAATGATATTGATCTCCATGATTTGATACTTGCTCTTATTGTTGACTCGTTGAGATCTTGATTAGTGACATTCTTACTTGATTATATGCCATTTCCATACTAGCTTGTATGCTTTTCCACAAACATGTATGTCGCTTGTGGAAACATGATGATCACGATATTATTGAGTACCTGGAGTTGTGATCTGTCACAATGTCTGTCTGATTCACAGATGCTTGTGGACCTACGGATTGATGTTTGGGAGTGAGCCCCACTCCTAGTCCATGGTGGACATATTATATGTACAGAGCTCTATTATTGGGCGAGGTTGGACTCGAGCACGTAAGGGTGCTGTCAGACCAACAGACCCTGGATATAGTGATTTGGGCGAGGCTGGACCCGAGCACGTAAGGGCGTTGTCAGACCTAGTAGACCCTAAATAAGCACTTATGAGGGTATGCTAGACCCTATATGTATATTAACATCTATTCTGTTATATCATTTATTGATATTCTGATGATGCATTCATGACTCATTGATATACTTGCACGACTATGTTGATGATATACTTCTGATTCATATACTCTTTGTGAGCTTGTTCATGAGTTATCTGTTGATGTGTTATTTGTTGATGACATGCCTGCCTATCCTTGGATTCGGATTCATATTTTGTTATTGCGGCAGCTATATGTTGTTCAGGCCATTTCTTATATTTGATTTTTTGATCTACCATGGGATGTGCCCTTGAGATTTACTCATTGTGATATTATTCTTACTTACTATTGTTCTTATCCTTCTTTTGAACTAACCCTGACCCATGGCAGAGTGAGGAGTTTATTTACTAAGCTAAATTAGCTCACTCCATATTTATATCTATTCTTTTCAGGTAACTCTATAAGAGAAGAAACAAAATGAGGCATCTTGATGGCTACCATGGTGGACCAAGTCTTAAAGATACTTTACAAGTTCTAGATGGGCCAATCACAAGCTCGATAGCTAAGAAGATCAAGGAAGCAATGCAACGATTGGTGCAATCCACAAAAAAATGCTAATTGGGTGATTTTCGTACAGTTTTGACATCGCTTCGGAATCTGGGCATAACTATCTCATCTGAGCTCCGATTGAGATGATTCAAGATGGTATGGAATGCCAAGGAATATTTCTACAACTTTAATGTTTTGAGGTTGCCGAGATTCAGGTTGCATCAAGGTCAAAATTGAGTTTGAAGTTGCTGTACCTACACTGATGACGTTTTTGGCAGCGCGAAAATTTTACTTATTTAGTGGATTTCTGTTAATTAGTTTTAGTCGGTAGTTTAGGATGTTTTGGGCCTGAAAATTTCTAGCCCATATCTTTTATTTAATGTAGGCCTTATTCGGTCCTAGGGTTTCTTAGAATGTTTTAAAAAGAACTTGTAGCCGTATTTGGCAGACAGATGATTATTCAGTAAATTTTTAGGGAGTATTTTCTCTGCGGTTCTTTGAAGAACTATCTAAACTTATTGGGATTTCTGTGGCATTCACCAACGACTTATCAAATGGATTTCCACCACTGTTTGTGGCGTCTTCCTTATACCGAGGTTCTTGTTTCGCACTAAACAATGGGTTAAGGTCATATAAACCGAGGTTCTTGTTTGTCATAAACAACGGGTCGAGGTCTGTCATTTAGATCTGATTGTGGAATGATCTTGGGTTCCTCTTCGTTGTCGGGTCTCGTTTTCTTAGTGGGGTTCACATCACATCTAATGGAGTTAGTGGCAAGCATGTGAACAATATTGATGATGTGAACTCCAAGTCATGATTTGAATGTGTATTCTGTAAGGATGATTAGATAATAGGTAATTGTAATGTTGTATCATAGTTAGAGATGTTAAACTTAAATAGTGAATTATGGTGATTTAAATAGTACTTGTAGATAGTTGAATGATGATTATTGGAGTTAGGTTTATGATTAGATGAATTGCATTTGGTGTAGCTTCCGCATTAAATAAATTTACTGATTTATGATTTACTAATATGATTTATTAGTCTATGCGATTCATTTGATTTTGTACGGCATGTCCGTGTGGCAGTGTAAATCGTTGCCTTTAATCCGTGTAAGGTGGGTTTCGGGTCGCGACGACATGGACTAGAAGGACATTTTCCTTTGGAGTTTTTTGTTGATTTTGGGATGTACCTAAACTCACAACGCTATTTTGGTATTTTTTTATTTAGGGAATGTAAAAAGGGCCCATGGTCCTTATATGTTGATGCGAAGGATCGGAAGCCTCAACAAGATTAGTATTCTTTTGACTTAGAAATAACCATCACAAGATTAATGCACTTTTGGAATTTCTGTATAGAAACCTTGTTGGATTATATGTATGGAATGTGACCGAATATTTGTGTTATGAAAACTCAAGTGAGAATATGCTAATCACAGGGTGGTTTGAGATATACTGGAATTATTTATTTAGTTTGACATTGATTCACAGGGTCACCCACGGGTCCTTGGGGCCCGCCTGGGGCTTGATAAAATGGTATCAGAGTTCGAGGTTTAGAACACTTAGGGACGACGGGTTTGGGTAACACTAGGACACTTGAATAAAATTTAAACACATTATGTAATACCCTGACCCAATTGTAACCGAGAAGACCTTATGTTGCAATGATGAAATAAACGGTGTAAATTTTTAATAGCTTTGAATATATGGACGAATGCTAGGGAAAACGAATAGCGACAATAAAAAATAAAAATAAAATGAGATAAAATAATAATAATAATAATAATAATAATAATAATAATAATAATAATAATAAATTTAAAAGGAAATACAATAAAACTAAAATAAAAAATAAAATAAGAATTTGAAAGAAAGAAAAATAGGAATTTAATATGCGAACAATATATATATGTATATATAGGTGTAAATATATATATATATGTGTGTGAAGGTGTAATATGTATATCAGTTACAATATGTAACTGAAAAGTAAAAGAAAGGTTATGGACGCAGGGGGGTTATGGTCGCAGGAAAAGGAAAGGCCAAAGGGTAGAGAGAGAGAGAGAGAGAGAGAAAGAGAGAAGGAGAGAATGAAGGGGGCGGGTATAAAAAAGAAATGAATGAAGCATGCGTTAGAACTGGAGAAAAAAAAAAGGAAAAGCAAAGAAGACAAAGCAGAGCGGCATTGCGGTGCAAGAAGCATGAAGAAAAAAAAAATAAGAAAGAAGAAGCGGGGCCTAGGAGTAGGAAAGAATAAGGAAGGAGGAAGCAGTGTAGCTGGAGCAGAAGAAAGAAAAAGAATAAGGAAGAAAGAAGTAGCGCAAAAACTAGGAAAGAAAGAAAAAGAAAGAAAAGAACACTTGCGCACTCGCTTGGAACGGTAAGCTGGATCAAATTCAGTTTTTAAATTTAAGCATGAAATATAGATTTTATGATAGGGTCTTTATGAGCATGGAATGAGGATCATTTTAAAAAAAAAATGAAGGAAAACGGGTTAGAAATGAGAGAGAAATCAGCATTTACAGATTTTGGTAATTGAATTGGTTTGAGTGATTTTGAGCATGAAACTTTGTTTAAATCATGGGGAAATTATCCTCTTGGGTACAGGAATTTAATAGGATCAAAATGGGATAAAAACGGTGTAGAAAATGGGGGAAAATGAGAAGAAAAAGGGGCTGGCCGAAAAATCGCACAGCTCCAGGTGGAGCTGCGATTTTCCTTATTTTGGGGGAGATCCGGCACTTCGATTGGAAAACCGAGGGCAGATTTAAGTTGCCCATGACCTGTAGGTTCCAACCCCATTGAAAAACGTAAGAAAATCCATCGCCGGTGAGTCGCTGTTGACGGAAGAGATGACCGGCACTGCGCTTGGGGAGGGTGCTACGCTACTGGGTTTTGTTTCTTGATTTGGGCCAAACTGGGTCGAGTTAGACCGACCCACCCATTCTGAGGGCTGCCCAACACTGTTTCTTTATGGTTTATGTTTTAAATTGGAGATTGGGGTTGTTTGGTTGTGAAGGAGAAGCTATCCATTGTTTGGTAGTGATGTAGAAGAAATGACATTTAAAAATCAACACAGATACTATGAATTCTTTATGATACTATTAAGACGACATATGCCCAAGTGGACTTAATGAATGGAATTCTACAACACCAATACACCTATCCTACCAAACCCAGTGATACTAGGAGACGATTGGAGCATTAAGTTAAATTCTTAGGTTCAGTTGATATCAAAGACTTGGCGTCAGAACAGTTTAGTAATAAGTCATTCATGGGAGATGAGACTGATGTACTAGTAATACCAACGCCCAATTAGACTCGTATATGAATTCTGACCATTGATCTTTTATAGTGAATTGTTTTGGGAGATGATCAGGCTACTTGTACCAGTAGTCTCAGGTAATTTTTTTAGTTGTTTACAAATGCCAATATTGTTAAATGTTAGCTCTATGTATTGATTTATAGTTCCAACAATTACTACTAGCTGAACATAGAAACAAAACTCCTAAGTTATATGTTAACTTGTTCAAATCCTACTAAGAGAATGATTGATGATAGATGTTATGCATGAAACAAGTAGACTACGTAACATAGATATACGAGTATTAGATCGACATATTATTATCTCATAGAATTTTGAAGAATTGATGAGTAAGTGATTTCATGATTGGTAAACTTCAAGAAACAATGATAGATTTAAATGCTAAATTTATGATCTTTAGAATGAACTACATACTGTTATAGATACGAATGATTACTTGATAGACGAGATAGAATGAATGGCAACTCTTGGAAGAGTCATTATCATTGAATGTTATACACTGAGAAATCATTAGAAATGAATGATATACATAGAGTATAAGAGGTATAAATCATAGGTGTACAATTCTTAACTGATCTAAGAAAGAAATTGATGATTTAAAAACAACTAAATGAATTGTGACTGTCAGAAGATGAAAACAAGTTAAGATACTAAAGGTTAACTAGTTTTGGAAAAAGACTACATGTTATAATGAAAGTTGATGATTATTGACTAGTGATCCTTAAGAATCGTAGTGTACTTAAAGATAATTGATGAGAATTCTTGAGATTTGACATTGAAAATACTGAAGGAGGTTTTGATAATTGATATAGACAGATGAACGAAGCTTGAATGGGAGATAGTAGTTATACTAGGAAGGAATCATAGTGATATTGAATTAGTAATCCTTGATGATTGTTCTATCTTATGGAAGCATGCATTTGATATCTATTGAGTTACAGTTTGGCGATTGTTATATATTGAGGGAACTGTTGAGAATTGAATTACTATATCTAGACTAGAGACTTGATGTTTATGATTTGATGATCGTTCTATATTGCGAGAGTTATTGAAAATTGAATTTTTATTTACGGATTATGAACTTCATGTTTATGATTAGATGGTTGTTCTATACTGTGAGAACTTAGTGAGAATTGAAATTTGCGTACCATAATGATTTAAGAAAATGGTTCGTGTTCATTGGAAGATAGAAGGTAACATAGAATTGGAAATATGACGTTCTAGAAAAGCAATGAATTTGACGGTAATATCTAAATGGAATGAAAATACCCTAGAAAGGTAGTAGAACTAATAGTGATGTCTAGACAGAATAGTAACACCTTGAAAGGCAATACATGTGACAAGTAACAATTAATTAAAATACTTATACACTGAAAGGGAAAGGGATGTAACAATGAATTGAGAGATGAAAGATAGTTTGAAAGAACCTAACAGGGATTGACAACAGTTACAGACACCTTTAATGGGAAGTACCATCCTTAGGAAATTAGGAATCAGAGAATTTCTGAGTTTCTAGTACTACGTAAGTGGAAAAAGATACCTTTATACTTACTTATGACCAGTTTATATTTTATGTTATTTTTACACATTCGAATATGTCCCCATATGTTGCTAACTGAATGTAGAAACTGAACACCTAGACTATTGACTCATCGCTTACATAACCGTCAAGGGAATTATCATTGAACCATGTTAGATACAGAACACATGAAATACAGACCAGGGACACAGATACTCTTACACGGTTGAATTGAGGTCAAGGAATAATTCGTTGAGCGGTAGGCTTATTATAGAGGGAATGACACTTTGAAACCGATATGAACTCTATGAGTTCCATATGACACTGTTGGACTGAATATATACCCCAGACATAATAGTAGACTTAATGGATAGAGTTTTAAAACCATGTTTAGGAAATTTCATGATTTTGTTCACCAAATGATGCCTTAAATTTACGGAGAACTAGGAGAACCATAGAAAGGAATTGAGATTCACGTGAGGATTTTGAAATACACTTGAAATTATAAAAAGAGTAGTACAATGATCTGATGTGACTGTAAAACTTGATTATGATGTGACTGTAAAACTTGATTCTCAGTAGAAAATTTTTATCTAGTTAAATGTAAACACCTATTTGAGTTATACCACGATGTTAGTGAAACTACGGGAACCATCGGAAACTGCTAAGTTTAGGGACAAACTTATTTTTAAGGGGGTAAGAATGTAATATCCCAACTTGGGATATGGCATGTATATCGAGGTAAACCCGGTCGAGTAGTGTAACACTAGTTGTAACCGAACTGTTAAAGCTCTATATCATGATAATTTATGGATTTAACGGTAATTGAATGTGAATGGTTTATTTTGTACTGTTAGTGTCGGGCGACACTTGAGCAACCTAGGACCGAGTCTTGTGATACGTGTATGTACGCATTCTCATGCATGTGTACGATTTCATATATGAGTAGGCCAGCTAAAAATAAGGGTATGGATACACTTATAGAAATCAGTAAAAATGTACATATATAAATATATATATATATATATAGGAGTATAAATCATATAAATATACGTATATATATATAAATACATATGGTATGGTATATATTATATATGTGTAGGTATTAAAATGGGAGTAAAAAGAAAGAAAAGAAAGAAAGGGAAATGGAGGGCTGCTATGCAGCATGTGAGGTCATATGAGTGTAATCCACTGTGTGTTTGTGTGTGCTGGTGTCGGCAGTAGGTAGAAAAGGTGTGTGTGTGTGTGTTTGTGAGGTGCGTGTAACATATAATATATAATATATAATATATATGCATATGTATACAAATATCTACCTTTAACAAGAAAAGGAAAATAGAAAAGAAAAGAAAAGGAAGGAAGAAAGAAATTCAAGGAAGGCTGCATCAAGTGGGAAGGAGAGAGAGAGAGAGAGAGAGAGAGAGAAAGGTGGCGATGGAAATTTATATATATATATATATAAATACGTGTTGAGTTAGAGAGAAAAACAAAAAGAAAGAATCATTCGGTAGAAGCTGTATGTGTTGAGAAGAACCAGAAGTTGGAACATAAGAATGGAGGACACTGCAACATGAACAATCAGGAAAATGGTAAGTCAAGTGAAATTCTATTTTAAGAATTTAAAAGCATGAATGGTAGAATTTATTATAGGGTCTTATAGAGTATGTAAAGGGGATTATGTTGCAAGAAAAATCAGTAGAAATGGTGTAGAAATAAGGGAGAAAAGTCAAGTTACATGTTCACATGGATAATTTAGTTTTTGTGAAATTGGGCCTTAATCTTGAATTGAATGATGAGGAACTAATCCTCTTAGGTGCAGAAAAGGATTGGGAAAGAATTGGAGTCAAAATGGTCAATAAATAGTTATGAAATTAAGGAAAACCAGATCACCAAAAAATCGGTTCTTCATATAAAACCCTCTGTTCGAAAGGTTACGGTGGCCTAAATCAAAAACTAACAATGGAAATGAAAAGCTTATGAAAAATGGAAGAAAATCACATTGGAAAAAAGGTAAAAACTGATCAGAAAAAGGGGGGCCGTCGTTGGAGAAGGCGACGGAGCCCTACTGTTCTCCACCAGAAAACCTAGAGATGATGAACAGGAACTTTTTTTTAAACGACACTGTTTGGTGCTTGAATAGACTGAAGTGACGATGTTTTAACTATTCTATTTTTAATATATATATATATATATAATGTAGCCTGTTTGGTTGTGGGGCATAAGGGGTTAATTTGATGTTCACCGTAGGAATAGGATACACTAACCGTGTTTTACCCCACTATCCACCGTTTGGCAACCAAAACATAAGAAAAATAAAAATGGGACTGTTGCCCCCAGGGTTTGATACCCAGACCGCATGCAACAAAGAGGGCTCCTATACCCACTGAGAGGACCACTGTGCCACAATGGCACGTGTCCTAAATACCTCCGAATTAAATAAAATATTAATGTAAATTAAATCAGGAAAAAAATTAAAAGGGCGCAGCCCTAGGAATCGAACCGTGAACCTAGAGTGTAATATCCCGACCTGGGATACCGGGTCACCTGAAACATATTACGAGATTAAGGAAAATTAGTGTAAAGATTTTTACACTCAAAGGGGGGCCAGTCGCTGGAGAAGGCGACGGAGCCCTACTGTTCTCCACCGGGAAAACCTAGAAGATGATGAACATGAACTTTTTTTTAAACGACACCTGTTTGGTGCTTGAATAGACTGAAGTGACGACGTTTTAACTATTCTATTTTTAATATATATATATATATATATATAATGTAGCCTGTTTGGTTGTGGGGCATAAGGGGTTAATTTGATGTTCACCGTAGGAATAGGATACACTAACCGTGTTTTACCCCACTATCCATCGTTTGGCAACCAAAACATAAGAAAAATAAAAATGGGACTGTTGCCCCCAGGGTTTGATACCCAGACCACATGCAACAAAGAGGGCTCCTATACCCACTGAGAGGACCACTGTGCCACAATGGCACATGTGTCCTAAATACCTCCTAATTAAATAAAATATTAATGTAAATTAAATCAGGAAAAAAATTAAAAGGGCGCAGCCCTGGGAATCGAACCATGAACCTAGAGTGTAATATCCCGACCTGGGATACTAGGGTCACCTGGCACGTATTACGAGATTAAGGAAAATTAGTGTAAAGATTTTTACACTCAAGAGAATAATTAATTAATTTAATGATTAATTAATTAAAATGTAAGAAATATTTGTATAATTAATTATAATTAAATATTGTATGTATGTATATAAAGTCAAATATGTATGCAAGTATGTATACAATTAAATTAAAGATAGCTATATATATATATATATATATAGATATATGCCCAAAGTGTGAACAGTATAAGTGTGTGTGTGTGTGTCGGCTGAAGTATGTATATGTGTGTCTCCCAACATGTGTAAGTGTATGTGTATTATATATATATATATATATAATATACCAAATATCTTACACAATTAAATGTAAAGTAGGAATGGGGAAGAGCAAAATTTATGAGATTGGAAAGGGAGTTATTGAGAAGAGAAAGATGCAGGCTAGAAGTAGGGCTACGAATGGAGAAAGGGAAAGAAAGAAATATATATATATATATATATAGAGAGAGAGAGAGAGAGGTCAGTTGCTTCTCTTTAAAAGCAAAGCATGCAAGGCATGCTTGCTTCTTACGAAATAAATCAAGGAAGGGAAACTGAGGAGAATAGATGGAGAATCAGAGCTAAGAAGAAGGAGAAAAACAATGATAAGAGGTGAGAAACACATCAAACCTTAATTTTCTCTCTCTAGGATACTCTGATATATATATATATATATACTCTGATATATATATATATATATATCTCTGCACTGCTGTCTAATTCGAACAGATCCATTAGGGATTCTTTGTAGATTCAAACAAATTTGTACAAACAAGCAGAACTAGTGGATCGAATATGGAAATAGAGACCCGTCTTTCTCTGCACTGCCTCTCACATTTTCTCCATTTTTCTACAGAACTCCAGAAGCTTCAAGTTTCTCCACATTTTTCCACAAGAGCCTACATAGATACACATATACATCTCACGTGCTTCCCCTTCTAGCAGCTTCGGCTGTTCTCCTTTTTTTTTTTTTTTTTCTAACTTCTTCCGATTCTAGTAGCTTCTTCTTAGAAGCTTTCCTTTTATACAATATTATATAATATTTACTTGTATAACTTACTAAATATGTATATATATATAATATATATATATAGTGGCTGTATTTATTATTATTATTATTATTTTTCTTCATATATATATATATTTGGTATATTTATCGTATTTAATATTTTATGAATATTTTATTTCATAAAATATTAAGGTATAAAATTCCAGTAAATTTGACATTAAGCCGGGGTATTTTTTTATCGTGTTTAATACTATAAAATATTAATGAGGCAATGTCAATAAAGTTTGCAGAAATCCGGCTCAATATCATTATTATTTATCTTACCGTCTCTGGGTGCCCGTTCGTGTCTCAAATTATTTTCATAATTAATTCTTCGCATTGGCCTTATTCATTTATCTCAGTACTCGATCGTCTGGGTAAATTATTTTTCGAGCATATTCATTTTATATCTGAAGGCATCAAATCCCGTTATGACTTATCATATTTGGGCTATATTGATTATTATCGTAACATAACCAAATTTTTATTAAATTGGGTGCAGTCTAAGACATGTCAAATTTTTGGGGTATTACATATATTGTATTGCTTAAATGGATTTTCTGGCGAAAGACTACATTTAAGTTGGGTGAGAACTTGTTATTTGTTTATTGTGAACAATGAGTGGGAGTGGTTGACGTGAGTTTTATAAGTTATGATTAAGCAAGTATGCCTACAGATTTGTTAGATTATCAGGTAATGAGAAATGATACCTCGTCTTAGGAGAATTGTATAGGCAAGAATGGTTTGGAAATATGGATATGATTGATCCAGATTATGATGTAACTGAATTTTGATTTCATGCTTAGGATGAATATTGATAAATTCAAGTGATGTGAATCTGAAAGTTAGGAGTTGTAATGATTTCTTTATTGAATTGGAATCAGTTATTTGGTGGTGGACTGTGGAGGTAACCTAGTGATGAATGCTATTGTCTTATCTAGTTCTATAAAATGATCAATGCTAGAAGCGATAAGAATAGTGGGTTGATTTAATGAACTTATGAATGAAGGCCTTGTGAAAATAATGAGTTGTATAAATTAGGCCAAATTAAGATGTGAATTATGAACCTAGTTCTAGCTTAATTTACAAGGTTGATTCCCAAATTATGATTGAATAAAAGGTAAGCATTGATTATTGCTTTAGAGGAAAATTGTATATCAGGTTAAAAGTTAGATGATACGAATTTCTTAAACATGAATCTTATGTTTAAGGTACAAATTGTGTGAATGTACTAGGAGTGAAAATATTGTGGTTGAGGCACTAGAACTTGAGAGCTTGGATTGTTATACGACTCGTAAGTGAATGGTGGTTTTCACTTGTCATTTAGAAATACGTGGGTAAAAGTTATGAATGAGTCTGATTGGTTTGGATTAAGTTATAAATGTTTGCATTGTTTGGATCTGGATAATAAATATTACACTTGGGAGATTTTTCTTTTATTCGAGGACTCGCGATGATTGCTTTGTTCCACCATCATATGTTTCACCAGTTGGGGCAATGAGATACTAACGAGGACCTGTAGAGGTTGCTCGATAGAGATAGCTGACCGCATTCTTTCTTTTGATTTTCGTCTACTTGAAATGTCTAGTTTTGATATTACGTTGAGGATAAACTACTACATAGGGAGAGTGGCTGTGAGTACTCCCGACGCAGATAGCTTTTAATTCACGGGGAATGCAAGGATTTCTTAGTTCCATCTTTGTGTGACTCAAGGAATTGGGGAGGCCATAGTTATTTGTTGGCTAGTTTGATAGCAGATAGAGAGCATGTTACCGCCAGTAGTGGATGAGTTTTCAGATGTCTTTTCCAGATAACTAGACTAGTCTACCGCCAAGATGAGAGATAAAGTTTATAATAGAGCTCATCCCAAGCACTGTGCCTATTTCCATTCCACCTTAACATAGGGCTCCAGCTGAGTTGAGGGAGCATCATTTGGTTGCTAGGCTCTCGAGGTGTAAGTTTTGGCTTCTGGAGGTACAGTTTATAGGCCATGTTGTCTTGGGTAGTGGGGTGGTATTGAGTAGTGCTACCACTAGTTTGGAAAGAGTTTCAAATATCTTTCCAAAAGACTTACCTAATTAAGTATGGCATAATTTGGTGTAATTATAATGCATGGAGTGTGCTTGTATCTATTAGTATGCTAGACTACCCGCTGAAGTGAATAGAATGCTTAATAGGGTGATTATGAGTATAAATTACATAATGTGCTTAACATGTTTATGACTTGAACCGACTTTTGTGTTTTAGAACTAATTAGAAAATGATAAGATGATAAAGACATGGATAGCTGATTTAAAAATATGTGTATATAGTAAGTGTAGAGATCTGAAAAATGAGGAAAAATTTTGCGTTTTTGCAGGTAGGACATTTCATATGCATAGTTTTGTCGGCTTTGTCAGGTAAAGCATTTTTTTTGCATTATCTCACCAAATGACATGTTTAGATGCATATTTGGAGTGTATCATAGAAGGGAAATATGCTTAGAATATTGTGACGTAACCGCTATACGAATTTCAGCAAAAACAGAAATAGTTTCTGAAATTGGACAAAAAGGGCACTCAGGTGACCCGGGTGGAAACGGCTAAAAACCGACCTCAAATGAAAATGTTTCCTTCTGAAAGTTTTCATTTAAAATAATTTTATGAATATTTTCTAAAACAAAATTTTGAATTGAAGTGTTTAGGAATGGGTTGTAGAGTAATGGTTTCCGGGCTCATTAAGGGCAAAATGGTCATTTGCCCTTAACCCTTGGTCCCTCACTATAAATAGGACACTTAGACACACATTTATACAGAATTCATTCTGTATATGCAGCAGGTCACGTTCTTGAGAGAGAGAGAGAGAGAGAGAGAGAGAGAGAGAGAAAAGCCCTAGCTTTTTCAAGTTTCAAGCCTCTGAAACATGCATTTTGAGTGAGATTTTCGCCTGAGCTTCCTTCTGAGAAATTGTTACCCTCCCAAAGATCTATATTCTCACAGAACAGTTTGGCTATCCAGCAAACAAAGCCACCACAGTTTGAGAAAAACTGATTTTAGGTATGGTTTCTTGCTAAGCTAGGAATAGATTTAGTTTTTCCTACCTTATTACATGTTGTTTGACTATTTTTGATGTTTATTTCATGGTAGGAAGTTATCTAAGAGGTGTTACTTTGGAGGACTTAGAGTTAGTAATTTGGGGCTTTATGTATTCTTTGGTTTATTTGATGTTTTGTTGCTATGAGAATGACTTATCTTATCTTTGTATTTGATTGCTATATTTGATGTGTATTTATGTGATATTTACTTGACATCTTGGAAGGGAATTGGTTGTGTATTGTATTAGTCTTTTATGTGATGTTAGTGACTTTGTGAAATTCATTGTGGTTGGTGAAATGGTGACATTGTGGCTTGAAAAAAATATGTTAAGGTGTGTGGTTATGACCTATGTTATGTGAAGCATGGTATGGAAATTTAAAGTTATGAATCATGTGGGGTTTAAAGGCATGACTTGAAAATGCACACCATGTGTTTGATCATTTGTCACATTGAATTTGCATGATGAAATCATGGCATCTTGGTATAGTGTGATTTCTTGGAAATATGGTGTGGGTCAGCACGCGATGCTGGATATTATGAGGGTGTAGATCCTGTGGTGAAAAACCCAAAATTCGGCCGTTGGTACTCTTTTCCATCGGGGACGTACCGAAAAGAAGACATACGAGGCGGTACTCATGCCAGCGGGGAAGGACCGTATCATGAGACTGGGTGTGGCATAGAGTTTGCATGTGTGAGTCATGCATAGTGTGTTTGCATTGCATTAAACAACGGGAAGGAAAATTATATCTTGAAATTGTACACTTGCACATGTCACGTCCTAAATTTGTTGCTAGTATTAGTGAGTTATCATACCAGCAGTTGAGCTGACCCATTCGTGGACAATATATATTTCAGATGAGACACCAGCTGCTTGAGACTTCCTTGAGTGTTGAAGAAAAAGGAAGGCAATGGATTTTGTGGAAGATTTGGCCCTTGGGGGCATGTTTTGAATGTATGGGCATAAGCCCAATTTGTTGTTTTTTTTACTTTTGAGAAATATGTGGACTTGAGCAAATTGTAACTTTAGGCCTTGGGCCATTTGAAAATGTATGAGTTGGAACTCAAATGAATGCGTGATGTTTTATTTAAATGTGTACTAGAGGCTACTTGATATTTGGGAGTTAAATGTGTATTATATGGATGTGTTGGAAATGGAGGATGTAGGTTTAATTTGATGGATTTGTGGCCACTGAATGAGGGTGGATTGTTGATGAATTTATGTTCATATATCTTGTGAAAATTTAGGTGGGAAAACACTTAAAGAACTAACAAAACTATGTCCAAATTTTGGTAGAATCAAGAGAGAAATAGGTGTGGAAATGACCATTTAAAAAGAGTGAAAAAAAATGTCTAAATGGGGGTTTAAGGAACCTTGAACAAGTGGGCTAAAAGTGTGAAGAAAAGAGGGTTTAAAAGACTTGGAAAAAAAATTCAAAAATGGACAAATAGGTTGCAGCCATGAACAGTGCACTGAGAAAAAAAAAAATCAGATTTGGCCTCTTTGCTACAGTGCCCGACAGCCCGCGCCCGCCTAGGCTGCCGCTCGCCTCTCGCGCACACGCCGCCTTGCCAGCGGGCCCCCCCCGCCGCGTGTGCCTGCGCACCAGTACAGTGCCGCGCCGTGCCCTGCTGCCCACCTGCTGTCCCACCACCTTGCGTCACCTTTTGGCCACCTTTTTGAACCATTTTTGGGACACCTTTTGGGCTACATTTGGACATTATTTTGGGCCATGTTTGGCCAATTTTTGGGACATGTTTGAACCCCATTAAGGGCTGTTTTAGGGACTTTTGTAGGCTATGTTTTGGTCATGTTGTGACCTATATTTCAAGGCCATGTTTGGCCATCCACTAGGACCAACTTTGGGCTGATATTTGACTATCTTTTGACCATGTCATAGAACATTTTGAGGTTATCCGAGACATCACTTTGGGGAGAATTTTGGAGATACTTTAAGGCTATTTTAAGGGTCATTTTTAAACATGATTTAAATTGCTTGGGGCGTTAATTGGAACAAGCATTTAAGTTTAATTTTGACCACTTCTTGGACTATACTTTAGGGTATTTTGAGACCCTTTTTGGGCAACCGTTATAGAGCACTTTGAGAAAGGTTTTGAGAACATTTTAAGAACCGTTTTTTTTATATGATTTAAAGTATTTGGGCATTAATTGAGAGGAGTACTTGAGCTATGTTGAGGAACGATTTTGAGTTATATTGAATGTCGAATCTTTACTTAAATTGTGGGAGAAAGTTGAGGAATGATGATGGAGATTTCAATTAAATTTACCGAATTGTCACTTCTTTTCCTTTCTTTTGTTTCGTTCAGTCGCTCCCTGGGTTCGTGGGAATTCGGGGCGTGACAGTAAGTATGCGTTGAGTATATTCTTGTTAGTGTGTACGTACAGATTGTTTTGGTTGGTATAAATGATTATATGATTAACATCTATTTTTTCACGATTGTATAATGTATAATAGTCATGTTATGTATATATGAAGGGTTGCATGAATGTTTCTTGTTATGAGCATATGATGTAGAAATGTATATACTAGGTCATAAACCCATGTGGTTAGGATCATTTGAAATTGTATTATGAATATACTTGAATTGGTAACTAGGTTTTGAGTTACAACTGTATAGGACTGGCCAATCCAACACTATGAAGGGTTATCACCTAGTTATAAACAAGAAAAAGGTAAAAGATACCTAATAAGACGATTTAAGGCAGCAAGGAAAAATGAATTAACTAAGGTGAACTTGCATGAATATGTATTAAATACATGAAGGAAATGCAATGCATCTTTAGTATTTGTCATGGCTTAATTGGTTTGTTATACGTGTTAAGTGTAAGATTTTTTTTCCTTGATATATGTGTAAAGTATGTGGGAATAATTAGGGTATGCTAATCTCTTTGACGTGTGAAACACATATAGTGCATATTTTATTTTTATAACCCCTACGGATTAGGTACGTGTGTGCTTGCATGTTATAATGTATTTTGGAACATGTTTTTGGATAGTGCAAATTTGAAAGCTTGAAAGCTTAAAAAGATGAAGATGGAAAAACTTCTAATGATATGTGGTATGCTTGATTATTGATGAACTGAGACTAGATGCCTACGTCTATATAGTGGACCGAGTGAATTATGAGGTAGACTATGTGCTTGTTGCCTGTGAGATAGACTATGAGCCCAAATATCCATAGGGGTAGATATATACCTAGTTACCTGTAAAGCAGGTTGTGTGCTTAATTATGTATATGTATATTCTTGGACGGATCTTATATTTGGGTGTTGATATTATAGGCTACGTATTAGCTATTGAATGTTGCTTGTCAATTCTATATACGCATGCTAGTTTAGTACCTGTTATAGTACTGCGACTATGATTATTTTTTTTTATATACGACTGATTGTTATTAGATGCATGCATAAAAGAATGTTTGAAGGTGTTTATGTGTAAATGTGCTTTGATACATGTGAGTAAGGATTGAAGTATGTTCATGATTTAAATTGGTGAAGAGTTTCACTAAGAATCTTAATTGTAATAAGACTTTAATTAATGTATTGACTAGAACGATGATGAGTTAGAATAACCTTAGAAGAAATTGAGATATTTCTTTTTACCTTCTCTGATGAATTGTTCTTTTGAACCTAGATGTATTGCTTTAAGTTTCATGATTGGAGTATGTAAACTACATTGTCCTACATCTGAATATTTAGTTAATATATGTAAGTTTGAAATAAATAGGCTAATCTTTATTAATGCATATGACTTAGTCTCGGTTGTATATAGACTAAGGTGGATGATGATGGCTTTACTTTAAAATTATGATATTGATGTCTTATGGATGATTGCGGTACTTGGAGGATATTAGATTATTGAAATACATTGAAGTGCTGGTGATGTATTGAGAACATTGTGATGGATTGCTAGATGATTTCATAGTTTGATTTGAGGTAGGTTAGATGGTCATAGCATGTGTGAGAGACTTTGAGATATCCTTGTGAATAGTGAGAATTTTCCTTTATTTTATTATTATGTTGAATTATGGAGGTGGGTCATGATACTTGGACGGATTTGGAAAATGGGCATTGATGAGCCAACATATTTTGAGGGTTTCATTATGTGTTGTGCCATGTGGAGTGGGCTGTTACAGATGGGATCAGCACCAGACCCTAGCAAGGAGTGTGGAGATAGCTGCGCGCCGCTGCACACCCGCCCAATTAGACGAGGTTCCTTTGGGGGAAGGGGGTAATGGGAAAGGGTAATGTATTCCACATCACCTAGCTAAGGGAGGGGTGAATGATCCATGGGTAAGGCTACATGTCTCCATGTTACAATGCATTTTGAATTGATCTTTTAATATTTTGTCTAAGAGGTATATTTTTAAATTTCGGGATGAAATTTCTTTAAGGGGGGAAGGATGCAGAGATCTAAAAAATGAGGGAAAATTTTTCATTTTTGCCAGGTAGGACATTATTCTTGCACGGTTTTGTCGATAAAGCATTTTCATGCATTATTTCACCGTAAGACATGTTTAGAAGCATATTTGGAGTGCGTCATAGAATAGTAATATGCTTAGAATATTGAAATATACCTGCTGTACGAATTTGATCCAAAACAGAAACAGTTTCAGAAATTGGACCAAAAGGGCATTCGGGTGACCCGGGTGGAAACGGTCAAACTCGGCCATAGGCGAAAATTTATTTTTTAAAAAACTTTCATTTAAAATAATTTTATGAACATTGGTTAAAACAAAATATCAAATTGAGGTGTTTCGGGACGGGTGGTAGAGTAATGGGGTCCCCGGGCTCATTAAGGGCAAAATGGTCATTTTGTCCCTTGCCCTTTGCTCTTCCACTATAAATAGAACACTTAGACCCAATTTTATATAGATTTAATTCTGTATTTACAGCAGCTCACATTCATAGAGAGAGAGAGAAGAGAGAGACAGAGAGAGAGAGAGAAAAGCCCTAGTTCTTCAAGCTTCAAGCCTCCGAAACACACTTTTTGAGTGGGATTTTCGCTGAGGTTCCTTCTGAGAAGTTGTTCCTCTCATTGAGACCTATATTTTCACTAAACAGTTCGGCCATCCAGCTATCACAGCTTCTACAGTTTGAGAAAAACTTATCTAGGTATGATGTAGTGCTAAGCTAGCAATAGGTTTAAGTTTTCTTGTGTTTTTTTCATGTTGATGGACTGTTTAGGAAGTTTATTTGAGGTTACGAAATCACCTAGAAGGTAGTTCCTTTGAAAAGCCTAGAGTTGGTAGTTTAAGGATATATGTGTTTTTGGTGTTGTTTGATAAATTGTTGCTATGATTAAGGTGTGTTCTATTGATAGGATTGTGTTGTTTCATTATTGGCCTATATGCATGTTGACACACCTTGTGGTTTGGACCATGTGAAGGATTTGTGCCTTGGTACTTTATGAAATTTTATGTTCTTTGTGAATCAGTAGAATTGTGAAATTGTGGTTTGAATATGTGTTGATATGTATAGTTATGGCATGTGTTGTGTCACGACCCGAAACCTACCCTACGCCCCTACGCGGAATCTCGAGGACGTGATGCCAGTTGCCACCTTGCTGGTTTTTCCTGTCGTCAATGCGACCAACCAAAGGCAACTTTTGAACTTTACAATGAATTGCATTCTAAATGTAGGGTCAAATCAGTAAAAATTAAAAGCATTTTTAAATTGAAAACTGCAATTCATCCAAACACATCAGAGCACGTCTAGAATCAATCACCAAATATCTCTAGAGTATCAATATACATGCTCCAATGCATCCATTCTATATCAATTAATTACTTAAAGCAGAAGTTACACCAATACCGTTCAGCTAATCAAACTCATCTCCAATGATCAACAATCAGAATGTCTCCAAGTACAATTTAATCATAGTGATCCAACATACTAGGCTAACCTCATCACTAATGATGTAATATTATAATACAAATTGTGAACTTAACCTTCCAGAGTACGTAGTCAACTTGACTTGGAGTTCATCTCGTCAATATAAATCATTTATGCTTCACTGGTTCTGCTAGTTATCTCATTGCATATCATCCCACATAATGTCACCTGAAAAATGTTAGATAAATGGAATGAGCTTAAACAAGCTCAGCAGGTAAATTCCTAGCTTTGCCATGGGTCTGGGTTAGTCCACAAGAATATAGAAGAAAGAGATAAAAAATAACCAATAGCCAACGAGCAACAATTATTGCATAGCGAGTCACCAAGATGCGCAACAATAATGACCCGAGGGTCCAAAAGGCTTATCCCAAAATAAGATACAAGAAGATATTAATAATGAATCCAACAACCGAGATCTAGCCAATCATGATAATCTGCTACCAAAACAAATGCGATAGCCAATCAAAAGTATAACATGCCTGCATAGAATATGATCATCCAACGAGTACCAAAGATATATCATCATCGAGTGAAGTATATCATGGTTGCAATAATACGATCATTCACAGGGCATAGAATATGATCATTCAACGAACACAACAATAAATCATCATCGAGTTCTAATAACCCAGAAATGCGTGAATCACCCGGAGCCTGGCATACCCCATTGGAACGCACATTCAGATTTGCCTCTTTATCCTGGGCTTACTGAATAGCACTAGAGCTCTTATTATCTCAGGTCCCGAAGGACATATAAGACCCCAAAGGGTCTTTCCCCCACACAATCTGTGAATAGATGGGCCATTGTGACTGAGCACAACCCCGGGTACATACCAAATATCATGATCAATAGAATTCTACACGGGATGTACAACCGTACAAAACAACTGATATCACAATCAACGAGTCATGAAGTGTGTGGAATAACAAGATTTCTATTAATCGGATATATCACAAGATCAGGATATGGTATTCATGATAGTGCAATGATGCTCAAGTATCAATGATGAATTTCACAATGATGTAAACAAGCAAGTCAAATCCAACGAATAGGCATAACCGATAACCACAAGTCGATTGGCTTCAAATCAAGTACATCGGGTAGTGATGGAGTACAAATTTGGCAGCATATGAAAATAAGTGTGACTGGCTGGTTAAGAATCACATAACAAAGTTCGGATTTACTTACCTCGGTTTCTTAGTATTGCATTCCCCATTTACAAATACTCTGATAATCTCCAAATACTTTAGGCATATCCTTGCATAGCCTGAATAATAATCATTAATTACAGACATATTAGAATTTATTCATTCATGTCTTATTCATCATCTTAGGAGTCTATCAGATGGCTTAATTAAGTTCATTGGCCTATTACCCACTCATTGTGTTTCAACTTATGTTATTAAATTCCTCAAATAGGCTTAGCAGCTGTCAGAATAATATTTTAAGTTATTTTGACTCTAGTCGTTATCAATTAAGCACTTATTTGACCCTAGGGCAAAATGATAATTTTGTCATTCTCGCTCCGGACCCTATCGTGGTCCTTAGAATATCCCATATATCATATATATAAAGTTTCAAGTCTTTTGGACTTCATTCGGTATCTACTTTCGATCATTGGGACACATCGATCATTTATCATTTTATACGTTGACTGTTTCGGAGTCTTATTTAGCCCCTCAATTTCAATAATTATGCTTATGACAATTTATTAGATCAGATTGACCTTTATTCGGCCTCTACTTTGCACTTACCATGCTCAAGGGTATTTTGGTCATTTTATGTTTTATGAAATTCTGACCCTGATTCGTCATTTAATCATGTGTATGGTTTCATGGGTATCTAGGCTTCTATCGGTATCAATTTCATCCCAATCGGACTTCATTTAGATTTTGTATAGCATTAGGGGCATTTTGATAATTTCACACTTTCACACATCACGTTTTTCGGTACTTCGTTTGCTAGTACGGACTCCATCGTTGAGTCCAGAGTGCCCAACATAATTAAAATGGATTGTCTTTTATTTTTATTTGGCCCTAGGTATCATTAGGGGCAATACAGTCATTTACCATTTACGTGTCTATATTTTTCAGGACTTAATTTCCCAAATTGGACTTCACCGTTGAGTCTGGAATGCTCGAAATAGTAAAAATACACTATTTATTTATTGATTTTGGACTCTGTTTGACTTATTTAGTGTCCAAGGGTAAAATAGTCATTTTACCCATTTAATAAAATATTTAAATAAATTATTTTATTATTTATTTATTTTTCAAGGGCTTAATCAAATTAATTTTTCCAAACTTTGGGCCACAACAGAATTTATAAAAGTTTGGGGGTCAAATCAGGATTCCTAAAAGTTTCGGTTTATTTATTCTTAATTAAGTCTTTGAACCCAAGGGTTTAAGGATGGAAACCCTAGACCGGACCGAGTTCTAATTGAACCGACCGGTCTAAGCTTCTTATTAAACCGGAATCCAATAACCCCTTTAATTTCCCTATCCACGGTCAGGCTAATCCCTTGTTCCCAATTTCAATTTCTTACATTCATGACCAAATGGCCCAAATTAACTTAAACCAAGCAGCAAACGATGTTGTTGGACTAACCCTATTCATGCTCGATCGGGTCCCGAACTGACCCGACCCAAGTCTGGCCCATCAGCAAAACGGACCCTTCTTCCTCACCCGTTTTTCCGGCCACTGTAGCGACGTCATCTCCGGTGCCGTTGCCGGAATCTACAGAGAATTTCTCCTATTTTCTCACATTTTTCATGTCGATCTTTCTCTGTTTTTGCATAGATTTGTTCTTAAAACATTAAGGAATCGTTTGGGATAGTTTTTGGATCTCGAACAGCCTACATTCACATACCCAAATCAGGTTTTCGACCGGATTATCCCTAGCTCTATCATGGTCATTTCTTGAACATTTTACTTGATTCAAAATGCTTTGAGTTCCTGATCATGTCCCCTATTGTGTTCCACGCCCAGAAATGCATTTAACTTGGCGTGGCTTAACTTGCCATGGTAAGGTTCTCTTTGGCAGTTGCGGTTTGCCTAGGGTTTTGGGCTCAATCTTTGTTCCTTATTCAAACTTACAATTCTAAAGCTCATGCATGCTAATTTAAAACTTCCTTGAGTCCAAAAATAGTAAGTAAAACTGAACCTTTTCAGAGAGAGAAAAAAATAAAAGTTGAGTGATTACCTTGTGATGGCCATCCCTCTTTTATCTTTGATCCTCAAGCTTCCTAGTTCTGCTTCCTTCTTTGCATGAAACATGCAATGAGGGTTTCACCTCTTTCCCTTCACAAACTCCTCTCTCTCTCTCTCTCTCTCTCTACATCACTCTCTTTCTCTCTCCAGCTTCTCTCTCTAGCTTCTCACTCTACAGATTTCTACACACAGCTCTAATTGATTTCTCAATCTCAATTGCCCCACGCAACTCATACTTATATATCACACATATTCTATTTTAAAATAATAAACTTTTTTGCATGAAAGATGATTGGGCAATTTGAGAGGTGGAAGGACTATTTGTTGTACATATATACATATTTTGTGCATCATAGGGCATAATATATGGGCAGCCCAAGTGGCTAACTTTTTGGATGTAGGTTTTTTCAATATTTTTGGTCAAGGGTTCAAATCCCCTTGGCCTCACTTTTGCCCCTTTTTCCCATTTTGTGCTTATGCGCTGTTTGGCTGGCACAGTTTTCTATTTTAGCTTTCTCCTTTGTAATTTATTTTCTATTGCTCTTTTTATGAAGCGGTTTCTTCCGGTCACTTCCTATTTCAGTTAGCTTTGACGTGCAAAGGCCTCATGTCGATTATTATTTATTTGTGACCGTCATAGTTTGCTAATTCGAGTTTCCACAGTGTTAAAATGTCACCATTTCACCTAATTAATAGGTAATTAGATTCGAAGTATTACACCCTCCTCTCTTGACGTGTCTAATTATTTTATTGGTCTACTGTGACCGTCGAGAGATTCTCGATTTGCTTATTGATTATTCTTTATGTCGGTTCTAATTAATAATTAGCAGACTAATTATTAATTAATTAGGTTGGGGTGCTACATGTTGCATGAAAGATGTTTTGGAGTTTCAAAGTTATGAATTATGTGGGATAAAATGCATAACTTAAAAAGGGGCACCATGTGTTTGATAAATTGTCACATTGGGGTGCATGAAGAGATCATGGCATTTTGGCATAATGTGATTCCTTGAAAACATGGTGTGGGTTGAGCACGTGGTGCTATGCATTATGAGGGTGTAGATCTTGTGGTGAAAAACCCAAAATTGGCCATTTGGTACTCGCAAGCCAAACGGGATCCGGACCGTGAAGCGAGACATATATTGGTACTTGCATGCCATCGAGGAAGAACCGTGAAGCGAGTCATGGGTGGCATAGAGTTGCATGTGTGTGTCATGCATATTGACTGTCACGACCCAAAATCCACCCTGTGCTGACCTCACGTCTGGACCGCCACCCTTCGTCCTGAGGGCCTTAGAGCAAGGCTCACATAAGCAGCGATATCGAATAGATGTGCAACATGTGGTTTACAGAAGCATGAAAAACTTTTTCTTTTCTTTTCTCATTTTAAAATTTTCACATCCATCCGGTACTTGCCGCTCTTTACATTGCGGTATACATGATCATACATTTAGAGCATAACTAAAAACTTAAAGACTTTATAACATTACATGTCCACTACCCCGAGGGGCTTAATACACACTCTTACACTGTCCACTAATACAAAATGTACTATTAGAGTTCATAGGGTTTCCTAAAAGAAACTACTTAAACATATCTTCCCAAACGGCTAGACTCATCATCATCAACATCAAAATCAAATCTGTCGTGAATCACCTGAAAGGGGGACGGATAAAAATCTGGGTAAGCTAATCTAAGCTTGTGAGTAATTCCTGCACTTGTCATGGGGTTTTCAATTGGTAGTGGTTTAGCACATGAGAGTTTATAAAATACTCACTACTAATTGATCGTACGTTTAGAACACAGAGTATATGCATTCTTAAAATAGATAGCTTTGAGACATTTAAAGTATTCAAGCTAAACATACATTTCTTCAAGTAGAGTATATACACTTCAAAAGCATATAAACATGCATAATAAAAATGAGGGTAAAAACCTGCTTCCATTTTCAAAAGCGTTTGTCATCTTTTCTCTTTAATTAGGTAGAATATGTTTCGAACCAGACTCCTGTTTTACTGCAATGCTACCATGGAGATATCTCATTGCTTGGGGGATTAGATCCTGCTACCGGGCATTTCTTCGTGTCATAGTTGAATCCCAAAGGATTTCAACGTCACATGTGGTGCTTAAGCACCATTTATCTTATAAAACATTTATCACATGGCTTCTTCAATAGATACTTTTCATGAGTATTCAAAACATGTAATATATAACTTCTGCAATAGGACTTCAAATACTTGGAATAATCAAATTCAAAATATTTATGGAAATTAGCGTTTTACTCAGACATGTTAAATATTTCTAAGAAAGGAAATGTATAAAGACATTTACGGGGCATGTCATAACAGAATATTTTAAAACAAGAATCACGTAATTATTGAATTTGATATTCAAATGCTTCACATAATTTGAACTTAAAACTTCTTCAATCCATGGAGTTAAATCTCCACTTCAAATACAGGGTTACTCACCTTATAGGCTAGGCTAGCTCTTAAGAGGTGCCTTCTCTTTCCCTTTCTCTTTTCTTAACCTAAAATAGTTTAGGAGAATCTCATAAACTTCATATACTTTCAAATCAACTTGTGGTTTAAATCTATCCTTAGACTGTGTAGGCCTAACTAAAAAAATCAGCCTAATTATAATTGTACCACATATCTAATTTCTTTACGTACTTTAATGGTAAATAAATATTACCTCCGAAGCCATTAACTCAAGGTTTCAGTGTTTTCTTGTTCCTTAATTTTCGCTTCAGCAAGTTGTGCCTTAGTTGGGGTTCTATACATGAACAGCCTAACTGAAACGATTTCACATGTCTTAACGATCCGAATTTTTCGGGCAATCACCTTTTGTTGCCATAATAAATCTTCCATAAAAGCATTCCTGTGTTTTATCCATATTGATTACTTGAGCCTTAATCTATAACACAATTTAACGTGTTAGAAATTAACTTTCATTAAAAAAATTTACTCTTCTGGTAGCTCCATTAACTTTAAGTGTGATTTATTTACTTCACATGTTTACGTGTTGTGTCTTTCCGTATTTTACTTCAAAATACGGGCCTTAGTTTAGTACCTCGGTAATGTTCTAGTTTATAGTCACCTGACTGATGCTATTCATCAAATTTTATATCCCTTTATTTTAGACACTTCTTTTGGTTGAATAGACTCTACCATTGAGTCCGGAATGTCGAAGAAAGTCAATTTAGGCTTTCGCGGAACTCCGTTTGGGTTTGATAGCAGTAGCGGCATTTTGGTCATTTTAGCATTTTTACGAGTCTTTAATTTTTCGGGACTTTGTCTCGTGACATGGACCTCACCATTGGATTCAGAAGGTCCAAGATAGTAAAAATACACTAATAACTTGTCCAATTTGGACACCGGACATTTCGTGACTATTTAATTTAATTAATTAATTAAATTAAATTAAATCTATCAAGTATTATATATATATATATATATATATTTTGGTTGCATAATAGGTCGGATGCGAAATGGGTGGCACGCTGGCCAGCGTGTCACCTCCCCTCTAAAATGGTCCTAGTTCGAATCTCCCCAAGTGCGAATGCACCTTTTATTTTTCTAAATTTATTATATTATATATATATATATATATTCATGCCACAATACACTACACGCGTGCGCGTGGCCGAGTGGAAAGGGAGGGAGTTTAGGCGCGTGGGGTCAGGGGTTCGAACCCCAGGGCTTATGCCATTTCATTTTTTTCCTATTTTCTTGAAACCAAATGGTGGACAAAGGCCTTATCCAGTGGATAGGCTATCTCAGTCGCGCCTAGGATATTGAATTGGACCAATATACGCGTAACCAAACAAGATAAATCAGGGTTTTAAAACCCTTAAACAAAACGTTGTCGTTTCATTTATGCGGTGGCCCTCTACGATTATAACACGTGTCCGAGCCAACTCTCTGAGTCCAACCGAGCCACTCGAGTTGACTCATCGTCTTCCCCTACTGCCTAAATCATGGCTGCCCTAATTTCTGTAGATATTCTTTTGAAATTTCGTAAAGTTTAGATTAAGGGATCCTCACTGTTTTCTTTGTAAATCATTTATGGGTCATTAAGGAACATTTTAGCATTCGTTTTAAGGTTCGAATTGATCTCACAAGTTCGGGCAGAGGGTTGATAACTCAACCTGCAACTCGTTCGTATACATTCATTTTTGAGCCAAAATCGTTGGGGTTTGTTCTGTCGTGATCCTTATATCATAGGGTTTCATTCTTCATTCTCAAAAGTGGGTTTTATACTAAGTTTGAGAGGTTGGGTTTCAAACCCGAAACCTGCAACTCATTTTCTCATGGTCATTACTTAAGCTATTTGATCGCGGTCATAGGTTTTTGAAACACCCATAGGGTCTACTTGAAACCTCACTACACCAAACTTGGTTGGGTTACCATGAGTTCAAAACTGCTTCAAGCAAGGTCCTCCCATGGCTATTCCTTCTGGGTCTCATGTTCTTGGTTATTTTCATAGTAAATTTTCATGCTTGTTCTTGTTTAAACATGTTACAAATATCATATATACAAAATCAAGGCTTAAAACAGTTCATACGTAGGAAAAATTCTAGAAAGAGAAATTGTTGGGTTTTGATGTTTTTACCTCGAAGGTGGTATTCCTCTCCTTTTCCTTCTAATTTTCTCCCTTCTTCTTCTCAGAACTCTCTCTCTCTCTCTCTCTCTCTCTCTCTCTCTCTCTCTGTGTATGACTAAATTCTCAGTGTGGGTGTGTATACAATATGTATATATGTATATAGGTGCATACATGATCATTGCAATTTCTTATTTTCCCCACCAACTAGGTTAACTTGTGGCAACATTTCTAATGAGTGCTTCTACTCCACTGTTTTGGGGCAGGCCATCAATTGGCCATGTGTGTGTGTGTTTGTTTTGTATATATATATATATATATACACACACATATATATACACATAATATAACTCACACACAACTATATATATATATATACACATAATATAACTCACACACACCAACACACTTGGAGACACACACACACACTTCTCAGCCGACACACACACACAATTACACCTTAGATATTTGCATGTTTTTATATACTATATATAGATATATTTAATTATTCTAATACACATCTATGTATATACTTACACATATATATATATATACTTGGCCATGTACCACACACAATACACCTTTAGTGTGTGTATGTGTGTGTCATCATATTTTCTATTACTTATAACTAATAATTAATTTCTGATATTTAAATTAATTAATTATGTTAAATTAATTAATTATTCTCTTAAGTGTAAAAATCTTTACACTAATTTTTCATAACCTCGTAATGCGTGCCATATGACCCGATATCTTTGGGTCGGGGTATTACATTGACATTGCATGGCATTGGGGGATTATGAGATTATAACTTTTAAAATGTACACTTGTACATGCCACGCCCTTAAACTTGTTCCTAGTCTTAGCATTATGTTATACCAGCAGTTGAGCTGACCCATTCGTGAGATATCATTTTTCAGATGAGGCCTCGAGTACTTGAGACTTGTTTAAGTCTTGAAAGATGGTAAGAAATGGATCATGTTGAAGATTTGGCCCTTGGGACATGTTTTTGTGTGTATGGGCATAAGCCCAAATTTATTTGTATTTAAACTTGGACAATTAATGGACAATAGGCCTTGGGCCATTTTGCAATGTATGGGTTAAGACCCAAAGGATATATATATATATATATATATATATATATATGATGTTTTTATTTAATGAGCAGTATTCATGTATGTTGAGATAACTAGATTCAAAGGTTGATAAAGAGAGATCCATGTTTAAATTTGATGAATTGTGGCCAGCGAGTGAGGGTGGGTTGTTTACCTATTTATATATAAGGATCTTGTGAAAAATTAGGTGGGTAAACACTTGGAAAAACAAAGGAGGTCATGTCCAATTTTTTTGAAAATAAAGCATTAGATAAGTGTGTAAAACACCATTCAAATGAAAGAAATAAATGCCCAAAATGAGGGTTTAGAAACCTTGAAAAAGTGGGCTAAAAATGGGGGAAAAGTGGGCTTGAAAAACTTGAAAAAAAATCAGAAATAAGAAAAATTAGGTTGCAGCCGGAACAGTAATTCTGCAGAAAAACTGGAAAACTGCTCTCTGTCGCTACAGTAAAAATGCAGAGAAGCAACCCAGCCACCGCAACCCCCGCACGCCCTGCGCACGCCCATCCCGTACTCGTGCTGCCTGCCTGCCTGCGCGCCCAGCCCCTTGCCTGCTGCTACCTGTTGTCCAGCCTATGTGCACCTGCCTTGATAGCCATCTAACACCCACCTTCCAGCCACATTTTCGAGCCATTTTTGGGACACCTTTTGAGCTATATTGGGGCACCATTTTGGGCCATACTTTACCAATTTTTAGACAATGTTTGGTCACTACTTATGGCTATGTTTGATCACTAAATTGGGCTACTTTTGGCCACTTTTCTAAGCCATGTTGGGCCACATACTTGGACCATTTTAGGTGGACTTCTTAAACTATTTTTGGACTATACCTTAGGGTATTTTGAGACCCATTTGGGCCATCATTCCAAGGTATTTTTAGAAATACTTTGAGACTATTTTTGGGAGCTATCTTTGAATATGACTTAACCTAATTTGAACATTTATCGGGTGAGATAATTGAGTAACCTTGGGAGACTATTTTAGTCATGTTAAATTGCAAGTGTTTAATTTTAAATTTTGGAAAAAACTTGAGGAAATAATAAGGGAGATTCAATTGAGTTTACTTAATTATCATTTATTGGTTTCTTTTAAATTTTCGTTAACTCGCGCCTCGGGTTCGCGAAAATCTGGGGCGTGATAGCTTTAAATGCTTTGTGTTACATGGTTTGAAGATTTATGTATCCTGTATTTGATGAAATAAATGCCTAGCCTGAATGCCTTGAATGCTTCATGCTATCTGTTTTAAGATTCCTGTATTTTGTATCTAAAGTGTACGAGTAATTGGTAATGACTATTTTATGAACTCTCTTATTCCTAACCCACTACCAGTTGAAAACTCATGAAAAGTACTAGAATTACTCAAGAGCTTTTCATAAAGCTCACATAGATTTGTTACCCATGACTCTTTCAAGTAACGAAAATGATTGGGAGCCTTTCCCATACTAAAGAAGGGCATCGGGAGCTCCGCATTTAAATTAGCATTTTTGGGAATGTCAGGACCAATAGTTGGTCAATCTTTTGTAGCATTCTATTTTGGACAAATTATGTAATTAAGTCCCTCAGGAAAATGACCATGTAATATGTTTAACTTTTAAAAATTTAGCAAGCTTTGTATATATGTTATTAGTACCGTTCTGAAGAGTGATAGTGCCGGGCGGATGTGCAGAAAGAAAAAAAAAAAAAAGTTTTCACGCTTTCGCAAATTATATTCAAGGTCGCACCACCGTCCGACACTGTCACTTTTGGTCCACTGGTTGGCCCCCAAGCTGAAAGGTGGCAATGGTGTCCACGTAATCCACATAGGTTGGGTTGCGGGTCGTGACACCTAATGTAAGCCTACTATAATAAAAAATTCACTTGTTTCTCTAACAATTGTCCATACGATAGTTAAAATCCCATCATATATATCTTCTATCGTTTCAATATATCGTTTTATAACTCATTTCTTTTTTTAAACATATTAGATGTCGAGAAACCCTATCATAAGTTTTCTCTAAATTGATAAATACCATATAGAGATCTTTCTTCTTTTCTCTGAATCTTTCCATCAGTCTTCTTAATAAGTAAATAGTTTTTATTATTGATCTTCCTAGTATAAACCCAAATTGATTCTCTGATACAGTTGTCTCAAGTCTATATCGGTGTTCTATAAATCTCCCAAAGTTTCATAGTTTGACTCCCTATTTTAATGCCACGATAATTTAATTTTGGATAACCTATTTACTTTTATATATAATTACTAAAATGCATTTTTGCCATTCATCAGGAGTTTTCTTATTTATTATGATCTTATTAAATAAATTAGCTAACCAAGACACCTACCTCCCCTAAACACTTCCAAACCTTTACAGGAATCCCATTTGGCCCTAATGCCTTTCCAGTTTTCATCTTTCTTAAATCACTTTTTTTTTTTTTATCTCAAACATTCTAATCCTACTAAAAAATGTGTCCTCTCTATTACGCCTAGAATTATTTATACTTAAGTTTTCTACATAGTTTTCATTTAATAATTTCTCAAAATAACTTTTCCATATATCTTTAATTTTATTATCATTCATCAAGACTCTTGAATCTTCACTCTTTATACACTTAATATTATTAAAATCATTGGTTTTCCTATCCCTTAACTTAGCATGTTTGTATATATTCTTCTCTTTATCTTTTGTACTCAATTTGAAATAAAAATCATCGTATGCCCTTTGTTTAGCATCTCTTGCAACTTTCTTTACTTCCTTGAATTTTTATATTCTTCCTAACTTGTTTCATTTGTAACTTTTTGTCAAGTTCTATAGCACTCATGTTTTACTTTTACTAGTTCTTGGACTTCCTCACTCCACCACCAAGTTCTCTTATATAGGGGTCTTGTCACGACCCGAAACCCACCCTATGCGGATCTCGTGTCGCGGGGCCGACCCTAAGGCCGTCCCTATTTTTTCCATTCCTGTATCATAGTACTAATATGCAATGTACTAAAAATTTAAAACAATAATCAACGGAAGTCTTTTAATACAACGATCAGCGGAAGTCTTTCAATACAACGATCAGCGGAAGTCTTTTCAATATATAATGTGGTTTACAACTGTTAATACAAAACTAACAGAACTAGCACCCGTGCGTGGTGAATACATGGGAGAACTAAAACATAAACTGGTACAGTTCCTCAAAATTTCCTATTACGCTCTCAGACTCCTACTAGGGTCTTGCAGCGTCACTACCTGAAAGGTGGTAAGTAAGGTGGATCAAGCTACAAAAGCTCAGCAAGTAAATACAGATCTCTGTCACTAGTATTGGTGATCAAAAGAATATGAATCCATGAACAAGAATATAATAGCCAATCATAAGAAGTACGATGCTGCGATAGTTAATGAGAATAGTTGCCATGATGGCCAATGAATAATGGGGTCACAATATACAATCAGGAGTAATGGATATAACATCAACATGAAACTCTCAACAAGAATGTATCAACATAAGTGTACTGCCACAATAAATCGATCACAATCAAGTCAATAAGAAAGTTCTCTCAATATAAGACAATCATAGGGAACAATACCATTTAATACCATAACAATCCATAATAGATGCTTATAATCTGTAGTAGGATATGGCATTCCCTCTGTATTTTGAGGCCCGGCATACCTCCAATAAACTCACATCTTGTGCCACACGTTCGTTCACGGACTTGACCCATAGGTCATCATTGTCACAGAAGCATCGGATGGATATTGTGACTGAGCACGAATCCGGCATTCATAAACATAACGTGATCATAAGTGATTCTGTAAGAGTATAAAATAGAATATCATATATATAGTGAAAACATAACAGTAGGCCTTTCAAGGCATGGTTCAATATGATAACAATGATATAACAGTCAATAAATGTCCACAAGATAGAACAATATCACATTATGGAAAAATAATAACATCAGGTACGTTCAAGAGTACTAGTTAGGCAGTAATGAATAAACTTGGCTTTGGAAACACCACATGGAAGAGAAAGTGAATTTACTTACCTCTAAATGCAGTCCTAGGTCAGTATTCCGTGAGTTTGCCTTTCCCTTTTGAGTTCCCTATGTGTCAATAGATCCGTCTCAGAATTAATGCTATTCATCAAATTTTATGCCTTGCTATCATAAGTATCTCTAATATTAATTTAGACTCTACCATTGAGTCCGAAATGCTGAAGAAAGTCGATTTAGGCCTTCGTAAAATTCCATTTGGGTTCGGGTAGCAATAGGGGTATTTTGGTCATTTAGTGTTTCTACAGGTCTTTATTTTTCAAGACCTCGTATCGTGACACGGATCTCACCATTGGACTCAGAAGGTCCAAAATAGTAAAAATACACTATTAACTTGTTTAATTTGGACATTGGCTATTTCGTCATTATTTAATTTAATTAATTTAATTTAATATAATTCATATATAATATATATATATATATATATATATTTGTGCACATTAAGACAGCACAGGCGTGCCTGTCAATTGGTTAGGGTTAAGGCTTCATCCACTAGGTCCTTGAATCGAATCTTATAGGGCGCAGTCCCTTTTCATTTTATATATTAGTTACATATTATATATATTGTTGTGCGAATTAGTTGACACAGGCTTGCCTGTCAACCTGCTTACATGCGCTTCAGTCTTACCCTTGGTCCTTAGTTCGATTCGTAAGGGTAGCAGCCTTTGCATATTTTTTCTCACCCTTTGTAAACCAAAATAGTGGCTAAGCCACTTATCCGCGTATAAGCTATCCCTGATCGCATTTCCTCAATTTGAATTCAAAATGCCTAGAACCAAACAGCCTCCTTCCCCGTTTAAATTTAAAATCCCTAAACTTAAATGACACAGTTTCAAGGCTATATGCCCCAACACGGTGTCGTTTCACACCCACTGTTCATCATCTCCCCCGTTAATCCGGTGAAGGCTCAGTAGGGTTCCGTCACCTTCTCCGGTGATGGCAACCTAGTTCTGATCGTTTCTTCACCAAATCCAATGCAGTTCCCTTCCATTTCTCATTTAGAATCCATATCTAATCTTAGTTTTTTGTATAGGTAACCCTAACTGTTCGAATATAGGTTTTACTGTGAGAACGCGATTTTTCGGTGGACTGTTCCTTTGAAGTTTCGTGCCTATTTCGTGACTGTTTCCACCCATTCTCTTCCCTAATCATCTTCTGCACTATCAAGGGTTAATTCTACCCCATAAAAATAGAGTTTGATGCATAAGATGTTAAGAACCCGAATTATTCATAGGACCTGCAACTGCCCTTTTCTAGCTCGTTACTAAACCAATTTGAGTGATTCTTTTTGTAAAATTTTCCTTATTCCATGCTTGTTCGAACCCTACTATTAAAATTAAACGAATATGCTTAAATCATGAAAACTGAAACTGAAATTTCACTCACCGTGTGAGCTTTTGGCTCTCAGTTTCCCCCTCTTTTTCTTTTTGTTTCTTCTTTTTCTTCACTTTAGAGTATCAGGATTCCTCTCAACTTCTTGGTTTCCTTCTTTCTTTTTCTGATTTCTCTCAAAATCTCTTCTGTATTTATAGGCATAAACTCTCCCAGTTGCCCCACTCTGACGCCCACCTTTTCTCTCTCTTCCTACCTTCCTTGCAGTCATCCTTGACTGCTTTACCACCGCCTCTCATCTCTCTTCTTCCACATCCATTTGACACACACACACACACACACATATATATATATATATATACATAATGCACATCACATGCCTTTCTTGTGTCGGCAGCCTACACACACTAAACACACACACTTAGTCATACATTGCACACTGTCATGCAGCCCCCTTTCCTCCCCTTTTCCTTTACTTTTTCCTTTGTATTTTATTTCAAAATACCTATATATACATTATACAATACCTTATACATATACATACATATACATAAATTATACCTTATTTATTCATATATATACATATATATACATATATATACATATATACCTATTTCTAATTATATATACATACACTCATATCAAAAGGGCTGCGCATGCATGCAAGCGTACACATGCATGAAAATGCATATGTGCACGTATTACGAGGCTCAGTCCTGGGTTGCTCGAGTGTTGCCCGACACTGGCTATACAAAACAAACCATTGATATTCTAAAATCGTACAGTTCCATAAAATTTCATGATATAGAGCTTAAACAGCTCGGGTTACAACTGGTGTTACACTACTCATCCGGGTCTACCTCGATTTACGTGCCATATCCCAGGTTGGGATATTACAAGTCCTATTCTTTTTTTTCCCCAAGAATCATTTTTGGTACTTTTTTAATGCATGTTGTCATCCAGTTTCACATTACATTAATTCCATCGTCTAAGTTCCATGGTATTTCTTTTAACATTTTACTTTTAAATAGCTCTACTCTATCTTCTTTTAAATTCCACCATCTAATTCTTGATTTTTTAATCTCTTTATTCTTTTATACATGTCTAATATCATCAACCTACGTTGTGTGGTTAGGCTTTCTCTAGTTAAGTATCCATCTCTTTTTTGAAATAATATATCTATTATTTGAAAATCATATACTACTGCAAAATATAGTAGTGCCTCCCCAACATCATTCTTAACTCCAAAACTGTGACCCCCCTGTACCATTCATATCCTTCGTGATCTTTTTCTACATGCCCATAAAGTCACCTCCTACAAATATCTTTTCACTTATAGGTATACTTTGAATTAATTCATTCATGTCTTCCCAGAATTGGACGTTAATGTGTTCATCTAATACTATTTGGGGTGCATAAGCACTAATTATATTATCTCTCAAAACAAGTTTTATAAGTACTATCCTCTCCCCTTTTCTAATAATAGTTACAACTTCTTCTTTGAGATCCTTATCTACTATTATCCCTACACTATTTTTATGCCCATTTTTTCCAGCATAATAAAGTTTATAGTTATATCCAGTCTTTTCAATTTGTTCTAGATTTCTCTCATATCCATTTAGTTTCTTGTAAGCATTTTGTATTCACCTTCCTCCTAATCATAGTATCTACTAGCTCCATTCCTTTTCCTGTTAATACTCCTATATTTCAAGTTGCTAATCTAAGTCTATTATTTTTATTATTTTAGAAAAACTTCTTTACCCACGCTCATCCATCAAGATGCAACCCTTGCCCACTTTTCATTGCCCCTAGGCACCGATGCGACGCCCTTTGTCAATTTTTTGAAGCATCTAGTAGTTGATGCAACACATTGCTCAAGGCAAATGCTCTACTTTTTTGCTTCAATAAGCACAAAAATAAAAACAAAAATTAGAAAAATTAGAAGTAGCGTATCAAATGAAAATTTGTTTTTTTTTTATTTTTAAGTAAAAAAAATTAAAAAATTACTTTTTTACTTACTAAAGTGCGTCAAGAAAATTTTATTCAACTGGTACCTAAAGTTTTTGGAAAATATGTATTTGGAAAATCATTGCCTAAAAATTTATTTTTTATTTAAAAATAAGAGGTAAAAGTAAAATGTGTATTCGACAAATCATCTCCTAAAAGCAAAATCAATCAAATATTGCTTCTGATTTTTTGCTTATTTAAGAAAAAATAAAAAATACTTAAAAAAGTATTATAAAACGATACCTATATATCTTTCTTCTCCAAATCTGGAAAGTGTTTGTGGTGACTTCGTTTGCACATGTGCAGTTGATTTGTATAGTATAAGAGTTGTGTCGCAACACTTCATGTAATGTCTAACAATGAAAGAATTCCAAGTTTTTTTTTTTTTTTTTTATCTACACCCTTCAATTCTTAATAATTTTTCTATTGGTTTATTATATTTTTGTACTTATAATTTTATATGAATTTTAAATAAAGTCATCTATTTTTAATTGAAATAATTAAGTTTCTTAATTCATAAATATATTTCAGTTTAGTTCAAAATGTTTACAACTGTCCAAAATTGCCTTGTAAATTGTAATGTAACCGATATAAAAGTGACACCATTATACTAAAAAATTAGTGGACATTAAAAGCCTATGTAATATTTTCAGATGGATATTTTTAGTAAAATGGGCATCATTTTCTCTTTCTAGGGTATTATAGTAATTTTGATATTTTTCTATCACATGAGATCATTTTTGTCATTTTACACTTTTCAATGGTGTTCTCATTATTCATGCCATCATGTGAAGAAATTCAGTGGTTATCAACTATTCAATTATGGATTGTTAAGGTGAAATTTTTTATCAAACTCACGTTGTTTGGGTTTGATTTAACAAAAATCATACACGTTTTTACTTATTTACCAAACATGTTGTCACATCCCCCCATACCCACCCTGTGCGGATTTGGGGCATGCGACCGACCAGTTAGGCACCCATCGGTTTTTTTTTTTTTTTAAATTAAATGCCGACGGTAATCCTAACCACAGGCCATTCACCGGTAACATCCAAGTACAATGCATTCAATTCATATAAGTATGCAGCGGAAATGAAAGAATGCATAACACCTTGGCAGAGCCATTAATACATCCATAGTTATCTACTACATCATTGTTCTACAAAAATAAGAGTCTTAGGTTTCAGATACATCACGTTCAGAAATAGGGATTTAGTACAAAAATGACTAGATCATAAGGTTCTTCAAAATAATTCCTCCGGGTCTCCAACCCGCTAATCCTGATTGCTGGGTCCCTCACCTGAAAAATGTTAGGGAATGGGGTGAGCTTTAAAAAGCCCAGTGAGTAACACGGGTCCCCTGTCATGGGTTTTAAACCATTGTTGTTTATAAAGCATGTGAGTGAGTCAGGCATTTCTGAGAAGGCAATTAAATACGTTCATTTGAAACAGTATTAAAAATCAGAGAACAGTTAAGACATCAGGGTAACAGAACAGATCAGTTGAAACATCAGAGTAACAGAACAGATCAGTAATGAGCAGAGCAGAACAGTATAACAGAATAAACAGTACAGTATGCACAGATTAAACAGTGTAGTATGCTTATATAGTGCTCAAGACTGAGGTGGTACCAAGAATCAGTTGTTCTTTTCAGAACCAGTTAAAAAAACAGTGATCGGTTTATTTCAGAACAGAACAAAGAAGCCAGACAGAGTAAAATCATGCATTTGAGTAAGAGCATAAAATCAGTGTATCAGATAAAACAGTACAGTACAGTATTATAAAATACAGTAACTAGACAGTGTACTTATACACCAATTCAGGAGTCAGGGTTACTCACCTTGTGCGGTAATGGAACTTAACTGAGAAGCCTTTCTCTTCTTTCTATCCTTCTTTATCCTAGAAAATTTATGAACATTTCATAAATCTCACACGAAATTTAACTTGATTCCATTTGAATTCAAAATTCAACCTGAGTTAGACTATCTTGCTGTCTATGTGTTTTCATGATAACTGAAAATTACCTTTGTATCCATTCTTTCAGGGTTTCAGTGTCTTCTTGTTTTTTTTTTTTAACTTAGCTTCTGCAATCCTTGTCTTGGTGGGCATTTTGTACATCAAAGGCCGGACAGAAACTACCTCGGTTGTTTTGGCTATCCTTATATTCCGTTCAATCATCTTTTGTTGCCATAATAGTTCTCTCATGAACTCCTGCTGTTTCTTGTCAACCGCTCTTTCGGCTTTAGTCATGATAGTGAACTTCTTTGGTTCCTTATCCTTTCCTTCTATGATAGTCTTGAGTTTTTTTTTTTTATCCTATAACATAATCCCAAGATGTCAGGATATGTACCACCTCTAGGTAGTTCGGTCATTTAGTCATGTGTATAGACATGGAATTATCTAAGTTTTCATTGGGATAATTTTCAGCTCATTCGGATATTGTTTAGACTTAATACAGGGCTAGGGGTATTTTGGTCATTTCACAGTTGTGAAGTCTTGACTTCGATTCGTCATCTGATCATGTGTGCAGCCTTACAGGTATCAGGGTTTCTATTGGTTTCAGTTTCGTCTCAATCGGACTTCATTTGGGCTTCAAACAGTGTTAGGGGCATTTTGGTAATTTCATGCATCATATTTTTCGGTACTTTATTTGTTAGTACGGACCTCAGCGTTGAGTCTGGAATATCCGACATAGTCAAAATGGACTATCTTTTAGTGTAATTCAGTCCTAAGTGTCACTAGGGGCAGTACAGTCATTTTCCCTTTTCGGGTCTGTATTTTTTGGGACTTAATTTCCCAAATCGGACTCTGCCATTGAGTCCAGAATGCTTGAAATAGTGAAAATACACTATTCATTTGATTTATTCGGACTCCATTTGACTTATTTATGACCTAGGGGTAATTTGGTCATTTTTATTTAATTAATAAATTAATTAAATAATTTAATTTATTATTTATTAATTTATCAGGGGTATAAATGGAATAAAATATCAAAAACTGGGCTAGAGTGGAATTTCCCAAAACTGTTGGGGCCGTTTTGTAATATTTCAAAATATTTAAACTGAACCAAAGGGTTCAGTCCGTATGCAACTAAACCAGACTGGTCCAGTCCGCTTTTAACCGGTTCAAGGTACTGTGCTAACTGTTAGGATGACGTCAGCCCTAAAATTAAAAATTTAAAAATCAGTTAACAAAACGACGCAGTTTTGGTTTATGGGTTTTATCCGTTTCTTATTCGAGTCGGGGCCCGACCCGAAGACCCGATCCATGCCCAACACTATTCATCGTCTCCACCAGTCTAGGGCTACTGTTGCCCTAGAAAATTGTAGAATTTTCTCCCTCGATTTCGTGGAGTTTTAGGTTCTGTTTTCAACAGGTTTCGTTCCTAAACGACTTCTGGGAGTAAAGCCAACCTTTTGGCATTAGTTTCAAGCTTCAAATTCAACAATGGTGGCCTGTTTCAACCGATTATCGTGGAGAGTTTTAGTTGGGTCATACGGCCTTGTTTCTCAACCATTTTGCACTGAAGTTTGGTCCTCTATAACCCTCACAACAAGGTCTTTAATTACCAATCCTTAAATCTCAGTTTAGGGGTCTGATTTAGAGATTTGGTTTTTGGGCCGAAAAGAATAGCCTCAATTTTGAAGGGCTTAAACCTAGGTTTCCAGGTCGCGGATGGTGATATTTAGGGTCCTAGGATGGTCTATTTCGAGTATTGACAAACGGAAAGTCGTTTGGTTGAGGTCGATTCAAACCTGCAACCCGAGGTCCATCAATGGCGGCTTGCTACGGGTTTGAGTTTTTGGGGCAGTTTTATGGGTCCAAGTATGCACAAACACTCCAGGTTTCAATGTCTAACCATTATACATGCATTTACAGTCCCAAAGGAAATAAAACAGTAGCCAAAAAAATCCAAAGAGAAAATTTAAAATTTTGGCTTGCTTACCTTCGAACAGTGGTCTCTCCTAGGGTTCGTATTCAAGTAGAAGCCTCCCAATGGAGCAGGTCCAGTCCAGCCCTTCAATTCTCAGTCCTTAGCTTCCTTCTAAGCTCCTTCAATGGTTACACACAACACACTCACTTTGTGTATATCTCACTCTCTTTCTAAGATTCTCTCTCTCTAAGAGTCAGTATACAAGGCCTCTACAGTTCTGATTTCCCTCCATGCATATATGGAGATTATCTAAAAATCAGATTTGTCTTTGGCGTTTCATCTCCCCAAGTGCATGATGGATTTGCATGCAATTTGGTTGGGAGGAGATGTAATCATGGGTATATAGGCATGATGATCTAGGGGGGGCATAGGGTGATGCATGCTGATGTGTTGCATGCTTGGTTATTGGCCACTTGGGAGGTGGCCAAATCAGATTTATACTCATATATATATATATATATATATATATATATATATCTTGGTATATTTGTTCATAAAGATGCTCCTAGCCTAGTTGGTAATTTTTTGGTAAACCAAATTCTACCCAATTTGGTCAAGGGATCAAATCCTCTTGGCCAGATTTTTGGTTATTTTCCATACTTCGGGCTTAGGCCCTGTTTGGTTGCGTATTAATGCAGTTTCACTGTTTCCTACCTAACTTTCATTCTGTAGCTTACTTTTCGACGCGGTTTCTTCCGGTCAACTCCTAGTTAGGTTAGCTTCAGTGTCCAAGGGTTCAGTGTCAGTAATCAGTTTCTTAGAATTTTGAAATCAGCTAACATGTGTTTTGCCAGTGTTAAACAGTTGAATTTAAACAGTTAAATGCCAGATCAGATTTCAGAAAGAGTTTTCATTCCATAATTTAATAATTAAGTCTGGGGTGTTACACATGTTATTTTTTATATAAATCACATATTTAATATGCAATTTTAATGATAATTTTTTAATAAAATTACATTTTCAAAATGCGAGCTAAGAAGCTGCACCTTCTTTCTCAGGGCAAGGAGATCAAAACTAGACAACAGTTCCATCCGCAACATCAGCAGCAGCAGCAAGAGCAACCCATGCATGCTAATAGCAAAGCTTTAACTAAACATCAAGGTCTAACAAAACCATCAAAATTAGCACAAATAAGAATAGTCCCAACTACATAACTGCAACTCAACAAATAACGGCCATTATATACGTTACGTTTTGATGGTTGCGTATTGATGTTGCACTTTTCGACTCATAATAAGTGTGGGCTCCGTGACCTGTAGAACACTCAGAAAGATGATCAGAGGACCACCGGATTGGCTCCGGCGGTAGCCGCTCCTATGCTTAAGTAAGTAAAAGGAATTGAAAGACTGTATTGAAAGCCAAAGAATGAGCATGAAAATAAAGCGTACGTTTAGGGTTTAATTTATAGACCGTGGCCTTCCTAAGTTGATTAGGATTCGGAGCCATGAATGTAGGGATTTGATCATCGGAGATTGCAGTTACCTTGTGGAATATTGCATAGAGATAACCATAGATGGTAGTTCCCTTGTTGAAGACTGTTTCCTTGTTGAAGACTGTCTTCGTGTTGAGGATTGCTTCCTTATTCCCTGCTCGGCATCCGCTAAGGCGGTGATGAGGTCTGGAGTGTTGGTTTGGATCCTGTAATTAACTCTGAGATCCTTATCCGGATATATGTGCTCTGAAGGCATATGCTCGGTCGCTTCCGACCTTTTGTGTTGATCTAGGTGCTCGAGCTCTTAGTCATTGGCTGAGCGAGAGCTGAGTTAGCCGAGCATGAGTTGGATTCATGATTATACGTGTCAAGTGCTGATTGGCCTGCTCTTTTATGGTATATCACGTATCAATTTTTTAATCTTCTGATATTGATACTAGTCGAGATATTGGTGTGACTAAAATTCACAGTCATATCGACCAATATCGTTGCATATATGCCATTATGACTGTTATAGGACTATTACGGCTATTACAAAACTATATCAATTGTTTTAAGGTTTTTTTTTTCTTCAAATTTTTAATTTTCTTTTAATTTTTATTTTTTTGGCAGAATTCTTATGATTTCTATTTTTATAAGATTTATATATAAGATAAACACTTAACAAAATAATCAAAAAAAAAAAAATTTGAAATGTGTTATCAAAACATTTGGGTCAATACGAACTCGAGAAGACCTTTTGGCCTCAAATTTAAAAAAAAAAAAAAAAAAAAAAAAAAAAAAAAAAAACTATTTAGTAACTAATCACACTATATTGATTTTTATACTTATAATAATTTTTTGTTATTATTTATATTACTAGTTATAATTTTATTCAAAGTAAATGATACTTCTCATTAGTTTAACTTTAAAAAATCTATATTAAATAATAAAATATATTCTTAAGTATTATTTATAAGGAAAAAAAATAGGTGTTAGAAAATTAAAAATTAATAGTAAAATATTAAAATGTGATAATTGTAGTCTGTAAACACTCAATGCACATAGCATGTATATGGGTTAAGTCATACCTGACTGCGGAAGATACCAGTAGATCGTATATTGCTTATTGTTACAAGCCAAACATTGAATTCTGGCTTTCGTGTATGTCCCAAAATTTTGTGAAGTTACGCAAGGTTGGCTACTAGAGTTACCCCTTCAATCTCCACGTTCCAAACCCACTAGAGAGGAAAAACTAGAAAGAGAAAGTGTACTATATCTCATAACCAAATTACACAGACCACATATCAGCGTATTTATTTTAGATATGTCACGACCCGCAACCCACACTCTGCGGTTTAACGGACCGTAACCATCCGACCCGGCCCTTTCACCGAACCAAACCTGATCATCCTCGTACACTATTATTAGTGCAACTAACATGTAACCACATACGTCGTCATATATAAACATAGTGGAAGACAATAAAGGAAAAAGAGTTACATGTACATATCATTCTGCTAATACTAAAAATACAGCCTATAAAATTTCTAAGTCATCATCTCGTCCCTAGGACGTGAATACACGAAAGTGCTACAAGACTGTACTACTATTACTGTTACTTGCCAAAAATGTCCAATCTAGTCGCAACCTTCTATGGTCTGTTGTTTGTGTCAGTCTCTGAAATCAACATATAAATTTGGAGTGAGCTAAACTAAGCTCAGTAAGTAAGTCCCCTACTCTGCCATGTGTACAAGATCTGGAAAGAACTGAATAACAAGGATATGATAGCCAGTCATTATCATATAACAATCATAACTCATCAATGTATGTCAAATGATCAGGGATACAGATGATAATCAAAGCAACAATCATAGCTCGTTAATGAATATCAATAATCAGGAATATAGCTGATAATCAAAGAGCATCTGTCTGATATCACATAGTGGAATCATAAAGGATATGATATGATAATAAATAGTACAAATGCGTATACAAGAACTGTGACATGGCTGAGAATGTACTACATGCAGAGATCGATTATTACTTACACTTTACTATTCCTTGGAAATCAAACTACTTTTCCTTTCCTACTACTCAACGTTGGTTTCCTTCTCTTTCCCTTTAGACGGTCCTATCATTCGAAAAATACAACTTAGTCTATGTTACGTATTCAAATATATTTTTCATGGCTATAAATATTTTATTTACTAATTTGGACTTCATTATTGAGTTCGAAACGTCGAATAAAATTAGTTTAGGCTTTTGCGGATCTCAATTTGGACTCTTAGATTGAAAAGGGCAAAATGGCCATTTTGCACTTTTACGTGTCTTTTATTCCCAAGATTTATTTTCATAATTTTGACCTTACCATTGGGTTTGAAATGCTCGAGATAATAAAAATTGACTATTCGTTCGTCTTGTTTGGAGTCCGTTTAACCTCATTTTTGACTTAGGATATTTTAGTAATTTCTCTTTGTAAACTATTATAAGAATATTTTATTTAATTTACTGTTTGGGCTTTTTCACTGTCACGACCTGAGACCCACCCTATGCGGATCTCGTGTCAGTGAACCTGATCCGACACTATTGCCGAACCAAGTGTCTCAACTTGCTACACAATTAGTGCTATTAACATACAACAACTATCAAAATATAAATAGCGAAAGACTTAAGACATAAATAAAAGTTGCATGTGATATATATAAGGTTCTCAAAATACAGACTATAAAATTCTTTAACAACTATTCATCCCCAAGACGTGGATGACATGGGAGAGCTATAAGACTGTACTAAATATTATACTTGCAACTTCAAAAGTAATGTCCACCTCTAGCTATCAAGCTCTACTGTCTGTTTTGATATCTGTGTCTAAAAATGAATGTAGTATCTATATGAGCTATGAAAACTCAATAAGTATTCCTTTGCTCTGCCATGTGTACAGGTGTATATAGAAGTGCTAGCCAGTCAATAAATATAGAACTCAATATCAGATGATAGAAGCTTAAAAGATAAGGAAATAAATCTGCTCTGCTAACAATGTCATACTACTATAGTCATGAGCTATCTCAAGTATGAATTGTAAGCACTCAAATGAAAGCTGTAAAGTCTCATGATCATTCATAATAATATAACATGATCAAGCTATGATAATCAATAATGAAAGATAGTGATATCAACAAAAAGGGATGCATTCGTGGAGCCCAGAATTCCCCCTAAGCTCGTATTCAGTCCAACACAGGCTCTCTGAATAATATTACTCTGTATACAATGTGACTCTATGTCCCATGCCTCACATAGCAACGTAGCAAATGTTCCACTCGGAACCTTAACCCGAGGGTCATAAATAGCATCAGATGGAGTTTGTGACTGAGCACAAATCTGGCACTAATAATATATCGGAATCATGCTATCTTCCACGAAGAGTATAGTGGAATCATAACTGATTCTAGGCAATCTGACGTAACGATAGTTTTCGAGGCTATGGTCACTAAACTGCTTCGAATATAACTGTCTAGCCCTCACGGCCCTAGGTACAAATGTACAAAAAGAACTCTATGCACAAGTGTACAATCATGATCGAGAAATATATAGAAATCAATAAATGCTTCCCACATGATAGGGCAATATCAATGTGGCTCAACAAACACTGGTATGTATAGAATACAATAGGCAATATACAAAAGAACTATTGACATGGCTTGGAAAGTAACACATGCAGAGATCAGATTTACTTACCTCTTATTGTCTCTAACTAGAAGGTCTAGACTGCCTTCTCCTTGCCTTTCGGTGCTTTTAAGATTCATAAAAATTTCTTAGTCTATAGTTCACATGATCTATGCTATTCATCAAATTTTATGTGTCACGCCCCGAATTCCCGCGAACCTGAGGCGCGAGTAACGAGACAGAAAGAAAATAAAATAAAATATAACTTAAACAAATTTAACCAAGCATGCATCCGTTCCCATCAATACATCAGAATAACATGAAATGCATCCCGCCATTACAGTGTTCACGGGTCATTCGGGCTCAAGCCTTTACATCACAAAACATAAGTTCCATGGGCCAAAAATACACTAAGTGCTTCCTCCTATCAAGATGTCACTGAATCTCAAGTAGCTGGAGCATCCTCATCTGAAATGTTTGTCCCACGAATGGGTCAGCTCAACTGCTGGTACAATATAATGCTAATGCAAGAAACAAAATTAAGGGCGTGGCATGTGCAAGTGTACAGTTATATCTACATGGCATTCAACATCATGCATACAATGTACTAGCAATAATCTACATGTCATCCAACTCATTAACATAATCTGAGGCGTGGCATGTGTAAGTGTACAGTTATATCTCCATGCACAATTATAACCTACATGCCATCCCATTCATCCATACAATGCATTAACAAGATTCATCACACATTCGGGAATTCATTAATGCAATGCAATAAAAATATGCGTGACACAACCATGCAAACTCCATGTCACACCCATGCCTCACTTTACGGACCTTCCCCGACGGCCTGAGCATCCAAGTATGTCTCACTTTACGGACCTTCCCCAATGGCCTGAGCATCCAGTTATGTCTCACTTTACGGACCTTCCCCGACGGCCTGAGTAAGCCAGTATGTCTCACTTTATGGACCTTCCCCGACGGCCTGAGTATCCAGTATGCACTATGCCAAATGCTCAACTCACGCCATGTCCAAAGAATCACACTATGCCAATATGCTCATGATTCTACCATGTCACAATGTAATCCCGATAAACCATCTTATCCCCACATGAAGCATGCTTTAAACAATGTATCACACAACAACATTCCAATTACAAGATCTTTTCATCAAGGGTGCATGCCAGGCACAATCCACTTAGCACATGTTTTAAATCACGTATTACATAATCTCAACAATCCTCAAAATGTAATCTACACATCCTGCTAACAAATGCGATGTACACATAGTCATGATCCACATTCATCACCAAACTTTCAACAAGATAACAAGGAGTACATAAGCATATGAGCAATAAAACAAACATGTGAATCATCAAGTCAATATGGCAATTATTCCTAAACTTAATTCTATTTCTTACTTAGCACAATATATCGTACCTGATGGGTTGTCTTAACCCTAAGAAATCGCACTCGTGGTGTAGCTGAACTACAGTGAAAATGCAGAAGGTCAGATCGTCCTCTCCTGTCCTGTCAGTGTCCCTAAAATCATAAAGTACAACTCAGTCTATTACTACTTAAATTATGCTATTCATCAAATTTTATGTCTTTATTTCATGAGTTTCTATTTTGCTAAATTAAATTCTACCATTGGGTCTGGAACGCCAAAGAAAATAGATTTAGGCCTTCGTGGAATTTAATTTGGACATCCGGACTAAAAAGGGCAAAACAGTCATTTTGCACTTTTACGGGTCCTTACATTTTGAGACCTCTTTTCACAAATCAGAATCCACAGTTGAGTCCGGAATGGTTGAAATAATAAAGTTTCACTATTTGTTTACTTAATTTGGAGTTCGTTCGACTGCGTTTCAATTCAGGGGTATTTTGGTAACTTTTAAATGTTATTACGGGTCTTTTATTTTTTGGGATTCCGTCTCGTAAAACGGACCTCACCATTGGTCTCAGAATGATCGAGATAGTCAAAATACACTAATGACTTGTCTCATTTGGACTCCGGATTATTTTATGATATTTAAATAATTAAATTAATTAATATTTTATTTCTGGTGGGGTCAGATCACAATTATTCAAAATTTCTGGGGTTCAAAACATAATTATTTTAAAGCTCTAGGGTCAAAACATAAATACCCAAAATTTTGGTTTGAACCAGAAGGTTTTTAAACCAAAACCCTAAACCGGCTTCCAAAGCCGCTGAACCGACCGGTTCAGCGTATTCTCAAGAACCGGACCCAATAACCCATCTTACCCAGCCCAATCTCAAAAGCCCATTACCCCTTTTAAACCAAACAAGCCCAACCGTTTTAAAAGAAGCCCAATCACTTAAAAATGAAAACCCAAACCAGTAGCCCAAATAGGAAAGGCCTAAAACAAACCCAAACTGTTCACCGTCTCCTTCGGCTTTCCGGTGGAGACTCAGTACTGTTCCGTTGCCATCTCCGGCGACGGCGAGGAATTTCTGACCATTTTCCGACCTAAACCAAATGCCATTCTCTTCTATTTTTCAAGGGGATTCTATTTCTAACCTTGGTTCTTGGTTTGGAGCACTCAAATTTCATGAAAATGGGTGAACCCGTAGCTCCGGTGAGCTGTTCTTCTTCATTTTCTGACCCTTCTCCCTACTGTTTTGACCTACTCTCTCTTCTGATTAATTTCTGTACCTCACGGCAACAATTTCTCATTGTTTATTTTAACTTTAACGCATAAAATGTAAGGGATCTGATTGCAATACCGTGACCTGCAACCCAGCTTTTCTCTCTAATCTTTCAACCATTTTACTTCATTCTTTTTGCATAAGAAACTATATTTCATGTTCTATAAGGCCCTATAATTTAAATCCAACCATTATGCTTTGAAAATTTTAAAACAGAAGCCAATGAGACATACCTATTTTCTGATTCTTTTTCTGGGCAGCTTCTTCTCCCCCTCTTATGTTCCAACGCCCTGGATTCCTCAGCCTCCCACTTGATCTCTCTCTCTCTCTCTCTCTCTTTGTGTTTTCTTTCTTTCTGATTTCCTACTCTCTCTATCCAAGCACACATATGTATATACACCTATCATACACTCTCTCATGCAACCTGCCACAGCCCCATTTCCCTGACTTTCTCACTGTTCTATCATTTCTCTTCTTTCCCCTTTTCAGAATCACATTTAATGCTAGCTTGCCCTTTGGTTTTCTAACATACAATATAATATACATATATATATATATATTTATATTATATCACACACACAACACCCACACACACTACAACCTACACACTGCCGTAGCAGCACACACATATTCTCCTGTACACACACAGTTGGCCTGCACTCATTTAAAATAAATATATATATACATGTATATTTACATATACCCATACACATCACACATGCATATATATATATATAGATATAATATATATATATATATATCTATACAACACACCTTTCACACGCATCTCATAATTAAATAAACAAATAAATAATTAAGTAAAAATTAATAATAATAATAATAAAAAAAAAAAAAAATTTCTTCCCAAAAATTTGAATCTTTACATTATGCCTCTATGCTATAAGTTTTTCTTTTACTAAAATAGACTCTACTATTGAATCCAGAACATCGAAAAAAGTCAGTTTAGGCTTTCGCGAAATTCAATTAGGACATCTGTACCAAAAAGGGCAAAACAGTCATTTTACTCTTTTAAGTGTCTTTTTTTTTTGGGACCCTGACTCATAAAACGGAACCCTCCATTGGCTTTAGAATGCCCGACACATAAAGAAAACACTATATATTTACTAATTTTGGACTATATTTTAATTATCTTTAATTTCCCTAATTAAATTGGTTTATTTAATAATTTAATTAATTTACTAATTATAAGTTCGAACCGTTTATGGTCACATGGGCCTTAGTGGCTCAGTGGCCCATTTACCCCATTTAAAATCCTTCCTTCCCTTGGTCTTAAGTTAGAACCGTGGGGCAGTAACCCCCGCGTATTTTTTTCCTTGATTTCTGAAACCAAACGGCGGTTAATTCTCAATCCAAGGATAGGATATCCTTATTTAAATTAGAATAGCATATTTTAATTTATAAGCCTCGTAACCAAACAATCCAACTTTAGCTTTTAAATTTAAAACAGCTCTTCATAAACGACGCAATTCTAGTATATAACAAAACCATACGGCACCGTTTTAAAAACCCCACTATTCATTTCCTTCCTCGTTTTTCTAGTAGGGTTCCAGTGGGTCTCCGGCATCTTCTTCAGTGTCGGCGACCCTTTTCCGATCAAATTTTGATCCTTTTTCAATGTGATCCTCTTTTATTTTTCATGAGGAATTCATATCTAAGGTTAGTTTTTAATTTGGTCCACCACAACTTCACGAAATAAAGAAGAACAATAGCTTTGGCCAATTGTGTTTTTGCTATTTCGAGCTCATTCTTTTACTGTTTTCATTCATTTCTTTTTCAATTGTCTTCCTGCACTATTGAGGATAAGTTCCTCATAGTTTAATTTGAGTTTAAAGCATTCAATCATATAAATCAAATTTATTCTCATGGCCTGCAACTACTGTTTTCTACCTCAGTTCTTGACCATTTTTATTGATTTTTCTTACAGTTTAATCCCCTTTCTATATGCTACAAGGTCCAACACTTTAAAATATTTATCATGCTTTCTAAAAATTAAAACAGAAGCTAACTTACTTACCTTTTCTCTGATTTTCAACTTGCAGTATTTCTTCTCCTTTCACTCTTTCCTTCCAGGTTTCAACTTCTAGGCCTCTCCAAAACATTCACAGCTTCTCCAAATTAGTTTTCCTTTGTTGTTTTCTCTCCAACGCACATACATATATATAGACAAATTTCAACCGCCTTAGTCCCTCACTCTCCTCTCTCGGTTTCTCTCTCTTTCCTCACCCTCAGCCCCTTATTTTGACTTCTCCGTTTTAATCTTTTATGTTTTCTTTTTCTTTCTTAATACATCAAGATATTTATATATATATATATATATATTATATTATATCTCTCACACACCCTACACACACTTGCATTCCACTTGCCCAATGCTGCCGACACTCTAATTATACACTCACATGCATGCACTTTGCATGCTACTTGTATATACATATATATATATATATATATTATATGTTATATACATATATTTACATAATATACATTTTACATTTCCTATATTATATGTATATCTATATATATATATGTATTTATACATATATTTATACATGTATATATATATATTTATATATATGTATATATATATATATTTATATATATATATGTATATATCTCAATATATTTACGTACGTATATAAAGGTAGATCTGGATCTATGGCATAATTCCCCGTACTATCGGGTTTCTTGTACGAGTTGCCTTGGTGTGCTCGAATGTGGTGTTAACCCTACTCATGTGGTTGAAGGTTATTAAATGCTACAAAAGTATACTTCATTTATTTGGAACTGATGTTCAATTACAATTCGTATTACACTACTCAACCCGGCCTACCTCGATTTACGTGCTATCCTAGGTCATGGTATTACATTCACGATTAATCATAAATTCTGGGTCTTAATTATTATTTCCTTAAGTTCTGGGTAAATCAGTAATTACAGCATTTCCTATTCTCAATAGGAACAACCAAACAGTGGCTAATCTCACAAAATCAGGATAGGGTTATCCTCATTCCTATTCTAATTTCTTACTCTCACAACCAACACTCCCATATTTGATTTAAAATCATTTAACACGCAGCCAAATACGTTGTCCGTTTCACTTGGGTTTTCTGCGGGTGGGTCTGTTCTAACCCAAATCTGACCTATGATCCTAACCCGAACCCTTAATGGGTTCTGTCTTCTCAGGCGACCAACAGTCACCTTCTCCAGCAACGGCCAAGAAATTCTGGCCATTATTACGACCCGTTTTCAATGCAATCCTCTCCAAACTTACGTGGGCTTTTCATATCTAGCATTTGTTTTTAGATTAGATCCTTGGACCTTCACGAATAAGGAGAAAACTGCAGCTCCGGTGAAGGATTCAGTTTTCCAGCCAACTGGTTTTCTTCCTATTTCATGCCCTTTTTGTAACACCCTGACCCTGATTAAGAAATGATTAGTTGCTAATCATTAATTAGAACCAAACATAAAGAATAATTAAGAAGTTAATCAGGAACCTCATGATAGACCCATAAAATAATTAAGTACCTTAGAAGTAAGGGCGTAATGTCCGAATCTAATTACCAAGTAATTAGGCGAAATAATATTATTTTAACACTATAAAAACTCGAATTAGCGAACTATGACGGCCACAAATAAATAATAACTGGTACGAGGCATTTGATAACGAGGCTAACCAAAAGACAAAACCCTCAGAAGAAACCGCGCCGAAAAAGGAGCAACGAAAAAGAAAATATTAAGGAAATAGCCGAAATGGAATTTTGCGTCTGCCAAACGAGGCCTAAGCCTAAAATAGAGAAAAAATTGCCAAAAGTCAGGCCAAGGAGAATTGAACCCTTGACCAAGTGGGTAGGACTTTGTGCATCCAAAAAATTACCAACTAGGCTATTAGCACCTTTGTGTCTATATACACAACAAAATGTATTTAAAACCCATTCAGCCAAAGCCACCTCCCAAATTGGCCAATGGCTAAGCATGCAACACATCATCTCTACATCACCCTATACACCTAGGCCATCATGCCTATACATGCATATGATGGCATCTCCTTCTAACTAAAATTCATGCAAGCTCATCATGAAATTAGGAGATGAAACAACAAGGAAGAGATCTGATTTTTATATATGCACCATGCATACACGGTAGGCAAGAAGAACCAGAAGTGTGTGTGTGCATTCTGAATGTTAGAGAGAGAAAGTGGAGAGAACCTAGAGAGAGAAAGTGAGACCTTGTGTGTGTATATGTGTGTGCATGCATATGAGTGTCACCAAGTGTACCTGAAGAAGTCTGAGCAACCCTAAGGAGCATTGAGAGGGCCTGAACCAAGCCAAAGAAGAGAACAACCATTGCCAAAAGGTATAAACCCAAAACAGTAAAATTTTCTGTTTAGAATTTTGCTACTATTTTTGATGTTTTGAGCCTAAATAAATGCATGCATGATACCTAAAATGTAATATCATGAATAATGCATGAAATTAGAGCATTGGATCGACCCTAAAACACCCACACAGAGCACATCCGCCATGAACGGACCTCAAACCTTGCAGGTCTGAACTGACCATTGTTGATTGAATTTTGGCCTATAGGAACCTAAAATAGACTACCCCAGTCTCTTAAATATGCTAGACCACGACCCCAAAGACCTAGAATCGACCATGAAATCACGAGTTGCAGGTTTCGGCCATAAAACCCAACTCTAGTTTTAGGTTCTTAAACTACGTTTTTGGAATGGGGGCTAAACCTCCATGTCATGAGGATCATTCTGAACCAAACTACACGAGAAATGATGATGAAATGAGAGTTTATGATGGAGTTGCAGGTTCGGGTATTCAAGGATAGACCAAACGATTGGGTTGGTTTTAGAGTATCAAACGAATGCCAAAAGATTGGCCAAATCCCCAGGAACGTGTATCAACTAACATTTTAAAACTTTAAAATGTTAGGGCTAACGTCATCATGACGTCAGCATTACACGATGAACCGATCCAAACCGGATGGTTCAGTAAAAATCCGACCGGTTCACTTAAATTTAAATCGAACCCTCTGGTTCAGACCAAACTTTAGCGAAATTCTATTTTGACCCCCAACAGTTTCACAGAATTTGGTTCTAGCCCACTGTTTAAGAAACTTCTTTTCCATATACCCCTGAAAAATAATTTGATAAATAAATAATTAATTTAAATTATTTTATAAAAAAAAAGAATTCCAAAAATGCCTTAGGCCTATAAATAAAGCAAACGAAATTCAAATAAAGTAAACGAATAGTGTATTTTAACTATTTTGGACGTTCTGAACCCAACGATAGGCCCATTTCATGAGACGAGGATCCCAAAAATTAAGACACGTTAAAGTGTAAATTACCAAATTGCCCCTAATATGCCGATGTCCAAATAAGACAAGTTATTAGTGTATTCTTATTATCTTGGGCCTTCTGAGATCAACAGTGGGGTCCGATTCACGAGATGGGACTCCAAAAAATATGACATGTGAAATGACCAAAATACCCCTAAGGTACCCGAAGCCAAATAAAAAGCCAAAAGGGTCTAAATTGACTTTCTTCGACGTTCTGAATCTAACGCTGAGGTCCATAACACCGAAATAAGTACTGAAAAATAAGTCACGTGAAAAATAAAACTCATTAAGTCACCACGAGTTGACCGGTAAGACCCATCCTAGGAAGTTAGGATATATCAGGCCTAAAATTAAATGAAAGAGCATGAATAAGTAATAATTTAAGGTAAATGTGAAGTTGACGAGTTCCTTATGATTTTCTTAGGAGCTACAAAGGGAGGGGAAAGGCCCACCAGTAGTACAAACCCAGGGAATCAAGTTGAGTAATCTTGCATTTGAAGTGGAGATTTAATTCCACGGATTTGAAGATGTTTTAAATTTCAAAATATCTGAAGCATTGAGTGTTAAATATTTCATGATTCCTGTTTTAAAATATTCCGTTCTAATAAATCCTGTTATGACATGCCGAATGATTAATTTCTATTACATTCTATTTGATTATTCCAAGTATTTAAAGATCCTATCATGAACATCATGAACATCATGTTTTAAATACTCATGAAAAGTCTTATGAAAAGTCACGTGATAAATGTATTTAAATGCAAGATAAACTGTGCATATGCACACAGACACATAGTCAGGATTTTAGGTTTCTTCGGAACTCATTTGACCTGTCATGTGTCACATAGCACATAGTCAGGATTTTGGGCTTTCTTCGAAACTCATTTGACCTGTCATGTGCGACACAACACATAGTCAGGATTTTGGGCTTCTTCGGAACTCAATTGACCTGTCATGTGGATGTCTGGTAGCAGGATCTGATCCCATAGGTAAAGAGATATCTCCACGTATACGCAAAATGGGAGGCTGGTTCGAAACAGATTCCACTAATAAAAGTGAAAAGATGACAAATATTTTTGGAAATAGAAGCAGGTTTTACCCCCATTTTCCTATGCATGTTTATATGTTTTGAAGTAACGCTTTTGAAAATGGAAGCAGGTTTTTACCCCCATTTTTCCTATGCATGTCTATATGTTTTTAAGTGCATATACTCTATTTGAATAAATGTATGTTTAGCTTGAATACTCTAAATGTTTCAAAGCTATTTTTATGAAAAGTGCATGTACTCTATGTTCGAAATGTACGAGCAATTGGCAGTGAATATTTTATGAACCTCTCATGTACGAAACCTATGCCAATTGAAAACACATGATAAATGCTAGAATTACTCATTGGGCTTCTCGAAGCTCATCCCATTCCCTAACATTTTTCAGGTACTAATGATGATGAATGGGAGCCTTGCTCCATTTGGGGATGACGACTAGTGGCTTTAATATGATCAAGGACTTTTGGGAAGTACTAAGGACCCGTAGATGGTCGAATTTTGAAGTGTAATAGATTTTGGACAACATGTACTTAAGCCCTCGAGGCATTCAGATATATACTATGTATAACACTTTAAGTTTTTAGTATGCTCTGATTTTATAATCATGTGTATCGCTATGAAGAGCGACAGTACCGGATGGATGTGCGAAAGTATTTTAAGAAAAAAAAAAGTTTTTCACGCTTCCGCAACCACAGGTCGCACATCTATTCGATACCGCTGCTTATGTGAGCCTTGCCCTTAAGGCCCTTGGGCCGAAGGGTGGCGGTCTCGACACGAGATCCGCATAGGGTGGGTTTCGGGTCGTGACACTTTTTTTTACTGTTTTGACCCGTTTCATTTCCTATTTAATTTCTGCACCCAAGGGAATCATTTCCCCATAGTTTATTTTAAGTTTTGGAGTATAAAATCATAAAATCTGATCATCTTCCCTAAGCCCTCATATCAATTAGATTAGACTCAACTGTTTTCCTAGAGATGCCCGCGAGACAGTATCTTCCATTGTCTTTGGGAAACATTCCAAAGTAGCAACATCGAATATCCTCTTCATGACATAGTCTTAGGTTAAACAATGGCATAAGTAAGATCCAATGATCTAAGTGGCTCACACAGCAATGAAGCAGGGATTCATTCATCGCTCCCACTATCGGTCGATACAGCACATACAGTATGAAATGTATGTTGTGGCGTCATCCCACAAATGGGCATGCCATTAAACAAATAAGTAAAGGGACGTCATACGAATTTGGGTCTAGTCGCTAGCAAGCGCCAAACCTAAGTTTCAACCCAGTCATTGTCTAAGCGCTTACTTGAAATTTCACATTCAGCTATAACAAGCTTCATGGAGTTTGTGGAAATACTCCATGATTGAACTATACGTGAAGGTCTCATCTTAGCTCTAACTAAGGCGACATATAGTATTAAATGCTTGTAAATATATCTTGATCGCCTTCTAAGCGCCACAGATATAAATGTCTTAGCTCGCTACATCAGCGCCATAGACATTAACGTCTCATCCTGCTCACTATCTGAGCGCCAAGGTGAATCACCCGTGTGAATGGGTTGACTCTTAGCCTGGTGACATATAACGAGGATGTACACAATAATAACAATCACTCCATCAAACAACATATGTAAAAGGAATGTATATCATACTAATATCAAATAACAAAATGAAGTGCCCATACATATCATCCTACGGAGTCCCATACTTCTAACATGAGATAAAAATAAATATCTAGCAATGGGCTTAATCAACGGACCAACTACCATACTGCCTATGGAGATATGTCTCAGGACCACTTCCCCTTGCGCAACCATGTCTTAAATGTTGTCACAACCCGGAACCCGGCTTATGCGGATCAGGGGTTCGTGATCGGCCACCGAGGCCTTTTTCAATGATCACAATACCTTTCTCATTTCCATTTAGTCAAACATAGTGAAAATAAAATTATTTTTCTATTGTGAAAGCATCAATATACAATTCAACATTAGTCATTCATACATTATTCCATAGTGACTACAGAAGTACATGATGTAAATTTCTCAAAATCTAATGACATCATATTCGATATACATTCCATAATTACCAAACGTAACTACATCATGTCTAACAAAATCCTAATACAAAAAGTGTTCATAGTTTATAAGTTTTTGGGGTATCCTGACTGGACTTGCTATTTCTTTGCCAATATCGTTACCTGAAATATATTGAATAAAAATTCGTATAAGCTCGATAGCTCGTGAGTATTCCATAACATGCCAAGGGTTTCAAAACTACTATGTAGTATATTCTAAAATGTCTATACTCATATGGAATTAGAATACGTCATATCAAAGTACAACAGATCAGAGAATAGTATCAAAGTCATTTTCAATAAATCTCAGTTCAATCACAATCGTAAATCAAAAATTGATAATATTGCTCAATCATAATAATGATTAAATAGCATAGTTTGATAACAATGGACAATATTGTAATTCAATCATAGTTACAATTCAAAGTCGTTTTCAATAACAATAGTCATAGTTCAAAATCAACATCATAGTTCGGTAACATAGTTCCATAACAATTTCATAGTTTGATTATCAAAATCGTAGTTCAATAGTTCTCAGTTCGATGATTCAAAGTTCAATCGTAGCTCACATTCGATATTTATAAAAGTTCAAATCATTAAAAATTCCTATTCTATGGCCAACAAATTAGAACCTCGTTGATTGAAATCAATATTCAATAACACCACCAATATACCCCGTGGTTAGGGTTCAATAAGGTCACAATCTATTCAATAATGACCAATCGTAGAAGATTCTATGGCTAGCAAATTAGAACCTGAGATCAATATTCAATAATACCACAAATATACCCCATAGTTAAGGTTCAATAAAGTCACAATCTATTCAATAATGACCAATCATAGAAGGGTGTCTCGTTTGAAACATCAAAATCATATCCAAAATTAATAACAATCTCAGTTATTCAAATAAGAGTTCCATTTTTAGTCAAAACAGTTCAGAGTTTGGTAAGAAAACCATATAGTGTCGTGAGTATTTTACAAAACATTTTCTTGAATCGAAGGGAAGACAATATAGATATCAATGGGTCATTTATAACATTTACTAAGTCCAATGTATCTGTTAACAAAGGCTATAAGAAAATGGCAATATATATCAATCAGTCATTCAAACAATATCAAATGGAAGGCGTCTATTTTCAAAGTCATAAAGGAGTTCAATATTTATATCTATAATAAAAACTCCACCATAACATGGCATGGAAAACTCGCCTGAAGTCCCAGAAGCTTAATCCAAAAATCATTCCTTTAAACAAGGGTCCCTATAATCACAATTCAAGGTCTTGTTACTTTCTTGTTTAAAGCATCACACAATTCAATTGTTAACTTAGAGCTCTTTCTATTCCAATTACCCTATTCCTATAACTTCATTAAGTCTTAAGGACGTATCGGTCATTTTTCAATTTATTATCAGGTCTTATTTTCCCCAAAAGGATGTCACCATTAGGATCAAAGTGTCGAAGATAATTGGTTTAAACTTTTCTAGATCTAAATTTGCGTACCTATAGTTTATTTTAAGCCTAAGGGCATTTTTATAATTTTATGCTTTTACGTGTCATATTTTTTGGTACTTTGTTTATTGAAATGGACTCTACCATTGAGTCTGGATCGTCCAAAATAGTCAAGATGGACTACCTTTTATATTCAATTGGCCCCGGGTCTCATTAAGGGTAAAATAGTAATTTTATATTTTACGTGTCTTACTTTTTTGGGACCTAATCTCACAAATCGGACTCCTCCGTTGAGTCTAGAATGCCCAAAATAGTTAAAATACTCTACCTGTTTAATTTATTTGGGTGACGGGATAATTTATTATAATTAATTTTATTTAATTTATTTAATTCCTTTACATTATATTATATATTTATGGTGCGAGAATTTATCACACGATGTCCAGTAGCTTAGTGCTTAAAGTGTTTGGTTTATATTTGTGTGGGTGAGGGTTCGAATCTCTGGAGCCACTACTCCTTTATTTTTCTAAGTTTTCTTAGGCCAAACACGAGATAGGAATTCAATCTTGGGATACGATATCCCTATTCAGAACATGGCCACTAAATTAATTTACTATCTTTGTAGCCTAAACGCCCTCAAATTACATTTTAATTTCATTCCCAAAACTGTGTCATTTTATACAATTCATCATACGGTCGGGCAAGTCCCGACCAGAACCCGAAACTGACCCGACCCGACCCAAATTCCAACCCAAACAGTCTTCTTCTCTGGCGACACCTCTAATGTCTTTCTCTAACACCGGCCACCCATCACCGGTGGAATTTTGGTAAGCTTCCAACAGGGTTCAAACCCTAATTTCGTGAGGATTCCATTTCTAGTTTTTGTTTTTCACCTAGCTTCTTCCACAACCTCGAAATAGGCACTTACAGTTGGGCTCCAGTGAGGGCCCGACTTTCCGACAAGGAATCTTTTTCTTATTTCAGTGATGTTTCAAACCATATTTTTCCTTCATTTTTCTTCCCATCCAATTATGGGCTTGAGGGGAATGTTTCCCCGATCATTAAATCGATCAAAACCCCCAAAATCCTCACCACCCGAAACTTATTTACCAAACTTGTAACTCCATATTTCTCCTTGGTCCCTCGACCATTTTGATTGATTTAACTGGCAATATGATCTATTTTCAATGTTCTTTCGAGCCATGTGAATGGTTTCAAGCTTAAGGTAAGTTTACACAAAAATATTATTTTCACTATTTCGGGTTAACTAGTTCTAGTGTTTCTTCCTAGTTTAATCAAGCCATTTTCATCCATTTTTCTTCATCTTTCAACATCATATGCATGCAATGCCAACTTAAACCCTTAAACAATAGGTTTTAGCTATGATTTTTTAGAGAGATAAAATTTCAAGGTTTTGAGTGTTTTTACCTTCCAACAATGGTGTTCCCTTCCTTCTTGCTTGGTGTGATTCTAGGTCTCCATCTCTCCCTTCAGGCTGCCATGCTTGCAAGTACAGAGCCTCTCTCTCTCTTCTTCTTCTTCCTCTTCCTTCTCTCTCTAGCTCACTCTCTTTCAAATCCACATGCACACACTCACTTTCTATCACACGTAACAGACCCAGTAGATATATATATATATATATACACAAACGTATACGAATGCACATATTGTGTAAGGGTAAGGTGTTGCATGTATTTCTATTGGTTGGTTTAGGGAGGTGGGGTGGCCTTTATATGAGATATATGTATATCTTGTGCAATATATAGTACAAATGTGCTAGGAGCCAAGCTGGCTATTTTTTTTGGTTTTAAAATTCTTTCTTCTTTTTGATCTTGGGATCAAATCCCTTAGCCAACACTTTTTGTCACATCCCGAACCCCACCCTACGCGGATGTTGAGGACGTGATGCCAGTCAAGCCGCCACGCGACCAACCGAAGGCAATTTCTGAACTTTCCAGTGAATTGCACTCCGACTGTAGGGTCAGATGCAGCGGAATTTAAAACTTTTTTTTTTGTCAAGGGAATGCAACTCATGTATTCACTGTAAGGTTATGTACCACAGAGCCAGTCTAAAATCCAACAGCTAACAATTCTAACCTCAGAGCATATCTATAATCCGACATATAACAACAGAGCAGAACTATAATCTCTAGAGTACCGTTTAAATCCATGAGCCATGTCTATATCTAGTACATATCAGTCAAGTCAGTCGTATTACATCACTCACCTGATTAAACAGATTCAATCCTCAGTAATCCAGTCTCCACAGATCAGTGCCATCAGATCCAACAGATATTATTCCTGAAAAATGTTAGGGAATGGGGTGAGCTTCGAAAAGCCCAATGAGTAACACAGGTTCCCTGTCAAGGGTTTCAAAACCATTTCTTGTTTACAAAGCACAAGGTAGTTCAGTTGTTTCTGAAATAGCAGTTTTATAAATCTACTTTAAATGCAGTTTCAGTAGAATAAAACAAGACTGAACTAAACGGAACAACAAATCAGAACAGACGAAACAGTGCATGATGCCAATATCAATGAGAGTATAGGTAATTAATTCAAATATCAGAACAGATCAGTACTGGGCGGAACATAACAGGGCATAACAATAATATATCAGTTAGGCGCGTAATCAAGCCTACTTATGCCAGACCGCTCATAATCAGAATGGTACCCAGAGTCAGACACATCATAGCAGAACAAAATCAGATAGACCATAAAACGGAACAAGACAGACCGAACAAAATAATAGTAGGACGGGACAAAATCATGCCGCGTACAATACAGTATAAAATTTTGCACTTAAAAACATGCATTCAGACAGTTTAACTTTTAAAACCGTACAGTGCATCAAAATACAGTATCTATGCAGTAACTTATAAACCAAGTCAAGAATTCAGACAGATCATAACGGAACTGGACCATATATCAATCAAGACAGACAGATGATTAACAGGCGGTACATGACGGGATCAGACGGAACAAAACACCAGTTCAAGTCACAGGCATAATCAAGGACAGAGGCATAACAGGACGGATCATAACGGGACAAAACAGAGCAATACGTCAATCAGAACAAGACATATCGGAACTGAACATGGCGGATCAAAACGGTACAATATCAATCAGGTCAAGTCATATCGGAACTGAACATGACGGAACAAAACGAAACAATATCAATCAGGACAAGTCTTATCGGAACTGAACATGACGGAACAAAACGAAACAATATCAATCAGGACAAGTCATATCGGAACTGAACATGACGGAACAAAAAGAAACAATATCAATCAGGACAAGTCATATCGGAACTGAACATGACGGAACAAAACGAAACAATATCAATCAGGACAAGTCATATCGGAACTGAACATGACGGAACAAAACAAAACAATACATCAATCAGATCAAGACATATCGGAATTGAACAGGACGGAACAAAATGAAACAATATCAATCAGGACAAGTCATATCGGAACTGAACATGACGGAACAAAACAAAACAATACATCAATCAGATCAAGACATATCGGAACTGAACAGGACGGAACAAAATGAAACAATATCAATCAGGACAAGTCATATCGGAACTGAACATGACGGAACAAAACGAAACAATATCAATCAGGACAAGTCATATCGGAACTGAACAGAACGGAACAAAATGAAACGATATCAATCAGGACAAGTCATATCGGAACTGAACATGACGGAACAAAACAAAACAATACATCAATCAGATCAAGACATATCAGAACTGAACAGGACGGAACAAAATGGTACAATATTAATCCAGACAAGTCACATCGAAACTGAACATGACGGAACAAAACGAAACAATATATCAATCAGATCAAGACATATCGGAACTGAACATATCGGAACAAAACGAAACAATATCAATCAGAACTTATACACCAATTCAGGAGTCAGGGTTACTCACAAGACACAACAGTACAGAACAAAACCAGGACAGACCATACAACAGAACAAGACAGACCCGAACTGAACAGGAGAGCAGGACAGTACAAAATCATGTTACGTGTAATACAATATAAAAAGTATGCATTCAGACAGTACAGTATACAAAACAGTACAGTAAATCAAAATACAGTAACTAGACGGTGTACTTATACACCAAGTCAGAAGTTCCAGGTTACTCACAAACTGTTACGGTTATCTCCTTGCGCAAACAATCCGATAACCTCCAGATACGTCAGGCATCTCCATGTATATCCTGAACAATAATCATCAATCATATACAGATCAGAACTCATCCATTCAGGTCTCATTTGTCATCTTAGGTATCTATCGGTTTACCTAAGATAGCCTAGTAGCCTATCGTACTCTCTTCGGGTTTCATCCGGGGCTATTTTATTCTTAAATTAGGCTCAAGCAGTCATCAGGATTATAACCCAAGTCATTTAGACTTCAATCGTTATCAGTCAGTTACTTCTTCAGCCTTAGGGGCAAAACTGGTCATTTTATCACTCTTGCCCCGGGCCCTGTCAAGGCCCTCCGAATAGTCTTTATATCTTAAATATAAAGTTCTACGTCTTTTAGACTCCAATCGGTATCAGTTAGGTTCTTATTTTAACCATAGGGGCAAAATGGTAATTTTGTCATTCTTGCCCCGGACCCTGTCGTGGTCCTCAGAATGTCCCATATATCTCATATGTAAATTCTTAAGTCCTTTGGACTTCGTTTGGTATCTGCTTTTGATCATCGGGACACATCGGTCATTTCTCGTTTTACGCATTACTGTCCCGGAGTCTTATTTAGCCCTTCAGTGTTCATAATTATCCCTATGATAATTTATCAGATCAGTTTGACCTTTATTTGACCTCTACCTTGCACTTACTGTGCTCAGGGGTATTTTGGTCATTTTACGTTTTGTAAGATTCCGACTCCGAATCATTATTTAATCATGTTTACAGTCTCACCAGTATCTGGGCTTCTATCGCTATCAATTTCGTCCCAATCGGACTTCATTTGGGCTTCGTACAGTATCAGGGGTAATTTGGTAATTTCATGTGTCATATTTTTCGGCACGTCAGTTCATAAAATGGACCTCACCATTGGGTCCAGAGTGTTCGACATAATTAAGTTGGACTATCTGTTATGTTCAATTGACCCTGGGAAGCATCAGGGGCAGTATGGTCATTTACACTTATGTGTCTGTATTGTTCGGGACTTCAGTTCGTTAAACGGACCTCACCGTTGAGTCCAGAATGCCCGACATAGTCAAAATAGGCTTGTCTTTTATTTTTAGTTGGGTTCGGGTACCATCAGGGGCAGTACAGTAATTTACACCTACGTGTCTGTATTTTTCGGTACATAATTTCCCAATTTGGACTGTACCATTGAGTCCAGAATGCTTGAAATAGTGAAAATGCACTATTTATTTGCTTTATTTGGACTCCGTTTGACATAATTAATGTCCAGGGGTAAAATCGAAATTTTACCTAATTAATAAAATAATTAAATAATTATTTTATTATTTAATTAATTTAGCAGGGGCTTAAATGTATAATTTTTCCAAGATGTGGGCCACTGTGACATTTCCCAAAACTGTTGGGGGTCAATGTGTAATTTTAGAAAGCTGTGGGGCCAAAACAGAATTTAATAAAATATAGTTTCAGAACAGTTTGGTTCTAGGGTTCACCAAGTGAACCGGTCCAAATTTCCCTAAACCATCCGGTCTAGTTACCTTCAGAGAACCGGGATATGATATCCCTCATATTCCCAATTTCTTTCTTATTCTCGGTTCGGATAGGCCCCAAATCAATTTCCCAATTTCTGATTTATTAACTCAGTTGCCAAACGGTCCGAATTCAATTTTTTTTAAAACACATCAGTTTAGCCAAACGGTGCCGTTCCATTAAAACGGTGGCACGGTCATTGGCCGACACGTGTCTGGGCCAACTCAGTATGACTCGGCCAACTCGGCCGAGTCGACTCCATCTTCCCCATCGAATGCCCCACTGTTGCCCTAATTTGCAGGTTCGGTTTTTCTCAATTTCGTGCTATTTCAAGCACGGTTTTCAACATGTTTTGGTCCCAAATTGTTCTTAGAGGCTAGAGCAACAACTTGGCATCGATCTTGAGCTTCGAATCCAAGGATTAAGCTCGGTAGAACCGATTATTGCGCAGAATTTCAGTTCGGCCGTGTGGCCTTGTTTCTCAACCAAATTGCACGATTCTTGGCTTGTTGTGACCCTTAGTATACGGGCTTCAATTCCCCATTTATAAATTTCAGTTTAAGAGCCTATTTTCGAGTTTGGGTTCCATGGCCGAAAGCAATAGCTTCAGTTTTGAGGGCTTATACCCAAGTGTTGGGGTCGCGGTTGGTGATATTTGAAACCCTCTCAGTGTCTAGATCAGTTCTAGACCATCAAAACTCAGTTCGGTTGAGGTCATTTCAGACCTGCTACAGGGAGCTCCATCCATGGCGGTTGGGTCACGGCTTTAGGTTTTTAATGCCTATTCGACCCTCTCAGTGGTTCTATAACCCTCCCAAGCCTCACAGTAACATCTATATACAGTTTTTATGGTCTAAAAATTATCAGAACAGTGCCAATAAATCAAAACAGAAAATTTGGTAACTTTAGTGTTTACCTTTTTAGACAGTGGCTTCCTCCTCAATGGCTCGGTTCAGGCTTGGTAGGGGGTGTTTGTTCAGATCCAGTAGTGCCCCTCAGTTCCTTTTCTCTGGTGCATCTCCTTGAAGACACACATCATCCCTCACATGCACACATGTGTATACACATGCAAGGCCTTCAATTTCTCTAGAGCCCTCTCTCTCTGGACTCTCTTATCCGAGCATACAACACCCACACTTCCTTTCTGATTTTGGACCCCCCCCTCCTTTTCCTTCCACAAATGATAATATGTCTATATATATTATTACATATTACCATATATATACATCTCTTATATATATATAGATGTATATACATCAGAGAACAGTGGGATCTTAGGGCTGAGGTGGGCTGAGGGGGTAATCATGTGGGGTTTGCATGGGTTGCCATTGGTCAGTTTGGGTGGCAGCTTAGGGGCAATTCAGTGTTATATACCATTAAGTTGTGTATATGTGCACAAGGTAATGGCAGCCAAGTTGGTAAGTTTTTGGATAAAATTTATTTTCTCAAAGGTCAAGGGTTCAATTCCCCTTGACCACCAATTTGGCCATTTTTCACCATTTTTGGTTAAGGCCACGTTTGGCTGCGCAGTAATTCAGTTTCAGTGTTTGCTACATAACTTTCATTCCGTAACTCCTTTTTCGATGCGGTTTGTTCCGAGAGTTTCATATTTCAGTTATCTACAGTATCAGAGGTTCCGTGCCATTTATTAATCATTCAAGATTTCCCGGGTTAGCTAATTCGGATTCCGTTAGTATTAAAACGGCGTTATTTCACCGAATTAATCAGTAATTTGGGTTCGGGTAGAATACCCTTCCCCCCCAGACATATTTAATTATTTAATCGGTCTATGGTGTCCGCCGGGATTATGATTAATTCCCTAAATCATTCTGTAATTCGGTACTAATTAATAATTAGATAATTAATTATTAATTACACGGGATCGGGGTGTTACACTTTTGGCCATTTTTCAAGCATTTATCTCCTTCTTGTTTTATTTTTTTTTTTTCTGGTTTAATTTCTCGTAACTTTTTATTTTGCTACGTAAAGTTTCTAATACTAAATCAGTGACTTAACTTCCCGGTAAACGGGTTCGGGGCGTTGCAAATGTAATGGAAATGAATGTCTTTGTGTTTGGATTTCCCATGATACTTGGGATCCTTTGCATAGGCTAGGGCTGATGTGCTATCACAATAGACAAGCACAATCTCATCTCTATGGGTCACAAAACCCAGCCTCTGTAAAAATCTTCTCATTTAAGCAACCTCCTGAACAGCCATTGAACAAGCTATGTACTCTGACTCCATTGTGGATAATACTATGCATGTCTGCTTCTTGTTACACCAAGAAACAGCTCCTCCTCTGAGTATAAAAGCGTAACCTGAAGTGGACTTTTGTCCATTTCTATTTACAGCCCAATCAACATCGTTGTATCCTCTCAGTCTCGGGTCTCTACCATGGTAGCATAAGGCAAGATCAATAGTCCCACAAAGGTACCGAAAAATCCTCTTCACTACCTTCTAGTGATCTGGACCAGGGTTACTTTGGTAATGACTAACTATACCAACTGCATGGCAGATGTCTGGACGTGTGCACAACATAGCATACATCAGACTCCCTATTGTAGCTGCATAAGGCACGATGAACATCTGGTTCTTTTCTTCATCATTCTTAGGACACGGGTCTAGGCTTAAGACGCATCCCTTTTCCATTGGAGTGTCAATGGGTTTGGAGTGATGCATATGAAAGCGCTCAAGAATCTTCTTTATGTAAGTCTCTTGGGACAAACTAAAAAGTCTCTTTGAACGGTCTCTCGTGATCTTAACTCCTAGCACATAATTTTCTTCACCCATGTCCTTCATCTCAAAATTAGAGGACAACCACTCTTTAGTGGCAATAATGAAATCTATATCATTCTCAGCCAAGAGAATGTTGTCAACATACAACGAGAGGATAAGAACATTTTTCTTGGATCGTTTTAGATACACACAATGATCTTCCTCAATCATCTCAAAACCAATAAAGGTAATGGCATGATGAAATCGAAAATACCATTGCCTAGATGATTGTTTAAGGCCATAAATGGAACGAGTGAGACGGCAAACTTTGCGCTTTTGTCCCTTGACCTCAAAACCCACTGGTTGATCCATATAGATATCTTTGTCTAGTTCTCCATTGAGAAATGCAATCTTAACATCCATCTGAAAAAGCTCTAAGTCCAAATGCGCTACAATAGTAAGAATGAGGGGAATAGAGGCAAACCTCACCACTGGGTAGAATGTCTCTTCATAGTTTACACCCTCATTTTGGGTATAACCCTTTACCACAAGACGTGCCTTGTACTTATCAATTGAACCATCTATCTGGCGCTTAATTTTCAAGAACCATTTGTTTCCAATGGTCTTACGCACTAGCGAAAGGTCAACCAACTCCCAGACCTTGTTCTTCGTCATGAAGTTCATCTCATCCTGCATAGCAACCATCCACATATTCTTAGCATGTGAGGAAAATGCTTCTTCCATAGAAGCAAGCTCTTCCTCATCTAATGTAGCACACAAGAAAGCATCATCTTCAATCTCGAAATAACAACAGGGAATATTTCCTCATTTGCTTCGGCGCACTTGAGAATCTTGAGTTTCCAGTGGTTGCTCACGCCCACTAAGCTGAAAACCACTATCTTTAACGATTACTAGTTAAAAAGCTAATTCCCCACCCTTGCTTAAAGATGGTAAGATATCTTCAGTCTCCTCCAACTCATAGAGGTCAAGATTTTCCTTTTTATTGCCCATGCTAGGGAAATCCTTCTCAATGAAATCCACATCTCTTGACTCTTTTTCAATTCTTCCTCCATCAGGATGTTCACCGTACATAACGTAGCCTTTTGAGCTCTCAAAATATCTTATAAATATATGCTTCCTAGCTCTAGGGCCCAGCTTCTTGTACTTATGGGATGCGTCGTGAACATAACCTGCAGATCCCCATGGATGCAAATGCTCCAAATTGGGCTTTTCACCTTTCCAAGATTCATAAAGAGTGGAAGAAACTGACTGTGAAGGCACACAATTTAGGATTTAGGCTGCAGTTAAAATAACATCCCCCCAAAATGAAATTGGGAAGTTAGCTTGCGCCATCATACACCTAACCATATCTAGAAAAGTTATATTCCTTCTTTCTACAACACCATTTTGTTGTAGAGTGTGTGGAATAGTCAATTGTCTGTGTATCCCCTTTTCCTCACATAGTTCCTTGAACTGATCAGATAAATACCCGCGTCCTCTGTCTGTTTGAAGAGCTTTTAAACTCTTTTCTTTCTGATTCTCAACCTCTGCTACCAAGCATTTAAAACAATCCAAAGCCTCATAGTAGTTAGCAATCATATAAACATACCCATATTGCGTGTAGTCATCTATAAAAGTGAAAAAAATATGATGTGCCTTTACATTCATAGGCCCACAGATGTCTAAGTGAACTAACTCAAGCGGTTGAGTAGCTCTGGCAGCCTTACCAAAAGGCTTTCTACATGCTTTTTTCAGCCAAACATAACTCACATATAGGTAGGTCAACCTTAGCGAGTGTGCCCAAAAGGCCTTCTCTAGCTAATCAGGTTATCATATCACGTCCTATATGCCCAAGTCTAGCATGCTAAGTAACAGAATCTATATTCTTATTAGCATTAGCAACATATGATGAAGATAAAGATAAAGCAATTAAATCTAAATAGAAGAAATTCTTCATTAAAGGACCATGTCCAAAAATAATACCATCTAATAAAATATCTATTCTACCACTACTAAAAGAAAAAACATAACCAAAATCCGTAAGTACAGTAACTAAAAGTAAATTATGCTGAATTCCAAGTACGTATAGTATGTCATGTAGAAGCAATGTGCGCCTAGTGGGCTGTTGGAGTTGATACGATCCTACTCCTAATGCTTTCACACACACCATTTCCCATATACACGCAATGGAAATTATTTGAAACTTTTCAATAATCTACAACTCCCGATCTATCGCGAGTCATATGTTTCGTTGCTCTGGTGTCTGCAATCTAATGAGAAATAGTATCAGCAACAAGTATATGTGAACATACACAAATGTAGAGATTGTTTGGTTTAGAAGATACCTTCTTCGGTTCAGTGCAATCACCAGCGAAATACTTCACTCTGGTTATTTTTTTCTTCCCACCACGCTTGCCTCTGTGGTGCTTGGTGTCATTTCCCAGTCTTAGATGCCTTTGCACCATTCTACCCAGATTTTTCATTTGTTTTGCGCTTTGACCCTCTAGTCTGGCTCCTGCCACCTTGGGCAACAAGCGTGCTAGTTTTGGTCACCTCTTGGGGCTCTGCTTCTAGCTCACAATGGCGCAAGATATCACTGAAGTCTTTGATATTCTCATTGTGGGTCATGATTTGTTTCATATGAGACTATGAATCTGGTAATAACCTTATCACAACTTGTACTTATTGCTCATCTGTAAGGATATTCCTAGCAGTTCTCAAATTACGAATCATACTAGACATCACCCTAAGATGTTCAGTCATCGTATGCTTGGGATCCTTATGGTACACCTCGAACTTCAAAACAAGAGTCCTTAGTCTCGTAGTAGATGTACCACCAAAGTCAAACTTAAGCTGGTCTCACATCTCCTTGGCTATTTGAAAAGTCTCATACTCTTCAATAAGGTCGTCGTGCATGCTGTTTAGCATAGTAAAGCGTGCACCACGATCCTTTTTGAACCAAGTCTATTAGGTCTCAAGGTCACAACGGTGTTAGGTTGTAGTGCCTTACTCGGGTCGGATCATGGAACTTGTAATACCCTGACCCAAATTTTAACTGAGCGAACCATGTAAACCCAAGCTGTTAGGGTTCTATGTTATGATATCGAATAAAATGGACATGAAATTAGAAAATTAACAGAAAATGAAAAGTCAAAGGAAGAGAAAAAAAAAATATATATATATATATATATATACATATACGTGTGTATATGTGTGTGTAATAACCTGAAATTTTTTTTTTTTTACATAAAAAATTTCTTGGTTATTATTATTATAAATACATGCATGAAATTGTGAAGTGTGTGCATATGCATATGGATGAGTGTATGTTTAAAAATAATTAAATGTGTGTATGTATTATATGTGTGTATTAAGTATATATATATATATATGTGTGTGTATATATATAGACCAGATTTGTGCACGTGTGTGTGTGTTGCTGTTTAAGTATATAATATATATATATATATATATATGTATATAAATCAGGTTGCCGTGTGTGTGGGTGTGCAGGGTGGTAGGTGAGTGATTGTGTGTAGCAGTGGACTTCAAGGACATGGGGGGGAGTAGGTCAGGAACAGAAAGGTGGTTTGATTTAGAGAGAGAGCGAGAAATGAGGTGATAAGTATATATCCGTATGTATGTATATGGGGTTGTGGGTTAGAAAGGAAGAAAAGAAAAAGAAACTGAGAGACAGAGAGAGAACTTAGAGCTGGAACCAGAGGTTGGAACAGAAGAGAGGAGGAGAGGCATGCACTGAGAAAAATCAGTGAACGAGAGGTAAGTGGGTCAACTTTTGTTTTTAATTTTCGAAGCATGAAAGTTGATTTGAAATATAGGATCTTATAGAATATGCAAAGTGTAATCAAATGCAAAAGAAATCAAGTGAAATGGCTAAGGGGAGAGAGAGAAATTCTCAGTTGCAGGTTTGGACGATAATGAAGGGTTTATAGTTTTTGTGTTTAAAACCTTGTTCGGATGATTGGAAAATGATCCCTATTGATGCAGAAAACCTTAGGATTAAAAACAAGAAGAAAACAGTGATCGAATGGCCAAGAAAATTTGAAATAACCAGTTGGCCGGAAAACTGGTAGCAAGAAAATTGGGCTGCTTCGTTGGTTTGGGAGGCTCAAAAACTGGTCTAAAAGGTTTTAAAAACACCTTAGGATAATTTGGAATCAAAAAGAGTCCCAAAAATGCTCTGAAAAATCAAGCTTAAAAACTTGATTTTTGCAGTTTCCGGCGACGTCGCCGGAGAAGGTGACCTGAGACTCGCCGGAACCCTACCTGAAAAATCGGGGGAGAAGGGGGCACTGTTCCGGGTCGGGTTCGGGCCGGTTCGGATTCGGGTCGGGTCAAGACCGACCCACCCTCTGCCACATGTCAGCCGCAGGTTTTAAATTAAAAGGGGGATTGGGGCTGTTTGGCTACGAGGTTATGAAATTGAAATTGAAATTAAATTGAAAACAGGGATATCCTATCCCTGTTTTGGATTAGCCACTGTTTGGCTATCCAAATTATGAATAAAAGATTTTGAAAATTTTGAATTTACCCTTGTACTTTTCAAAAATTAAGTTTGACCCCAGAACTTTCGAAAATTATACTTTGACCCCTAAAATTTTGAGAAATTATGAACTGACCCACCAGAATGAAATATTAATTTAATTAATTAATTAATTAATTAATTTAATTATTTAAATATCACAAAATAGTCTGGAGTCCAAACGGGACAAGTCATTAGTGTATTTTGACTATCTCGACCATTCTGAGACCAATGGTGAGGTCCATTTTACGAGACGGGGTCCCAAAAAATAAAAGACCCGTAGTAACATTTAAAATTACCAAAATGCCCCTGATTTGAAACGTAGTCAAACGAACTCCGAATTAAGTAAACAAATAGTAAAATTTTATTATCTCGACCATTCCAGACTCAACTGTGGAGTCCAATTTATGAAAAGAGGTCTCGGGATGTAAGGACTGTAAAAAGTGCAAAATGACCGTTTTGCCCTTTAAGCTCGGATGTCCAAATTGAATTCCACAAAAGCCTAAACCTATTTTTTATGACGTTCCGGACTCAACAATAGAGTTTAATTTGGCAAAATAGAAACTCATAAAATAAAGACATAAAATTTGATGAATAGCATAATTCAAGTAGCAATTAAACTAAGTTGTATTTCATGATTTTAGGAACACGGAAAGGCAAGGAGAAGGTGATCTGACCTTCTGTATTTTCACTGTAGTTCTACTACACTACGAGTACGTCTTCCTGAGTTGAAACTGACCTATCAGGTATGGTGTATTGTGCTAAGTAAGGAATAGAATTAAGTTTAGGAATGATTTGCATGTTGATTGAATGAATCATATAATTATTTGTTTGATGTTAGAAAAATCACATAAGGAATGTTGTTTTAAAAAGAAATCTTGAGTTGATTGTTTACGTTGCTTATGTGCTTCTTGTTGCTCTACGGAGATATGATTTGTTATATGTGTTGGGTTGTACGTGATCTATATTTTTTGAGAGTTGTTAAGATTGTGAACACATGGCTTGAGTATGTATTTCCGTTGATCATGTATTGCATACATTCATGTGGAAGATGTTTTGTTAATCAGATGTTGTGATTGCTTTAAGTGGAAGACATTGTTTAAAGGCATGCTTTATGTGTTCGTAAAAATTGCTTATCTGAGATTGTATTATTGCATGATGGAATTAAGGCATATTGGCATAGTGTGATGCATTAAAAGCATAGTATGGGTTGAGCACGTGGTGCTAAACAGGGTACTCAGCTTCCATCAGATGTGTTCTGAAAACGAGACATGGTACTCAGCTTCCATCAGATGTGTTCTGAAAACGAGACATGGTACTCAGCTCCCATCGGATGTGTTCCGAAAATGAGACATGGACATGGCATAGATTTGACATGGTTGTGGCATAGAGTGGTGTGGGTGTTTCATGGGCATTGTCACTACATTGCATGGATAATATGGATGGCATGTGGATTATTGCTATTACGTGGCATGGACGATTTGGAAAGCATGTGGATTATTGTTATTACATTGCATAGATGATATTGAATAACATGTAGAAATAACTGTACACTTGCACATGCCACGCCCTTAATTTTGTTCCTTGCATTAGCATTATATCATACCAGCAGTTGAGCTGACCCATACGTGGGATGACTCCCCACAGATGACGTTCCCGGCACTCGAGACTTGAGGAAGTCTTGCAGAGTGGAGGAGACAGGAGCTTAGAATGATCTTGGTCCTTGGGAGCACATTTTGAGATGTATTGATATTGTATAAGGGCTTAAGCCCGAATGACATGTTGAATGTTTTTATTGACTGTGCTTTATATGGATGTACATTGAAGGAAATGAATGAAAGTTTGGGTTGAATCTGTGATATCCCGACCCGGGATACGACATGTTTACTGAGGTCAATCGACTAAATAGTGTAATATGAGCTATTTGAGCTTTATATCATAGTATTTCATGGAACCAAACGATTGAGTGATGTGAAGGGTTTGCTTAGCATGGCCAGTGCCAAGCCGAACCCGAGCACCTCAAGGTCCGACATCGTGATGCGTGCACGCAGGCATTTCCATGCACGAGCGTAAATCACGGGCACGTAGTATGTCAAAAATAAGGGAATGTGTATGCCAGTATAAACGGATTAAACGTACAAATATAAGTACATATATACACTTGCATGAATGTATATGTATAAATACATGTATTATAATGTATAACACATGAATATATATGTATATTAAAATGCATATGTATATTTCATGCAAAACAAAAGGGAAGGAAACAAAATATCAGTGTGTGCATCACTGTGTGTGTGTGTATGCATCACTGTGTGTGTGTGTGTGCTTGAGTGTGTTTGGGAACCACACCAACCGACCTTGGTGAAGGTGGTGTGTGTATATATGAAATATATATATATATATATATGTGTGTGTGTGAGGGTACGTGGATGGAGGAGGTTTAAGGGACGGTTCTCTGCAGTCAAGGATGACTACAAAAAAGAGAGAGAGAGAGAGAGAGAGAGAGAGAGAAAGAGATAAGGTAGAGAGAAAGAGGCAGTGGGTGTTGTGCGGTGTATATATGTATATATATATATATATATGTGTGTGTGTGTGTGTGAGTCGTGTTGGCTAAGAAACAGAAAAGAAAGAACATCAAAGGCACTGAAAAGGAGTAGAAGAAAAAGAAGAATTGGAAACAGGAGCAAGAGGAGTTCTAAGGGTCACTGTGAGCAGAAATCCAGAAAAATAGGTAAGCTTTATCAAGCTTTTAAATTACTGATTTAAAGCATGAAGTTGAGTTTTATTGATAGGGTCTTGTAGAGTATGAAAGTAGAAAGTTAATGCAAAAGGAATCACTTCAAATGGTTGAGAAACCAGGTAGGAAAACGGAGTTGCAGGTCTTGTGATAATTCAGGTTCCATGGTTTTGTGTTTTAAAAATCTATTTAAGTGATGAGGAAATGATCCTCTATTATACAGGAATAATTTAGAGACAATTTAGGGTAAAAACAGTCAAAAAATATGCATGAAATTAGAAGGATACAGTCGCCAGAAACTGGGAAAAATAATGACGGAAACTGTAGTTTTCTTAGGTTTAAGATTGCCTAAATGAGAGCTTAGGACAATGGGAGTAATTTGGAATGAGAAGATTTAAAAAGCAACAAAAATGGACGTGAAACAGTGAAGATTTGTAGCTAGGGTTTACTGTTCCGGCGACTGTGGCCGGAAAAACAGTCGAGGAAGATGACCGGAATGTCGGGGGCATTTCGGGTTAAGACGAAACCGGGTTTGGGTTCGGATCGGGTCGGGACCCGACCGGAAATAAAAAGGGGCAGTGAAACTGTGTCGTTTGTATTGGTTTTAAAATGAATTCAGGTGTGTTTGGTAACATGAACAATAAATTGAAATTAGGGTTTGGGGTTATCCAAGCCATGGATAGGATAAGGGAGGGGTTATTGGGTTCCGGTTCCTTGAAATGGACTGAACCGTTTGGTTCAGTGAGAGGATAGGCCGGTTTAGGGTTTCTGGTTGTGAACCAACTGGTTCAAATCGTAACTCTGAGAAATTGTGAACCGACCCCAAATGTTTTAGGAAATGTCACTGTGGCCCAAACAGAAAAATTAATAAAATATTTAGTTTTACAAAAATGCCCCTATTTCAAATATAGGTCAAACGAAGTCCAAACGATGCAAATAAATAGTCAATTTTTATTATCTCAGACATTCTAAGATCAATGGTGAGGTCTGTTTCACGAGACGGGGTCCCAAAAAAAAATAGAAATAACCGTAAAAGTGCAAAATGACTATTTTGCCCTTTTAAGTACAAATGTCCAAATGGAATTCTGCCAAAGCCTAAAACGACTTTCTTCGGCGTTCCGGACTCAATGGTAAGGTCTAAATTAGTGATAGAGATGCCTAAGATAACAAGGCATAAAATTTGTTGAATAGCATTAATTCTGAGACGTATCTACTAATATATAGGTGACTCGACAGGGAAAGGCAAACTCACGGAATACTGAAAAAGAACGCACATCTAGAGGTAAGTAAATTCACCTTCTCTTCCATATGGTGTTTCCAAGCCAAGTTTATTCTCTTTACTGCCAAGCTTGTACTCTTGAAAGTACCTCACGTTATTGCTATCCACAATGCGATATTGTTCTATCTTGTGGACATTAATTGACTGCTATGTCATTGTTATCATGTTGAACCATGCCTTGAAAAGCCTACTGCTATGTCTTTATTGAATATATGATATTCGATTTTATACTTCTATGGAATTATGAATAATCATGATATGTTATGAATACGGGATTTGTGCTCAATCACAACATCCATCTGATGCTTTCTGATTGACTGGAGACCTAAGGGTCAAGTACATGAATGGACAGGTGGCAGGAATGAATTCCTCGAAGGCTTTCCACCGGCAATTGACTGGCATTTTCATTGCATTTCCATTGGCATTTCATTTACATTTGCATTGGCATTCTACCTGAGAACAGAGTAAATGCATCTCTTAAGAATTGATATGATTACGTTATTGAATGACACTATTCCTTATGACTTATCTTAAACTGAGAAGACACTCTTCATTGAATTGATTGTGATCGGTTTATTATGGCAGTACCTCTTGTTACTATATTGTTATTGAGAGATTCATGTTGATGTTGTATCCATTACTCCTAATTGAACATTGTGACCTATGATTCATTGACCATCAAGGCAACTGTTCTCATTGGCTATCACAGCATCTCTTTTCTTATGATTGGCTATCATTATCTTATTCATGGATTCATATTTCATCGATACCAGTGTCGGAGATCTGTTTTTACTTATTGAGCTCTCGTAGCTCATTCCACCCTACTTACCCCCATTTCAGGTGATGACGCTGCAAGACCCCAGTAGAAGTCTACGAGCGTAAGAGGACATTTTGAGGAACTGTACCAGTCTATGTTTTAGTTCTCCCATGTATTCACCACCCACGGGTGCTGGTTACGTTTGGTTCTTATTTTGTTTACTGTAGAGCCATATTATGTATTGATAAGACTTTCGCTGACATTGTGTACTGTAAAGACTTCCGCTGAAATTACTGTTACTGAAAAGACTTCCGCTGATCACTATCATTGCTAAGACTTCCGCTGTTATTGTTTTAAGATTTTAGTACTTTGCATATTAGTACTATGATATAGGAATGGAAAAAGTAGGGACGACTTTCGGGTCGGCCCCGCCACACCAGATCCGCATAGGGTGGGTTTCGGGTCGTGACAGAATCCGTTAGATTGTTCTTGATTTCTTTATTATTTTATTTTCCTTTCGTCTCGTCAGTCGCGCCACGGGTTCACTGGAATTCGGGGCGTGACAGTGTGGTATATACATAATATACATATACAAAATACAAAATAAAACAATAACAGCAACAATAGCAATTAAAGGGGGAGGGGGGTTACAGATATAGGAAATTAAACAGAAAATGAAAAGTCAAAGAAAAGAGGAAAGGAAAGAAAAGAAAGAGTGAGAAAGAGAGAGAGAGAGAGAGAGAGAGAGAGAGAAGAGAGGGGCGGTTACAGCTGTAGAGATCTGAAAAATCAGGATAAATTTTTCATTTTTGCCGGTAGGGCACTATTCATACACTATTTGTCGGTAGGGCACTACACATGCATCATTTAGATATAAGTCATGTTTAAAAGCATATTTTGAGTGTTCTATAGAATAAAAATATGCTTATAATGTTAAAATACACCTCCTGTGAGAATTTGAGCCTAATCGGAGATAATTTTTAAAATGGAACATAAAGGGCATCCCGAGTGGCCCTGGTGGACCCGACCGCACCCGCTCACAGGAAAAAATAATTTTTTTGGAAAAATATAACCTAAAATAATTTTAAGAACTTTGGTTAAAATAAAATGTCAAATTGAGGCGTTTTGGGACGGGTTGTAATGTAACAGGGTCCCGAACTCATTAAGGGCAAAAGGGTCTTTTCACCCCTTGGCCCCTTTACTATAAATAGGACCCTTTAGTGTTAAAATTACATAATATTGGTTTGAGAAAATACGGCACGTCGTGCATGGAGGAAAAGGTGAAGAAAACCTAAGTTTTTTCAACTTTCTACCTTCCAAAACTCATCTCTAGGCTTGGAATTTCACAAGGCTTCCTTCTTGGAAGTTGTTCCCCACATCAAGGGATACGTTATTACCAATTGGTTCAGCTGCACAGCAAACACAACTCCCTAGGTTTGAGAAAAACTCTTTTAGGTATGATATTTTGCTAACTAAGGAATAGGGTTAATTTTTTGAGTGTTTTATAAGTTGATTGTATGATTTACATGCTTATTTATTGTTTGAGAACCACCTAACTTATAGTTACTTTGTAAACCTAGGGTTAGTACTTTATGTATTCTTTGGGAATTTCTTGAAGTGATGAACATGCAATATGACTATATATATAATTCATTGCATTCTACCTTATGTTCATGTAGACAAAGTCTTGTAGTTTGAACGTTATGATTCATTCAATGTATTGGTACTTTGTGTACTTGTGTGATCTTTGAGAATTTGGTAAGGTTGTGAATATATAATATGTTTATATGTATAATTGATTGGATTACATGCTAGGTTCATATAAAAAAAGCTTTGTGATTTAAAAGTTATAATTGCTTTATGTATAATGCATTATTTAAGGCATACTCCATGTGTTTGATGAAATGTTTGATTGAAATTGCATAGAAAAATCAAGACATCTTGGCATACGTGAATCTTTAGAAACATGGTGTGTGTTGAGCACTTCGGTGCTATGCATTATGAGGGTGTAGATCCTATGGTGAAAAACCAAAATTTGGCTAAGGACTGGTACTCGCTGATCCAACGGGAACGGACCGTGAAACGAGACATGGGTTGGTATAGAGTTACATGGGTGTGTCATGCATATTGCCATTGCATTGCATTGATTAATTGGAAGGCATATAGATTATAAATGTACACTTTGCACATGCCACGCCTTATCTTTGTTCTTTACATTAGCATTATGTCATACAAGCCGTCGTGCTTACCCTTTATGGGATTACGTATTTCAGATGAGGCTCCCGGTACTTGAGACTTGACAAAGTCACTCGAGCACGGAGGAGAAAGTAGAATTTGAAGCATATTTGGCCTAAGGGCCACATTTTTTGCCTGTATGGGCATAAGCCCAAATAACTTGTGTTAAATTTGAAGAATAGTAAACTATAGTCCTTGGGCCATTTTGTAATGTAAGGGTTTAAACCCAAATAACAAATGGGATGTTTTGTTTAATGTGCATCACATGTAAATGTTGAAAACAATAGTTGTATGTTTAATTTCTATGAATTTGTGGCCATCGAGTGAGGGTGGAATGTATATATCCTTGTATATATGAATTGTCGTAAAGTATTAGGTGGAAAATACTTAGAAAACAAAGGAGACCATGTCAAAATTTTATGTGTTAAAAAAGGCCATTAGGTGTATAAAATGCCCATGAATAAGTGAGAAAAGTGCCAAAAAATAGGGGTTAAAAATCTTGAAGAAATAGGTTAAAAATTGAAAAAATCAACTTTCAACACTTTGGAAAAAAAATCAAAAAAAAAAAAAAAAAGGAAAAACAGCTTGCAGCAAATACACTGTTGCTACAGTGCAACAGCCTGTAACCTGCCTAGCCACTCGCGCGCCCACCGCCCGCCCTTGCGAGCCCAACCCAACCTAACACCCCCTTGCCACAGCCCTTGGCCACTTGCCTTAGGCTATGTTTGGCCAATCCTTAGGCCATATTTGGCCACCCTTTTGGGCCATGTTTGGCCATCCTTTTAGGTCATGTTTGGCCACTCTTATAAGCCATGTTTGGCCATTCCTTTAGACCACCTTAGTTAGGATTTTTGACCTATTCTTGGCCTAGGTCTTAGGGCATTCGGGACCTATTTGGGCCATTGTTCTAAGGCATATTTAGAGACATTTTGGAGCTAACTTGGAGGCCATGCTTGAATATGACTTAGACTAATTTTGACTATTAGTTAGGGGAGATATTTGATTGGTATTTAAAACCCATCTTGGGTAAGCCTAGTAGAAAATTTTTATTCTTAATTTTGGGGAAGCATGGAGAAATAAACTTGTAATCAACTAAATCCATTTAATTGTCTATTATTTATTTTTCTTAATTCATTTCACTCATTCATCGGGTTTATGAAATTTAGGGCGTGACAACAACATATATTTATATATGCACTGTGAGTGCGTTTTGGGAAGGAAAACAAAGAGGCTGAAAGGTTAGAGATTTAGAAGGGAGAAACAGAAGAGGAAGGAGGAGAACCAACAAGGGAAAAAGGTATGAAATTCCCTGTATTTTTTTAGTTTCATTTTATGGGTTTTTATTTAAGTTGCATGAAGCTTAGAAAAATTTATATGATGTTAATCTATGGAGAAAATAGAACACGTAGGAAGAAATTGCGAGTGAAACCGTGAAGAAATGAGGAAGAAAAATAGATTTATCGGAAAGATGGAATTTTAGAAATCTTGATTTTCAATGAGTTTTAGAGGCTGAAAATGGTGTGGAACAGTTCTAAATTTTGTTTAGGATATTTAGAAATGAAAAATGGCTTTGAAACTGTGAAAAAATGAAGAAAAAATAAGGAAGAAATGTGTAGTCCAGTCACCGGCGCCGAAGAAGGTGACCGGAGCTGCACAGCCCGGTAAAAGAAAAATGGAGAAAAAAGAAGAACTATTTGGGTCGAGTGAGTCGGGTTGGATCTCGAGTCGGGTTGGGACCCGCCCAGGCGCAATAAAAGTTAACCGAAACTGTGTCGTTTGGGGCTGAATTTAGTTTTTAAATAAGTGGAACAGTGAATGAGAAATAAAAGGGAAGGGACTGCAGGTGAGGGGATTCGATCCCTAGACCACATATGTAGGAAGCACCTAAGCCACATGGCTTAACCAACGTGCCACTCAAGCACGTGTGGTCATATGATGGAATAAATAATATATATTATAATTATAATTAATTTAATTTAATTAAAGTTATTTAATTGAATAGGTTCTCGATGTCCAAACTTAGCAAATGAATAGCGTAAATTTATTATCTTGGGCCTTCTGGACCCAATGGTAAAGTCCGTTTTATGAGATGGGACTTCAAATAATAAAGACACGTAAAAATGTCAAATGACCACAATGCCCCTATGTCAAATATGAGTCAAATGGACTCTGATTAAAATAAATGAATAGCAAATATTTATTATTTCAAGCATTCCGGACTCAAAAGTGAAGTCTATACTGTTCTGATTGGCTATTATGGCATCATATTCATTGACTGGCTATTATGTTTCATATCCTTATTATCTTGGATTATATGCTTTCTATGCTGACCCTGACCCATGGCAAAGTGAAAGGAATTTACTTACTGAGCTTTGTTAGCTTACCCCAACTTACTTACTTTTCAAGTAAGGATGCTGCAAGACCACAGTAGGAGTCCAAGAGCATAGGGACAGTTTGAGGAATATGTTAGAAGTAATGTAATTTCTCCCATGTATTCACCACCTAAGGGTGATGTTATGTTAGTTTTTGTTTTGGTTTCTATTTTAACATTGTCGTACAATAGTTTGTATTTAAGACTTCCGCTGATTTACTGTTTAAGTTTTATATTATACATTGTTGTCATTGATACAAGGAAAGAAAAAGTAGGGACGGCCACAAGGTCGGCCCTGTAATACGAGATCCGCATAGGATGGCTTTCAGGTCGTGACAAAACTAGTCAATGTTCCTAGGAGCTCTTGCTCATTCTGTCACGCCCCGAATTCCAGCGAACCCGTGGCGCGACTAACGAGACAAAAGAAAAATAAAATAATAAAGAAATAAAAGACAATCTAACAGATTCAACCCAAACTTACATTCATTTCCTTCAATGTACATCCATGTAAGGCACGATAAATAAAAACATTCAACATGTCATTCGGGCTTAAGCCCTCATACAATATCAATACATCTCGAAATATGCTCCCAAGGGCCAAGATCATTCCAAGCTCATGTCTCCTCCACTCTGCAAGATTTCCTCAAGTCTCGAGTGCCGGGAACGTCATCTGTGGGGAGTTATCCCACGTATGGGTCAGCTCAACTGCTGGTATGATGTAATGCTAATGCAAGGAACAAAATTAAGGGCGTGGCATGTGCAAGTGTACAGTTATATCTACATGGCATTCAACATCATGCATGCAATGTACTAGCAATATTCTATATGTCATCCAACTCATTAACATGATCTAAGGCATGGCATGTGCAAGTGTACAATTATATCTACATGTCATTCAATCTCATCCACACAACGTACTAGCAATAATCCACATGTCATTCAATATCATCTACACAATGTAATAACAATAATTCACATGCCTTCCAAACTATCCATACCATATAATAGCAGTAATCCACATAACATCCAAGTTATCCATGCAATGTAGTGACAATGCCCATGAAACATCCATACAACTCAATGCCACAACCATGCCAATTCTATGCCACATCCATGTCAACTCTATGCCATGTCCATGTCTCATTTACGGAACACATCCGATGGAAGCTGAGTACCATGTCTCATTTTCGGAACACATCCGATGGAAGCTGAGTACCATGTCTTATTTTCGGAACACATCCGATGGAAGTTGAGTACTATATTTAGCACCACGTGCTTAACCCACACTACGCTTTCAATGCATCACACTATGCCAATATACCGTAATTCCATCATGCAACAATACAATCTCAGATAAGCAATTTTTACCAACACATAAAGCATGCCTTTAAACAATGTATTCCACTTAAAGCAATCACAACATTTGAATGAAAAAACATCTTCCACATGAATGTATGCAATACATGATCAACGGAAATACATACTCAGGCCATGTGTTCACAATCTTAACAACTCCCCAAAAATATAAATCACGTACAACCCAACACATGGAATAAACCATATTTCCATGGAGCAGCAAGAAGTACATGAGTAACATAAACAATCAACTCTAGGTTTCTTTTTAAAGCAATATTCCTTATGTGATTTTCTGACGTTAAACAAGTAAATATATAATTCAATCAGTCAACATGCAAATCATTCCTAAACTTAATTCTATTCCTTACTTAGCACAATACACCATACCTGATGGGTTGCCTCAACCCCAGAAGTCGTACTCGTAGCGTAGCGGAACTAACGGTAAGAATGTAGAAGGTTAGGCCACCTTCTCTTTGCCCTTCAGTGTTCCTAAAATCATGAAATACGATTCAGTTCAATTATTACTTGAATTATGCTATTCATCAAATTTTATGTCTTTATTTTATAAGTTTCTATTTTGCCAGAATAGACTCCACCATTGAGTCTGGAACGCCGAACAAAGTCGGTTTAGGCTTTCGTGGAATTTAATTTGGACGTCTAAGTCAAAAAGGGTAAAACGGTCATTTTGCACTTTTACGGGTCCTTACATCCCGAGCCCTCTTTTCAAAAATCAGACTCCACAGTTGAGTCCGGAATGCTCGAAATAATAAATTTTCACTATTTGTTTACTAAATTTGGAGTTCGTTTGACTACGTTTCAATTCAGGGGCATTTTGGAAATTTTAAAGGTTACTACGGGTCTTTTATTTTTCGGGACCCCGTCTCATAAAACGGACTTCACCATTGGCTTCAGAATGATCGAGATAGTCAAAATACACTAATGACTTGTCCCATTTGGACTCCGAGTTATTTTAGAATATTTAAATAATTAAATTAATTAATTAATTAATTAAATTAATATTTTCTTAATATTTTATTCTGGGGGTCAGTTCATAATTTCTCAAAAGTCTAGGGGTCAAAGTGACATTTCTGAAAGTTCTGGGGTCAGATTTTCTAAAAGTCCAAGGGTAAATTTGTAATTTCAAATTCTTCTATTCTCAATTTGGTTAAACAAACAGGGACCAATCCCAAAACAGGGATAGGATATCCCTGTTTCCAATTTAATTCAAATTTTAATTTCATAAACCTGTAACCAAACAGCCTTATTCCCATTTTAATTTAAAACCAGAAGGTGACACGTGGCAGGGGTGGGCCGGCCCAAGCCCGACCCGAACCCGAACCGGACCTAAGACCCGACCCAAGACCCGTATGCACAGTGCTTCTTCCCCGTTTTTCTGGTGAGCCTTCGGTAGGGTTTCGGCGCCTTCTCTAGCGCCGGCGAACTTTTTTCGGTGGATTTTCAGTGTTTTCAAAATGCCATTTTCTTCTATTCTCCCCCTAGATTCCTTTTCTAAAGTTAGTTTTTGATTTGGCCCTTTGGATTTTCACGAAAATGGGAAAATCAATGGCTCCGGCCAACTGAGATTTTCCATTTTCGAGCTTGTTCCCTCACTGCCTTGATTCTAATCCTTTTCCATTATCTTTCTACACCAAAGGGGATTAGTTCCCCATTGTTCGCTTTGGTTCTAACACACAAAACACGTGGACAGCCGATTATTGCCCGAACCTGAAACTGCTAATTTCTACTTGGTTTCTCAACTATTTTAAGTGATTATTGTTGCGTTAGACTCCATTTTTCAAACTCCATAAGGCCCTACGATTTAAATCGACCATCAAGCTAGAATAAAAATAAAACAGAAGCTAGACCTGGGCATACCTGTCACGACCCAAAACCCACCCTATGCGGATCTCGTGTCGCGGGGCCGACCCGAAGGCCGTCCCTACTTTTTCCATTCCTGTATCATAGTACTAATATGAAATGTACTAAAAACTTTATACAATGAACAGCGGAAGTCTTTATCAATTATAGTAATCCAGCGGAAGTCTTTTAAATAATTTAAACAGTGAAAGTCTATTAAATACATGACATAGTTCTACATAAGACAAAATGAGAACTAAACGTAATCAGCAGCCGAGGGTGGTGAATACATGGGAGAACTAACATAGACTGATACCGTACTTCAAAATGTCCCCCTACGCTCTCAGACTCCTACTGGGGTCTCGTAGCGTCATCACCTGAAATGGGGGGTAAGTGGGGTGGAATGAGCTACAAAGCTCAGTAAGTAAATGAAAATCTCCATCACTGGTATCGATGATCAATGAATCCATGAATAAGATTATGATAGCCAATCATAAGAATAAGATACTGTGATAGCCAATGGAAACAATTGCCACGAGGGCCAATGAAAAGTAACCACAATACACAATCAGAAGTATTGGGTATAATATCAATATGAAGAAATTCAATGATAATATAACGACGATGAAGTACTGCCACAATGAACCGATCACAATCAAATCAATCAATGCAAGTCTTTCGAGACTTGAAGAATCATAAGGAATAATACCATTCAACAATCAAGTTCTTTCAGTCATAAGAGATGCTTTTATTCTGTAACATGCCAGTGAAATTACAAATGAAATGCCAATGCAAATGCAATGTAATGCCAGTGATCATGCCAGTCAATTGCCGGTGGAAAGCCTTCGAGAATTCATTCCTGCCACTTGTCGATTCATGGACTTGACCCTTAGGTCTCCAGTCAATACAGAAGCATCGGATAGATGTTGTGACTAAGCACAAATCCGGTATTCATAACGTATCATGATCATTCGTGATTCCATAGAAGTATAAAATGGAATGTCATAGATTCAATGAAAACATAACAGTATGCCTTTCAAGGCATGGTTCAACATGATAACAATGATACAACAGTCAATCAATGTCCACAAGATAGAACAATATCACATTGTGGATAGCAATAACATGAGGTACTTTCAAGGCACAGTGAAACAAGATAACAATGATACATCAGTCAATCACATGTCCACAAGATAGGAAAATATCGAATTGTGGAACACAAGGGTATCAATACATTCAAGAGTATGAGTTTGGCAGTAAAAGAATGAACTTGGCTTGTGGAAACACCACATGTAAGAGAGAGTGATCCACTTACCTCTGTCGTGATTCTAGCTCAGGAATCCGTGAGAGTACCCTTGCCTTTCGAGTTCCCTATATATCAATGAATACGTTTTAGAATAGATTCTATTCATCAAATTTTATGCATTTCCATCATAAGTATTTCAAATACTAATTTAGACTTTACCATTGAGTCCGGAATGCCGAAGAAAGTCGGTTTAGGCTTTCGCGGAATTCTATTTGGACTTTTGTACTAAAAAGGGCAAAATGGTCATTTTGTACTTTTACGGTATTTATCCTTCGGGGTCCCGTCTTATAAAAGGGACCCCACCATTGGACTCAGAACGTACGACATAATAAATTTTGACTATTCATTTACCCCGTTTGGACTTCGTTTGACCCACATTTGAAATAGGGGTATTTTTGTAAAATTAATATTTTATTAATTTCCTGTTTGGGCCTTAGTGGGATTTCTTAAAACATTTGGGGTCAAAGTGAAATTTCCCTAAGTTCCTGTCTGAACCAGTGGGCTCGCGGCTAGGAACCCTAAACCGGTTTGGTTCTTCACTAAACCAAACGGTTCAGTCTATTTCAGAGAATCGGATTCCAATATCCTGGTTCTTACCTTATCCTTGGTTCGGTTAAACCCAAACCTAATTTCCATTTATTATCCTTGCAACCAAACAGCCCAAAATCCATTTAAATTCAAAACCCAAACGACACAGTTTCATGCCCATTTCATATCCGGTCGGGTACCGACCCGATCCGAACCCGAACCCGTTTCAGTTTTGACCCGATAGCCCCCACGACTTTCCGGTCGTCTTCCCCACCACTCCGGTAGGGTTCCGGTGGTGAACAGTCGTCTTCTCCAGCGACTGTCACCAATTTTTGATCATTTTTCAACCCGTTTTGAATGCCATCCTCTTCCCCTTTCCTAAAGGACCTCAACCATACCCTTTATTTCCATTAAACCCCTTCCAATCTCCACGAATATAGGGAATAATAGCTCCGGCCGATTTTCCGGCCAGATCTTCATTTCCATTTTTTGTGACTTCCAAGCCACGGTTTTTACCCCATTTTCATTCTAAATGTTTTCTGCACCTTTATAGATCATTTTTCAAGACTCAAAACAAGCTTTAAACAAGATCTTTCATGAAACCCGAAATTATCCTAAGGCCTTTAACTCCATTTTTCTACCTGGTTTCTTAACCATTTAACCTCATTCTTTTTGCAATAAATTCCATATTTCATGCTGATTTAGACCTTTTAAATAGATATAAGCTTCATGCTTTAACTCATGAAAACAGAACTCAAACTCTAACCTGGGTTTTCGATTTTTTTAGCTCACTGTGACCCCTTCAAGCCCTTCTGTTCTGCTCCTGAGTTCCTTGCCAATGTTCCTGATCCTTCCTTGATTTCCTTTTCCCCCCGAGAGTGAGAGAGCACAAGCATATAATGAGCTTTTCCTTTTCTCTCTCTCTCTCTCTCTCTCTCTCTCTCTCTTTCTCTCTCTCTAGTCAGACCTCACCATGCCCTGTGACCTTCTTACACACTCCAACACCTACTTCTGTCACCACCACTCCCTATTGAGTGTTAGACACTCAAGTTATTACACACACACATACAACCATCCACACACACACCTTTTGATATATATATATATATATATATATATATATTCAACCACTCACACACACTTGCACGACTGATAACAGCCCACTTGCCCATTTTGTTTTCTTTTCTTTTTGTTTTCATTTAATATACATATAATTGTATATATATATATATATGGCATAATACATTATATATATATATACATGTATAAATTCATGACTATACCCATTTTTATACATACATGCATACCCATATATATACGTATATACTAAACTCTGGGCACAGATGCATACACTGATTTTTCATGGTCTACGTTCATGGCTGCATGCATGCATGCATGGGTTTACGTGCGTGCACGTATTACGAGGTATAGTCCCTGGGTGCTCGGGTGTTACCTAGCATGGTTTATACATTTCAATCATTTTTCATTTCCAGTCATTCATTTCCGTGAAATACCATGATATACATTTCTTACCGTTCAAGTTACATATTTTAAATCGACCTACCTCGGTATACGTGATGTATCCCGGGTCGGGATATTACAATACCTATTTTCGGGTTTCTCCTTGTTGCAGTTTCTCCCCTCTTCTTCCCTCCTCTTGGTTCACCCTCAGAGTTTCTCTCAACGCCCACGCCTCTTCTGCACAGCTTCTCTCTTTCTGATTTCCTCTCCAACCGATGTATACATACACACATACATATCAAGCATATTGCCCCTCTCTCTCTCTACTCTCTCTCTACATCAGGCCTACACTCAGTCTGAAAACCCTCTTACACACACAACCAGTAGCCCTTCTTTTCTGACTTTCTCTTCTACTTTATTTCTTTCTCTCTTATCTTCATTTAATGTTGGTTGACATTAGGGGTTATGTGTGTGTGTGTGTGTGTATATATATATATATATATACATGTATATATTATATTTTTTTCACACAACACACACACGGTTGTACACTCACACACACTTCTGTACACAGCAGCACCCCCCACACACACTTCCTTTTTAAATATACATATATATACATATACACATACATTACATTAAACACATACATAACACACATGCATATAACATATACATATATTGATATACCATAAAAAGACAGGCCAATCAACACTTGACACGTATGACCACAGTCCGATTTATGTTCAGCTAGCATGATTCTCGCTCAGCCAATGACATCCAGATCATTACATAAGGTCGGAAGTGACCAAACAAATATATCCAGAACTGATCACAGGGTCCAGACCAGAGCTTCAGATCTCGTCACCGCCTTAGCGGATTCCGAGCAAAGAATAGGGAAACAGTCTCCAATACGGAAACTACCATTTATGATTATCTCCGCCTTAGCGGATTCCGGGCAGAGGATAAGGAAGCAGTCTCCAATACGGAAACTACCATTTATGATTATCTCCATCTACGACTCAATGCCCACAAGGTAACTGCAATCTCCGATGATCATATCCCTATATTCATGGCGTCGAATCCTAATCAACTTAAGAAAGCTTCGACCTATATATTAAACCCTAGAGGTACGCTATTAAATTCATGCTCATTCTTTGGCAGGGGAGGGCTCAGGGGAACCAGAGATCAATCTCCTTCTCTTCACTTCTAAAGGAGCATCAGGCTCAGCTGGGGAGGAAGACTCCCCCACCACTTGAGGCTTCGGCACTTCCCACCTCGAGGCTAGCCTCCTCTTAAACTCTGCGCTACGGGTGGCCATCACTTGGTCCGGAGTGACGATAACAGTATGAGCCCGGTTAGAAGTTGAAAGCAAAGCCCGGTACTGATCCTGCAGAGCCTTAGTAAACTTGGGCCTCTTCCGAGCACTCTTGACTGCACAAAGGAAATGAAAAATACCAAGTTTGTCAGTTCTGAGGATATAAGCAAAGCTAAAGCAAACCCAAGAGAATAAGTCTCACCCCTATGGCCCGTAACACAAGGAAACGACGAGGTCTCTCCGGCCTGGAAGTCCTTATGCTCCCATCCTCCTCCAACGAAGAAGTACCACTTCTTCCACGTCTTGTTGGAAGTAGGAACGGAAGACAGGGGTCGGAACCCCTTCTCGAAGGACATATAATAGAGGCCCTCTGCCTGCTTGAACTTCAGATCCATATTGCTACGGATCAAGTCCAGAGACACGTCCACTTTGTTCAGATGTCCCAGCACCATAAATCCTAGAAGATGCCGCCAGCTATTGAGATTCAGGTCTGCAGGGCAGAGCTTGAACCAGCAAAAGAATTGCCTGACTAAATCCGGCAATGGAAGCCTTAAGCCCATTTCAAACCAGGCAAGGAAAACGCAAATCTCCCCGGCTTTAACATCTTGGGGACGGTCCATGGGTCCTGGAACTCTGCAAGTCACATTTGGGGGAAATTCAAATTTCACCCTCCATTCATCCAAGAGGCTTTGAGTGACGGCACTCTCACCCTCTTCTCTATGAGAAGACCTACCAGAGGTCTCCCCGGCCCTGTCTCGGGGCTCTTCGAAAGTATCAACTATTCTAACCCCTGGACTAGGGGGAGGATCAACAGGCCTCTCCTCAATAATTTCAAGAGCAGGGTTACCTACATCTCCTACAACAGACGGACCAGCCATCTCAGAATGGTCTCCTACTCCCTCATTCACAATTCGAGATTCCGAAGGAACAGACATTATTCTCAAACTCAAGAAGAAAGAAGCAAGAGAGGGGGAAAAATCAGTCGAACCTGTTTTCACTTAGGGGATCTGTATTCTTCAAGGTCGCACGAACTAACAATGGCGGATGAAATCTTCTAGCACAGTAAAAATATCGAGGGAAAGGTCATTTCAAAAATCTCATCCCGTATTTATAAACACGGTATCAGAAGGGACCCACCAAGCCCAAACGCCATGACGGTTCAGAACAATGATGCTCTCGAGAAAACCAACTGTCCGCCCAGTATAATTGTGACCTTGAAAAGACTTAATCGCCGACTACGCAATAAATGGCGCCCCAACAATTGTCTTGGAAGGCGAAAAAGCAAGACACATAACTCTCTTAGCCCTAGTTACTTACATCAAACTAGGACTTGGGGGGGGAGTAACTGATATACCATAAAAAGACAGGCCAATCAACACTTGACACGTATGACCACAGTCCGATTTATGTTCAGCTAGCATGATTCTCGCTCAGCCAATGACATCCAGATCATCACATAAGGTCGGAAGTGACCAAACAAATATATCCAGAACTGATCACAGGGTCCAGACCAGAGCTTCAGATCTCGTCACCGCCTTAGCGGATTCCGAGCAAAGAATAGGGAAACAGTCTCCAATACGGAAACTACCATTTATGATTATCTCCGCCTTAGCGGATTCCGGGCAGAGGATAAGGAAGCAGTCTCCAATACGGAAACTACCATTTATGATTATCTCCATCTACGACTCAATGCCCACAAGGTAACTGCAATCTCCGATGATCATATCCCTATATTCATGGCGTCGAATCCTAATCAACTTAGGAAAGCTTCGACCTATATATTAAACCCTAGAAGTACGCTATTAAATTCATGCTCATTCTTTGACTTTCAATACAGTCTTTCAATTCCCTTACTCACTTAAGCATCGGAGCGGCTACCGCCGGAGCCAATCCGGTGGTCCTCTGATCATCTTTCTGAGTGTTCTACAGGTCACGGAGCCCTCACGTGTTGCGAGTCAAAAAGTGCAGCATCATATATATATATATGTATATTTTACTACACATACTTACACGTTCCATTTAAATAAATGATAAAAAATAAAAAATAAAAATTTTACTTCAAAATTTCAAATCCTTACATCCTTCCCTCCTTAAAGAAATTTCGTCCCGAAATTTAAAATAATGCACTTCTTTGACAAAATGCAGAAAGAGTAGTACGAAATGTCATTGTGACGTGGAGGCGTACAGCCTTACTTATGAATCATTCACCTCTCCTCAACTAGGCGACGTGGAATGCATCACCCTCTCCCATTACTCTCTCCCCCCAAGGAACCTTGTCCACTTGGGCGGGGATGCAGCGGTATGCAGACATCCCCACACTCCCTGCTAGGGTCTGGTCCTGATCCCATCTGTACGGCCCATTCTATATGGCACACACCTAATGAAGTCCTCAAAACCTATAGGCTTATCAATGCCAATCTTTCCCAATCCATCCCTCCATCATAACCCCCTCAATAACTCAACACAATAATAATAAAATAAAGGAAAATCCCCATGTTCCCAAGGATATCTCAAATCCTCTACACATAATAATCAACCCATCACTCGCATCTCAATGCAACTTAATAACCCAGTTCCAATTTCCATAATCATAAAATTTAAAGTAGTGTACTCAGGCTCAAAAGAACAAAACACCAATTAAATTCTTCACCAGATTAAATCACGTATACTCATCAATCGTTACACATAATCATATGAACACATTTAAGCACATTCTTGTACATGTGTCAACATAAATCAATCTGTATATCAAATCATAGTCACAGTACAATAACAGGCATTAAACTAGCATGCTCACAAATAAAATCAACAAGTAACACCCGATGGCTAACACGTAGCCCACCACATCAGCACTCAAGCATTAAAATCCATCACGAGAATATACAGATACATGAATAAGCATGGTAAACATGAATGAATGAGATGCACTAAAATCTATCAATACTCTAATCCAAGAACTAAAACAAGGAATATACCTTGAACCGTAGGAGGTCCGAAAGTAGATGCCTCAGGTGTGGCTACTGCATAAACGTGATCTGGGTAGTCTAGTTCTGCCTATCCCCCTCTCTCTATCCAGGGGTCCTGACGCTCTGCATCGAGAGTGCAGGCTGAAAATACGGTGCTGGGGGTCCATAGTCTATCCGTGGTAGTGGCAGAGATGTCTGAATGGGCTGATAGTCAGGCAGCCTCTGCGAACCCTGTGAAGTCTGCCCCTGAGGACAGTTGGCCTTAACATGGCCTGTCTGATGACATGTATAGCAAAGCCGTGGGGTTCCCCACCCCTGACTAGGATTCCCTTGTGGGCAATCGATCATTCTATGGCCAGGTTGTCTACACTGGTAGCATGTAACGGTTCCTTGGGATGTCCCTCTTCGAGGAGCAACAGACATAGCAGGCTGAGGGTCTAAGGACTGAACAGGCCCCTGTGATGTCGATGTGGAAGGTGTACTGGTCCGAAATCTCTTCAACAGTCTCCCACCAGCGTGGGTCAGGGTAGGCATAGTAGGCTGGGCAGGTGTGGACATCTGTGCTGTGGCTGCCCTACCCTGGGTCCGGGACTCTCTAATCTTTCTAAGATCAGCCAACTCTCTCTCAACCCTGGAGGCTCTAATCACTGCCTCCTCATAGGTCTCTATAATGTGGCCCGCTAACATCTCTCTGATAGTGGGCCTCAGCCCTTGAAGAAACTAGTAAACCCTCAACTCCTCCCTCTTAGTGATGTGTGGGGCAAACCTCCCCAATGCAGTAAAACGGGACTCATACTAGGTCACAGTCATGTCTCTCTGGAGGAGTGTCTCAAACTCCTTCCTGAATCCAATCCGGGCGGTCGCTGGAAAATAGTGGTCATTAAACATGGCCACAAATGCATCCCATCCTTCCCCAAACCTACCGATCCTTCCTGCAGATACCTTCCACCACTGGCTCGCTAACCCCGTGAACTGGAATGTGGCACAACGGATCCTCAAGTGCGGCTCGACAATCCCCTGGGAGTCTAGGATCCTGATAATCTGATCTAACCACTCCTCAACCACTAGAGGATCAGGCTGCCCAGCAAATGAGGGTGGTCTCATCCTCTGGAACACCTTCATCATGAAGGTATCCTGTGTCTTTCCTTCAGCAAGCCTCATCTCCCGGATAGCACGAAGGCACTCCTGAAACATGGCTGCCATGTCTTTAGCGCTAACGGTCTGTTCTACCTCCCCTACTAAGGTTGGGGCAGGAGCTGGAGCAGACACTGGGATAGGAGCAGGAGCAAGAGCAGCAGCCTCCTCTGCTGTGCTATGCTCAAGAGCAACAGCTCTGGGTCTGCCACGCCGAGGTGGGGCAGCAGCCCTAGGTCTACCCCGTATAGGTGGTCCAGCCCTCGTAGGAGTCCGTCTCGGTGGCATGATTCTACAAGTCCAAGAAAAAGGTATTAACACCTCCCTTCACATATTATACATAGATATTCAGACGAATACTAAACATGTACTTGCCAACAACTCACACTTCACAAGTAACGAATATAACATGTTATAACACTTGCCTAATCAATACTTACATAACTAACGTCAACCATTCCCACCCGTTGGTTACTTTAAATAATTTATACTGAGTTCTAACACCGTCTTTAGTAAGGAACAAATTTATTTAAACAATACGATATATGCATACTCTAGTCACGCTATTGTTCAACTAGCCTACCAATACTCAACCCCAAGTGAATGCTATTCGAAAATAAGACATTTTTTCTTTCATAAATAGGTTTTAACACAAGGACATCTCTAAAATTTTTAAAGGTAAGCACTCGTAGTATCCATCATCCAATCCATACACAAAAAAACTCCACAAGTCTAGATTCCTATTTTTAACATTTTAAGGTCTTGACGTGTCTTTTATTATTTCTTACTTTTATAGCTAGGTAATAACCCTTCATGGATCACAGCTCCTTTTGTTACTGGCTGATGGGGCGCCATCCATCAACTGTAACGCAAAACCTGAGACCAATCCAGTCTGTATAAATATCATAATCATAATACTATAATCCATGAAAACCGGTTACTAACCTAGCACACACTTACAAAATCAACAAGCCACAACCAACAACTAACACATAAACATGCAAGTATGCAATCCATTCCAAGAACACGCAAATACATGTGGGAACACAACCAACTAGGCATATAACCAGGTCCACGGTCTATCTCATAAATAACTAGGTATACGACCTATCATATAGATAACTAGGTGCATAACTTATCCCATAAATGACTAGGCATACGGCCTACCGTATAGATAACTAAGTGTACAACCTATATTTCAATAACTAGGAACACGGCCTACCCCATAAGGTATATAATCATGCATTTCTAATCTCAGTCAACCACCCCATCAAACAATTCACAGGCTCCCTATCTATCGGGAAATCAAGTATAGCATACACTCGTGCACACCCGTGCAACACGCGCACATAAAACATACAACCCAATTCTCCCAACTAAACTGAAAGTCTAAACTCGTCCCATTGTCCCTAGGTATTCAAACCTAGGCTCTGATACCACGTTGTCACGCCCCGAATTCCAGCGAACCCGTGGCGCAACTAACGAGACGAAAGGAAAATAAAATAATAAAGAAATAAAAGACAATCTAACAGATTCAACCCAAACTTACATTCATTTCCTTCAATGTACATCCATGTAAGGCACGATAAATAAAAACATTCAACATGTCATTCGGGCTTAAGCCCTCATACAATATCAATACATCTTGAAATATGCTCCCAAGGGCCAAGATCATTCCAAGCTCCTGTCTCCTCCACTCTGCAAGACTTCCTCAAGTCTCGAGTGCCGGGAACGTCATCTGTGGGGAGTTATCCCACGTATAGGTCAACTCAACTGCTGGTATAATGTAATACTAATGCAAGGAACAAAATTAAGGGCATGGCATGTGCGAGTGTACAGTTATATCTACATGGCATTCAACATCATGCATGCAATGTACTAGCAATATTCTACATGTCATCCAACTCATTAACATGATCTAAGGCGTGGCATGTGCAAGTGTACAATTATATCTACATGTCATTCAATCTCATCCACACAACGTACTAGCAATAATCCACATGTCATTCAATATCATCTACACAATGTAATAACAATAATTCACATGCCTTCCAAACTATCCATACCATGTAATAGCAGTAATCCACATAACATCCAAGTTATCCATGCAATGTAGTGACAATGCCCATGAAACATCCACACAACTCAATGCCACAACCATGCCAATTCTATGCCACAACCATGTCAACTCTATGCCATGCCCATGTCTCGTTTTCGGAACACATCCGATGGAAGTTGAGTACCATGTCTCATTTTCGGAACACATCCGATGGAAGCTAAGTACCATGTCTCGTTTTCGGAACACATCCGATGGAAGCTGAGTACCATATTTAGCACCACGTGCTTAACCCACACTACGCTTTCAATGCATCACACTATGCCAATATACCGTAATTCCATCATGCAACAATACAATCTCAGATAAGCAATTTTTACCAACACATAAAGCATGCCTTTAAACAATGTATTCCACTTAAAGCAATCACAACATTTGAATAACAAAACATCTTCCACATGAATGTATGCAATACATGATCAACGGAAATACATACTCAAGCCATGTGTTCACAATCTTAACAACTCCCCAAAAATATAAATCACGTACAACCCAACATATGGAATAAACCATATTTCCATGGAGCAGCAAGAAGTACATGAGTAACATAAACAATCAACTCAAGGTTTCTTTTTAAAGCAATATTCCTTATGTGATTTTCTGACGTTAAACAAGTAAATATATAATTCAATCAGTCAACATGCAAATCATTCCTAAACTTAATTCTATTCCTTACTTAGCACAATACACCATACCTGATGGGTTGCCTCAACCCCAGAAGTCGTACTCGTAACGTAGCGAAACTAACGGTAAGAATGTAGAAGGTTAGGCCACCTTCTCTTTGCCCTTCAGTGTTCCTAAAATCATGAAATACGATTCAGTTCAATTATTACTTGAATTATGCTATTCATCAAATTTTATGTCTTTATTTTATAAGTTTCTATTTTGCCAAAATAGACTCCACCATTGAGTCCGGAACGCCGAACAAAGTCGGTTTAGGCTTTCGTGGAATTTAATTTGGACGTCTAAGTCAAAAAGGGCAAAACGATCATTTTGCACTTTTACTGGTCCTTACATCCCGAGACCTCTTTTCAAAAATTGGACTCCACGGTTGAGTCCGGAATGCTCGAAATAATAAATTTTCACTATTTGTTTACTAAATTTGGAGTTCGTTTGACTACGTTTCAATTCAGGGGCATTTTGGTAATTTTAAAGGTTACTACGGGTCTTTTATTTTTTGGGACTCCGTCTCGTAAAACAGACCTCACCATTGGCTTCAGAATGGTCGAGATAGTCAAAATACACTAATGACTTGTCCCATTTGGACTCCGAGTTATTTTAGAATATTTAAATAATTAAATTAATTAAATTGATTAATTAATTAATTAATTAAATTAATATTTTCTTAATATTTTATTCTGGGGGTCAGTTCATAATTTCTCAAAAGTCTAGGGGTCAAAGTGACATTTCTGAAAGTTCTGGGGTCAGATTTAATTTTCTAAAAGTCCAAGGGTAAATTTGTAATTTCAAATTCTTCTATTCTCAATTTGGTTAACCAAACAGGGACCAATTGTAACACCCCAACCCTGTATAATTAATGATTAATTATCTAATTATTAATTAGTACCGGCTTACAGAATAGTAAAGGGAATTAATCATAATCCCGGCGGTCATGATAGGCCGATGAAATAATTAAATATGTCTGGAGAAAGAGGGTATAATACCCGAACCCAAATTGCTGGTTAAATCGGTAAAATAATGTTGTTTTAACACTAACGGAACCCGAGTTAGTTAACCCCGAAAATCTCGAATGATTAATAAATGACATGGAACCTCTGACACTGAAGTGAACTGAATTATGAAGCTCTCAGAAGAAACCGCATCGAAAAAGGAGCTACGGAATGAAAGTTACGTAGCAAACATTGAAAATTGAATTACTGTGCAACCAAACGTGGCCTTAACCGAAAATATGGAAAAAATGGCCAAATGGGAGGCCAAGGGAATTGAACCCTTGACCTTGGAGTAAAAAGAAACCTCATCCAAAAATTACCAACTGGGCTACTATTATCTTTGTGTCCATATATACAACAGAAATGTATATAACACTGAATTATCCTAATCTGCCACCAAAACTGGCCAATGGCCATCCATGCAACACCTCACCCATGCATCACCCTATGCCCCTAGGCCATCATGCCTATGCACCCTAGGTCATCATCTCTCTACAAACACCTTATCACCAATCCACCAACCATATCACATGCAACCAAAATAATCTGCCATATACAAGATTATATGTGCATGTATGGAGGGGGGAAATCAGAGGGGTGCTCGGGTAGGGAGAGAGAGAGAGGGTTAGAGAGAGAGAAATGGTGAGTGTGCATGTCATCCTTTGGAGATACACCAAGGAAGGGGGAGCTGAGGCACGACTGGATCTAAGCAAGCACCCCACCAAATCAGGACCGAGCCATGGATAGCAAGGGGACTTACTGCTTCAGAGGTAACCTCAAAACTGCCAAACTGCTTAATTTTTTCTGTTGAGATTATTGGTACTGCTCTGATGATTTTAAATCATATGGACCATGTAGACTGCGTAAATCAGTTACTGTGAGATCCTAGGGTTATTCTGAATCAGTTAGGAGGTTCGGATAGGCCTAGAAACCCAAACCGTGACCAAACCGCCATGGATGACACCTCCAAAACTGGGCCTGATTCGACCTCCCTAAAACCAAGTTTTGATGGTTTAGAAATGATCTAGACACTGAGAGGGTCTCAAATACACCAACCCGCGACCCTAAAACACTGATTTGGACCCTCAAAACCGAACCTGTGAGTCTCGGCCATGGAACCCAAAACCTGAAACGAACACTTAAACTGAAATTTGTAAACGGGGACTTGAAGCCCATGAGATGTGGGTCACAGCAAGCCAAGTCTCACCGGATTTGGTTGAGAAACGGCCGTGCTAGAGCAAACGATAATGTGATCGAAAAACCGAAATGGGTCACTGAAAACTATAGATTTTGAGGTTTAAAAACAGTCCTAAAATGATCCCTAATGTCCTAGGATCTGTTTGGTATAAAAATCTTGAAAAAACGGATGAGAAAACCAAGAGAAACAGCGAGGGAAACCTCACCGTCCGTACGCCGGCGCCGGGAACGTTGCCGGAGAAGACCACCGGAAAAACGCGCGGTAGAATGGGTTTTTTATAGCCGGGCCGGATCTTGAATCGGGTCGGGTGGGACCCGACCGATACCCCTTGGGTCATTAAGCTGCGTCGTTTTGGAGTAAGGGATTTTAAATTTAAAAGCTAAATTCTGACTGTTTGGTTCCATGGTTAACGAATTAAAATTGGGAAGTAGATAACCTAACCGTGGATAGGGGCCAAATTGGGGATAACTGGATTATTATATTCCGGTTTTCTGAAGGGAATTAAACCGGTTGGTTTTTGGAGGTTTTGGACTGGTTCAGTTTCTGAACCCTTGAACCCTTGGGTTTGAACCCCAAAAGTATGAAATAAGTTTTTAACCCCTGGAGTTTTCTGATATTACGGATCAACCCCACTAATTTGGGAAATTGTACCGTGGCCCAGAACATTGAGAAATTATTCATTTAAGCCCCTGGAAAATTAATTAAATAATAAAATAATTATTTTATTATTTTATTAAATAGGTAAAATTACGATTTTACCCCTGGACATTAAATATGTCAAACGGAGTCCAAATAAATTAAATAAATAGTGTATTTTCACTATTTCAAACATTCCGGACTCAATGGTACAGTCCGATTTTAGAAATACAGTACCGAAAAATACAGACTTGTAAGTGATAAATTACTGTACTGCCCCTGATGGCACCAGACCCAAATAAAAATAAAAGACAGTCTATTTTGACTATGTCGGGCGTTCTGAACTCAACGGTGAGGTCCGTTTAACAAACTGAAGTCTCGAAAAATACAGACACATAAAGTATAAGTGACCATACTGCCCCTGATGCTTCCCAGGATCAATTAAACATAATAGATAGTCCAACTTAATTATGTCGGACACTCTGGACCCAACGGTGAGGTCCATTTTATGAACTGACGTGCCAAAAAATATGACACGTGAAATGACCAAAATACCCCTGAGCACTGTGAGTGCAAGATAAAGGTCAAACTGATCTGATAAATTATCATAAGGATAATTATGAACACTGAAGGGCTAAATAAGACTCCGGAACAGTTAACGCGTAAAACGAGAAACGACTAATGTGTCCTGATGACCAAAAGCAGATACCAAACGAAGTCCAAAGGACTTAGAAAATCATATCTAAGATATGTGGACTATTCTGAGGACCACGATAGGGTCCGGGACAAGAATGGACAAATTACCATTTTGCCCCTAAGGCTAAATAAGCACTTAACTGATAGCGATTCAAGTCTAAAAGAGTTAGAACTTCATGTATACGATATATGGGATATTCTGAGAACCACGACTGGGTCCGGGGCAAGAATGGACAAATTGCCATTTTGCCCCTATGGTTAAAATAAGAACCTAACTGATACCGATTGGAGTCTAAAAGACGTAGAACTATATATTTAAGATATAAAGACTATTCTGAGGGCCTTGACAGGGTCCGGGGCAAGAGTGATAAAATGACCATTTTGCCCCTAAGGCTGAAGAAGTAACTGACTGATAACGATTGAAGTCTAAATGACTTGGGTTATAATCCTGATGACTGCTAAGCCTAATTTAAGAATAAAATAGCCCCGGATGAAACCCGATGAGAGGGCGATAGGCTACTAGGCTATCTTAGGTAAACCGATAGATACCTAAGATGACAAATGAGACCTGAATGGATGAGTTCTGATCTATATATGATTGATGATTATTGTTCAGGATATACATGGAGATGCCTGACGTATCTGGAGGTTATCGGATTGTTTGCGCAAGGAGATAACCGTAACAGTTTGTGAGTAACTTGGAACTTCTGGCTTGGTGTATAAGTACACCGTCTAGTTACTGTATTTTGATTCACTGTACTGTTTTGAACGTTATACTGTTTAAAAAGCATATATTTAAAGTAGCATATGCCTTGTTCTGATTGATATATTGTTCCGACATGTTCAATTCTGATATGTCTTGTCCTGATTGATATTGTACCATTTTGTTCCGTCATGTTCAGTTCCGATATGTCTTGTTCTGATAGATGTATTGTTCCGTTTTGTTCTGACATGTTCAGTTCCGATATGACTTGTCCTGATTGATATTGTTTCGTTTTGTTCCGTCATGTTCAGTTCCGATATGACTTGTCCTGATTGATATTGTTTCATTTTGTTCCGTCATGTTCAGTTCCGATATGACTTGTCCTGATTGATATTGTTTCGTTTTGTTCCGTCATGTTCAGTTCCGAGATGACTTGTCCTGATTGATATTGTACCATTTTGTTCCGTCATGTTCAGTTCCGATATGACTTGTCCTGATTGATATTGTTTCGTTTTGTTCCGTCATGTTCAGTTCCGATATGTCTTGTTCTGATAGATGTATTATTCTGTTTTGCTCCGACATGTCAGTTCCGATATGTCTTGATCTGATTGACGTATTGTTTCGTTTTGTTCCGTCATGTTCAGTTCCGATATGACTCGTCCTGATTGATATTGTACCATTTTGTTCCGTCATGTTCAGTTTCGATATGACTTATCCTGATTGATATTGTTTCGTTTTGTTCCGTCATGTTCAGTTCCGATATGACTTGTCCTGATTGATATTGTACCATTTTGTTCCGTCATGTTCAGTTCCGATATGTCTTGTTCTGATAGATGTATTGTTCCGTTTTGTTCCGACATGTTCAGTTCCGATATGTCTTGATCTGATTGATGTATTGTTTCGTTTTGTTCCGTCATGTTCAGTTCCGATATGACTCGTCCTGATTGATATTGTACCATTTTATTCCGTCATGTTCAGTTCCGATATGTCTTGTTCTGATAGATGTATTGTTCCGTTTTGTTCCGTCATGTTCAGTTCCGATATGACTTGACCTGATTGATATTGTACCATTTTGATCCGCCATGTTCAGTTCCGATATGTCTTGTTCTGATTGATGTATTGCTCTGCTTTGTTCCGTTATGATCCGTCCTGTTATGCCTCTGTCCTTGATTATGCCTGTGACTTGAACTGGTGTTTTGTTCCGTCTGATCCCGTTATGTACCGTCCGTTAATAATCTATCTGTCTTGATTGATATATGGTCCAGTTCCGTTATGATCTGTCCAAATTCTTGACTTGGTATATAAGTTACTGCATAGATACTGTATTTTGATGCACTGTACGGTTTTAAAAGTTATACTGTCTGAATGCATGTTTTTAAATGCAAACTTTTATACTGTATTGTACGCGACATGATTTTGTCCCGTCCTACTATTGTTTTGTTCGGTCTGTCTTGTTCAGTTTTATGGTCTATCTGATTTTGTTCTGCTATGATGTGTCTGACTCTGGGTACCATTCTGATTATGAGCGGTCTGGCATAAGTAGGCTTGATTACGCACCTAACTGATATATTATTGTTATGCCCTGTTATGTTCCGCCCAGTACTGATCTGTTCTAATATTTGAATTAATTGCCTATACTCTCGTTGAGATATTGGCAACATGCACTGTTCCGTCTGTTCTGATTTGTTGTTCCGTTTAGTTCAGTCCTGTTTTATTCTACTGAAACTGCATTTAAAGTAGATTTATAAAACTGCTATTTCAGAAACAACTGAACTACCCTTGTGCTTTGTAAACAAGAAATGGTTTTGAAACCCTTGACAGGGAACCTGTGTTACTCATTGGGCTTTTCGAAGCTCACCCCATTCCCTAACATTTTTCAGGAATGATATCTGTTGGATCTGATGACACTGATCTGTGGAGACTGGATTACTGAGGATTGAATCTGTTTAATCAGGTGAGTGATGTAATACGACTGACTTGACTGATATGTACTAGATATAGACATGGCTCATGGATTTAAACGGTACTCTAGAGATTATAGTTCTGCTCTGTTGTTATATGTCGGATTATAGATATTGTAATACCCCGACCCAAATTAGAGGCTATTAAGCTGTTGTGTTGAAATTGGAAATCAACACCCTTAGTAACAAGGTCGGTGTCGACCCCGACGCACGAACCTTAAGTAAGTGTCCTGAAAAGTCAGGATGACTGTACATCACTTTCGTTGCAATCACCAACATGTCGATTTTGATGATAATTACATTTTCACGTCAACTACCAATTGTTGATACGAGTACGAGAATTTGGACAAATATTACGAGAATACGAAGATTAGTACAAGATAATGCATTTAAGAAAATAATTAATTTTTAAAATAATTAATTATTTTAAGTATAAGAAATAAATTGTAACAATTAAAATGCGTGATTAAATATAGAGATATATATATATATTGTATAAATAATTATAACCTTAAATATATATATATATATATTTATAAATAAATATATATGTGTGTGTGTGAATGCATGCATGTATGCCAAAACATGTATGTATGAGATGTATGTATAATAGGGCATGCTATTGTCCAAAGTGTACAAAAGTGGGAGAGGTATGTGTATTATCCAAGGTGTATTTGGGTTGAGCTTTGTATATATATACATATATATATATGTGAGTCAAACACCACACACACACACAACCGGCCACTCATGGCCTGCCCAACAGTGGCAATTCAGGCCACTCATGAAGAAACCTGAAATGGGTTAAACCAAAGAGAGGGGGCAATCAGAAATTTCAATGATTTCTTCTCCTTATACATAATACATGGTGCTTATACACACAAAACACAACCATCCGAGAGTGAGGGAGAGATTGAAGGAGTTTCTGAGACATTCAGAAGTAGGAAGCAAGGAGCAAGGGAGAGAGAAACAATTTGAAACAAGGTAAACCCTCAAACACTTGAATTTCTCTCTCTAGAATTTTTATATGTATGAATCTGTTTTAAGCCTTTAATTTAGCATATATGATGATTAGGATGTGTATACATGAATTAGGCATGAAAATCTCGACCTAGAACACCTAAGAAGCACAAGCCGTACACACGGCAGCCATGGATGACCTTGCTTGAAGCAGGTCTGAACCAATTTTCCCTAAACCAAATTTGGTTTATCAAGACCTCAAGAAGACCCTAAGAGCATCCCAAAAACGTATATACACGATCAAAAATCCCAAAGAAAGACCTCCAAACATGAACTTGCAGGTTACGGGTTTACAACCCAAACCCTTAAACTCTCATTTAAACCAACATTCACGAATGGGATTTGAATCCTCATGAAGAAGGGATCAAAATAAGCCCATCCTCACTAAAAATGGTGAAGAAATGAGCATGAACGAGCCACTTACAGTCAGGATTATCGCCCCTTTAACCGAGCAAACGAGTTCGATTCGAACTCTCAAACGAATGCCAAGTTGTTTAGTGATGTTGTAGGAAGGGTTTTCCATCAAAACAGAGAGAAATGGTTGAGAAAAATGGCACGAAATAGAAGCTTTTGAACTTCGGGTTCTAGGGTTACAGAGAGGGATCGTTGGGGAAGATGAGGCCGAGTCGACTCGCAAACCATTTAGAAACCGAGTTGAAGGGTTGGCTCGGACACGTGGTGATATCCGGGGCTGCCACCGCATTAATGCGGCGGCGTCGTTTTGGGGCGCATATATAGGGTTGTTTGAAATTGAAAAGAAAAAGAAGGAGGATTGCGGTCAGTGGGGTTCGAACCCCTGACCTACGCGCCCACACAGCCTTCCTTTCCACTCGGCCACGCATGCGCGTGTGCCATATATGCGAGCCAATATATATATATATAATATAGTAAATTAAATCCAGAAATTAAAAAGGTGCAACCGCACCTGGTGAGATTCGAACGTGCGTGGTATGGGGAGGGAGGTGACACGCTGGCCAGCGTGCCACCCTATTCAACCTGTTCAAATTACATACAAAATAATATATATATTATACTTAATTAAGATTAATTTAATTAAATGAAATTAATTAAATTAAATGCTCCGAAATGGCCCGTTGTCCAAAAATTACAAGTTATATATGTAACCTTACTATCTCGGACCCTCTGAGTCCATTGGTGAGGTCTGTGACATGAGATGAGGCCCCGAAAAAATTTAAGACTCCTAAAAATGTCAAAATGACCAAATTGCCCTTCCCCCTAAACAAGTCAAACGAAGTCCGAATTAAACAAATAAATAGTGTATCCTTACTATTTTGGATACTCTGGGACTGATGGTAGGGTCCATTTTAAGAGACGGGACCCGAAAAAATAAGGACACGTAAAAGGGTAAAATGACCAAATTACCCCTAGTACACCAAAAGCCAAATTAAACCAAAGAAGGTCTAAACTGACTTTCTTCGACGCTCAGGACTCAATGGTAGAGTCTATTCAACCAAAAGAAATGTCTAAAATAAAAATACATAAAAATTTGATAAATAGCATCTGTCAGATGACTATAAATTAAAGTGATGCCAAAGTACTAATCTACGGCATATACGAGGACATGACAACACATCAACTCTAGAGTAAAAATTTCTAACTCATAAATTGATCTTAGGTAAATCATGGAAGAACAACGAACCAAGTACAGAATCATGACCAAGGCCCAAAGGGCCAAGGACCCTAAGCAACAGGCCTTCATGCAAGAGCTGTTGCGTCGACAGAGAGTAATCAACAGGTTTGTCAAGATAGCCAAGGCGACAGAGGTCGTCTCGGTAAGCCCCTTCATGTTCAAATCACCCACCAAGGCCATGGTGGCGGAGGCTAAAAAGAAGAAGGAAGAAGAAAGGAAATTGGAAGAAGAGAGAGAGAATACAGAAACCTTAGCCGAATGGCGTTGCAGGCTAAGGAAAGAGAGAGTAAAAGGGAAGGCGCCTCAGTAGAGCTAACCCTAAAGGACCAAGGTGAGTAACCCTGTATTTGAACTGGAGATTTAACTCCATATATTTGAAGAAGTTTTAAGCTCAAGTCATTGCAGCCTTTGAATATCAAATTCAGTCTTTATATGATTTCGCCCTTTTAAAATATTCTGTTACGGCATGCTTATTAAATGTTTTAAATTCAGCTCTTTTCTTGAAAATACATCAGCATGTCTAAATCAAATGCAAACCTCTTTAATATTCTGAATTTGATTATCACGTGTATTTGAAGCTTTATTGTAGAAGTTATACATTTCATGCTTTAAATGTTCATGAAAAATATTTATTGAAGAAGTCATGTGACAAATGTTTTATAAGATAAACGGTACTAAGTACCACCCTATGTGATGGTTGAAAACCTTCGGGATTCAACAGTACATGCCCGGTAGAAGGATCTAATCCCCCAGGCAAATGAGATATCTCCATCGGCAGTATTGGCAGTAAAATGGGAGTCTGGTTCGAAACAGATTCCGCCTAATAAAAGAGAAAAGATGACAAGTGATTTTGAAAATAGAAGTAGGCATTATCCCTATTCTATTACATGTGTTTATATGCTTTTAAATTGCATATGCTCTATTTGAAGAAAATGCGTATTTAGCTTGAATACTTTAATTGTTCAAAGCTATTGTTTTAAGAATACACTTACTCTGTGTTCTAAAATGTACAAGCAATTGGTAGTGAGTATTTCATAAACCCTCATGTGCTAAAACCACTACCAGTTGAAAACCCCATGACGAATGCAGGAATTACTCACAAGCTTTGATTAGCTTACCCGGATTTTATCCGCCCCCCCCTTTCAGGTGACTAATGGCAGATCGAATTTTTGAAGACATTAAGGATGAACCTAGCTTTTGGGAAGATTTGCTTAAGTAGTTTTTGGGAAAAATCACATGAACTTTGATTAGTATATTTTGTACTTCCGGAAAGTCTAAGGACATGTATTAAGCCCCACGGGGCAGTTGAACTAAGATTGTAATTATAAAGTCTTTTAAGTTTTAGTTATGCTCTGATTTTATATGAATGTGTGAACATGTGTACCATTGAGAATAGCGGTAGTATCGGACGGATGTGCAAATTTAAAAAAAAAAAAAAAGATTTTCACGCTTCCGCAACCATATGAAGCACATCTATTCGATACCGCTACCTATGCGAGCCTTGTCTCGAGGCCTTCGGGTCTCGGGGCGGCGATCGCGATCCGGTAATCCGCGCAGGGTGGGTTTCGGGTCGTGACAGATATGCTCTGAGGTTAGAATTGTTAGCTGTTGGATTTTAGACTGGCTCTGTGGTACATAACCTTACAGTGAATACATGAGTTGCATTCCTTTGACAAAAAAAAAAAAAAGGTTTTAAATTCCGCTGCATCTGACCCTACAGTTGGAGTGCAATTCACTGGAAAGTTCAGAAATTGCCTTCGGTTGGTCGCGTGGCGGCTGACTGGCATCACGTCCTCGACATCCGCGTAGGGTGGGGTTCGGGATGTGACACCAATCCCAAAACAAGGATAGGATATCCCTGTTTCCAATTTAATTCAAATTTTAATTTCATAAACCTGTAACCAAACAGCCCTATTCCCATTTTAATTTAAAACCAGAAGGTGACACGTGGTAGGGGTGGGCCGGCCCAAGCCCGACCCGAACCCAAACCGGACCCGAGACCCGACCCAAGACCCGTATGCACAGTGCTTCTTCCTCGTTTTTCCGGTGAGCCTTCGGTAGGGTTCCGACGTCTTCTCCGACGCCGGCAAACTTTTTTCGGTGGATTTTCAGTGCTTTTCAAAATGCCATTTTCTTCTATTCTCCCCCTAGATTCCTTTTCTAAAGTTAGTTTTTGATTTGGCCCTTTGGATTTTCACGAAAATGGGAAAATCAGTGGCTCCGGCCAACTGAGATTTTCCATTTTCGAGCTTGTTCCCTCACTGCCTTGATTCTAATCCTTTTCCATTATCTTTCTACACCAAAGGGGATTAGTTCCCCATTGTTCGCTTTGGTTCTAACACACAAAACACGTGGACAGCCGATTATTGCCCGAACCTGCAACTGCTAATTTCTACTTGGTTTCTCAACTATTTTAAGTGATTCTTGTTGCGTTAGACTCCATTTTTCAAACTCCATAAGGCCCTACGATTTAAATCGACCATCATGCTAGAAAAAAAATAAAACAGAAGCTAGACCTGGGCATACCTATTTTCGGGTTTCTCCTTGTTGCAGCTTCTCCCCTCTTCTTCCCTCCTCTTGGTTCACCCTCAGAGTTTCTCTCAACGCCCACGCCTCTTCTGCACAGCTTCTCTCTTTCTGATTTCCTCTCCAACCGATGTATACATACACACATACATATCAAGCATATTGCCCCTCTCTCTCTCTACTCTCTACTCTCTCTCTACATCAGGCCTACACTCAGTCTGAAAACCCTCTTACACACACAACCAGTAGCCCTTCTTTTCTGACTTTCTCTTCTACTTTATTTCTTTCTCTCTTATCTTCATTTAATGTTGGTTGACATTAGGGGTTATGTGTGTGTATATATATATATATATACATGTATATATTATATTTTTTTCACACAACACACACACGGTTGTACACTTACACACACTTCTGTACACAGCAGCACCCCCCACACACACTTCCTTTTTAAATATACATATATATACATATACACATACATTACATTAAACACATACATAACACACATGCATATAACATATACATATATATATATGTATATTTTACTACACATACTTACACGTTCCATTTAAATAAATGATAAAATATATATATATATATATATATATACTTCAAAATTTCAAATCCTTGCACATTCGGAAGGTATTGAGTTTTTCTGTGCCACGTGTCATAGTTGGTCCCCACTAGCTTTTCATCTTTTATCAAGTCAACTACTACATTTTTGGTTGCCATTTTTATAGATTCAATTTTTCTCAAGGGTTGACATTAGTTATTATTTGTACATCTTTAATTTGTTCTCCAAAATCAATTTTCAAAATATTATTCTTTTCCATAACTTTGGAACCAAAAGTTTGCCATTGCTCGCAATCAAATCCCATCATTATAGTTCAGGAATATATTTTTCAATTGATTCTTAAACAAATTTATATTGGGATGACCATAATCCTCTTTCAATTTAATCTACATGATTATATTTATTACATAAATAAATATTACGCCATACAACAAAGTGCACAGGGGCTCCCAAATGGATCCCAATTGATAATTTTAGAGCCTATGTTAAGGTAATTCTTATGTATTATTGTGCAAACAAGAAATTCATCCCCTTACATGATGGATTCAAAAAACTCTCTCCTCACAATACATCATATGAAAAGAATCTTATACATTTGATCTACTATAAGCCAAAATGGGGATGCCTGTTTGCACATATACATAAAGACAACCTTAACAATAAAATAAGTAAACATAAGCTCATTCAAAATTGTCAATTTAAAATTCATCCAATCATGCTCACATATAAGTGTAATTAAATAAGAGAAAGAATGGGCTCAACTTACCACCTTAAGAAGTTAGCCATAAGTCACAAAACCTAATAATCAAGGCATGATAATGAAACAAATTCACAGTACACAGACCCAATAAATGATCCATGCATTAAAATATTTATTCCTCATGTCCAGACCTTTCCCATGAATTTTTCAAATTTTCTATAATTTTTAATTCAATTTTGGCTTAAAAAATAAATTTTTAAAGCCCAAAAATAATCAAAAATAGGTAGAAAATTCAGGCAAATTATTTTAGGCCTATAACAGTGTACATAACACTATTTTATAATTTTGAACAATAATTTAGTTCACTGGAAGTTTTAAAAAAATTATTTAATCATATTTTTAACATTTTTTTGGATAAAATATTAATTTTAAAATAATTCCAAAAGCTTAAAAATTACATAAAAACTATATTTAGGGCCTACACAGTGTGGAGAAGTCTCACTCTCCGAAGGTGTCGAAACAATATGGCCAAAACATGTCTTATGCGCCAACACGTGCAACATTTTTTCGGACTGTAAATTAATTTTAAAATACCTCCAGAAGTCCAAAAATTACATAAAATACATTTTTAGGACCTACAACGGATGGGAGAGGCTCACTCTTTAGAGGTGTCAAAAAACAATAAGGCTAAAAATTGCGTCATGTGCTTACACGTGCCTCAATGCGCGAATGTGATTCAAAAACAAAAATTCTGATCACTATTCATCTCTTTCAATGGTTCATGTGCACCTTAGTATCTCAATTTAGGCCAAACTTTGAACACTCATAACTCTCATTATACACTTCCAAATGACACATATAATATATCGTTGGAAAGGTCTTGACACGAGGAATCCATACAAACCAATTTCTTTCAAGAAAATAAACTTTTTCATTTTTTTTTTAAGCCCAAAGTTTCGGGCTTTTATGAAAAACCATGGCTATGATTTTTGATATCTCTCTATTTTAAGCATGGATCTTTATAAAAATTTAGGGAAACCTTAATGGGACTATGTAGAACATATTGGTCAAAAAATTTTCAAAACCATCTCGTTTAAAATAGACCCATTTGGAATATTTTTTTAATTTTATAAAAACCTCATGAATAATTGATTCGAATACATTTTTAAAGGGAGTATACTAATCCATACATGAACACATTCATGTAATTATTTTACACAAAAATACATCATTTAATAAAATTTAAATGGGTCTCCCTTAAAGCAGACTGGCCAATATTTATGGCATATATCAATCATGCAATTAAAACGGCGAACTAACAAGTAAAACAAACTCTAATACCAATGTAAACACTCAATGCACATAGCATGTATATGGGTTAAGTCATACCTGACTGCGGAAGATACCCCATAGATCGTATATTGCTTGTTACAACGAGCCAAATGTTAAATTCTGGTTTTCGTGTATGTCCCCAAATTTCGTGAAGTTACACAGGGGTTGGCTACTAGGGTTACCCCTTCAATCTTCACGTTCCAAACCCACCAAACAGGAAAAACTAGATAGAGAAAGTGTATTATATCTCATAACCACATTACGCAGACCACATATTTGCGTATTTATTTTAGATACATATAAGATTTGTTAGGATTCAAAATATTGATCTCTATCAACACATGATAGAGACGTATTTAAATAAGGATAAAAACTTATCCTATCAGTCACTTAAATGAGTCAAGGCCCATTTCTTAGTGGGCGGATCTTATTCACATATGAATTAATCTAAAATCCAAAAACTAACATAGTCAAAATATGCCTATTAATAACTTTTAAGAGATTTGCTAGTATTTAAAAAAAAATTACGATTGTAATTTCTAATTATTGTTATGAATAAACCGATACTCCTAATACCGTTACATCACGACTGTGACCACAATTTAAATGGTCGATGGTGCTATGTTCTACTTTAATCTCTTCCTTCCCAATTCCTATGAATTTTGGAGTTGAGCTAATAAATATTAGTCATAAATTGGCATTCCACTGTTCATCCACGTCAGTAATACAACTGGGCATTAGATATCAACTAATGAGTATTCGCCAAAAGGAAGCCATATTCTTCTGCTTTACCCTGATTTTTTTTTCAAAAAAATAATAATTTCCACATTGTCTTAAATGAGTAATCCTTTCAGCAGATAAAATATAATAAAGTTCACATATTGTTTTTAGCGCAGAACACGAGTGACAGAAAAAAAAAAAAAATACAGTAAACATTAGTTTCAGAGCAGAAAAAGTCAAACAACTAATTAAGAACTTAACATGTATTGCAACTGGAGAAATATAGTCATTCTCGAATTATTTCACACTATTGAATTGAGTATCTTTGTCACTGCTTGGGATGTTAATAAAATGGATGGCAATGGATGTTACAAGAAGAAATATGGGTAGGATTGAGTGTCAACTAATTATTTCATAATATTGTGCTACCAAAAATTCAAGCTTGCAAGTATTGGGGACATTCCTCCATGTAGATAAAATGGCACAAACATCATTCAGCACCTTCTGTTGATTTCCTGAAAATCCTATTATTCCTTTCACCCCAAATGGAATACACTGCTGCTGATAGAGATATTAGTTAAACAGTGGTAGCAAAGGAATCACCTTTCAATTGGCCTAAAGTCCATTGAACTTCCAACTCTCAAATCTGGGGAACCCTTCTCAAGAAGCAAGATTGAAGAATTTCAGACCATACTGCTGCAGAGTGCAGAGTCTGAGCATTTTAAGAAAGGTGCTCAACAGTTTCACCATAGAGACCACATAAAGAACACAAATTGTTCAAGGAGAGACCCCAATCTTCCAACCAAAGGTGGCCGATAGATTTCACCCACCTTGTCCCACCTCTCTCTCAAAAGTGGGATCCATCGTTCATGGTCCCCCCAGCCTGGTGAACCCCACCTTTGTGAGAGAAGTGAGACAACAATCTTTTCTCTTTCAAATTTAGTTTTAAAGAAACACACAAATCAAATGAATATAATTGACTTTATCTTAATCAAAATAAGGGTAAATTAACATATTCTCATCTCATGGGTGAGATAGAATAACAAATCAAAAATGGAAAACCAACAATAATATCTGTTCTACTGTAGCAAAGCAGTTTAATACATTCACAACACGTCACGTAGAGAAGTAGAGGAGAGCCCATTTAAGCTGCGCCCTGGCACAAAAAAATTTCAAATCCCCTACATTTATCATTCACACTACACTACAATGAAATCACACCTCAATCGTAAGCATTATTAGTGATGGTTAGCCGATGCAAGCCTCTTCTCAGCCATAGCTGGTAAGCTGTCATATAAAAGGAATCATAACTTTTGGGTGTTGTATGCCATACGAAGTGTCTCCTAATTATGCACAGGTTCTGGAACATGCTCAGGTACATTTGTCTTGATACTGACAACAGTATCTTCTTCAAGCATGCAATTTCTCCTTGACTGATGATAATTGAGAACTTGCTCCAGTCCAAAACATTAGCAAATGGAAGGTCATAATAATTGGAAATTAAAACAGGGACACACCCATAATGTATAGCATCACTGACCCTTGCAGTATTCACCTCATAACCTTTCACATGGAGGCAGTATCTGCTCCTCCTGAAACCTTCCTCGTAAGGGAAAGATGGATACTCAGAGAATATGTCCATATCAGTATCATTTCCCCATGTTGCCAGTAGTTCTTGTCGTATACGAGAGTTCTGCATGCGCCCAGCAAAAAAAACAAGTTTGTTCCTGCAGTAGAAACCAAATCAGCAGATAGCAATCACACGAAGACAAGGTACCCTAAATGGTCAATTAATCTAAAATTGCAAAAGGGTATAAAATTAATGCTATAAATACCAAATTAAGAGCTTCAACACTGATATGAGGATCTGACATTCCCGCGTGATGCTGTTTTCAAACTATGTAGCATTTTTTTTTTCCATAAAACACTGGAAGTATAATTAGCCAAATAAGATTCTAGTGAGAGAGTTCAAGATTCTTGAATAGATTTGCCGTGATCACAGCAGACAGTCTCTTGAGTTCTGCAGGACTGTAGGATCTGCTCTTTCTTCTCCAGCTAGGGGTTTGATTATTTATCCTCCTGGGTTCCCCTGCAAATCCTTATGGATTGATTTTACTTCGTATGATATGGAGGTCAATCATCCAGTCATTTCTTATGGGAAAATTAGGTGGAGTTTGGTTTATCTCTTTTCGGTTGTAATTTGGTGGTCAGCTACCATTTGTTTGGGATGGCAATGCAGCCACATAAACAAGGAACTTAGGGGCGCATGGAATATGATTCCTTTTTGTCTTACTTCGTGCTTGTGGAGAGAGGAACAAGTGGACTTTTGAAGGAGTTGAGCAATCTCCTTGGTGCTTGAAAAATAGTTTCTTGCATTTGTTTTATTTTTAGTACAAAGAGGAATTTCCAATCTACGTGACACTTTTATAGGGTTTTTGGGGGAGCTTAGGCTTTGATTTCCTTTTTTTTGTATATATGGGCTTTGCCCTTCTTGGGCACCCTTTTATATATGAAATTTTCTTTTGGTGATTAAAAAAACCCTCAGAATGATTCTTCTTATAGGGAACAACAATTTGCATGGATCAATTGATATTCAAAATTTGTGTTTTATGAGCAATCAATTGATGTTCAAGACTTGTGCGCTATGAGTAACTTGGAGGAGCTGGATATGAGTGATATTGAGATTAACCTCATGTCCACAAGAGGCACAAAGTGCTTAAACAAGCCGAGTGTTCCTGGCTTGCGAGGGGAAATTCTCAAATGCAAGTGTTTTAATCTCTGGGAGCATTCCCACATCTTTAGAATTAAAGTCTTCAAATAGAGGGATGGGTTACTGCAAAAGATTTGGGTGCTTTGAACAGCTTGGATAAGTCGGTTTGAATTTTATCCATCAACACGAGTTTTCTGCAGATTGCTGGAGTGGTGACTTCTCTAAGGGGTTTATCATTGCATAAGTGAGGACTCAAAGGCATACCATCTCAAGTTGATATAAGCTCCTCAAGGATGTTAGTTTTCTGCTGGATCATTTGTTGCTATTGCTGCATTGTTTACTGTTGCTTTTGTAGAACTATGATTTTGGTGATTACTATGCTGGTTTGGGTTTTGCAGTGGCCTGTTGAATTTCTGCCTGGTGTTTTTTCAGGGTTGCTGCTGAGCTAGTAATGTTGGGATTATTTTTCGCAGTTAGTCCTGGTTGTTACAGGGAAATGCTTCCTATGCTGGTGTTGCTTTGGGTCCTCTTGTCTTTGATGCTGTAGTGTGATGTTGGTCTTCTGGTTTCTGGTGTCTTTGTGGTCTTGCGGTTGTAGTTTGGTTGCTGTTGGTTTTCTGGTTCTCTAGTATTGCATTTGTCTTTGTTGGTGTTCTTGGGGTAGTCTCTGGAGTAGTTTGGTTGTTGGCTTGTTTTTTTTGGTGATGGCCTTCTCTGTTTGAGCTGACCTTGTTGTTTGTGGTGTTTTATAGTTCGATTCCTTTGTACATTTGTATACAGTGTGTTCCAATAGAATTTCAGATTATCAAAAATCAAACTTGAAGAGCAACAAAGGCTATTTACCCACTTAAATCCCCACCCTCTTTTCTCCCACAAAACAGAGAACAAAACAAAAGCATAGACACTGGAACATGCAGAGGCACAGAACAGGCACACTCAAATGCATGCTTGGCAAAACTTCTCGAAGAAATGTTTGAATATACATCATTTATTCTCAATCTATGAAGGGAAAATAAATGTATTTAACACACAAAGATAAAACTATAAGGAATATATTACTCACACACATGCACACATTTATATAGTTAGATTCTAGAATGCCTTCAGTATAAAAGTACAACTTGGGCTTCTCTATTGTAGAAATTATATCAATGGTGCTCAAAACTGCTTGCAGCACAAAGCATTTCAATGCCCTTGTCTACAAGAACAGCCACACTCAAATGCATGCTTAGCGAAACTTCTCTATGAAATGTTTGAATATAGATCATTTATTCTCAATCTATAAAGGGAAAATAAATTTATTTAACACACAAAGAGAAAACTATAAGGAATATATTATACACGTGTGCACACACATTTATATAGTTAGATTCTAGAATGCCTTCAGTATAAAAATACAACTTGCCTTCTCTATTGTAGAAATTTATCACTGGTGCTCAATACTGCTGGCAGTACAAAGCAGTTCAATGCCCTTGTCTACAACTAACCTGTCATTGAGAGCTTTATATCCAATCGTGCATTTCTCCACATATAAACATCAGCCACAAATACTTGATAGAGAGGGAGGTGACAAGTAAAATAACCCCCACAACAGCTCTATATATCATGCATTTGCATACCATTGGCATGAATTTCTAAATAAACTGCAGTTTGGAAAAGGTTTAGGAAAGAAAAATCATATTCAATATGGAGTGTTATTGAGCCAACAAGGACATAAAAGACAACGGCCACCTAAAGGCCACAGTGCAAGAAATCTGCTTATCAAAAACTCAGGCACTGACCTATGAAAAGTCTGAAACCTGGAATGTATGCCAAGTTCTTGTCACCAAAGTATTGCATGGCCCATCCAAAGGGTTAATTCATTCAAAGTTGGGTCAGACACCCAACTGGGATATTATAAATATATATAATTTTAAATTGTATACCCAAAAATTAGATTGAAAAAATATAATCTAACTCAATTCAACTCAACAAACCCTTATTTCAAGTACTTCGGGGTTGCTATATAGGATGATCACGTGCTATCCTCATGTACCATAACGGTTTCACTGAGGTCACAAATCAGTCTCCATGTGTACTCCTACAAAGTAATAGAAGCTTATAGAAGAATCAAGAAGATTCCCCCATAGTCTAGAAGGGCTAGTTTGGCAGCCAAACTATTAGAGTCAAACTAGCAAACCAATCAGCTTAGCCACCAATCCACACGACCTCGAGTATTCTGTACCTTTGACCCTTCCTTCCCTTTCAATCTTGGGTCATCTTGTAATTTGTTCTTTGGCTCTACTATGTTTGAGCCGAGACAATAACTTATCTCATGATGGATTTAATATACAGTTTGACCTTAAGGTCCAAGTCGAAGCATGAGTATTCTTCTCCATAGATTATATTTCTCCTCATATTGCTAAGTTTGAGCCTGCATGGAGAATTCTCATATTGGGCCGAGATCACAAGCTTATCTTATCATAGAAATCTAATTCTTTAAGAAACTCAATGTTCATTTTGATCATTACCTCTGTGAGTTCGGGCCGTTGACTAGGATAGCAAGGTTTCTTGAAACCAAAGTGTGTTTAATTATATCATATGCCCACATTTTGTCTCCCTGTACACATGAATATCTTATAGAGGTCTATGTGTACAAGAGTTAATTTTCCTTGCCTTTTCCTTATCGTCGTTGCGGAGAGGTTTCTTTTCTCATGATTTCAAACCATGCGTATCAAGGCCTCAACCTCTTTTTTGTTTTCATGAGTCGTCACTTGTACTCAGTTTGAATCTAGAACCGTTCGCCTTAGTTCCATCTTTTATCAAAATCATTAATTCAACTCTTTTCTTATTCTTGACAACATTGGGGAATAATTTCCATAGGATTCTTCTGAAACTCTTCATTGGTTTCACTTGTCCTTAAATCTTAGTATCCCCCAATCTAGGCCAAAAGTGTTATATGTCGTACAAGACTTTTTCTTTAAAAGCCAACATCATCCATTCATCACTTACCTATGTAGGTTGGGATGTCTTGACCCACAACCTTCTTTTTTTCCTTTTTTTTTCAAGTTGATCAAACAATAAGAAATGCCAGAGAATTGAATAAGGTCAAACCTTCTCTAGAATCCATTATCATCAAGACAAAAAGTAAGCACTCACTTTCATCACACTAAACGATTTAGCAACAAAAAGTAAAATCAGATTCCATGGTGTCAATATAATAAATAAAGAGCCAAAGAGCTCAAGTGATAAAATTTCACGAACTAATATATATTCAAATACTAACTTCCACACCAAGCAATTAATAGCCGTTTTATATTTCGCTCGGCCTAATGTCACTTGGAAACTTTTTTTTTTTTGGCTTAGGTACTGGACTTTTAATCACAACGGCAAAGGAACCACACACACACACACACACAGATATATATATATATATATATATATTTAAAGGCACCCCTTTTTCTTTGGCCAGAAGATTCTATACATATATATACTTCAGCCCTATATATGATATGCTGCGAGAGAGAGATTATGTTGGGGAATGAATTGTCCTTATCTCCAAATAAGATAGACTTACACTGAATAGTATGTGATTGTTTCATCTGCATTCTTCATCTTCTTGACCACGAAAGTATCATCATCTGTTTTTCTTTTGGTAACACGGGTTGGAGGTGAGAATTTGTCTTGCCTTGCATCTTCCCATTTGGGAATTAGAGTGGAATAAATGACGGACGTTGTGGGCTCTTCTTCTTCAGCATATTCTGTGTAATACACTGCGTCTGAAAGCATTGCTTCAGACTTTGCAAATGGGCTTGACGAACCAAGAATGGTAATTACCTTGTTGTTGAGTAATCCTTTAGCACACTGGTGATAAGTGGACGGAAGGATGGCAAAACGATGCATCCATAGTCATCCTAGTAATGTATGGTAGCTGGTGTTTGCTTCAATGATATGAAACTTGGTGTGACGTCTAATGGGACCAACTTCCAAGTCTAAGGTAATGTAACCCAAAGTTTGTTGTTTCTGGGAGCCAAAGCCCGCAATCGAGATGGTTTGCCTGACCAGATCTTTTTCTTCAAACCCAATCTTTTTGAAAATGGTCAAAGGAAGAATGTTTATTGATGCTCCCCCGTCAAGGAAACCTCTTTGAGGTAGAACCCCATTAAGTGAAACAAGGACATATAAGGGCCTATTGTGTGGGAAAAACACTTGGCGATCGGCCTCAGTGAAAGTGATTGATGTGCATGCATTTTTGAAGAGCCGACTCAAAGAACCGTTCTCAAACATACATTTCTCATTGTTGGTCTTGGCTGTATCAAGGATTATTTTGACAAGTTGAGCTCTAGTGGTTGGTCACAAGCCAAGTTAGTCAAAGAAAATCTTGAATTTGGGGGAAGCGGCCAGTTTTTCGACCTAATCGTCTCCTACTTTTGTGTCGAAGGCTTGGGTCAAATCTTCTAATATTTCGTCTTGCATAGCAACCATTATTTCATCTAATCCCTCATGTGCCGAAGCCATTGCAACATTCTTTCCGTTGTCATGATGTTATGGTAGAGGATTGTCTTCAACCTCCTAGGTTGGGCCGAAGCTTCAATTGATTGGTTTCGATCTTCTCTCTAAAGATATGGCGTAGAGCTTAGCAATCCTTGAGACTATGTCGAATGGCTTGGTGGTAGGGACAGAAGTTGGGTTTCTCCATATCTTTCTTGGTTGGTTGCCAGCTTGGAGTGGGGAGCTCCATGGCCTTGTCCTCAATCCATTTTTGAACTACAACTTTTACTTGCTTTATTTCACATGGAAACTCTAGAGGAGGTGGGTTTCTAGGGCGCTTGTTAGAGGCTTGGGCCGCAGCTACCTCCTCTACTGCAAATGCTACCAATTGGTCCTAGCGATATGGCCTTGGTGTAATTTTCATCACGGTGGTACACCTTGTTTCCCCCATTGCTTCATACATTTTGGCTACCTTGTCCATGAGCTTGGAAAAGTTCTCAATTTCTACAGTCACCAGATGGATCCAATATTCTTTGTTCATTCCTCCAATGCCAAGCTTAACAAGTTCTTCCTCTGTGATGACTTCATAGCAGTCTAGAGAATATTCCCAAAACCTTTTGACATAGGTAATAAGAAGTTCTTGTGGTTTTTGAATGAGTTTGGTGAGAGATATCTTGGTTACTTTTTCTTCTACATGGAAGAACTTAGTGAATGGAACCCTCTGGCAATCTACGGTACCAAGTGTATGCACTATCTATGAGGGACTTGGAGAACTCTTAGAAACGAAGGTTGTGATCTGATGCATAGGTATTGAGGCTCTCGATGAATCAGTGAACATGTTCAAAGGCACTTCCGCGTTTGCCATTAAAGCGAACAAAACGAGGGGCAACAAACCCTTCTAGTTATGGTAAAAAGGCAATTTCTCTAGGGTAAGGGGGGTGGTGAATGCTAGGTCTCATAGGCTTGGTTTTTCCTGCTGCAACAGGGCTTGGACATGCTTCTGAATATCAGTGATGGTTAGGAAGGTTTGAGGAATAGGTTGTGTTGGGAGAGTTTGTTGCTGCACTGGGGTTGCCACAGGGATTTTTTTTTTTTTTGGAGCAGGGGGGGGGGGTAACTAAGTTTGTTTGGGAGTGGTTATTTTGCTCATTAATCGAAGGGTTCTAGGTAGAAGGGTAGGATTAGGAGTTGGTGCTGAAGGAGGGACACTCAGGGCTGTGCCTGAGGTTTTGTGAGAGTGAAGTTAAAATAATGGCAAAGGACTAGCTCGACTTTGGCTGAGGATGGCCTCGAGGATCAACTGTTGAGTTCGCTGCATCTGTTCATAACTTCGTTGCATATGTTCCATTATTATTGCTAATTTGTCCAAAGCTAAAAATGGATGTTGCTTAGTGAGAGGGACATGAGTTTGAGATGGAAGTTGGGGTGGGGGTGGAGGTGGAGGTGGAGGAAGTTGGTTATCGGCCGGAGGGTTTTGTTCTGGAAGTGACGATTGAGAGTTATCACCGATCTGAAGACCACTTCTGAGAACTAGTGTCATTTCCTAGTGTAGTCCACACCAGTGGAGTCACCAAATTGTAGGCAAAAGGGTTCAGGTGAGGATATCAGAGTGGGAGCTACATTTAAGAAAGGATCTCAGAGTGGTGAAGATTAGGAAGAAGGTGAAGCATTCCAGATGGGAGAATCCATAGAGAGGCTTCTCTTAGTTATTTTTCTCCAAGTACACATCTCTGTGAAGACCCTATTTATACAGGATGATCACGTGTGATCCTTATGTACCGTAACGATTTCGCTGAGGTCACGGATCAGTCTCCACCTGTACTCCTAGAAAGTAATAGAAGCTTATAGAAGAATCAAGAAGATTCCCCCATAGTCTGGAAGGGCTAGTTTGACTCTTGTTTAGAGCCAAACTATTAGAATCAAACTAGCGAACCAATCATTTTAGCCACCAATCCACATGACCTAGAATATCCCCTACCTTTTACCCAAGGTTGCCTTCCCTTTCAATCATGGGTCATCTTGTAATTTGTTCTTTGGCTCTACCATGTTTGAGCTGGGACAATAACTTATCTCACAATGGATTTAACATATAGTTTGACCTTAAGGTCCAGGCTAGAGCGTGTGTATTCTTATCCATAGATTACATTTCTCCTCGTATTGCTAAGTTTGAGCCGACATGGAGGATTCTCATATGGGGCCGAGATCACAAGCTTATCTTATCATAGAAATCTAATTCTTTAAGAAACTCGACATGCATTCTAATCATTACCTCGGTGAGTTCGGGCCGTTGACTAGGACAGCAAGGTTTCTTGAAACCAAAGTGTGTTTAATTATATCATATGCTCCCACATTGTACAAGTGTGAGTGGTAATTGAATAATAATTGCTGAAGGTTTTTCAAGGAAAATCGCTTTAATCATTAGTTGAGTCATTATTTTTCAATTAAATCCAAATTGCCTCATTGTGATGGGTTTGTTCGAACGAAAATTCCAGAGAGTTTTCATTTGAATTCGTTTGCTCATTTTTTCAATCGAAAATTCTAGTGAGCATTCGTTCGAATTTGTTCGTTCGAACGACTACCCAGTTCATTTGAACAAACATCACGCAAGTCAGTTTCCCATTTCGATTTAAACAGCGCGAATTCGTTTCCAAAACCTATCCTATATAAAGATTTGATCTCCAATTCGTGAGACTTTTTGGCTACAACAAAGAGAGTTTCTAAAACTTTTCCGAAAAAAGTATTCTCCATGTTCATTATGCACATATAGATCAAACCCATTGCATAAGAACTTGAAATGCATCTTCTACATCACCTTTGGAACGCTAGCTTGTGGAGTTCAAGTTTGTGCAATTGGCAGAGTTCGAGGTTGCATGAGTTCGCAATTGTAGTTGAGGTTGTCTGTTCGTGGATTCGAAGCAAAGATCTACTTGAAGAGGTTGGAAGAAGCCAAAGGAAGATGGGTTGAAGAACTCCCTAGAGTACTCTGAGCCTACAGAACAACTAGAAGAACGCCAACCTCTGAAACTCCCTTTTCACTTGCCTACGGTACCGAAGCAGTAATCCCTGTTGAGATCGGTATGCCTACCCTGAAAATTGAAGCTTTCAACCAAGAAGCCAACAATCAGCAGCTTGCAGAAAACTTGGATTTACTCGAGGAAAAGAGGGATCAAGCCAGGACCAGGATAGAAGCATATCAGCACAGGATGGCCAACAATTCCAAATTAGGGCTGAAACCCATCAGCTTTCAAATTGAGATCTCGTCCTGAGAAGGGTGTTTCCAAACACCAAGGATCCCATTATGGGAAAGTTGTCACCCAACTGGGAGGTCCCCTACAGAGTAACAAAGATTGTTAAACATACCACTTATTGGCTAGAAGACATGGTTGGGAGACCTGTTCCCAGGCCTTGGAACATAGAACACTTACGAAAGTATTATCATTAAAGATCTTTTTCTTTCTTAAAATATCTCGATGAAGTGTTCTCATCTTAATGTACAGACCTTTAAGTCTGGTCCATCTTAATGTACAGACCTTTAAGTCTGGTCCATCTTAATGTATAGACATTTAAGTCTGGTCCATCTTAATGTACAGACCCTTAGGTCTGGTCCATCTTAATGTACAAACCCTCAGGTCTGGGCCATCTCAATGCACCGACCTCCAGGTCTGGTCCGTCGTATTAACCCCTTATATTAAAGACAAAAGATTCAATTCAATTACTCAAACAAGTTCTGATCCTGGGAGCTTGTTCAATATCCTTCCAAGGATGTATCGGACTACAGAGAGTTTGGTCAATTATCCTACAGTTCTTATCAGTTCTTTGGCTCAATCAAATCCTGGTTATGGACAACTTATCATCACAACCAAATCACTACAGATTAAAGGTCTAGAGGCAAGCTTATACTACAGAGCAGCAATAAGTATCAAGGCAATACTGAATCTACTTGCCATGCACCATAGTTCTTAAAGTTTGCAAGTATCCTTGTTCGGAAATATGAAATACGCAGGAAATTTAATTACATGGATAAATGTTTAAAGTGCATCAGTTCAAAAAACAAAAAGAAACTAGGGTATAAAAGTTTATCTCCTAAACAAGGGGGCTGGCTGAACCATCATCATCATCCTCATCATCATCGTCATCCTCAACAGCTGACAGGTCAAAGTCTGGGAATTTGGCAAGGAACTTGGACTTGAAGGAATCATAACCATGCTGCATAAGTTCATTACCCATTCCTTGAACCTCTGCTCTCATTGCCGCTTCAGTCGCAGACGTGGTTTCTTTAACCTTCTGAGCAATAGAGGCCTGAAGCCCATCATTCTCCTTCTTCAACTCACTATTGGCCTTCTGCAGCTCCTCCAACTGGCGAAGAAGAAAGTCCCTCTCTGACTCCATGATAGCAAGAGAATTATTTACCTCCGACTAGCCTCTCCTCTGCAGCCATAGCATTTGACTGAGTCGTCCCAAGTTGAAGTCTAGCCTCGTCCAGATCATCTTGAAGTTTTTCCACGGCTAGTGGATCCAAGGCAGACTCTGTCAGGGAGGCAAGGCTATGCATGACCTGCATAAACAGCAAAACAGGCAGATCAGAACAAGAATTGAAACAAAAGCACAAAGAAAGACATTATGATGATTACCTTCATTTGAATGTTCATTGCTTCGGTGATGGTCTGCATAGTAGTTTGCCCCTTGTTTCTTTGAGGAGCGTCCGTCCAGAATTTATCAATAGCCTACATCGCGGCCTTATAACCATCCGGCAGCACAGAAAGGTCCACTGCCATCCTCGTCTTCATCTTCTTTTGAACTTCAGAGGCTGGGGCAGGTGCAGGCATACGAACCAGCTCCCTAATGACAACGCCCTTCTTGGGTGCAGCACAAGTAGAGGGATTAAAAATAATGCCCTTCCTGGGCAGAGCAGAAGTGGAGGGATCAGGAACAACGCCCTTCTTGGGCAGTACAAAGGTTGGGGGGTTAGATCGAAGCTTCCTCTTCCTAGTCTGAGGAGGACCAACAGGAGAAGAAGGCCCCCCGACCTTCTTCTTCACAGGAGCCCAATTGCTTATCAAGGACTCCCTCAAACCGGCCACCAGGTCCTTGTCCTGAAAGCTCTCTGCCTTGTCCTTATCCTAATCAGGAGCCATTAGATCTTCAGCTAGATCCTTATCTTGGTCAGGAACTATCAGATTCTCGGGCTTAAGAATGACTCGGTAGTCCCTGTTTTTGGTCTAAAGGAGCTTGCAATATTTGTCTTGAAGTTCAACAGAAAAAATTGACCTCTTCCAGGCTCTTTTGTCTGCATAGAAGGCATAAAGGCAATTGTTAATTAAGCAGTTCAGTGGAAAAGGCATAGATAGAAGCAGAACTGACACAGGAAGAAGGGGTCTCCCCCTTAAACCCCGTACTTCAGGGGAATGTCGAGAGCTGGTCCTCAAAATCTTTCATCTCCCATCCTCCTCCTATGAAGAAGTACCATTTCTTCCAGGTTTTGTTAGAAGTTGGCATGAAGGAGAGAGGTCTGAACCCCTTATCAAATAACATATAAAATAGACCTTCCGAACTCATATACTTAAGATCCATCCTACTGCGGATCAACTCTAGGGTTATGTCAACATCATTGAGGTGACCTAGGGTGAACCCTAACAACTGCCTCCAACTGGTGAGAGTAAGATCGACAGGGCAAAGATTAAACCAAACAAAGAATTGCCTAACTAGGTCAGGAAAGGGGAGCCTCAACCCCATATCAAACCAATGAAGATAGACGCAAATTTCCCCCTCCTGGACATCAGAAGGGCGATCTAATGTGTTTGGCACCCTACAGGTGACATTTGAAGGAAAGTTACACCTCTCCTTCAATTCATCGATCATGTTCTGAGTAACGGCACTCTCCCCCTCTTCCTTTTGAGGTTTCCCAGAAGCTTCTCCCCTCTTATTCCTAGGTTCTATAAAAGCTTCCACAATTCTAACATCGAAACTGGAAAGGGACCCTCTCGACCTATTTCCGGCACTACCGGAAGGACTACCACTTGCAGTTTGGAATTGGGGCGATACAGAAGTTTCTGACGAACTTCCGGCGCTATCTCCTACGCCGAAAGATGCGGTAGATGCCGACATTGGCAAAAATTATAAAAAAAAAATTGAAAAAGTAAAGTAGGGAGAAGGCAGCAGGGGAGTAAATTGAAAACAAGCAAGACTAAAGAAAGAAGACCTGAAAACGGCCAGAGACAGGAGCTTCAAACGAAGAATACTCTTCAAACTTCACTGGTTCAACAATGGCGGTGTTTTTTCCTCTCTCTCTTTCGAAGACGATGTGAATAGTGAGGGAAAAGGCTGTACAAAGCCCTTCACCCTCATTATAAACGATTTCAAAAATATGTGCCCACCAAACTGAACCGCCGTGGCGGTTGAAAGCAATCATGGCCTTAAAAGACCAAATGACGAGCTGCGTAATAAATGACGCGCCTTGGAAAATGGAGGGACAGAATACGTGACTTTTCGGAAGCTCGTAACCCTAGTTGCGTTCTGAGTGCGTACTAGGGCTCAAGGGGGGAGTAGCTGATATACTCCAAAGTGACAGGCCAATCCTCATGTGACACGTATGACTACAGACCAATCAAGGTTCGGCCGTCCAGAGAAGGCTAGCCAGAGCAGGCCAGCCATTCAGAGCAACCTGTGCTCTTGTCCTCCAGAACTCAGGAGGCCTGAGTACAAGGCCTTCAGAGCACTCTCCAGGGTTTAGAGCTCATCATCGTCTTAACGCCCTACCGAGCAAAGGATAAGGAAACAGTCTTTAATAAGGAAACTGCCACTCACAGATATCTCTCAAGCGCAGTATCTAACATAGTAACTGTCATTCTCTGATGATCAAATCCTTATATTCATGACTCTAAATCCTAATCAACTAAGAAAATCTCTAGCCTATAAATAAAACCCTAAGGTACGCCTTTTATTTTCATGCTCATTATTTGGCTTACATTATAGTCTTTCAATTCAGTTTATTGACTTAAGCATCGGAGCGGCTACCGCCGAAGCCAATCTGGTGGCCCTCTGATCTTCTTTTTGAGTGTTCTTCAGGGAGCAGAGTTTGGAATCCACATCAGCCAAAAAGTGCAGCATCAAAGCCTATGCAAGATTTTCATTAAGATGTATACCAACTTTCCTAATATAACCCCCGCTGCACCCCACCCAGGTCATAAGCGCACACAATCCTTTTTCAAATGAGTAAAAAGTAATTTTTATTAAAATTTTTATTACCTATCAAAAAAAAAAAAGTAATTTTTATTAAAATTTGATAGATCAAACGTAAAAGTTTTGTTACCCCATCTCTGGTTCCTTTTTCTGTTATGTGCTCGAATTTTGGATTACTATAAATAAAACAAAGAAAGAAATAGATGCGTTGTGGTTAAATATTAGCCTTTATACTGAAAAAAGTCAAAAGCAACTATAAACGAGATGACTTGAGTCCCAAATTTATATAACTGAGGTTTCAAAAATCCATAAACCTTATCCTTAACTAAAAGAGTTATTTTATTTCTACCAAGAAGAAGAAAAAAAAAAAGGCATTCCGCAGCAAGGCAAAAATAAAACATTATTGAAAAGCCTTCCTTCTGGGAATTTATGGAAGGAGGATCATACCTTGCTTGGGGCGGATTCAACGGTTCCTCTTGCAGGCGGGGCCAAACCTGCGGCAGCCCGATATCTTTGTGGGCGGTATAAAGCCTTTGGAAGTAGCTGGATGAGCAGGTAACCTGAATGCCATTGTTGTGCAAATGATGGTGCTTGGAGGCCGCCTCTCGACCAACGGAATGACAGCAGACGTAGAAATGGTCGGTACCTCCAGAGGCATTCCAAAATTCGAACTCCGTGCTGATTCTGGCGGTGTATTGGGCAATAAAATCCGAAATGGATGTCTCAGAGTGCAGGCGAGGGTCGTTGCGCATATTGTTGATGGAAAAGGGCATGAAGAAAAAATGGGCTTCTTCTGGACGGGGCGTAACCAGGGAACTTCGGAGAAGAGCCACCTTGAACAAGTGCTCGCTGAAGTAATTCCCTAGTTTTGGATGGAAAGGGTTTGGGTGGGGAAGGAAAATGCGAGCAAACGGAGAAGAAGACTCGTTCATGTAGACATCGGGATATAGAAAGATCTTTAAGTTGTGCAGCATTTCCTGATAATCGGCCGCAAAAACTTCCCAATTGTGATAAGGAGCTGAGAGGGAGTCCTGCTCACCACTACTTGGATCGTTAATATTTGATGGGTTGCTCCATTCCCATTCCTCTGAAGAATATTGATGCGTTATTGTTTTCAGAGTCTCCTTTGCTTTCCCCTGGACCTGAAAGAATGTCTCATTGTGTCCGCTTTCAACTAATTCTAGTTCACGCCTAGAGGTTTCGTGTCGCGGTTCAATCACCACCACCGCGAGGACTACCATCACCGCCAATAGCAGTGGTATTGGCAGCACGAATAACAGCCTCCGAGGGCCCTGCAGTAGCTTTCTTCTCCGAACGGAATGGGCAGAGCACCATTACGTCTGGCCGGCAGATAAACCTGCAGTCAACTAACTTGCTCAGCAGCTTCAGAAGGAAATTGAAAACGACGGAAAAAATTATGTGGATCTCTCCCTTCGTTTGGATAAGTACGAGGAAAAGGAATGGAAACAAACTGAAAGAATATTAGTTACGAGAAAAAGGAGAAAAAAAGAAATGAGAGGATAATCTCTCTTTTATGTTTAGATAACTAATGAAAAAAAAAAGAGAAGACATCTTATTTAAAAATGATAAAAGAGAGAAAGAAATGGAAAAAATTTTATATTATTTTATTATTATACCTTTTGGATGTTTTAAGATAGAAGTGTCATTTTTATTTTAGCTTTTATAATTTTAAGAGTAATATTGGTATTATAAAAAATTTATTAAATTTTTCTTTCATTTTCGTCCATTTCCTCTCACTTTTGGAGGGATAACAAAATTGCTTAAATGAGGGTTAAGCTCTCCCTCCTTCTCTCTTCTCTCTTTTCTTCCCTTTCCTTCCTAATTTTTAAAACAAACATGATATAAGCTCTCATTCCTTCTCATTCCCTTCCTTTTCTTTCCAATTCCTTCCATCCAAACATAGTGTGAAGGAAGTAACGCCTAATAGGCTAGTATACACAGTTTAGAGGTAAAATTCTAAATTTTTTATTAAATTGGTGTGATTTGGGTTTGATTTAATGCCTATGATTTAACATTATTCAAGCATATTTTTACTTATTTATTAAATTTGTGTAAATTTTTAAATTGTATTAATATACAATTTTAATGTAAAATACCTAACAAACTCAGCATCTTGAAGATGCGACTTTGAACTTGTCTTTTCAAGATGCAAGTTTAATTAGCATAACACTTTAATTAATATTGAAGTCGCATATTCATTAAACTTTCATTTTGAAAATGCGAGTTTGAATTCGCAACGACTTTAAACTCGTATTTTGAAGATGCGAGTTTATCAGACCACAAAAACACCAGATTTGCTGTTACACTTGTCTACAAAACTACCTTTTCGGGTAATTTTTTTTTCATGCGATCACCTCACGCAACTTTATTTATGTGTATAGGTTCGTCAATCCACACCTACAGTCTTCAAATGCTATTTTTTTATATTTTTGGTCCCCAAACCTTAGGAATCAACAAATTCAAATTTTAACTTAATTCAGCCCCCTTTAACTTGAAAACTACCCTTTTGGGTTTTTTTTTCAATGCGATTACCTCATGCAATTTTATTTGTGGGTGTCGTCGGTCCACACTTGGAGTCATCAAATGTATTTTTTACATTTTTGCCCCCCAAACCCTAGGAATCAACAAATTCAAAGTTTAAGTTAGTTCGGACCCCTTTAACTTGAAAACTACCCTTTCAGGTATCTTGTTTTTCGTGCAATCACCTCATGCACCTTTATTTATGCATATAGGTGTCAGTCGGTCCATGCCCAGAGTCTTCAAATGCTATTTTTTACATTTTTGCCCCACAAACCCTAGGAATCAACAAATTCAAAGTTTAAGTTGTGATGTAACCAACATTTCTTATATAATAAAAATTGTATTATACATGTGTTTGAATTACATATTCAAAAAAGCCTCACATGTGAGCCTTGTACCATAAAAAAAAAAAAAAACAAAGAAACTAAGTGTCGCATAGTGGTCTCTTTTTGTTCCGGATAGATCGGCCCTTCTATTGTGTAATCTGTGATAGATCAACCTCAATGTTTGTGGACTAACAACCTCTAGCACGTCCCCTAGCCCACTGGTATACTCTAATTGGTGCCTCCACATGTATCATTGGAAGTGACTCCACTTGTGTAACCCTTACAGGTTCCTCATTTGGGACATGATGTCTTGAATGACCATGAGAAACATGGGGTGACGGTAACGGTAACGGTAACGGCAAAAGTCTAGATAGAGATGGCTAATGTAAAGGAATGGTATGCAATGGCGAGGTCCATATCAGAGATAAGGTCGAGTCAAATGGCTGCATAGATGACGTGGAGGCCTCAGTGGCATGTGGTAAGCCTAGTCAGGGGGGATAAGACCTCGTAACTGTCTCCGACGCTGAGGCTGATGGGTTGAGGCTCGGGCTGTGGCTAATCAAGCTAAGGCTCAGGTTATAGATCATGTTCATGTAAACGTTGTTACTCATATACAGCCTCTAAGCAAGTGGAAGACATCCCTCGAACTTGTCGTATGTTGTCTATAAGTATCAACTCTCTCGGGGATGTAGCCTCTGGAGCACCTTGCTCGATTTGGAGCGAAAACTGGTGGATACGTGTCCAATTATGATGTAGCCAACGTGGCGGAAGCTATTAGATGCATTAATTGGCTTGTTGACGAACTCACATCATTTTTCATACCATTTTTTACCTATTGGATCTTTGTATGCTCCCATTAATGGCTTTCTCTAATTTGAGGAACTCTTGTTGTGACTCTTTTGTTTTTTTAGGAACTCCCTCCGTATTTGGAGGAGCTCCCTTCAAATACAGCGGACACTAATCCTACCATAATATTGCATTTCTCTTTCTTCCTCGACACTCTCTGTAATGCAATAGAGTCGAACTTGGTGTTTATTCGTTAGTTGCAATACAACTTTATATATATGCTAGAATTAGTAATAGCATAAAGTCAAAAAGACAAATGCCTATATTGAATCAGTAATAGTACAATCATAAATATAAGAAGTAAAGTCATTGCATTAGTTCGTAAGAAATAGCATAAAGTCGAAAAGACAAGACAAGTCATTATATTCAATCAGTAATAACATAAGAACGAAAAGACAAGTCACTGTATTGAATCAACATGAAGGTCCAAGTGCTTGGTCTTATTGGTTTGTGTTTCGACATTGGCGACAGTCATGACCCATTTGCCTGCATATGCTGCATTTATTTCATGGCCGACCTTCCGTGAGGTCTATCTCATTCTTAAGTCGTGATGACCTAGGACGACCCTTCGTTCAAAGAAGGGATGGATTATGGCATACAATTGGACTTGATGGTGTATCCCAATAATCCTCATACTGGGGCAGATAGAATTAGGGTGCCCATGTCTTTTCGTAGGCTTGAATGTTGTAACATCCCGACCTAATTAAATGATGCAATTAAAAATAACAATGATTATCATCAAATAATATGCTTATTAGCCATAGGCAATTCTAATTAAGACTAGTAGTCCATAAATATGGAAGCAAAAGTATAAATGAGAACAACTAATTCTAAATTGGGGACGAACAATTTTAAAAAGGTGATTTAATGCCAAAGGTCATAACTTGGTAACAAGTTACGATTAACGTTAATTAAGAATTAACACACGAATAATTATGAAAAATTAGTGCATAAAGTGCACTTAAGCAAGACTAGCGTGATACATGAATAAAGTGTGTTTAATTAATATTATTTTAAAATTATAATAAACTTTTGGGAATAATTAAAGTGCAATAAAATACACAAAGGCAAGACTAGTTTAGCATAAATGAAGTATGCTAAATCAAGAAGTCTTGCCGGAATTCCAAGAAACTTTTATGAGATTTAAAATACAAAGTTTGAGAATTTATGAAATACACTAAATATGCAATATAATACATAAAAAGATAAAATAGAAGGAAAAAGATCCAAAAGTGCTCACACCAAGTTTTGAACCTTGCACCTTGTGCAAGCAAATGTTAAGTTCCTAAAAAGAAAGTCAATTAGGCTGCAACACTTTTGTGCTATTATACCCACATAAAATGCATATATCTAATAGGATACATGTGGGACATTTGCATGAAAAATAAGGTGTCGAGCCCTCATGAAGTCAAAGTTGTGATGTCCAAATCCGATTTGGCCAACCCCATATCCAATCATAATTCATGCAACAACATAATCATATATGTATTATGTGTGTATTGCATGTGGAAAAAAAATTCAGACTATGATAGTTTGGCTAGAGAGAGAAACTAGAGAAAGGGTAGAAAGAGAAAAAGAAGACATGAAAAATGAGGAAAGTGTTGATACATGAAATGGTTAGAGGCCATAGAGGGACCTTTGGATAGGCCATGGGAGCTCGGAAGCAAGCCCAAGGAACTGTGGAGGGACTACAATCAAGGTAATCCAAAAAACTTGATTTTCTCTCTCTAGAAAAACTAGCACGAAGTTGCTGTTTTTAAGCTTTATGAACTATGAAATATACATGCATGCCCTTAATACTGAGAATGGAAGAAAATGAGAGAAAAATGGGAAGTTTAAGTTAAGAGAAACCCTAAGAAACCCCAAACCCGAAATATTGAAAAGCTGGGTTTTTAACTTAGCTTCAATAAAACTTAAAACTAATTACATAGCTCGAAATAGCATAAAAATGGGATACACTACAACTTGGAACATTAAAAATGGTCAAAGAACCATTAAATAATAGTGGGTTACAGTGAAGAAGAATAAAAATTGAATCCAGAGTTTTAGCTTGTTTTGCTTAGTTTTAAGAACGCAAAAAGAGTCCTTAGGGTCCCAAAAACCCATAAGAAGAAAAACTAGGTCAAAACAGAAGCTAAAATGTGACGAAATAGAAAAACAAAAGTTCACCGAAAAGTCGGGCCCTCGCCGGAGTCAACTGTAACCTCCTATTTCGACAATCAAGATTCGATGGAATCAAATTATAACTTTGGATACGGAATCCTCAAACAAAAAAGATTCGAACCCTGTTGATTTGGTCGCCGAAGATTGCTGGTGCCGAAGAGGGTGACCAGAACCCTCGTTGGAAAAACAAATAAGAAAAACACTATACAGGTCGGATCTCGGGTCGGGTCCTGACCAAATATTTAAATGGATTTAGGTTTATTGAAACGACGTCGTTTTGACCTAAAGAATAAAAGATAAAAAAAAAAAAAGGACTGACATCAGCATGACTTCACAGACTGGACAGAACCAGTTGGTTCACGCGTCTTTTGGATCGGTTCACTTGAAAGGTTATTAAACCAAACAGTTTATTTAATAACTTTTTGAAATTAGGTTTTTATCCCTAATAGTTTTGGTTAATTATAAATTGATCGTAGAACTTTTTGTTAATTTTGAAATGGCCCAAGAAATTAATTAAATATTAATTTTAAATCCTTTTAATTACAAGAAAAATTACCAAACTACCATTGAGTCAAAAATAGGCCAATTGAAATAAAAGAAGAGTATAACCCAATGTTTTTGGGCATTTCAGACTCAATGGCAGAGTCCGATTTGTAAAATTAGATCCCGAAAAATGTGAGCAGGTAAACTGGAATAATTATGATTATGTCCTTAATGATCAATTAAGTAACCAATTGAACTCCGATGACTATAAAAATACATGCCATAGAATTTTGGGATATTTTGGACCCAATGGAGGGATCTATTTTATGAAACGAAGTCTAGAAAATATAGACACGTGAAATGTCATAATTACCATTTTGCCTTTAGTAGTCTAAAAACCAGTTAAATGTCGGAGATAGCATATTCTGACTTCCTTGACGTTCCAGACTCAACAGTGAAATCCATTTTAACAAACAAAATATCGAAAGATGTGACACGCGAAAGTATAAAATTACGAAAATGCCCTTAGGCTTAATGTAAGCCACAAATAAGCTAATTAAGATATGAAAAAGTCTAAATTAATTATATTCAATATTCTGGATTTGACAGTGACGTCTTTTTGAGAAAAATAAGACCCGATAACAAACTAAAAAATGACGAATACGTCCTTAAGACTTAAGAAGTTATCAGAAGTGTATAGATAAAATTAAAAAGTCTATGTAAATATTATAAGGACTAATTTAACTCAAAAATGAATTTTGAGTATATAAAATCATGTACAGAGAAATATAGGATATTAAAAGTATAAATTACCATTATGCCCTTGGAGGACCAAATAAGCAATAAACCACCAGGAAACCCTAAATTGGGAATTTAAGAATCTTTTAATCAATTAGACTAAGTTCAAAAGAACTTAAAACGTTGAATAAAGATGCTTGGAATTAGAATGAATACTAATTCAATGTACAATGTATTTTTTATCCATGATTATAGAATCACTCAAATAATGAAAAAGTGGAACAAGTCTATGAGATAGCTACTATGGTACCAGTATAGGAATGCAATGCTAAGAACCCAATGTAAGTAAACCCAAACCCTAATGTGTGGATTTTTACTCTGCCAATGTAGCTTACTTTAATGACTGTCAATCCTTATTTCTTGAAATTGTGCATCAATAAATTGCTTTGAGTCCATGACCTATTGCTCACTGTGATTTCCATATAGTGGAATTTGTGATCTGTTGAGATTCTATTGATTGTGAATATCTATGAGTCCTTGACTCCTTAGTTTTATCTTATCTATGTAATCATTGTGATCTATTCTGTTGTGGACATTTGTAACCTATGTATATGCACAAACCTTGTGGAATCCTTTTTCTGATGACGCTATCTATGACTACCCGGGGTTGTACTGGTTATAACGCCCGTTTTGTAATGCTGATGACCTACGGGTCAGTACTTGGGAATGATACCCAACACATAGTCCTGATAAGGACATGATTTGATAAGAGTTCTTGGTGTTATTCAAGGGAACCTAGAGATGAGTGGTGAACCTGGATGAGTGTTGTTTAGGGGTAGTAGGGCCCTATTTGTTTATAGCATCTATTTGACTCAATTTCTATATGTTTGATTCCACACCCTTTAATGATTTGATAATGTTACCGTTGGATGTGAAATACGCCCACGAGGCTCATCTTTGTATTCAATTGAACTCTTTTGACTTGGGCAGTTGAATATGTTATGTTCATTTATTTAACTCAGATTTATATATCTATCTGATTCAGAACCTTATGTCTATTTGACTCGGATTTGTATATCTATTTGACTCAATGTTCCATATGTTTGATGTCATACTATGTTTGTTAATCTATTAGATTCAGGTTTTTACGTCTATTTGACTCAGATTCTTATATCTATTTTGACTTAGATTTGTATAACCATTTGACTTAGTGTTCCATATGTTTGACCTCACACTATAGTTGTTTATCTATTTGACTCAGACTCTTATATCTATTTTGACTCAGATTTGTATATCCATTTGACTCAATGTTCCATACGTCTGATCTCACACTATGGTTGTTTATCTATTTGACTCAAACTCTCATATATATTTGACCCAGATTCGTATATCCGTTTGACTCAGCATTCCATATGTTTGATGTCGCACTATGATTATTGACCTATTAGACTCAGATTCTTACATCTACTTGACCCAGAATTTTATATCTATTTGGCTTAGCTTTGTATAATCATTTGACCTAGATCTGTATATCCATTTGACCCAATATTCTATATGTTTGATCTCACATCATTTGTTGACTTGGTGATGTTACCTTTAGATGATAAATACACCTATGAGGCTTATCTTTGTATTTAATTGAATCCCTTAATTTGGGCAGCTAAATTATATGTGTGGATAGATTTGTGTTTATTGACTTGCTTAGTCACTATTATCACATTTGTGAACTTTTTATAAAATTATGTTACTTTGGCCTGATGACTGATTTCTTTAAGCTTGAAATCTTGTGATTACTCTCTTGTTATACGCTTTGTCTACTCCATGGCAGGTTGAATGATTTATTTACTGAGCTAAGTTAGCTCACTCCAGAATTATAACAATTTTTCAGATAACACAATATGGAAGGAAATGCAATGATGGCGACTAGTGGAGCTAGTGATATGCTCGTGGGCAACTTTGACAGTGTATAGCTTTGAGCCTTAATTTGTATATATATCCTGTAAGGTTAGTGTTAATATTAGATATTGTGACATAGTGACATTAGAAATGATATTAAACCTGAATGGTGATTTACGATGATGGAAATTGTACTTAGAGATAATCTGATTAATGATTGTTAAAGTTTGATTTGTTATCAGATGAGTTGCATGTGTGTAGCTTCTGTTGTAACACCCTGACCCAAGGATGCCCGAACCTAAGACACGTCTTACGAGGATTCAACAAATAGCCCAGAAGTTATTACGAAAAGGACCGACGATCGGGAAATATACAAATAAGTATATTACAATACATGATTCTATTGTGTGTCATAATAATATAGTAATATACCTATAATTATATGTGTATATGAACACATGCGAAATACACACATTAAGTATGTATTGTGTGTGTATAGCCAAAATGTGTAAATAAATATAAGTATGTGTGTATATATATATATAAATATATATATATATACAGCTGCCATATACATACATTTATATTATATAAACTAAAGAGAAATAAAAAAATCAAAAGAAATGAAAATTAGAAGGAATGAAGTAGAAAAGATTAGGAAGCAGTAGAAGCATGTAAAAGGATGAAGAATTAAGAAGAAAGATTGAGAACGAGGAGAGAGAAGCAGTGGTTGCATGCAGCCATGCAGTTGTTCTTCATGTAAAAAAAAAATTGAAATGAAATGATGAAGAAAGAGAAGCAACCAACAGGTGGCAATGCCACCGATTGTAAGGTCGGTTAAAAGAGGAAGTAAAGGGGAAAGAGAGGAAGTGTGAGGGAAAGAAAGGGGACTGAGGCGCAAAAGAAAGAGAAACATGAAGAAAATGAGGTAAACCTATACTTTCTCTCTCTAAAATTTATGCATGTACACAAACTGTTTAGGTTATATTCATGCATATATGATGTTTAGGATGTATATTCTTGAACAAGGCATGAAAAATGGACCCTAAACTCAACAGGAACCCGTAAACCGTACACCAAACCACCATTGTTGAGCATTGTAACAACAGGTCTGAACCCATTAAAACCAAAACATATTTGGGTTGTTAAGACCTCAACAAGACCTTATTAGTGTTCCAAAACATCAAACTGCGACCTAAAACCTAAAGGGAAAGCCTCCAAAACTTAAGTTACAGGTTCGGGTTTTGAAACCCAACCTCACCAACTTACAGTCAAAATCAAAATATGAGAATAAGATTTTGAACCCCATGATGAGGGGACCAAAACAGAAGAAACCCTAAGAGATTTGGCTCAAAAATGAGATCTAGTTACAGGTGTTAGTATCAAAACTTTAACTGAGCACCTGAGCTCAGTTTGAGCTCTAATATGAATGCCAAACCGATCTTTAATGTTCCAAAAACAAATTAGGGTTGAAAACAGAGGGATTGAATGACCCAAAACCCATGAAATTGAAGGTATTGAACTTAAAAAATTAGGGCAACAGTGCCTTGGTTGATGAAGAAGACGATAAGTCAACTCGCCAAATCTTTTAAAACCCAGTGTGTTGACTCAGACACGTGTTGACAACAGGGGTAAGCCACCGCATAAGTGGGACGACGTCGTTTGGGCTTAAGGGTTTTTAAGTTTTTAAAACCTGAATATAGCCTATTTGGTTACGGGATTATGGGCCAAATTTCATAACCTGTATGCGATTGAGGATAGCCTATCCATGGATAAGGCTCTTGTCCACTGTTTGGCCTGTTAAAAATCAAAAAAATAAAAGGGGTCGCAGCCCTTGAGACTCGGATGCCCGATCTTTTGGAACAAAACCACCCTTCTTACCACTTGGACAAGGCACGCCTGTAGTATCTTATGGGGCAAAATATATATATATATATATATATATATATAATATAGAAAGGAAAATCAGAGAAAAAAAAAAAAAGAGGCGCAGCCCCTGTGACTCGAACACGGAACCCCTCAGCCTAAACCCTCCTTCTTTACCATTTGGACAGGAAAATCCCGCGTCCATTAATCCCACATATATATATATATATATATTATACATAAATTATATTAAATAAATTCAATTAAATTAAATTAAATAATGACGAAATGGTCCGATGTCCAAATTAAACATGTGAATAGTGTATTTTAATTATTTTGGACATTCTAAAACCAATGGTGAGATCCGTTTTGTGAGACGGGGCCCCAAAAAATAAAGACATGTAAAGGGATAAAATTACCATTTTGCCCCTAGTACCCCTAAAGCCAGATAGAAGTTCGAGAAGGTCTAAATTGACTTTCTTCGACGTTCCGGACTTAATGGTAAGGTCCATATTATGAAATAAAGTACGAAAAAATATGACAAGTAAACATGTAAAGTTATAAAATCAAACCTTATGATTTAATGAAGCTACCAGAAGAGTATATTTAAAACGTATACGCATAAGATAGAAATTAGGATTTAATTACGATCTAAACGTAAGTTAAGAGCATCAATAAGTGGTATTGCAGTGAATATGAAGTTAATGAGACTATTTATGAATTGTTCTTAAGAACTACAGAGGAAGTGGGAAAGTACATTATTAGCACTAACCCTAAGGACCGAGGTGAGTAACCCTGTATTTGAAGTGGAGATTTAACTCCATGGATTTGAAGAAGTTTTAAGTTCAAAATATCTGAAGCATTCAAATATCAAATTAAGTATTTACATGATTCCTGTTTTAAAGTATTTTTGTTCTTATAAACCCTGTTGTGACATACTCAGTGAATGGTTTCTACTACAGTTTCTCTTTAAAATATATTTCAGCATGTCTAAGTTTTAAAATGCTAAACGTTGTTAGATATTCTGAATTTTCATATTCCAAGTATTTAAAGATTCTATCATGAAGTCATGAACATCATGTGTTAAATGCTCATAAAAGCATCTATGTGAAGAAGTCATGTGTTAAATGTTTTTAAATGCAAGATAAACTGTGCATAAGCACCACGAATTTTGTTGGGTTTCTTCGGAACTCAACCACAATACGAATAAATGCCAGGTAGCAGGATCTAATCCTGCAGGCATGAGATATCTCCACGAAAAGTAAAATGGGAATCTGGTTCGAAACGAATTCCACTAATGAAAATGATAAGGTGTGTGTTGAAAATGGAAGCAAGTTTTACCCTCATTTTCACCATGCATATTTACATATTTTGAAGTTCATATACTCTATTTGAAGAAGTACATGTTTAACTTGAATACTTTAAATGTTTCAAAGCTGTCTGTTTAAAGAATGCATATATTCTGTGTTCAAGGTATACGAGCAATTGGTAGTGATTATTTTATAAACTCTCATGTGCTAAACCACTGCCAATTGAAACCCCATGACAAATACTGGAATTACTCACAAGCTTAGATTAACTTACCCGGATTTTTATCCGACCCCCCTTTCAGGTAATAGAAGTGATCTTGACCCTATTTTGTGATGAAGATGGTGAAAGCCTTGCCCATTTTGAGAAAAGGGCATAGAAAGTTGTTACAAGGTTAGCATGAAGTAGTAGGACCATATGTTGGTCACCTTTTGAATTGGCAGTTTATGGGATGTATTGTGGATTGTGGTTATCACTTTTTATTATAGTAAATGTTGGAGGTTTATGTAACTAAGTCCTTGAAGGACAAATGGATATGTATTAAGTATAAAACTTTAGAATTTTTATTATGCTCTGAATGTATAATCATGTGTACCAGTTCTGAAGAGCGGCAGTACCGTGGCAGATGTGCGAAAGATTTAAATAAGAAAAGAAAAAAAAAGTTTTTCACACTTCTGCAAACACAGGCCGCACCGCCGTCCGATACTGTTGCTTATGTGAGCCTTGCCCTAAAGCCTCGGCCGAAGGATGGCGATCGCGATACGAGATCTGCACAAGGTGGGTTTCGGGATGTGACATCTACACTTGATACATAAAAGGAAAAAAAAATTATCACTCTTTGGTGCAATTCATTTGATTTTGTACGGCCTTCTGAGTGACAATGTCGGTCACCAGCCCCTAATCCACATAGGGTAGGTTCCGGGTCATGACAAATGTTGTAAAAATTGTAAACGTACCTGTCATAAGCTATCCTCAAATCTACCGACATAGCCAATACATGGGAACATGGAATTCTATAAGTACTCCATTTCCCATAACTGTATGTATGGTCATTAAAATTGACAACTTAAGCATTACCCTTCATTGTCAACACTCGCATTATCCCAAGGATGGAGTTAAATGGTGTTAACTTGTGGGCACCAGCCTTTGCCTGATTTCGAGTAATCATCTCAAATGCACAAAGAGTATATATATAGTTATTACATATACTCTTCCGCATCCAATTCCTGCCTAGTATTAAAGTAATGGACGACGTGGTAACATATATACTCCACACATGCGGTGATTGGAAAATTTTTTGTGACATCCCGACCTAATTACTATATAATTAGGGATCCTTAGTAAACTTTAAAGGAACATTAACGTACGATTAGACCATGATAGTAGTGTCGTGATGATAAACTTTGTGAGAGTTAAAATAGAAGAAATGGGTATGAAAAATAACGATGAAATTAATCGGGAAATACATAAATATCCAACCAAGTATCGTAACTAATCCAGTTAAATTGGGTCAATTCCACAAAAGAGAAAATTATAATGAGCGTAAAAATATATTAAGAAATTTAAAGATGTACAAATTAAGCATACTTAGTGAAAAAAATATTAAACAAAAGTACAAATTTTCCCCAACACAAAAAAAAAAAAAAAGATTTAGAAAAAGGGGCCAAAAGTGTTGGCCAAGGGATTTGATCCCAAGACCAAAAAAGTGGGAAGAACTTATACACAAAAAGTAATCTAGTTAGGCTACAAGCACTTTTGTGCTATATATCTCATAAGATATATGTATATACAATATTAAACACCATTCCACCACCCACCACAACCAATCAGAATGCATGCAACACCTCACCCTAAATTAAATATATATATATATATATATATGTTGTCCATATGAGAGAAGTCAGAATTAACTTGCGTGTGCATGTGTGTGTATAGTTAGAGAGAAAGTGAGAAAAGAAGGAAGAAGAAGAAGAAGAAGGAGGAGAGAATAAGAGTGGAGAGTTCAAGCTTTATGATGCATGTTTGGGCTTAAAGGAGGATTCAAAATCAAACAAAAGGGGGAGAGGCACCATTGTTGAAGGTAAACACACCAAACCATACAATTTCTTTCTCTAGAAGTTCAAATAGGAACTCATGGTTTTAAGCAATATTCATGCTTGAATGTATATACAACGATGAATATATGTGTTATATGTAGGAGAAAATAGGAAAAACCAAGTTAGAATGCCCCAAAATAATGAACCAAAACCCTAACCACCATTGTTGACGCGCGGGGTATGGTCTGAATCAACCTAACCTAACCTAAAATATAATAATGGGGACTTAAAACAGAGTCTAACAGGGTCTCAAATCAATAGGATTTAGGCTAAATAAGTGAGGGACAAGAGAGAAACCTTAAGTTACAGGTTTCACCCTTTGAATAGAAACTGCATGTTCGGACACTAAATTTGTTTTTATGAACGGGGGATGAGACCCCATAACTAGGGGAGAATAACAGGCCAAATATTGTGTAACTTGGTGGAGAAATCAACATGAACTGGGCAAGTTCAGTCACGAGAATTGAAGTCTAACAGAGCTTCTAGGCTCGATTTAATCCATAAACCAACGCCAAGGCCTTCCCTTAACCCCCAAAGGAAGATTCGAGTTGAAAACAGAGAAGAATCTAGCCCAAAAACTGACGAAATAGAGAAGAGAATTTTAGGGTTTTAGCGTGAACAGTAACTTCACGCTGTGGAAATGATGAACAGGGAATGGGTCAGTCATCGGGTCGAATTCGAGTTAGGTCCTGACCCGTGCATAATGGATCCTAATAAGTGGAATGACGTCGTACTGGACCTTTAGAAAATATATATATATATATATATACAAATATATAATGCACTGACGTCAGCCTGACGTCTGCATGACGCGTCAAACCGAACAGAACTGTTTGGTTCTTAACCAAACTAAACCGATTCATTTAAATGGAGACTGAACCAGTTGGTTTATTTACAAAGTTTTCTAAAATTATGAATTGACCCCCTAACTTTTGATTAATTACAAAATGACCCAAAAAAATAATTAAAAATTATTTTTAAATCCAAATTGATTATGAAAAATTATTAAAATGCCCTTGAACCTAAAATTGGCCAAACGAAAACCAGCTAAAATATACTTATGGTCTAACTCAATATTTTTTGGACATTTCAGACCCAACGACGAGGTCCATTTTATGGAACGAAGTCCTGAAAATATAGACACATGAAATGAAAAATTACTATAATGCCCGAAACCAAATGAAAGTCTAAGAAGGTCTAATTTGACGTTCTCCGACATTCCAGACCCAACGGTAAGGTCCACATTGTCAAATTTGGTACTAAAAAATATGACACGTGGAAGCATAAAATTACGGAAACACCCTTAAGCTTAAAATAAACTATGGGTACGCAAATTTAGATCTGGAAAAGCCTAAACCGATTATCTTCGACACTCTGGACCTAATAGTGACATCCTTTTGGGAGAAATAAGACCCGATAAAAAATTAAAAAATGACCAATACACCCTTAAGACTTAATGAAGCCACAAGAAGAGGGTAATTGAAATAGAAAGAGCTCTAAGCTAACAGTTAAATTGTGTGATGCTTTAAACAAGAATGTAACAAGACCTTGAATTCTGATTATAAGGATCTTCGTTTAACGAAAGGGTTTTTAGTTATAAGATTTTTGGATTTCAGGTGAGTCTTTCATGTCATGTTGAGGTGGATTTTATTATAGATATAAATATTGAACTTGTTTATGACTTGAAAATAAACACCCTTTATTTGATGTAGTTTTGAATGACTCATCGATATATATTGTCATTTCCTTTACAACCTTTGATAATAGATACATTATACCTAGTATATGTTTTAAATAATCTATTGATACCTATGTTGTCTTCTCTTTGATTCAAGAAAATTTCTTGTAAGATACTCATAACACTATATAGTCTCTCACCAATCTTTGAACTATTTTGACTAAACACGAGATATGGAACTCTTATTTTAATAATTAAGATTGTTATTGATAATTATTGATTTTGGATATGATTTTAATGTTTTGAATGGAATGCCCTTCTATGATTGGTCATTATTAAATAGATTGTGATTTATTGAACCCTGCCACGGGGTATATTGGTAGTAAGCCGTTTTAACAACATTATCGAACTAGTCTTATCGAATATCGATCTCAATCAGTGATGTTCTAATTTGCTAGCCATAGAAGAGGAATTTAATGGTTTGAACTTTTATAAATATTGAATATGAACTATGATTGAACCTTAAATCATCAAACAAAGGATTATTGAACTGTGGTTTTGATTTATTGAACTATGGCATTGATCATCGAACTATGAAATTGTTTATTGGACTATGTTATTGAACTATGATTGAACCATGATGTTGATTTGAACTATGATTGTGATTAAATCATTATTATAATTGAACTATGTTATTAATTATTGATTTACGACTGTGATTGAACTAAGATCTATTGAAAATGAATTTGATACTATTCCTTTAACTATTTTGTTTTGATATGACGTATTCTAATTCTATATGAATATAGACGTTTCAGTATAGAATTACATAGTAGTTTTGAAACCCTTGGAATGTCATGAAATTCTTCTCACAGGGTCGTTAAGCTCATTACAGATGTTTACCATGTTTTCAAGTAAGGATTAAACAGACTCATTTTCAAGTGACGCAGGCTAAGTGCTTAAGGGATGAAGCGAGTTCTTTATTATGAGTCCCTGACTGAAGATAGACTAGACGATTTTTGATTTTGTGAATTAAGTTTGTGTAATATTATACTACTCAACTACATGGTGATATGGAAACTGTATCCTTTAGAAACAATGTTTAATTAACTAACCAGGTTGTGTGGCTTACCTTGTGAATATGAAAAAGATATTTAAAGAAAAGAAAAAAGATTATTCCCCTGCGTTTGACTAAATGGTAATTAGAAAGGCCTTGGTGGCTGATCACGGACCCCTAATCCGCATAGGCCGGGTTCCGGGTCGTGACATTTCTTGCTCCCCTCAGGGCACCATTGAATACTTCTGATATATTAGTCATTCGCATACCATAGTGACAACCACCATCATGAGTAATGGTCTACATTTTTGTCAGAATTTGCTTTAACCATTTGGCTGCTCCTTTATTGAGAATTTTAATTTCCTTCATCACTTTATTAAATCTATGTATTTGATGAGTGATTTTGGCAATCCACACAAGTCTTTTTAAGTATGCATTCTTAAACTTGGTGTTGAAGTTACTTTGTATATGCCGTAAGCAATATTGATGGTATGAATTTGGCGACCGCCATAAGGAATTACTCTCACGCACAACTGCTAGTATGCCATTGTGTCGATCCAAAATAAAAAAATGCCCTATCTATCTCGAATCATATGAATCTTGAGATGGTGCAAGAACTAATTCCAAGTATCATAACTCTCATCTTCAATGAGGCGAATGTAAGAGGGAAAATCTAATTATTTCCATCAATTACCATTGCGATTAACAGTTTCCCTTTGTACCTCCCGTACAAGAATGTGGCATCTATACTCACCACGGGGCGACAGTGTGTAAACCCTTCAACCGAGGGTTTAAATGCCAAAATACCTTGTCAAATATGACCTCATCTCTGTTGTTAATGAGGATATGTTGCCACCTCACTATTGTTCCGACATTTTACTGGTCAAGTGCACCCAAAAGTTTGGGCAATAACTTGTACGATGACTCCTAGTCTCCAAATATCATGGCAACAGCTTTCTACTTCGCCTCTCGAGCCTTCTTATAGGAGATCCTGTAGTTGAATTTGTCTTGCACAAAGTCTAAGACAACAAAAAGTTTGAGTAACGAATCAGCTTTCACAAGACCCTTGATGTTTGCGCTAATTAATGTTGACGTCAACTGTCGATGATCTCGGTTTAGCCCTAGGTATAAACAAGTGTGGGGTCCTTCAAACTTTGTAATCTTAAACAAACCATGTTTATATCTTCTACATGCATGAACCCTCCACTGGCAACCATACTCGTCATGCATCTTCTAGCGAAGAGACCATACTTTTGAACTTGTTTCACCATCTCATACTGTTGATATGTCCTAATAGAATACAATTGCATGACGATTCTCATATGATCTTTGTTTGCAAAACACAAGACCCTTAGACAACTCCTCCCTCATTGGATCCCATGGTTTACCGTAAGCCAATGAATAGGTATCCAATGTCTCATTCGATACATTAAAGGTTGTGAAAAATTTGAACATCGACTCATTCATCCGGGTGTCCCCAGGCATTCCACCACTAGCCTGCCATGCTTCCGCCCTTTCATCATCATCATCATCCTCAATTCCTCCTCCTCGAATTGTTCATCATTCGTGTTATGCGGAGTTAGGTTTATAGTAACTGTTCTATCTGACCATCAATGATCTTTTGTCAAAGGCAACTCTTGAACAAAAGGCCTAGTTATGGACACTTGGAAGTCAGGCTCTTTAATGGGCAACTCTTAAACATTCTAGCTACTAGGGCCCACTGTGGAGAGTGTATAGTGGGGTTGAAAATCCCTGAATTCTATCGGGTACTGGTTGGGCGTAGGTGTTGGTCGATAGTCTTGCATTGTTGATACGGGGATCTCAAGTAACTAGCTCCAGTACTCTTGTGTGAGTAGTGTAGTGTATGGACCGGAAGCCTAACTTATACCCCAACCTCTAAGAATATCCTCCATCTTCACATACAAGTCAATGTTATTTATTGAAAATTTCTCCAGCACAGCAAGGACCATTTACTCAACACCTTCGTCGTCAACGATTTCAAATGGTATATATCTTATCATCTAAATTTCTAGTGTCGACGAAAATCTAAAAGTCATCTTCACCCGACACACATTTCTATCTAGTTGCATCACATGATAAATCTTGTCCAAAAGTTTATTGTAGGTACTTCTGAGCTTCACTCGAATGTTGCGTCGATGAGTGGATAGATCGTAAGAAAACCCCTTCATCCCCATAACACATATTGCCCTAGAGTAAATCATTGCGCATACGCTTCTTTCCACCATTTACAACCTTCAAAGAGGATTATGCATGAAAGATTATAAACCTTTGCACATAAATTTTCAAACTATTCTCTAATATGCTTTATGTTAGTTTGAAACCATTCTATTGGGGAGAGACATGCAAACATTCGAATTCGAACGAAGAAATAAGAAAAAATAATGTTTCCAGTTATCTCAATTGGTCAAATTTGAAGCAAGTGTCCTTTTTTTTTTTTTTTTATCATTCTATCAAAATCTCAAATATTTTGAAAAAATATCACTGACTAATTTCTATAAGATTCCCAGTTATGATTTGAGGCATATTTTTGATAGGAAAAGAAAAATAAAGCTTCAAAAAATAAAATCAAGCGTCTCATTTTTTATCATTTCTATAAAATTCTTGATGGTATAAGAGTGACCAAGCAGAAGATTTGTAGGGAATTTAGTAAAGAAAGCTGAAATTTGATTTGTGTTCCTTTGTATTGGATGTAGAAGCAGCTGCACATATAGCCACAAAGTTCATTAAATGAAAGCTCACCTAGTAACCTAAGGAAAGAGAGAGATTAATGTTCAAATCTCCATATCCCACAATGTTCAATTTGTTTCTCCTATTTTTTTAGTTTGATTTCTCAAATTTCAAATAAGTTATCAATATCTTTTTTTTTCCTTCTACTTGATTACTACATAATATAGGGCCATATTTGGATATGTACATAATTTTCTCAATACATGTCTAAATTTATGGCCTATGTTTTCAAAAATCAATCATATCATCCATTTTGGTGAATTTTCAGTAAAAGGTTTTTCCTCTTGGATTTGGCCCTAATTCTATATGAGGAACATTATTCAACCCTAATTTAGTTGCTCTTCACACATTTAGTTATTGTCTAAAAATTTTATGATAAGATAAATATAATCTTGATCACAACATAAAGGATGCAAGTTATACAAAATGTATAAGATTCACCAATGGTTATCATTTTATCATTTTTTTAGCAGATAAAACACCATTGAAGTTTTTTAGTTTGCAATTCTTTTCGTAGTGAAATTGTGAAAGAGAATGTATTAGTTTACCTAAAAACTATTTTACATAATGATACATGTGTACATATGTCCTCTCACACATATAACATATAAAAAACTTTTAGACTAAAAAAAACTGCCAAAAAAAATCAAAGCCAAAGGGTAAGAGAAAATCCTTGAAAAATCTGCAAGAGGAACTTAAATATATAATCAATAGAACGATACCTAAATAAGAAATAAAAAACATAATACAAAAACTTACAAAATCTGCTCAGAAATTTGGCAATTACGTCACACTCTCTATAAAGGCAAACATATGAACTTCAAACCAAAAAAGTGGAAAAAGAGAAGATGTGAATATCATTGGGACGTTCATTGGGACACTTTATCAAACAAAAAAACAATTCAAAAAAATTTAATTTGTAGACTACCTGTTGTAATGGAGCTTCGGGTCTACGAGCAAAAGGAAGAAAAGAAATTCCACCACTTTGGACAATTTTGCAAAATGAGAAGTATGAGAGTGTGTGATTGTGATTGTTGTGAACAAAAGAGTGAAAAACTAACCTCAGAGTGGCTATTTTTTATAGGCGAGTTTCAATGGCTAATGGCTATGGAGAGAGCCTAAGGCTAGGTCATGAGCTATGGTTTTGGAGTTGACAATGCAGTAGAGTTCGCATGCTCTAACAATAGAGCACAGAGGTCACATGCTCTCTGTGCATCTGAGATGGAATCGTTTTGTTGTAGAGTAAGAAAGAAGAAGAGAGAGTACGAGTGCAAAATAATATAGCTTATAAAATTGCCTCTTCAAGATGCAAGTCTAGTTATCCTTAAAAGGAAAAATGCACTAATTAAACTTGCATCTTGAATAGGCGAGTTCAAAGTCGCATCTTCAAGATGCGAGTCTGTTGGAAATTTTGCATTGAAATTGCATCTTGAGGATGCGATTTTAAAAACTATATAGGTTTGGTAAATAAGTGAAAACGTGTGTGGGTCATGTTAAATCACAACCGTTTTGCAATGGTCAGGTAAAAAATTCTAGGTTTTCACTTATTTACCAAACCCATGAAGAAATCGCATCTTCAAGATGATTTCAAAGCCAATTTTTAAAGAAATCGCATCTTCAATATGCAATTTCAGACTAACAAAAAATTGGGAGTCATCTCAAATTCTTGTTGGTTTGCACAAGTCATTCCAAATTGTTATTGGTTTAAAATCGCATCTTCAAGATGCAATTTCAAATTCGCATCTTCTCATTAAAAAATTGGCTTTGAAATCGCATTTTCAAGATGCAATTTCAAAAATTACATGGGTTTGGTAAATAAGTGAAAACATACGTGTGTCGGGTTAAATAAAAAAAAAAAAAAACTCACTAGGGTTTAGTAAGAAATTTTAAAATTTTTCAATGGTCCGATACAGTGAGCTGGCAATGTGTCCATTCAATGATATTCTCCTATGTATAATATGGCCCACTTTTTTTTGTGGGACATAATATATATAGCAGAGTGTTATTGGAAGGGCATATTGAGATGTGGCATACCAGACCCACTTTAAAATTCCTCAGTTTAGAGCTTCAGATTTTATAGGCATATTTTAGCTAGTCAATTAAAAAGTGTGCTTCAATGCCTTATCATTATTGTCTTTAAAATTTGATGGAGTCAAATGTTCTTTCAAGTATAAATGAATTTTTAGTAGTCTATCATTCATTTCAACGATCCAGATTCTTTCAATTAAATAATGAAAAATTTGACCAAATTTTTTCTTGTTCCAATAGCTCAAACTGCAACAGCTATTTCTCAATTCTACAACGACTATCTTTTTTCCAGTAATAGTTATTCTTCTCCATACAACTTCTATAAATTTGTCAAAGAATGTTTATTTATTTTCTATGCTCAATTTATTCTAAGTTCAATTCTTTTTACCTTCATAAATTTCTTTAATCATAACTTTAGAAAAGTGGAAGCCACTCAACAACCAATAAATTAAGCGGGAAAGTCTTTTATAGAGAATCAAGATATAGCAATTTGCAATGCTTGATTGAGCATAACCTAAGATCTGACTGTAGGTAACTCTCAATCATGAAATAATTTTTGGAATCGAATATTCTAAAATTATATCGAAAACACCAACAATCAAAATATACGATTACAAGGTTCTATCCAATCTCAGTGGGCCATAATCATGAAGTGTTGTAATAAATTTCGTGAATACCTCACACATATTAAAGATAGACAACAAAATGGAATGACTATAGCTAATAAGGTCAGATTTTTAATTTTCTTGTTAATACCAATTTTATTTTATATCTAGTTCTTTTAATACTAATTTTATTGTGTATCTAATTTGTTAATTGCACCCCTCATATCTCCTTAGGTAATTTATATCATCCAAATATTAAAAGAATAACTAACTTGTCTATCCAGTCACTGGTCATATCTTCACATATTCCCGCCTCTTTCAACTTGTGGCAATACACTTCTCTTTCCCTTATTCTCAATTCTCTCTATGTCTCTCTCACTCCATGTTCTTTCCCTCGCACTTGATCAGTCGTCTTTCTCACTCTCAGAGTTCGTCTCTCTTTCACTCCTGGTGCAAACTCCGTCTCTCCTACACCCCCGACTCATACTTTTTCTCTCGACGAAGTATACATCACCACATGTATTTTTTTTCTTCATGCTACTACTAGGATCTAAAAATAGTGATACTTGAAAGTATTTTTTACTTCATACTAGTACTAAGTTTTAAGTATGGATATCCGTTGGAGGAATTTTTTCTTTCATGCAACTGCTTGGGTTTAACAATGGTGAGACTTACATGTAAATTGGTACTAATTGTGTGTAAAAAATTGCATCCCTTTGGAGGGTAATTGTGAGACTTGTATGTATTTTTCTTCTTACTAGGGTTTAAAAATGGTGAGACTTACATGTAGACTGGTGCCAATTGTGTGTAAAAATTGTACCCGTATAGGTAAATTGGTATCATTTAGGTGTATAAAAATATGATAGTAGCCACCATTCAATGGTCGTTCGATAACCATTCGAACGTTATGTTAGCTAGGATTGGCGTTCATAACAAAGTTTTATAGCTAATTAAATATAACACTAGGCAAATATTAGTCATCCAGTCTTTTATTTCCTTCCAAATCTTATTCATAGCTTAGCAATCATTTCTTCGCCTCTCACTCTTCCCCCATGTCTTCGATCATTACCTAAATTTCTTTTATAAAAATTGGGTAAGCTTATGAAGCTCAATGAGTTCTGGTGTGAGAGTTTTGGCAAGGGTTTTAGATATAAAAAATCATATTTTTCATGGTCAAATTAAGATGAAGACTTACGAATCACTTTAGCAAATAGAAATATTCAATCAATCAATCATTCAAATGGAAGATATCTCTATTCCAGATCGACTAGCCTATGTCCCCTGTTCAAAAGCTACCTTAGTGCTAGCTTGTGTCTCCTAGCACGACCCGTATAGTGGCATACAATATTATTGATGCTGCACTTTTTGGCCCACATGAGATCCAAGCTCGGCTCCCTGCTGAAATACTCAAAACAGAAGATCAGAGGACCACCGGGTTGGCTCCGGCGGTAGCCGCTCCGATGCTTAAGTCAATAAACTGAATTAAAAGACTTGTAATGAAAGCCAAAATAATGAGCATGAAAATAAAGCGTACCTCTAGGGTTTAATTTATAAGCAGTGTCTCTCCCAAGTTGATTAGGATTTGGAGCTATGAATATAGGGATTGGATCGTCGGAGATATCAGTTACCTTGTTGAATATGGCAACAAAGTGTGGCAGTTTCCTCATTGGAGACTGTTTCCTTATTTCCTACTCGGTGCTCGTTGAGGCGGTGATGAGGTCTGATCATCGATGTGTCATACTGAAGGCTTGCGTCTATACATGTTAGCTTATGCGAGAAAGCAGTCCCTGCTCTGATGATATGAGCTCGGTCTCTTGTGGGTCATGCCTTTAGAAGACTGAGAATAAGCTGTATGACCGAGCATAAGTTAAATGGCCAAGCACGAGCTGAATGACTGAGCATAGGTTATATGGCTGAGCACAAGCTGAATGACTGAACATAAGTTATGTGGTCGAGCACGAGCTGAATAACTGAGCATAAGCCGACCTGTAGTTACACGTGTCAAGTAGTGGTTGGTGTGTCACATTGTGGTATATCAGTTACTCCCCTCTCAAGCCTTAGTTTGAGCTCGGGGCGTAACTAAGGTTTTATGAGTTCCCGAAAAGTCATGCGTTCTGTCTTCTCGTTTTTCTAGACGGTCGTTGGTACATCATTATTACGCAGCTGATTCTTGGGTTTCTCGAGCCATCATTGTTGCGCCACCGTCGCGACGGTTCGCCTTGGTAGTCATTACTTTCCGAATGCATATAAAAGGAAGAAAAATCTTTGTACGATTCTTTTACTATCTTTTATATTTTGAAGAGAAAAAATACACTCTGCCATTATTGAACCAGCAAGCTAGCCTGTGAGGAATTCCGTTCATCCGAAGCTCTTTAACTTATTCAGGTTCGATTTTGGTCTTTTGTTCATTTTTTCACTATCTTCTCTCTTTCTTTTCGGTTATTTTAGAATGTCGACCTCTACTACATCTTCTGGTGTTAGTGATGGGTCAGGGAGTCTCCCCGAGGCTTATTCCCTGTCGCAAACCCTCGTTAGGGGTAGTAGTTCCTTGGGGACTGGGTCGAAAGAGACTCGTTCTGGTCCCCAAGTTAGGATCGTTGATGCCTTCTCCGAGTCTAGGGATAGAGAGGGTGAGGTCTCCGATCAATCTTCTCAGGGGGAGGAGACGGAGAGTACTGTAGCCTCTTCGTGGTTGGATAGCATAAGGGAGAGATATGATTTCCCTTTCAAATATTACCCTTAGGGCTCCTTACGACATAGATTGCCCTTGGGATGTTAGGGAAGGCGAGATATGTGTTTACATCGCCTGGTTTGAGATGGGGCTACGCCTTCTTCTCCCTAGATTGCTTAGGGATTTCTTTTGCTAGTTTAACCTCTGCCCAGCCAACCTGCTTTTAAATAGTTGGAGACACCTATTAGGGTTTATGGTTTTGGGTCGTCTGAATGGTGTTGAGGTTTCTTTAGACCTGATCCGTAGTAAAATGGATCTTAAGTACCTGAAGGCGGAGGGCCTCTACTACATGTCGTTTGACCAGGGTTTCCGACCTCTGTCTTACGTACCATCATCCAACAAATTTTGGAAAGATCGGTATTTCTTTATTAGTGGAGAGTGGGAGGTGACCGACCCTGAGGACCAGATCTCTACGTTCCCCCGGAGCACGGGGTTTATGGGTGAGACCCTCTTTTCTTTTGTAATCTTTGCTCTGCTATTACCTCTGTGTTATTTGACTAACCATTGTCCCGACTTGTGTGCAGATAAGAGCGTTAAGAGAAGGTCGCCCTTTACCCCTGCCCTCAAAGATCAATACAAGAAGCTCCTGCAGACCTCGAATAGAGACCACCGAGCTATTCTTCATCCGAACGTCACCATGCCTCCAAAGGACAAGAACGTTGTTGACGAAGTCCTTAAGTCCGTTGTCGGAAAATGGGGTGCGGCAAAGAAAAAGAGGGTGGCGAGCCAACCCCCTCCTGCGGCGTCCTCGTCGAAGAAGAAGAAGGCAGATGCTACCGATCCTTCTACTTCTGCCCCTCCCAAGAAAAGGGCTAGCCCCTCTGCTTTTCCTTCTTCTTTGCCATCTTAGAGGGGTGTGATGATCAGGGAGCCCTCTTCTGCCCCTCAAAAGGGGGTGGTGATTAGGGAGCCCTCTTCTGCCCCCTAGAGGGGCGTGGTGGCACCAAGGCCAGCCTCCTCCTCAGCCTAGAGAGCTCAACCGAGGGGTAAGGCAAAAGTGGTTGCTCGGTTGGACCAGATGCCTGATAGATATAGGGCCGTCCATTAGGCCATTGAAGATTTCTGGGCGGAGGCCCCACGAGGGGACTCCCCTTCCTGCAGTACCAGGAAAGGTACTGAGAAGACGGTTATCGGCGCTATGAGCGCCCATTTGAAGGTAACGACCGACCTCTCTTCCTTGGTGTTTTCCTTCTTCCTTTCTTTTTTCCTGACTTGTTTCTTATTTTATTTTGCAGACTTTGCACAACTTGGCCGCCATGATGGAGGCCACAGTGAACCTTCAGGCCTTGGAGAGACTGGAGGACGAGCTGGATGAAGTTCGGCTTCAGCTCGGCACAGCTCAATCCCAAGCTACCACGGCCGAGGACGAGCTCAAGGAGGTGAGGAATTTCCTCTCAATTATGGAGTCCGAGAGGGATTCCATTAAGTATGAGAGGGATTCTTTCCAGTCCGAGCGGGACTCTCTTCTCTAGGAGCTGAGCAAGCTAAAGGAGGAGAACTCTGCCCTTCAGGCATCCGTTGCTCAGAAGGTTGAAGAGGCCAAGGTTGAGACTGAGGCTAGGCTGAAGACTGAGCTGGAGAAGATGGGTGATACAATTGCACAGCTCGGTTATGACAACTTCAAGTCTAAGCTTCTCGCCAAATTCCCAGATATCGACCTGTCAAGGATTGACAATGATGATGAGGATGAAAATGGTGATGAGAATGATGGATCTGCAAGCCCTTTAGTTTAGGAAAACTTTTGTAGTTCCATTTCACTTCTTGTAACCGAGCATGCATTCTAATGAGAGTATCTTCTTTTTAGAGCCTTGTCTTTACTTTTCTTTGGATGTTGGCAATCTTTGTGTTTTGCTCGAATGTATCAATGTTTTGTTGTGTGTAAACGGACTTCGGCATTTTAAATTTGCATTTTTAACATAAGTAAACCTGCTCAAGGTCCAAAGTATTATTCTTTGGGCGGCCGCTGACCATGGGCTGTCTCCCAAACTTTTTGACTTGTGATGGCCCCGAATTAATGTGTAATAATAAGCAACTGAACCAAACTCTTGATATCGAAGGGGTTTCGAATCATGGGTTTTAAGAAAGATAGTTAATATGGTAATCAATCAATCAGAGCGCTAATCACCGAACATAAAGACTTGTATAAAACAATTACTCTGACCACTTAGAGCAAAACCTGAGCTTGATTGCCGAACAGAAGGACTTGTACTGTAAGGATCCTTGATGGTCGGTATGTTCTTCGAGGATTCGTTGATAAGAGACTGAGCAGTTAGGTCCGTTTATTGAGATGGACCAGACCTGAAGTCCGTGCATTAAGATGGACTAGACATAAGGTATGTACATTGAGATGGACCAGACCTGAAGTCTGTGCATTGAGATGGACTAGACATAGAGTCTGTACATTAAGATGGACCAGACTTGAGGTCTGTACATTAAGATGGACCAGACATAAGGTCTGTACATTAAGATGGACCAGACCTGAGGTCTGTACATTAAGATGGACCAGACCTGAAGTCTGTTCATTAAGATGGACCAGATATAGGTCTGTACATTAAGATGGACCAGACCTGAGGTCTATTCATTAAGATGGACCAGACGTAAGGTCTGTACATTAAGATGGACCAGACCTGAGGTCTGTAAATTAAGATGGACCAGACATAAGGTCTGTACATTAAGATGGACCAGACATAAGGTCTGTACATTAAGATGGACCAGACCTAAAGTCTGTTCATTAAGATGGACCAGACGTAAGGTCTGTACATTAAGATGGGAGTACGAAATATTTGAAATGAAATAATTTCTTTATTGATAATACTTTCGTAAGTGCTCCATATTCCAAGGTCTGGGAACAGGTTTCCCATCCATGTTTTCCAACCAATAGGTGGTCGATCTCACTGTTTTGGTGATTCTATAGGGGCCCTCCCAATTAGGTGATAACTTTCCCATGGTGGGATCCTTGGTGTTCTGGAACACCCTTCTTAGGACGAGGTCCCCCACTTGGAAGCTGGCAGGCTTAAGGCCGAGCTTTGAACGGCTGACCATCCTGCGCTGATATGCTTCCATTCTGACCACGGCTTGCTCTCTCCTCTCTTCAAGCAAGTCCAAGTTTTCTGCGAGCTGTTGGTCATTGGTCTCCTCGTCAAAAGCTTCGGTTCTTAGGGTAGGCATGCCAATCTCAACAGGGATTACTGCCTCGGTGCCGTAGGCGAGTGAGAATGGAGTTTCCGATGTTGGAGTTCTCCTAGTTGTCTGATAGGCCCAGAGTGCCCCAGGGAGCTCCTCGACCCACCTTCCCTTAGCACCCTCCAATCTCTTCTTGAGAGCATCTAGGATTGTTACGGTTAGTGACCTCTGCTTGCCTGTTCGCCTGAGGATGACCAGGGGAGGAAAAATGTTGGTTGATATTTAGGTCCTGGCAGAACTTCTTGAATACTTTACCAGCAAATTATGTGCCGTTGTCTGAGACGATCACGCGAGGTATGCCGAACCTGCAGACTATATTTTTCCAAGTAAAACTTTTGACCTCTTTCTCAGTGATTCGAGTTAGTGGCTCTGCTTCAGCTTATTTTGAGAAGTAGTCGATAGCCACTAATAGATATCTCCTGTTCGGTGTGGCTCAGGCAATGGGCCTACGATGTCTATTCCCCATTGTGCAAAGGGCCATGGGCTTGTAATGGGGATGAGTTCATGTCGAGGCTGATGCTGATAAGGGGCGAACCTTTGGCATTTGTCACACTTCCAAGCATATTCTTTTGCTTCCTTCAACATTCCAGGCCAGTAGTAGCCTTGTGTTAGAGCTCGGTGTGCTATAGTTCTTCCTCTGTTATGATTTCCGTATATTCCTTCATGAATTTCTGCCAGGACGTACTGGGATTCTTCGGGTGCTAGGCATTTTAACAATGGCTGAGAATAAGATCTTCGGTAGAGCCTTCCGTTAAAGACAAGATACCGAGCTGCTCTGATGCAGATTTTTTTTGCTTTATTCCTATCTTCTGGGAGGAGTCCTTCTTCTAGGTATTGGATTATAAGAGTCATCCAGTTCTGAGGCTGTTCTGTAACTTGGGCGACCTGGACTTCTTCGATGCTAGGCCTCAGCTGGTGGGAGAATCTTATTGTTAAGTCCGTTCCTGACTTCATATGGGATGCCATGTTTGCCAAGGTGTCAGCTCTGCCGTTTTGACTTCTCTCTACTTTTTGGATTGAGAATGCTCAGAAAGAGTGTTTCAACAAACTGACCAGTTCTGAATACCGAAGCATTCTTTTATCCTTGACGGCGTATTCTCCTTGGACTTGGCTAACCACTAATTGGGAGTCAGAGAATACTTCGAGGTTCTGCACCTCGCATTCTTGTGCTAGCTTCATCCCCAAGATAAGGGCCTCATATTCTGCTTCGTTGTTGGAGGCTCTAAACCCCAAGCTAATTGCCCTTTCGGTTGTGAGCCCATCAGGGGATCGTAGTACCAGCCCGACACCAGCACCTCGGTCGGTAGACGACCCGTCAGTGTATAGCTGCCAAGTTCCTATGTCCTTACAGAGTTGTGCTCTGTCTAGTAGTGCTGGGGTGAATTCTGTGACAAAGTCTGCCAAGGCCTGCCCTTTGATTGAGATCCGTGGAACATAGGATATGTCGAACTCTCCTAGTTCCACCGACCATTTGACCAATCGTCCTGATACTTCTGGCTTCCTCAGGACTGTCTTTAATGGATAAGCAGTTGGAATTTCGATGGGATGAGCCTGAAAGTAGGGTCTGAGCTTTCGTGCAGACACTATAAGTGCAAGGGCTAGCTTTTCAATCTCGGGGTACCTCTTCTCTGTGTCCAATAATGCTCGGCTGACGTAAACGATTGGCCTCTGCATGCTCCTGTCTTGTCTGACCAGAACAGAACTGACAGCGTTCTCAGAGATTGCAAGGTAGAGAAGTAGTTTTTCCCCTTGAATTGGCTTTGACAAGAGCTCAGGCGAGGCTAGGTACTTCTTTAGTTCCTGAAAGGATTTTTCACATTCGTCAGTCCATTGTAAAGATTTGTTACCTTTCGGAACTTTGAAGAATGGTAGACAACGATCAGTGGATTTGGAAATAAATCTGCTCAGAGCTGCTATCCTGCCATTCAGAGCCTGAATGTCTTTCTTGGTCTTTGGAGATTTCAGTCCGACCAGGGCCCCAATCTGGGTCGGGTCTACCTCTATACCTCTCTGAGAGACTATGTACCCCAAGAATTTTCCCTTTGTTACACCAAAGGTGCACTTCGAGGGATTGAGCTTCATCTTATACTGCTTGAGAATATCAAATGTTTGAGCCAGGTGATGGAGATGACTGCTCTTCCATAAGCTTTTGACTAGCATATCGTCAATGTAGACTTCTATAGTACTGCCGATTAAGGGGCTGAACATCTTGTTCACCAGACATTGGTATGTGGCCCCAGCATTCTTGAGTCCGAACGGCATCACTCTATAGCAATAGAGACCTCATTCAATTATGAACGACGTTTTCTCCTGGTCAGGAGGATGCATCTGTATTTGATTATACCCGGAATAGGCATCCATGAAGCTCATAAGCTCGTGTCCTGCAGTAGCGTCGACCAACTGATCTATCCTTGGAAGAGGAAAGCTATCTTTAGGGCATGCTTTGTTGAGGTCCGTATAGTCGACACAAACTCTCCACTTGCCATTCTTCTTCTTGACTAGAACGGTATTGGCCAGCCAATCAGGATAAAATACTTCTCGTATCATGTTGGTGTTGAGCAGCCTTTGGACTTCATCGTTGATGACCTGGTGTCGTTCTGGAGCAAGTGTTTTTCTCTTTTGTCTTACTGGTGGATGGTCTGGATCCACCATTAGTCTGTGTGTGATGAGGTCGGGATTTATTCCTTCCATATCTTTTGTTTCCTAGGCGAACACGGAGAGGTTTTTCTTTAAGAATCTGATCAACTCATCCTGCTTGGTCTGTGTTAGGTCGGGACCTATCTGCAAGTATTGTCCTTGATCTTCCAAGCTGACCAGGACTTTAATAGGTTCCTCTATGGGCTTGGCCCTACTGTCCTTGCCTCTGGGGCTTAATGGTTCATCAATCCTGGAAGGAAAGTCTTCTGCCTCGTGATAGCAAGAGGGGATTGGATCCTTGCATTCATGGGCATGCAGGTAATTGCTATTTGGGGGCCTTGGCCTTGAGTACGAGGGCATGGCATTCTCGGGAGGTCGGTTGGCATCCTCTGATAGGGTGGACAGTCTGATTGTGGACGTACTTCAGGCATTGGTGGAGGGTTGACGTGACTGCCCCCATCTCATGTAGCCAGGGCCTCCCAATTATGACATTATAGAGAGATTTGGCCTTTAGGACCATGTATTCTACTACTGTGGTCTTCTGTCCGTCCCCTCGCCTGCGGTTGTGGCCAGATCGATCCTTCCCAAGGGAGTGTTGAGGTTCCCATCAAAACCTGCCATGAGTATACTAGTGGGTTTAATGTCACTGGGGTTGAGCTTCATCTGCTTGAAGGGTTCATAGAACAGAACGTTAGTCAAACTCCCAGTGTCTACTAGGACTCTTCGGATCTCGAAGTTGGCGATCTTAAGGGAGATGACCAGGGCGTCACTGTGAGGACAGTGTACTCCTGTAAGGTCTTGATCCGTAAACTGGATTTCTGGCACAGGTTTTAACCTTTTCTCCACGTTTGAGATCTGTATGATGTTGGGAGTGGACCTGGCCTCCCGAGCATAACGCTTTCTCAACCTGTTAGAAGTCCTTGTTGCAAGGGAATCTGCGTGTAGGGCAAAGATCACTTGGTTGTTCTGCCGTGGGGGCTCATTTCGTCCTTCCTTTTGTTCTTGCCTCTGGTCGATCTTCCTTTGCTGAGGTCGCTCATCTCGGGGGTTCTGTCCTCCGTCCTGCTTGACGAACTCCTGTAATCGTCCTCTCCTTATTAGCTGCTCAATCTCATGTTTGAGAGCTTTACATGTATTGGTTGTATGCCCTCGGTCTTTGTGAAAATCACAATATTTGGTTTGATCTCGGTAGCTGGGGTCACCTTTCAAAGGTTCTGGCCATCTCAAGTTCTCTCGAGATCTTACTTACTTTAGTATGTTGTACGGAGAGGTATTTAGAGGGGTAAAGTGGTTGAACTCTCTTAGCCCAAAATTATAGGAAGTTCTGGGGGCCCCTCTTTTCTCTGGGCTTCTGGCTCTCTTCCTAGCCGAACTGGTGTCCTTCCTTTGGTCGTCCTTCTTTTGACTGTCTTTCTTCTGGTCGTCTTTTTGAGCTTGTTCCTTCACCTTTCTAGAAGTGTTCTGGGCCTCTTCCAAGTTAATGTATTTCCTTGCCTGGTCCATGAGTGCTGCCATATCCACAGGGGGATTTTTGGTCAAGGAGTCCCTAAAGCCTCCTTGTGCAAGACCAGCGGCCAAAGTAGCTACTAAGAAACCGGGGCTGCAGTCTGTTACCTCAGTGAGCTCGGCGTTGAAACGCGCAATATACCCCTTGAGTGACTTCTCCCTTGTTTGCTTTATGTTTAACAAGAACTCCGGACCCTTTCTCAACCTCCTACTAGTCATGAATCTGTCTAGGAATCTTCTGCCGAGCTCATAGGAAGCTAGTAATTGAGTTCGGTGGGAGGTGATGGAACCACTTCAGAGCAGTACCATTGAGGCTGGTTACAAATGTTCGGCATAGAAAAGCGTCAGAAGTATCGTGCAAAGCCATGGTGTGCTGGTAGTGGGAGAGATGGTCCCCTGGGTCCCTTGTCCCATCATATGGGGTGAATTTGGGGACGATGAATTTCTTGGGTCTCTCCTCAACCATGATGGCATTGGTGAACGAGGTGGTCGACCTCCCGAGCAGCCTGGCCAGCTCATCCTGCTTCGAATACTGGGCACCTCTGACAATAGCAGTGCGGTCCATTGATTCAGCAACTTCTTCGGCTCTTATTGATCCCCTTGGTAAGATAGGCTACTGGGAGGCAGGCCTCGTTACTTCAGGGCCTAGATGGATAGGCTGGTCTTAGCCTAGTTGCTGGGGGGTGGTTCTGATTCTCTGGAATTGGTGGTGCAGGAACCACTCGAGGTGGTGACTCTTGTGGTACGTGATTCACTCCCGAAGCCCCAAGGGATGGGGACTCGAGTGGTGCTTCGATAATGGACTTCTGGGATAAAGGCGGGTACTCTTCTGCCGGCGACTGCTGATGGCTGGGGATCTCCATGAATATGGGCAGCCGTGGGAGGTTGCACCTCCCGAGCGTTTGTGGCGACGGGTGGATTTTGAGGATCAGCTTCATGATTCTGGGTAAACATTTCCAGGGTTCTAGACATGGTTAGGAGCTGTTCTCGCAACAATTGGGTCTGTCGCCTAGTTTCAACAAGCTCCTATTGTACTGAATCAGTCACTCGCCCTCTTCCTCATCCGGTAGGCAGTTGAGGCTGAGGGTTCTGAGTATTTCGAGTATTCTTCCTGGGTCGGAGATTAGGAGCCATAATCCTTTTATAAAAAAGAGGATGAACTTTGATTCAGTAGAGCACTTTGGTGATTGTCGTTCCCACAGACGGCGCCAAACTGATGCTACACTTTTTGGCCCACGTGAGATCCAAGCTCGGCTCCCTGCGAAATACTCAAAACAGAAGATCAGAGGACCACCAGGTTGGCTCCGACGGTAGCCGCTCCGATGCTTAAGTCAATAAACTGAATTGAAAGACTTGTAATGAAAGCCAAAATAATGAGCATGAAAATAAAGCGTACCTCTAGGGTTTAATTTATAGGCAGTGTCTCTCCCAAGTTGATTAGGATTTGGAGCCATGAATATAGGGATTGGATCGTCGGAGATATCAATTACCTTGTTGAATATAGCAATAGAGTGTGGCAGTTTCCTCATTGGAGACTGTTTCCTTATTTCCTGCTCGGTGCTCGTTGAGGCGGTGATGAAGTCTGATCATTGATGTGTCATACTGAAGGCTCGCGTCTATACATGTTAGCTTATGCAGGAGAGCAGTCCTGCTCTAATGATATGAGCTCGGTCTCTTGTGGGTCATGCCTTTGGAAGACTGAGGATAAGCTGTATGACCGAGCATAAGTTAAATGGCCGAGCACAAGCTGAATGACTGAGCATAGGTTATATGGCCGAGCACGAGCTGAATGACTGAACATAAGTTATATGGTCGAGCACGAGCTGAATGACTGAGCATAAGCCGACCTGTAGTTACACATGTCAAGTAGTGGTTGGTGTGTTACATTGTGGTATATCAATTATCTATGGTTTTCAGAAGTGGAACATATACTACTATTAATAAACTTTGAAAAATTACAATATAAAATCTCAAACCTCTTTCTTAGTATAACAAATCCATCTTTGCAAGCCAAAACCAAGTTTAAAACTCTTTGCGAAAATGTAATTAGAAAGTGCCTTAAATTTAGAATACCAGGTTGCTCACAAAGTTGAATTAGAACATTTCGTATACAATTCTACCACTTTAGATCACCCAAATTACTCACCTTGAGTGCTTAAAAGGTTGAATCTCCTTGAATTTTTGGAGTTCGTCTACCAAAATCCCTACACACATTGTTGGATCTATTATTTTCAAGTGTCGATCATATGCTCTGTGAGGGTGTGAACATTTCTTTTCCATTTTTGTGTAATATCTAACAGTGGTTTGCTGTCCAATCGGTCTCTTGGTACGGTAAAATCCCAAGGATAAGTTCGTTATTGTAGAATAATGGTAACGAATTTTTTTAAAGTAAAATTAATTTGTAGAAATGTACTTTATTTTCAAGTCTGGAGCCTTTGAAAAATTTTAAGATAGACTTTTTTGGAGTTTTCGTAGCCTATAGCACGCCAAACTTGAGTTTAGGAGAATTTTCAGAATTTTGGAATCTATTTGTGCCAACAGACAGCATTTTTTAATTCAGGATGTTAAAAAACTTTAGGATAGCTTCTTTCTACAATTTGATTTGACATTAGTAGCAATTAAATACATACATATAGATATTAAGCAAATTAAATATTAAATATGTATGTGTATATGTATATTTGTCAAAAATAATTTTAAATCAGAAAATGTGATAACTTCCCTTGTTGGCACGATGGTTAAGACCACCTTTGGTCTTGTGTTGAAAAAGAGGCAATCCCCTTTATTATTATTTTTTTCTACTAGCGTAACTCTGTGTGTGTGTATATATATATATATGTATGTATAAAATAAAATAAAGAGAGAAGAAAAGAAAAAATAAACACAAGTTTTGTGTGGTTCGGCTTTGGTTGCCTACATCCACGGACTAAACCTGCACAGTATCTTTTTTTATTTTATTTCTCTCACATATATACAAGCTTTAGAATAAGAATAAATATATACAAGAAGAAGAATAAAGCCATATAAGGTAAGATGTAATCAATCCACCAAATTTAGGAAAGGAAAATATTATCCTCATAAAGAAGAAAAGTTTTCCATTTTGAACAAGGAAAGTTTTCTCTTCTACTTGAATGAGGAAAGTCTTCTCTTCCTCAATGAAGAAAGTATTCTCTTCCTCACAGAGGAAAGTTTTCTCTTCCATTTGAATGAGGAAAGTATTTTCTTCCTCACGGAGGAAAGTCTTCTATTTAAAGGAGGAAAGTCTTCCTTTCTTTAGGGAGAAAAGTCTTCCAATTGAATAAGAAGGAAAGTCTTTCTTTCCTTGAGTAAAGTTTTCCTTTCCTTGAATAACGTCAATACTCCCACTCAAGTTGGAGCGTGAATATCATGAACTCCCAACTTGTTACCAAGATAGGTAAATTTCTCCCTTCCGAGTAGCTTAGTGAAGATATTTGCGAGTTAATGAGAAAAAGCAACATAAGATATTTGAATCAACCCAACTTGAATTTTTTCACGAATAAAGTGACAATCCAATTCAATATGTTTTGTTCGCTCATGAAATACGGGATTAGAAATGATGTGGATAGCAATTTTGTTGTCACAATGAAGTTGAATAGGTCGCAAATGATTAACTCCCAAATCTTTGAGTAAAGATCGTAGCCAAATTAATTCACAAGTGGTTGAAGCCATTGTTCGATATGCAGCTTCAGTTGAGGAACGAGAGACTGTGGATTGTTTCTTACTTTTTTATGAAATAGGACTAGCTCCAAGAAAGATACAATATCCAGTGGTAGAACGTCGAGTAGTTGGACAAGTTGCCCAATCGGAGTCACAATAGGCTTGAATTTAAAGAAAGCTATGAGATGATAAAAGAATCCCTTTTCCTGGTGCAACCTTAAGATATCGAAGTACACAATAGGAAACATCAAGATATCGAAGTACACGATAGGCAACATCAAGATATGATTTATGTGGCATATGCATAAACTGGCTGAGAAGTTGTATCAAGTAAACAAGATCAGGCTGGGTGATCGTAAGGTAAATAAGGTGCCCAACCAATCGCTTGTATTGACTAGGGTCATCTAATGGATCTCCATCATCTAGGGTAAGTTTGATATTTTGCACCATAAGAAGAGTAATAGGTTTGGCACCCTAATAGAGCTACATCATGCAAGATTTTCAAAGCATACTTTCTTTGAGAGAGAAACATTCCTTGTTTGGAATGAGCAACTCTAGTACCTAAAACATATTTTAAAAGGTCAAGATCGTTGATATGGAAGTGAGTGTGAAGAAAGTCCTTGAGTGCTTGAATGGAAAGATTGTTGTTGCTAGTAATAATGATATCATCTACATAAACAAATACAATAGTTATAAAGGAACTCACTATGGAAGTAAACAAGGAATAATTACAAGCACACTGTTTAAAACCAGCATGACAAAGAGTCAAAGAAAATTTATCAAACCAGTTACGAGATGCTTGTTTGAGTCCATATAAAGACTTGTGTAATCGACATACCAAGTGTTCCCCCTTACGATAGAATCGAGGAGGAAGGTGTTGGGTTCATAACCACAGCGGAAGCGATTTCAAAAATCTATTTGGATTTTTTTCTTTACATGAATCATACAATCTTGAAAAAAGGGTTTAGAATTACCTTATTCTTGATAATCTTGATTGTTGAAGAAGACTTCTTGAAGAGATTGATACAATCTTCCTTCTCTTTCTCCTCTAGATCTTCTTTTCTTTTTCCTTAGGCAAACTGTATCGCAGGATAGTGGGCTGCCTCTTATTTTTGTCTAGCACAAAAACTTATGATAAACGGCTCCCTACATATCATATATATAGGGCTTAATTAGGGCAAGAGAAGGGATCTAATGGATCCTACTAAGTTAGCTTCCAATTAATCAATTAAATCTTAATTATCTCATAATTAAATTAATTTCAACTAACTCCACTATATAATTGAAATCGCACTCCAACTTAGTATAATAGAGTAAACCTATATATACTTTACTTTTCCAGTTGGCCCCTCTACATGAATATTAATAATCAGGGTTCCATAATGTATTGTTAAATTAATTCTCTAATTATTTTAAGAACCTAATTCAATAATTATTAATCACTTGTAATTGGTCATCATTTCAATAAATAATTTACTAAAAGGACTGGATCCAGATTTCAGTGATTAACCCATTGAATCAGCACAAAGGTGATATCCATCTCTCTAATATATAGAGTGTAGATTCCATCTTGATAATATGTGTTCCCATAGTCTAAATAATGACTTCCCATGATACTGAGGTGTTGATCTAAAAGACCTCACTCATTGATAACTCAAAGTCATCACTATTCAGAACTTGAGTTCACTATCCTCTCAGGATTAAGAGCTTACTGCGAATAGTGAATAAGAAACTTATTAAAGGTGACAATTTCAAATAATGAGTTGCTTATAGTGATCCAGCTCAATGTATTCCCAATACACCAATACAATAACCTAGAGTCCACTACTCTAATGGTTGAAATAAAATACCTTATCACATAAAGGTTAACTGTATTACAACTTTACAGATAAGATGTCTAGTCTTATCAATTGCTGCGAACAATTATAGAACTACCTATATAAGAAGTTCATATCTCCTGTGTATAAATCTCATTTATACACATGAACCACTTCTAATGACAATTCAAGGACTAATCATCTCATGATATAAAGCAACATCCAAACATATGGTAATTTGAAACTCAATAATAAATCAAATCTATTAAATAATAATAAAATGTCTTGGATATGAGGGCACACATCCTAACAAACTCCCACTTGCACTCACATCCATTCTCTATAACATCTGCAACTGATACTTGCACTCTATGTGCTTTCTACCCTTGTGGTTTCTTGGCTCCTTAGATTGAGCTACAGCTCCACTACCAAAAGTAAACACATACCCTGAGGTTAACTTTCTAGAGTCTTGATATGAAATAAAGTCAGAGTCTGTGTAGCCAATTAGAACTAGATCACCACCCCCATATTTCAACATATAATCTCTAGTCATTCTCAAGTACTTGAGTATATATTTCACGGTAGTGCAATGATTTGGTCCTGAATTAGATTGATATCTGCTGACCATGCCCGCTACAAAACAAAAATCTGGTCTAGTGCAAAGCATAACATATATAAGGCTTTTGACAGCTGAAGCATAAGGAACCGCCTTCATGTGTTCCTCTTCCTCAAGTATCTTAGGACACTAGTTCTTGGACAGAGGTACTCCATGCCTAAAAGGCAATAAGCCCTTCTTAAAGTTATGCATTACAAACTTGACAAGAATTTTGTTTATATATATATATATACATATATATATATATATATGCAGCTTGAGATAAGCTTAACATCCTTGTTCTTCCGATCTCGCAAAAGCTTAATCCCGAGGATATAACTGACTTCTCCCAAGTCCTTCATCTCAAACTACTTCGCTAGCTAAACCTTTATCGTAGACAACACCCCTACATCATTCCCAATGAGTAGAATATCATCTACATACAGAACTAAGAACAGCACCACGCTTCTTTCACTCTTCTTATACACACAAGGTTCATCCGGGTTTTGATCAAAACCAAATGACTTGATTGCCTAATCAAATAGGATGTTCCAACTTCAGGAAGCTTGCTTAAGCCCATAAATGGACTTATGTAGCTTGCATACCATATGCTATTAGCCCTTAGCTATGAAACCATCTGATTGCATAATATAGATGTCTTCCTCAAGATAACCATTCAGGAATGTTGTCTTGACATCCATTTTCCAAATCTCATAATCAAAATGAGTTGCAATGGATAAGAGAATCCAAATAGACTTAAGCATAGCAACTGGTGAAAAAGTTTTCTCATAATCGATACCCTCTTTTTGAGTAAACCCTTTGGCCACTAGTCTAGTTTTAAAAGTCTCAACTGATCCATCGGGTCCTTTCTTTCTCTTGTAGATCCACTTACAGCTAATTGGTTTAATATTGGCAGGTGGTTCCAGAAGTTCCCAGACCTTATTAGAATACATAGATTCCATCTCAGCTTTCATAGCATTTTGCCAAAGTCCTGAATCTTTGTCAAAGATTGCCTCATCGTAGCTACTAGGATCCTAAAACATGTTCATCTGAGATAGACTCTCCTAAGAACATGTACATATCGGTGGCCTAACAGTCCTCCCACTACGACGTGGCTCTAGTGTAATAGAAGATGTTGGACTAGAGGCATCTAGGAGGAATAGAAGAAACATTTGATGTTTCTTCTAAGGTGATCTTACTCTTAGGCTTCTGATCCATAATATAACCATCCTCCAGAAAGACAACATTCGTGCTAACGAATACCTTCTGCTAACTGGGATTATAAAAGAACCAACCTTTTGTCCCCTTAAGATAGCCAATGAAATAGCTCAATTCTGAACTTAGTTCCAACTTGCTAGTCTTTCCTTTCAGTACATAGGCTGGACACCATCAGATCTGGTAGTGGTTTAGACTTGGCTTGCGCCGAGTCCAAAGCTCTATTAGAGTCTTGAGATCAAACTTAGTTGGAATTGAGTTTAGAATATATATCGTTGTCTACCACGCATACACCCAAAGGAATATAGGCAAATCAGAATAACTCATCATTGACCTTACCATATCTAAAAGTGTCCTATTTCTCCTCTCTACTACACCGTTTTGTTGAGGCATGCCAGGTGCAGACAATTGGGATAAAATCCCATTATCCAACAAATGCTGACTGAAGTCACTAGAGAGATATTCCCCACCTTGATCAGATCGAAAGTGATTTTATGCTCTTATCTAATTATTTTTCCACTTCTGCCCGAAAATCTTTGAACTTTTCAAAGGCTTCTAACTTGTGGTGTAATAGATAGACGCAACCATATCTAGAGCAATCATCAGTAAAAGTGAATGAAATACTCATAACCCCCTCTAGCCCTAATATTTAAGGGTCCACACACATCAGTATGGATTAACTCCAATACTTTTTTGGCCTTGTTTCCCTTTTAAGCAAAGGGTCTTCTGGTCATCTTTCCCTCCAAACAGAATATACAAACTGACAGTGGTTTAACAACCAAGGAAGACAAGGTACCCTCCTTTACCAGTCCTATTAATCCTATTCAGATTAATATGACCTAGCCTCAAGTGCCAAAGATAAGTTGAATTAGTAGAAGAAACTTTTCTTTTAAGTGGTAAAGTTTGTGATGGTTCATTCTTTTCAGTGTCATGTATCTTATACATCTTAGGAGTAATCAAATAAAGACCATTAATTGTTGTGCTAGAGCATATAAAAGAACCATTATGTTTAATAACAATATTTGAATTAAAGTAAATTGAATAACCTTGTTTTATTAAACTTGAAACTGATAATAAGTTCCTTCTAATGTTAGGCACATATAAGCAATCATAAAGTATTATTGTCTTATTTGAAGAAAAACATAAACTAACTACTCTTATTGACACCGTAGCGACTTTTTCTACTGTTCCCAAGTGCAAGATAATATCTCCATCACTTAGCCGCCTAGTCTTTCGAAACCCCTACAATGAATTACAGATGTGATTTGTTGCACCGGAGTCTACACACTAGTAATCTGAAGTACCCTCTATATAGCTTACTTCAATAACAAGTGATTTGATTATACCTATGTTCTTTTTCTTGGTTAGATAATCTGGACAGTTTCTCTTCCAATGCCCCATGACCCCGCAGTGGAAAAAAATGGATGCACAAAACTCATTTTTTAGAGTTCCTTTGTGAGTTAAAGAAATATTGTGCAATCATTAGAAGATGGGTGTGGGAAAAGGTCATGAGACTTTCCACTATCAAGAAATCAATAAGATACAAGGAAAAACAAGGAGAAACAAAGTCCCACCTATTGCAACTATCACCAAACCACAAGCTACATGCTCAAAACTATCAGGCACTAAGAAATATTTTCAATAAAAAGCTAAAGAATAAGGAAATAGTGTTAATCAATCCAGCTACAATTGAGGAAAACCCATCGTCTCAACATAAGGACAGTGAGAAATGAATGGCATAGTTGGTCTTATTCTATGATGGATGGGATGATTTTTCTAGAGGAAGTATTTCTAAAGAAGAATATCAATTGTCATTGATTTCATATGATCAGGCACTAAAATTACAAGAAAGTATGAAATTCAATTGGTTCTTTGATCAAATGGGTTTTAACCCATTGTTCAAACTTAAATCAACAAAGGTAATTTTATAGATTGTCATGCAAAATGGGGAAACTTTCGCGTCAATTGATAGATCACTTCACCCAAAAGCTTAAAAGGCTTGCACTTCTATCCCTTTCATGAATTTTGAAAAAATGATCCCGTATAATCACAACAAACATCTTTACATCCCTTATTGAAATTAATGGTATGGAATTCCCATGGGAATTTTTGGACAGAGGTGCCTATGGCACTACAACTAAAGACGGGCAACTTCATAAGCACAGTAACATATCCTAAGGTAGAGTAAACTTTTCCCTAAGCTTTGAAAAAAAGTATGAGAGCTAGTACTCCATCGAGAAATAAATGTCCTCAGATTGCTGGTATCTCATCTATAGCTCAATACTTGGTATATCATACAATCAATAATCTTTACTTTATTTAGAATAACTTTAAACTCTAGCTCACAAATGATGTCAAATGTCCACTCATCTTAGTCATTAAATGGACTAGAAGTTGTCGCAAAGGTAAAAAATACATGAGGGAAATCTTATTGTTCTACACCCAACCTAAAAACAATCTCAAGAGGAATTTGATCATTATCCTCAACCTAGAGTTCCTCATGCAATGAAAGCATGTTAGTAAGAGGAGTACCATGTATGGTGTTTTTTTCTACTTCTTAGTAAAAAGAGTACTTGGCATAACCAATGAAAGACAGACTAGTGCCAATAAACTAGGCTCGATAAGGAGATGGGCCATCCCATGCCTATCACCCAAAACACCTAACTTAACTTGACATCTTGGCTTGGGATGTGCCATTTCGTACCTATGCCCAACTCGAACTACTCTTTTTTTCAATTTTTTTCTATCTTTTTTAAAATTTTAGTTGTGGTTGGGTCGTGGTTGTGCTTGAAGTGGGTACATGTAGGGCAAGTGGGTTGGGAGGGCAAGCTATGAGGTAGGCTCGGGCACAGCACGACACGACTTACTAGTGAGCCTTACTGTGCCCAGGCTAGCCTTGTCTAACTGTTATGCCTCTAATCTTAAATGATTAATTATTTTAACATATTGGTTTGATGTGACACACCAATCTTTATTAATGTTCATGCCACCCTAGTATTACTTGAATGTTTGAGCCTTTTTTATTTTATGGTTCAAATAGGTTGTGTTTTTTATTTTTATTTTTATTTTTTTATGTCTAAGAGAGAATCAATCATTATGATCTCCATGCTAGTATGATAGTGTGGCTTTGGCTGGTGGATTAATGTTGGGGTGGATAGTAAGGGAGGTTTTATAAAAATAATGCTTTGTGGATGTTAGAATAAAGAGGAAAGAGAAAGGAGAGACTTGAGAGTGAAACTCGGTAATATATTATGATTTAACTGTACATAGAGATCTCTTTTATATAGGAGGATTAATAGTGTAAAGAAGGAAATAAAGTATAATGATAGTACAGTAGTACAATAGTACACTAAAGTACATAATACAATGTATTATGTACATGTAACATCCCCCCACAAGCTCAAGGTCGGAATGTAGAGACCAACTTGAGTTTGGACACTAAGTCATAGAAGCAGCCTGGAGAATGAGTCTTTGTGAAGATATCACCAATTTGAGCAACAGAAGAAATTGAGAAAAGATTGAGAGTGCCATGAGTTAAATGATGACATATAAAATGACAATCAAGCTTAATGTGCTTAGTAAGCTCATGAAATACATCATTATGAACAATTTGAATGGCACTGCGATTGTCACAATGAAGTGTAGTAACAGAGGAATGTGTAACACCTTTATCTTCAAGCAACCAACCCAGCCATAAGAGCTCAAAAGTGGTATTAGCAAGAGCTCTGTATTCAGCTTCAATGCTGGACCGGGCAGCAACAATTTGCTTTTTACTACGCCAAGAGATAAGAAAGTTGCCCAAAAAGAAGCAATAACCAGTAACAAAGTGATGATCGATAGGATCACCAGCCCAATCAGCATCAGAGTAAGCATGAAAGTCAAGGGAAGAATAAGCAAAAAGGTGAAGACTATAAAATAGTATTCCCTTGACAGAGCGGAGAATATGAAGAACAACAGCGAAATGAGAAGATCATGGAGCAGACATAAACTAGCTGACTGAATGAACAACATTAGCAATGTTAGGGTGAGTAACAGTAAGGTAAAAGAGACTACCCACAAACTGACGATAAAGAGTGGCATCACGGAATGGAGTATCTTCTAAAGGGGTGAGCTTGAGATTAGGCTCAAGAAGAGTAGAGGCAATCTTGCTATTAGTTAACGCAGCACAAGATAACAAATTAGAGACATACTTGGTTTGAGAGAGATAGTATCCTTTTGAGGTAGAGGAGACTTTAAGACCCAAGAAGTAACTGAGAGAACCAAGATCTTTCATCTCAAAATGATTACTAAGAAATTGCTTTAGAGCAGAGATACCAAAAAGATCATCGCTAGTAATGATCATGTCATCAACATGGAGAAAAAGAAGAACAATCCCTTTAGGAGTCTTGCGAATGAGCAAAGCAGAATCATAAGGACTAGAGACAAAGCTAGAGTGACTGATAGTATTACTGAATTTTTTGAACCATGCACAGGGTGCTTGTTTGAGACCATACAAAGCACGATAGAGCTTATAAACTTGTTGAGATGAATAGGGAAGTCTAGGAAAGGGTTTCATGTAGACTTCTTGCAAATCTCCATTAAGAAATGAATTTTTGACATCCATCTAAAAAAGATGCCATTGGCGAGTTGTAGTAATAGTTAGTAAGTTGCGGACGGTAGTAAGATGAGCAACGGGAGCAAATGTTTCCTCGTAGTCAATGTCATACTTTTGGGTAAACCCTTTGACCACAAGACAAGCCTTATAGCGCTCGATAGATCTATCATAACATGTCTTAATTTTGTAGACCCATTTACATCCCATAGCGGTTTTATCATATGAGAGATTAACCAAATCCCAAGTATAAGTCTTTTCTAGAGCCTGTAGTTCATTAGCCATTGCTTGTTGCCCAAGAGGATTAGACTGTGCCTCATGATAAGAACGAGGCCCATGTAGTGAAACATTACCAGAAAAATAATACAAATATCAAAGATGAGCAGGTGGTTCACTTACCCAAGTAGACCGACGAAGAGGAAGAGTAGTAAGAGGCTCATGAATGGAAGAAAAAAAGGATGGTTCAAGCGGGTCTATGGTAAGACTCGCAGGTGGAGTAGATACTAACGGAGAGGCCGTAGGTTCATTAAATGAAGGTGTACCAGAGTTACCTGTAGAAGAGTCACTAGAAAAAAGCTTAATAAAGGAGTTAATAAAAAAATAAGGTAATAGGGGCAGATAGATGGAAAAAGGACAAGGATGAAAATTGATTATGCTCTCAAAAGACAACATGATGAGATATCCGAAGTCGTTTGGAAATAGGATCCTAACAATGATAACCCTTATGTTCAATACCATAGCCAATTAAACAACATAAGTGTGTTCGAGGTTCCAACTTGGTGTGCTCTTGGGACTGGAGGAAGACAAAACAAGCACAACCAAAAACTTTAATGAGAGAATAACTGGGAAGAAACCTATATAGTCGTTTATATAGAGATTAGTGATAAGTGACGGGAGAAAGAACTTGATTAATTGTATAAATAACTATAAGAGCGGCTTCCCCCCAAAATTATTTAGGACAGGATGAGGAAAGCAACATGGAGCGAACAAAGTTTAACACATGACGATGTTTGTGTTCAGTACGACCATTTTGTTATGAAGTGCCAGGACAAAACCTTTAAAGAATAGTACAATGTTGGTGGAGAAAATGAAGAGGAGTGTGATCTTTATACTCCATGGAATTATCAGTGCGCAGGATTTTGATATGTTTGGAGAATTGGGTTTGAATCAAGTTGGCAAAGGTGATGTAAAGTTAAGGTAACTCCGAGTGGTTACGCATAAGATATAGCCAAAAGAATTTGAAGTAATCATCAATAAAGAGAACAAAATATCTTGAACCACCCATGGAGTGGTTGCAGGGCCCCATACATCAGAATGTATTAAATCAAAAGGTGCCAAAGAAATAGATTCACTTTTATTAAAAGGTAAAGTTAGTTGTTTTGCAAGTTGACAAGAAATGTAATTAAAAGACTTATTGCTAACAAGTCCTAAGTGACCACTTGATATTAAAGGTTGTAGACAACTGGATGAAATGTGTTTAAGACGCGAATGCTATAAGTATGAAAAAGGAGTGTTCGTAGATGTGGAGGCGGTCGAGGGATATGGAGTAATAGGAGAAATATAGAGATATGTGAGCTCAAATATTCATCCAACTCTACTACCTGTCTCGAGGATCTATCCCATCTACGAGTCCTGCACACAACAACCAGTGGAGGAAAAGTGTAAGTCAAAACCAAGTTCACACAATTGTCCAACAGATATAGCATTGAGGGTAAGATAAGGAATGTGGGAACCATTAGCAGTACGAATGGTGGAAGCATAAGAACTATAAGATTTGGATGAAAAAATAGTGGGAGTAGAGGTCATATGATTGTAACATGTAAAGTCAAAAAACCAAGATGAGTTTCCTGGAACACTAGATAGAGCAGTTGATGGACTAGTTTTAAAGAGAACTTGTTGAAAAATGGCTTTAAGCTCACTTACAGGTACAGAGGGTTCATTAGTGGTAGTAACAGTAATGGTAGAGCGAGGCATGAATCTGGAAAAAGTACTAGACTTACTTCTAAAAAACTCCGGGCGAGGGGGCGTGGTAGGACAGTGCTCAATAGAATGGCTAATGGTATGATAGTAATGACATTCAACTTGAGGTTGTGAAAAGGAAGTAGCTGGGCGAGAGGGGCAATGATCTGAAATATGGACACATGGGAGAATTAAGACAGTACTAGTCATAGTCTATTAAACTTTATAAAAAAATGTCCACTAAATTTCTACAAAGACAGATCTGTAGCAAAAAGGACGCCTACTTGTAAGGAACCCTCTATTGTTTGTCTACGGCGTCCCTTCCTGAAAAAAATGTATAAATCTGAATAAGTTAACTTAGCTCAGTAAGTAAATTTCCTTGCTCTGCCATGGGTCAGGGTCAGTACAGAAAAGAGTGTAATTAAGGACAAGTAAAGGATATGGTAATACAATAGCCAATCACCAAAAATGTGAAACAACAAGAATGACCCGATGGTCCAACAAGCACGTCCCATGATAATATGATACAAGTGAATGATAATTCAATAATAGGGACTTAGCCTATACAATAATTAGCTACCACATTTCATAAGGTACCACAAATAGCCAAATCGGATCAAATGATAGGCTTGCAAGGCATATTAGTAATCAAAATGTACCATCAATCAAGCGTATCAATAAACAGGAATACATCATCAAATAATCAAAAATAGGCATAATTAGAGAGTGCAATATCAGAATATCAATAAATGGTATGAATACTAACAGAATAGATGCTGGAACAGATAGGGCCCGACATACCCCAGAAGCGCTTATCTAGGTTTACCCCACCATCGGGCTCCTGAATAGTACTAGAGCTCTTTACATATCTCATGTCCTCCATGGACTTCGACCCGTAGGTCTAGAAGCATCTATGAATCAGATGGACGTTGTGACAGATCACAACTCCAGGCACTCATATTAATAGTATCATGATCATTAAAATTTCACAAGTGACGCACATATTTGTGGAATAACAAATTCTCAGTAATGAGAGGCATAACAAATTTCCAATATCCAAACAAAGTATATAAATAAACAAGTAATCATATGAGGATATTGACAACCAAATTCTCAACAAGTCTATAAGGCAGAATAGACATCAAATTGTGGAATCAATAAGTATTAAGCATGTATAGGAGTACAAATTTGGCAGCATAAAAGAAATGACATTGTGACATGGCTGAGAATTATCACATTTTAGAGTTCGGGTTTTACTTACCTTGAAACGTTTCTCCTTTCCTTAAAGGGTATTAGACCACATTTTCCTTTCCTCTTGACGTCCCTATAAATCAGGAAACATTTCTTAGTTTAATACTACGTATAATTTTAATCTAAGTTTAGTTATGAATCCATGGTCTTGTTTGAAAAAACGGACTCCACCATTGAGTCCAGAACGTCGAAGAAAATTGATTTAGGCTTTTGCGAGCTTTCATTTGGTTTCGAGTATCACTAAGGGAAAAATGGTAATTTTTATATTTTACGTGTCTTAATTTTTTAGAGTTTCATCTCATAAAACAGACCCAGTCATCGAGTCCAAAATGCCCAAAATAATAAATTTACACTATCCTTTTACTTTATTTGGGTAACAGATCATTTAATCATAATTAAATCAATTTAATTATTTAAATTAATATTATATATTTATTTCTGTAATATGGTTACACATGTGCCAGGGTGGCACAGTGGTCTCAAGCTTGGGGTTTGAATCCTCACTTGCGTGACGTCTCGGTATCGACATTGGGGAGTTGCAGCTTCCCTTTATTTTTCTTATATTTCGGTAGCCAAACTGTGGACAGTGGGATAAAACAAAGATAGGGTATCATGTTCCGTGTAGGGTTATTAAATTAAAGCCCTATCCCCGTAGCCAAATAGATCAAAACCCTTTTTATTTAAAATCAACACATCCACTACGACGCCATCTCACTTAACCTTTTATGCGACCGGGCGGGTCCCAACCCAAACCCGAACTAACCTGAGATCTGGCCTGCCCTGTTCATCATTTTCCCCACCCCCTACGCGCAATGTTGCCCTTGTTGCAAGTTTGAAAGAACTCCTATTTCCTGACTTTTTAATACACTATTTTCTCTGCTTCTTCTTCCTATGAATTCTTGAATGCCTTAGGACTTTTTCCTCGTTGGTTAAGGGGGCTCGAAGTGGGCTCAAAAGCTTGGTTGAAGTTTTGTCATCCCTACGATTTTTAGGCTCATAAATGGTCATTTCTTGACCAAAATGGGTGGGGTCTGTCTTGTTATTCTTGTCTCTTCATGGAGGTTTTAACCTCGATCACCAAATGAGGTTTGCTGTTCCTTTTATGGTGTTGGGTTTTTTGAATCATGGCTGCAACTTGAAAATTAGGGGCCTTCCTTTGGTGTCACGACCCGAAACCCACCCTATGCGGATCTCGTATCGTGGGGCCGACCCAATGGCCGTCCCTACTTTTTCCATTCTTTTACCAATGATAACAGTAAATAATATAACCATGACATTAAAGTGCGGAAGCTTTATTACAATTATTGTTCAAAGACTAAACTTCAAACTAACAATAAACTGATCCTAAACCACTCTTAGGTGGTGAGTACATGGGAGAGACTTCATTCATTACTATTATGTTCCTCAATTGTCTCCGTAATCTCCTAATCTCCTACTGTGGTTCTGTAACATTCTCACCTGAAAAAAATTTAGTAAGGGGTGAGCTACAAACTCAGTAAGTAGAAGCCTATCCCCAATACGGGTGGGGATGACATAAATGATTACAAGTCAAGGTAACATGATAGCCAGTCATGACAATGATTGCAATCAACTGTAAAATGCCACAATGGCCAATGAATGACAAGGTACAATAACAGTCAAGGGTAACCAATGAATGACAACGTACAATAACCGTCAAGAGTAACAACGTAGCATGAATATAGAATAGGCTCAATGAATACCATCAACATAAATACTGCCACAATGAAGCAGTCACAATCAAGTCCAATAAAACAAAACCAATCAACATAGAACTATATCAATTAACATGGATGATGCCTTTACTCTGTTCAGGGTTTGGCAGACCCTCGGTCTTTTGGGGCCCGGCATACCCCCATTAACATAAATGCATATAAAATGCCCATTAACCTTAATGCGTAAAAACGCCATATGTCCTTTTTGACCCGTAGGTCCCATAAATTGACCCGTAGGTCCCAATCAATCAGATAGCATCAGATAGGTAATGTGGCTGAGCACAAAACCCGGCACTTAACATAAATTAAGATTCTATAGTATTCCATATGAATGTACAAAACATGGAACATCATAATGTAACATACAGTAAATGGATATCAATGAAATGAATCAGTCATGCAACATCAACCAGTAGGCATCCACCAGGCAGAACAATATCCATGGTAGGAAACAATGACAGTGAATACATATATGAGTACAAGATTGGCAGTAATGGAAAGAACGTGGCTTGGAAACCACGTATCAAAGATAGGAATCCACTTACCTCATCAACGTCTTAATATCCCGTGACTTTCTCCTTTCCTTTTGACTTGCCTATAAATCAATAAACACGTTTCAGCTTTCATATCATTTACCGAATTTATGCCTCGTTACTCTAAATACCTCCCTTACTAATTTATGTTTTACGATTTCCATTTTAAACTTAATTTACCCAAGGGCAACATGGTCATTTACGTGTCTCTACTTTTTGGGTTCTGTTTTCATAATTTGGACTCCACCGTTGAGTCCAGTAGGTTTGAATTAATAAAAATTTACTATTTACTTAACTAAATCGGAGTCCGTTTGACTCACCTTTGGACGTAGGGCATTTTGGTCATTTTGGCATTCTACGGTTATTTTATTTTTTCGGGACTCCGTCTCGTAAAATGGACCTCACCATTAAATTCAGTGGGTCCAAAATAGTAAGTTTTCATTATTCATTCTACAAATTTACGCGTCGAAATTAAATTTGAAATTTATTCATTTAAACCATTTATTTACATTAATTAATCTAGCTAATACATATTAGTATTTGAGCCCAAACAGACCACATGTGTCTTGGTGGCACAGTGGCTAAGCTTCTCACCCTTTCCCCTTTGGTCACAGGTTCAATTTGCTGCCCATACCATTTTTTCATTTTCTGTTAATACATGTTTCATTTTTTTTTTTTTTATTTCCTGTTCAAGTTTAAGCCAACCATTGGATAGCTCTCCTTTCTAACCAAACACTATCTAAACTCGAATTTAAAAATTTACCCATGAAGTACAAGTGTTGGGCAGTCATCTGAATGGGTGGGTCGGGTCAGACCCGACCCGGTTTGGCCAAAATAAAATCGGAAAACAGCAGCCGCGCAGCAGCCTTTTCCGGCGTACAGGTTGTCTTCTTCGTCAACGACGACTCGCCGGTGATGGGTTTCTTGCGTTTTTCAACGGGGTTCATACCTACAGATCATGGACAACTCAAATCTACCATCGGATTTCAAATCGGAGTGCCGGAGCACTCCCAAAATGGCCGGAACAGTAGCGCACCAGGGGCTGTGCGATTTTCCGGCAGCCCCTTTCCCTTCCGTTTTTCTCTGTTTTTCTCTTACAGTTTCAATCCCGATTTGATTCTAAAATTTACCTACACCCAAGAGAATCAATTACACATGATCTAAACCAATTGATCGCAACAAATTCACCCCACCCGATCTATTTTTCTCCTCTGTTTTTCCCTATTTCCCCACGTTCAGTTCTGTTCCTTTTTTTTTTTTTTTTGTTTTCCTTGATTCAGTTTGAATACAACCAATTTCCATGCTTAATTAAATCTATAATTCGTGCTGATTATGCTTCTATTATGAAATCTAGATTCCATGCTTAAATTTAAACAAAACCGAGTTGGATCCAACTTACCCATCCAGTCGTACGCCCTTCGTTTCTCTCATCTTCCTTATTTTTCTAGCTTCTGGTTTGTTCTAACTCCTGCTCTTCTACTCTGGATTAATATACTATACTCATATACCAACTGAGAAATGTAAAGCAACCCAAAAATTGAATTATAGAGAGAAGTGTCTTACCCTTGCGCCCTTGCTTCTGTCACCCCCCTGTTGCGCCCAACCATTCCTCTTCTCTCTTCTCTTTCTTTTTTTTTTCTTGCTGGTTCAATTTGCAACGCATGCCTGGCATGCTTTTATCTTTAAAAACCGTCCCTAGCCCTCTTTATTTCTCCCATTCTCTCTCTCTCTCTCTCTCTCTCTCTCTCTCTCTCTCTCTCTCCCTTGCCGTAACCACTGCCCCTTCATTTGCTGCACTTCAGCCCCATTCGTTTCTTCTTTGTATCCCTTAATTACAATTATACACATGCAATTTTATACACATGTGCTGCCTATCATTTACACCTATATATATATATACATATTACACGTGTATAGATATAACTATATATATTTTAATAATTTTTATTTATCTTGTTTTATTCTATTTTATTTTATTTCCTTATTTTAAATTTTATTTTATTTTACTTTTATTTTTATTTAAATAAATATATATATATATATATATATTTTTATTTCGGTATTCATTCATGGCTTACTCGGCATCATCCATCATTGTCCGTATATTCAAGACCATTTAAATTTCACGACCGTCCATTCATTTCGATATCATGACATAAGTCCTATCGGCTCGAGTTTACACGGTTCGCTCGATTAAAATTTGGGTCGGGGTATTACATTTGGGCTTTTAGGTCTCAGCCTAGGGTTTTTAGAACCTTTGTGAGATCTAGTTTGGGTCCTAAGCAATGGATTTGAGGTTTGTGGTGGTCGGTTCAGACCTGCCTTGAAGGTGGTCAACAATGGCAGTTTCATGGCCTTCTGGGTTTCTCAACTCCAAAGCACTCTAATGTTACCCCAAATCTTCTCTGTTTTAATTCACAACAATATGCATGCCAATATAACTCTCTAAACAACCTAAAATAATGCTAATTATTATCAAATAGGAAAAATCTGAATCTGAGCTTTTGTATACCTTTCAATGGCCTTCCTCCACTCTTTGGTCTTTGTTGGGCTCAATTTCTCCCCTCTTCTTCCAGTTTCTTCCGCAGCTCCTTCTTCTTCTATTCTCTTTTTCTATCGCACTCTCTCTCTAGAAGCATACATCAAGCTCACCCATAAACCATACGCACACCCCTAGGTCTATTCAGCCATGCACATACACACTATTATAGGCACAACACACTCATTACTTCAGCCCCACATGCAACCCCTTCCCCTAGAGTAGTCAATTAGGCCTATGTACTCAATTATTCTAGGTGTATATGTATATATATATGTATATATCTGCATGTGCTGTGATTGGTAGAGAAGGGTGGTGTCCAATAATGTGTTGCCACCTCAAATTTTGAGTGTGCAAAATTGAAACTTATTTGGGCATATGTATGTATCTTATGCATTATACAACACCAAAGTGCTGGTAGCCCAAGTGACATTCTTTTTGGACTTTAAGTCTTTCCCTTTTTTGGTCTGGGGATCAAATCCCTTGGCCTCCCTTTTTGCCTTATTTTTCTCCATTTTTATTACTTATGCCTCATTTGGCATTTTAGCTATTTTTCTTCAATTTTGAAATTATGCCTTAATTGTTTTAAAACCCCCTTAGTATTCTCGACTTGCTTTTGATGTGGGTGTGTTAAATCTTTACGTAGTAAATCTTACTTTTTGCCATAGTATCTCTTGTTTTATTCAACCAATTTTACTTCGTATTTATCGACAAATTTGATTAATTTTTATTTTATTCACACATTGCTTTATTTTGCCCATTTTCTCTTCGTGTATAAATTTTAACATTTACGGCTTACTAGTTCTAATTTAAAATGTCGACTAGATTAATATATAATTAAACCCATAAAAGCGTCATTACAATAATTTGCTTTGCCTAATTGGCTTGTGATATTACAACCACTCTTGCGGCAAAAGTGACAATAGAGCTTGTAGCCAGTGGAAGGTTGAGTGCGGAAAGGAATAGAGGCAAGAATAGCATTAGAGCATGGAGGTTTCAGTCTCCAATCGAGTTTATTTAGAGATGATCTCAGACACTGCACTATTAAGCGGGAGCAGAGGATTTCAATGAAGTAGTGAAGCTCTAATAGGTTCATAATCACTAGTCAGTGCCATAAGAAACTGAATAAGTTGCATCTCATTACGATAGGTGGAAAACCGAATTGCACCATTTTTTGTTTCCCACTTTGGCTCGGAGAGAACAAGTTGTTCCTAGAGAGAATGCATATGAGAGATGAATTTAATGATAGACTAACCAGGTTCTTGTTTGAGAGAATGAAGATGACTAACTAATTAATACTGATGAGCAAGGTCTGTAGTAGTAAATCGTTCAGCTAGAAGATCCCAAACTTCCTTGGCCATTTCAAAATGACCAAACTCTTGATGGATAGATGGCACAGAGTTATTGCAAAACCAAGTGATGATTTGATGGTTCTTACCATCCCATGTATCCAATCGTTCAAAGAATTTTACGGCCTCTTCGTTGTCCGCTTTTGTTGGTGCTGGTGTGTCTCCAGTAACAAGGCGCTAAAGCATACACCCTTTAAGAAAGCTACGCATGGCCTGTGCCCAAAAATTATAGTTGTTGTCATCGAGTGTAGTAGAGATAGGATGACCAGATTCGGTTTTGTCCATGATTTGAGAAAGAAAACCTTTGAAGAATAATGGTTATAGAGTAAAAGTAGATGTTGCAAGTAGAATTTGCCAAAACTAACCATGAATTTAGAATCAGAGGGTCAAAAACTACGAGGAACCAGTTTGAACCGGTCAAGAATCGTTCCAAAAAAAGGTGAACCGACCACAAAGAGGTTAAGCACTTGAACCGGTTCAAGTGGACCGGTCAGGTTGCCCTACATGACATGGCGGTCAAAGTTGACGTGGAATAATAGTCCAGTGTTGACTGTCGACGTGGCTATTGACGTGGCAACTAACGTGGCAAAAAGTGGGACCAGTTGATGGCGTGGTAGTGACGTGGCAAAAATGTGATGGGTGGGCGAGTGTGGGGTGCATGTGAGCGCATGATGGCATGTGGAGACTCATGGCGGCATGTGGAACATGTGGCCAAGTCCAGAAACTTCTTGGGGCGCGTGGCAGCTCCGATGAGACTCCAGTTTGGATTGTTGGGCTCGTATAATGTTGGAGATCAATTCTATCTACCTGGAATCAGAATTTAGACTGGATCACTGAGGGTCAGATCATGTGGTGGTAAAGGTTTAATGTAAAAAAAGAAAAAATTCTATAGTTCAGACTCCTATCACTGGAGAATTAGTGATTTAGGTAGCCAATATAGTAGAGACATGGGAATGGCTCTAATACCATGTTAGAATAGAGAGGAAAGAGAGGAAAGAGAGAAGAGAGACTTGAAAGTGAAAATCTATAATGTATAAGAGGAGCAATAGTGTAAAGAAGGAAATAAAGTATAGTGATAGTACAATAGTACAACAATAGTACAATAATACACTAAAATACATAGTACATTGTACTATGTACATTTAAAAGTGGATCTTTTGTCACGCACATGATGTATAAGATGAAGAGATAAGGTGGAATGGTGATGATAAGGAAAATTTTCAATCTTTATCTTTTTAATTTCTATACCTGTGTTAGACACAAGAGAAGCAACAATGGTTGCCAAATTGTCGAAAATGGAAATTAAAGTTGAGCGGTGGTGTTTCTATTGCTAATAAAGATAAAAATGGCTTGCTACTGGTTATATTTGACTATTTTTCTTTTTATATTTAGGACTTATTTTTTGTTTTTACATTTTTTTTTTTTACTTTAGCAACGGTAATTTAATCATTTTGAAAAGTTTTAAGTTGAGCGGTGGTGTCACTCTTGTTTGGTCAAAAAAAAAAAAAAATTAATTATCAAACATAAATTTTATTAGGGGAAATTAGTGTTATTTCTAAAATTGCTAGAATAAAATTGTAGTTATGAAAAACTTTAGGAGGGATTAATGTAACCAACCAAAAGTTTGAGAGTGAGTTGAAACATCAATATGCTAGGAATCTCACATCTTTTGTACTACTTTTATTCCACCTCTCGTACATAAGTGGAACCCACATGTTTTGTGAATTTAAAAAAAAATAAATGGTAAACCCTACTTATGTGAGAGAGTGGGATAAAAATGGTACAAAAAAGGTGGGATCCCTAGTATTACTATTGAAACATATGCAAATTTCTTGGGATTAACATAAAACTAATTATTTATTATATGTCTTTTTGTTTAGGGTAAAAGATTTTTGACAATTATACTAACTTCTCTTAAGTTTTTGAAATTATACTCACATCTTCTACTTTACCTGACAATATATAAATTCATTCCTTCAGTCAAATTTTTTTTCTTCAAAATGACAAAATAATCTATTTTATTTATTTATTTTTACATTTTTTCAATTATGACAATTTTTTTCAACTTTTTTTAAAGGATTTTTTTATTATTTTATTTAAAAATAAATTTAAGGTAAATAATTTATTTTTATTTTATATAAAAATAAATTTAACATTTATATCAATGTTTATTTAGAAAATTAAAAAAATTAGTTAAAATTTAAAAATTTGAAAAAAAAATATGAGAAGAATAATTTTAAAGAAAAAAATTAACTGAGAAGTATTTTTATTTTGGGAGATAATGTAATTTATTCTTTTGTTTACTTTGTCTTAATATTATTATTTGGATAGAATTCTATTTTGACAATATCATAACCAATCTTTTTTACACGATCAGTCCCCGATAATATTCGCATACTGTCACCATATTTCATCTGGGAACCTCTTGACGGATGCCCATCCCTTGAAAGTTTAATTGAAACAACCAAAGGAGAGCGAGCGGCGAGCCTTGTGTTGTTTGCCTGAAGCACCAAAATCAAACTCCATATATATATATATATATATATATATATATTATACACACGAAGAAAGTGACTGAACGCCTTAGAAGAGGGTCTGTCTTGCCGATTCGTAGCGGAGAAGTCCTTTCATTCTTTTTTCTCAACTGTTTTATCCTTTCATAGAGAATGATGGCCAGTTGGCTATGGACGCCTCATCCGCAGGTTGCTTCCCGGTACTCGGAGTCTAATCCAATGTTCCATACCCATCATCAGAATCGCATCCACTTATCCAATTTTCATCAATATCATCATAATCCTCACTCTGTTGTCAGAAGTCAACGTTACACCGGTCATTCCAGCGGCCGCTGCAACAGAATCGTTTGCAACTCCAATGATTATGGCAGCAACAAAGAGCCAGAAAGAACTGGAATTCAGCTTTACAGCGAGATCGAGAGGTCTGTGCAATTAATCATTCATTTGTTTCCCACTTTTTATTTTATTTTATTTTATGTGTGGCTAACTTGTAGATGAGTGTAATTTTTTCTCCTCTCAGTTATTTCATTTATTCATGAGATGCTTTTTAGAAGAATTAATCATTTCCTGTGATTTGCTTGTTGGAAAATAGGACATGTAGTAAGCCATTTGGGAAGGTCCGTTGATTGGTGAGAATTGCAGATTGGGCCAGAGTTCTTACATATACAATTTTTTTTTTTTTTTTTAAATCTCATGTAGTTACGTTGTTGTACTTCTGTTGGAAGAAACACGGTGTGCTAACTAATTAAAAAAACAGTCAATAATTGTCTCTTCTAGTGCTGAAGTGGATTTTGGAGCTATGGTTCATGGAATGCGTGCTCATCATTGTTTAAATCCTTGCTTGAGTTGGATGGGTTTCAACTCAGCGGCTATAAAGCCACTATTGAACATGTGCATACCCTAGACACATTTACACGTCCTATTTGAATATCAAATCCTAAAAATATTTTTAACTAAAGAAGCATTGTGTGCAAGGTCGAAGGGCAATTACCCGAAAAAAAGGTCAAAGGGCATGTCCTTTTGTTCTTTTATTTTAAAGGTAGAGAAAAGTGAGAAGGTAACGCCTCAAGTGTAACTGCTGTGAGGATATTCATATTTATAGAAATATTTACAGCTATATATGTTAGTGTTGCTCTATGTTAACATTAACATTACAACAGAATAACAAATTTACTATTCAAAATTTAAAAAACTGCTATACAAGTGGAGAATCCTCTTGATTGTCTCCAGATTCTCCTCTAATACCCCCCCTCAAAGTTGGCATGGTGGAATGTGGAAACATGCACAACTTGGCACGATCCAATAGATACTGTAGTTTAGCAACCCCTTTAGTGAAAACATCTGCTAACTGTAGTTGAGAGAGGACAAATGCCAAACTGAGAACCCGTTGAGCAACAAGCTCCCTAACAAAGTGGTAGTCGACGTCGATGTGCTTAGAGCGAGATTAAGTGACAGGATTTGATGCTATAAATATGGCACTGTTATTGTCACATAGTAGTTTTGGAGGAGAGGAGGGTTTCATATGCAGTTCGCGTAATAGCTGAAGTGTCCAGGAGAGTTCGGCAGCTACAAATGCAAGAGCCTGGTATTCTGCCTTAGTGCTGGAACATGCAACGATGATTTGCTTCTTAGAACACCATGAAATTAAATTTCGACCAAAATAAACAGCAAAACCTGCAGTAGACTGTTGAGTATCAGGGCAACCCTCCCAATCGGCATCAGAGTAACCAACCAGAGTTGAACAAGGATCCTGTGACAGCTGAAGACCATAGTGATATGTGCCTTTAACGTATCGTAAAACACGCTTCAAGGCACAAAAGTGATCAATAGTAGGAGCATGCGTATATTGACAGATGGAATTAACACTGTAAGACAAATCTGGACGTGTGAGAGTCAAATATTGCAAGGCTCCAGCCAATGAGTGAATTGTGTTGCATCTGAATATGCTGTACTAGTTTCTAAAAGATGAGAACCGACCACAAAGGGTGTGGAAATTGGTTTGCAATCCACCATTTCAGCGCGAGTCAAAAGATCTAGAGCATATTTTGCTTGACTCAGAAAAAAGCCTTTGTCATTGCAAATAACCTCAACACCAAGAAAATAGTAGAGATCACCTAGATCTTTTATAGAAAATTCTATGGCAAGAAGGTCAATAAGAGTACGAAGCATGGTTAGACTATTGCCAGTAATAACCATATCGTTAACGTACAAAAGGAGATAAATAACACCATGTGACCGTGATAGACAAAGAGAGACGAATCTGCATGGCTCGCAAGAAAACCAAGACCAAGCAAAAAAGTGCTGAAATGCTGAAATCAAGCCCTTGGAGTCTGTTTAAGGCCATAAAAGGCGCGCTGCAAACGACAAACATGATTTGATAATTGTGGATCAATATAACCTGGAGGTTGTTCCATATAGACTTCCTCTGAAAGAAAGCCATGGGGAAACACATTTTTTATGTCAAGCTGATGAAGGCGCCAACCATGCATGGCGGCAAGAGATAAGATAATCTGAACAGTAGCAGGGTGAACAACTGGACTAAAAGTCTCTTCAAAATCGATGCCATGCTTCTGAGAAAATCCTTGTGCAACAAGGTGAGCTTTGTGACGCTCGAGAGTTCCATCTGCTCGAAGTTTTGTTTTGAATATCCATCGACAACTGACAACATTATGATCAAAAGGACGGGGTACCAAGCACCAAGTGTTATTTTGTTTAAGTGCGGTAATTTCATCATCCATTGCAGAGAACCATTCTACATGTTTTACAGCTGACTTAAATCCGCGAGGCTCTTTAATGGTAAGACGTACCTGAAACCATTGAGGAGCTGACAAAGCAATTAACGAATGAATAGTGCGAGTCTTAAGAATACTGTCCTTTGCACGAGTAATCATTGGGTGTGTAGAGGAAGTCGGTTGGGAGGTTGAAGGAGGTGCTGGAGGTACGACTTCCGATGCCATCGCGGGTGAGGGTGGTTGAGAAGAGGCAGTAGACGTCGAAGACGTTGCTACTGTTGAAGGCAGCACAAGTGGCAGCAAATTGCTGTTGTTGTCTGCACAAGGAGCACAAAAAATGCGAGCCTCGCGATGGGTGGAAGTCACACCTGTAGAAGATTTATTTTTACACGGCAAAGAGTTTTCAAGAGGATCAATAAAAGTGATGTAATTTGTAGAAACCAAAGTTGGTAAACTTGATGTGACATAAGGGAAATGATTCTCAAAAAATTGCACATGACGAGAGACATATACTCTGTTAGTGTTTTTATCCAAACACCGAAAACCTTTATGGAGAGGACTATAACCTAAGAAAACACAAGGAATTGAATGAGGAGACAATTTATGAGGCATATAGTCACGCAAAAAAGGAAAGCAAAGGCAACCAAAAGTGCGAAGTGACGAGCAAGAAGGAGCTTTACCATATAAAATCGCACAAGGGGTTTTCCCTACAAGAACCAGTGATGGGAGGCGATTGATGAGATAACAAGCCATTGAGAAGGACTCCACCCAAAGATGTAATGGAACACTAGAATGAAACATGAGGGTGAGACCAGTTTTAGTGATATGACGATGTTTTCTCTCAGCAATACCGTTTTGACTAGGAGTGTAACGACAAGCAATATGATGAACTATACCACATTCATGAAGAAAAGAGGTAAAACGGTTATTGGTAAATTCCGTGCCACCATCCTAGTGGAAGGATTTAATTTTTCTGTCAAATTGACTATTGACATACTTATAAAAAGGGACAAAAATATCGAAGAAATCTGACTTAAGCTTTAAAGGAAAAATCCAACTAAAGCGAGAAAAGTCATCAATAAATACACAATAATATCTATATCCGGATGGAGAAGTGATGGGTGAAAGGCCCCATAAATCGCAATGTATTCTTTCAAATAATGAGGAGCAACGTTGATCTAAAGTAGAGAAAGGTAAACGATGATTTTTTCCCAATTGGCAACCAAAACAAGGTGCAGAATCAGACTTGCTTTTATTACAAATGGTAATATCCCCATGCTTATTCAAAAAAGAAACAATGCGAGAAGGATGTCCCAATCGGGCATGCCAAATATCAGATGTAGTACGAGAAGTACATAAAGAAAAAGTAGATAAAAAATTTGCATGGGCACGGTCAAGAATGTAGAGCCCATTCTCACATTGGCTGACTCCCACCACCGCTCTTGTTGCTTGATCTTGTATAGTAAAGCCATTAGAAGAAAGGTTACTGAGCAGTTGTTCTCATGAGTAAGCTTACTGATAGACAAAAGATTTTTAGTAATGCCAGGAACAAGGAGAACAGATAATGATAATGATTTGGAAGCAACAATGGATGAGATGGAGCCAATTCGAGAGATAGGCAATGAGTTACTGTTACCAACAAACACCCGTTGATTAGCATTGTAAGTGACAGAATTATCAAGAGACGCAGCATCATTTGTCATATGCGAAGTTGCTCCTGTATCTGTGTACCATTCGGAATCAGTGGGATTATCAAGAGGTGTGGCAGAGAAAGCTTCAATTAAGCCACCAGCCTTGGCCTTTTTTAATAAATTGCCAAGTTTATTACACTTTTTGGCAGTGTGATTTTCTTTACCGCACCACTGGCAAGCAACAATATACCCTTTAGTGGAATTGGCTGAACCTTGTGTAGAATTTTCCTGCTTGTTTCGACCAGTAGAGTTGGCAGAAGAACGACGCTGTGCAATGAAAGCCGACTGCTGAGAGGAATCACCAGGAATGGACCGAGAGAAAAGCTCATGACTCAGAGCTTTGGGAACCAAATTGGCGAAGGAAGGCAGTGGCATCTGAGACAACATAGATGTCGAAAAATTTTTGAAATCTGATCCAAGGCCACGAAGAAACCAATGTACCTTATCAGTGTCATCAATCGGTTTGCCAATAGCACTAAGTTGATCATAGAGAGAGCGAAAAGAACGAGCATATTCAGCCACACTGCGAGAGCCACGCTGCATTAACTGAAGTTCCTCTTTCAATTGAATTTCTCGTCTTGGAGCTGTGAGAAAATGATGCTTCGAGAGTCAACCAAGCATCACGAGCAGTTGAGGAATTAACAACCTCGGCCATACATTCCTCTGTGAGAGAAGCGTAAATGTGGCTGAGCAACATCCTGTCTTGCGTATGCCATTTCTTGTAAGCTGGATTAGGAATTTGATTGGAACCCTCTCGAACCAGGGTTGTGGGTGCAGGTGAAGACCCGTCCAAGAAGCCCATGAGATCTTGACTTTCAAGCAATGAAACGAATTGGCTACGCCACAGGAGGTAATTGGTAGAAGTGAGTTTGATGGTCACCATGTGAACCATCGTATTGAGCGGAAGCTGATTGGAGCTTGAATTGACCATGGGAAAAAAAAATTTAAGGTATTAACCGAAAGTGGCTCTGATACCATGGGAAGGTAATGCCTCAAGTGTAACTGCTGTGATGATATTCATATTTATAGAAATATTTACAGCTGTATATGTTAACATTACAACAGAATAACAAATTTACTATTTGAAATTTAAAAAACTGCTATACAAGTGGAGAATCCTCTTGATTGTCTCTGGATTCTCCTCTACCAGATTCTCCTCTAATAAAAAGTGTTTCCAAGAGACTGTAAAATATTCATTTTTTCAATCTTGCTTTGATTCTCCATAAAAGAAGGTGAAATTGAGAAGGAGGCTGCCCCATAAAATTATAGAAAATTGGATGAAGTTATTTGACATGCACTTATCAAATAACTATATTTGTATTTGTCCTATAGGAGAATGATTTGGTTCAGGAGATAAATTTCTAGCTAGGAAGGTATTTATTAAGTATAGGGAGGACTTGGCATGAGCTGAATGATTTATTGTGCAGCATGAAAAAGGACCTTTTAAGACCACTAACATTACATTCTATTTAGACAATTTTAACAGAGGAAATTGTAAGTTTATTATCAAAACTAGCCCTATATTTAATGATTAATGAGAGTTGGGACCAGCTTCCTGCTTTTTGTTTAGAACTTTATTTATTAATTGTTTGAAAATTTTGGATTTTTAGTGATTGTAATGCTTCAGCTCAGACATCTATTTCTTGCTCCGAGTTAAAATAAAAAGCAAGAATGCCTTTTTCTTTGTTTGCAGATTACTTACGGATACTGTAAAACAATCTCAGGATAATTGGGGTGGTTCAAGAGACTGGAGTGAAGTTGAGGTGTCCTTTAATTTAGCTTTTTCCAAGTACCATATGCATGTAATTTGATTTCCGTATAGAAATTTTATCAATTGATATTTCTTTTGGCATCATCAATACTTTATTGCAAAAGGTTTCCAGTTATTTACCACCAAGTGTTAAATTAAATGGTATCTCCTCCACCCCCCCAAAGAGAATGTTGAAGGTTTGAGTCCTAAATGGAACAAAGTGGGTGTGCTCGTCTTACTTACCAAAAAAATAAAAAAGTAAAATGAAAGAAATTTATTTAACTTATTATTTGTTTGTTTTTGTTCATATGCTTGATCTTTCTATTTCATAGCTCATCACAAAAGTAAAAGTAAGATGATCCGTGAACCGTTTATCCATTTTCCAAATTCAATTAGATTCAGAATAAATATGCAGGGGGGGGTGTTCTTTTGAAATGGGATATATGCTTGGAAAAGAGAAAGAAGAGAAACATCCATATGGGCCCCCACAAATGGTCCAATGTGTCCCACCACGGGTGTCAGATGATTGAGAAGAATATTTAGATAGGTTTGGGTGAACCCACATGATTTTAATACTTTTTGATTCAGAAGGAAACCTTCCACCATAAGTGTCTGATGATCGACAACAATATTTAGATGGGTTTGGGTGAACCCACATGATTTTAATACTTTTTGATTCGGAAGAAAACCTCCCACCATAGGTGTCCGATGATCGACAACAATATTTAGATGGGTTTGGGTAAATCCATATTATTTTAATACTTTTTGATTTTGAAAAAATTAGATTTTCCATGATTAGGGATATTTTGGTAAATTTATGGATTAGAGGCCTAAAGGTCTTTTTTTGTAATTTTATTAGGTGTTTGGTTATGAGTTCTGTTTAGTCCCTATTTCAAATTAGTTAAGTCTTATTTATTTCAGAAAGACCTTGATCTTGTTGGATTTAGGAAATCTTATGTCTCGTAGAAAATCTTCTATACAATTATGTAAGCAGGCATTTTGCAAAGTCAATTAAAGAACTTTCATCAGTTAAAATTCATTGCAGATTTTGCTATCTTTTAATGGTGAGACTCCATTAAAATTGTTCTAAAAGAGACTCTTAGAAGGTCCAAGAGATATAATCGGAATTCTCTTCATTATTATTTTATTTTTCTTTTTGTTTTCTTAATTTTCTACATTTTAAACTTGCAATTGCAATCAGACCTCATTTACCATTTTTCTCAACCCTGAAACCCCAAATTTTACTAAGCCCAATTATACTCTCTAGTAAATAAGTACTCAATGCTATCAAAAGGCAAAGTCACTATTCTTGGGTTACAATTCCATTAACAACTCCATAAAAATTCCCAAAATTCTTTCCTTTTCATCCCCAAAACTCAATCCAACCAATACTCAGCAAACTTTAAGCCTTCTTACATCAAACCTAAAGACTTAGCCCACCTTAATTGATTGAAGTACAGCTTAATACGCACCCAAAGGAACTGTCCTACATCGGTTTTTGGCTATGAAGCACAGATAATATTTCTAAAGTCGCCGTATTTGAATAATATTTGTATCAGATATTGATAATCCTTGGATATTTGTGGATTGTGTCCGATACTTTCTAAATGTATCTATAATTTATAAATAAAATCTTTAAGTCCAAACATGTATCCAAAATTCTGGATGTTTCAAAACACGTCTAACATGTCTTAAACATTAGGGTGCGGGCTGTGCTGCTTTTCTACTATGACTTTTTTTTTTCTTCTCGAAAGTAACCAAATATTATAAACAAGGTGCCCGTCGGGCGAACCCATTTATAAAAAAGGGATCGGCTGCAAAAATCAATGCCTGAAAGCCCCCCCCCCCCCAAAAAAAAAACTCTATAAATTTGCATAAATACAATGGATATTATTCTTTGATCCAAAGGAAAAAAATCCTTAAAACATTCATCTTTTAACTTCCTCACGGGAAGCTCCACTCCTTCAAAGGTCCTTGTATTCCTTACCCTCCATAGGCACCACAAGAGACATTGGGGGGGCTGGGGGGGCATTTTCCAAGCTATCATCAACTCCTTCCTCATCCTCTTGCACCTCCATCCCAAAAGAACATCCTTAATAAAGCACATGACCCACCTAATTCGAAATAAAGAGAAAGCAAGCCCCACACATCCCTAGCTACCCTACTGTGCACTAGTAGATTTTCCACTGTCTCCTCTTCCTTACACATGCGACAACGGCTTGGAAGATGAAAGCCTCTTTTTTGAAGATTATTTGTAGTAAGAATTGCTCTCCATCCTGCCGACCAAGCAAAAAACCGTCCCCACACCAAGAGTCCATCCAAAATCAAACCCTCAAACCCCCCACCCCCAACTACCAATTACACCCACTTTTGAAAACCCTCCATCCCTTTCCTAATAGCCTTCCACAGCCAACACCGACAAGCCTCCACCACATCTTTCGAGAACCACCCCCACCTTCACATCCATACTTTGTAGCAATAACATCTCTCCAAAAAACATCATTCTTTAGTGCGAACCTCCACAACCATTTACCCTAAAGTGCTTGATTGAACACCTTACGTCTTTAAGGCCCAAGGCTCCTTCTATCAATGGCCGCTTCACCATTTCCCAACTCACTAGATGTATCTTCCTTTCATCCTCTTTCCCACCCCATAAGAAGTTCCCTTGCAACTTGTCCAACTTTTTCTTCACCGCAACCGACATTTGAAAGAGAGACATGTGATATGTAGGGAGGTTGAGGCCTAGGGGTACTTTTAATTTAATAACCTTGCCACCCATTGAAAGATAGTGCCAACATGAAAAAATATATAACAAGAGTTTTCAATAGTTGGATTATTATTATTTGATCGGTGAAAGGTATTTACATTAAAAGCACCTGGAAGGGGGGGGGGGGGATAGTTGGATTATTATTATTATTATTTGATCAGTGAAAGGTATTTACATTAAAGGCACTTGGAAAGGGGGGGGGGGACCCGTATATAAAAAGGGGAAGAGGATTACAAAAATTAATAAAGTCTATGAATGTATTTAAATACGTGGGATTTGCTTCCCTAATCCAAAAGAATAGCAATCTCAAAAAATGGTCTTTGAACTTCTAGGGATAGAAGCTCAATACCATCAAAAAGTCTTTTACTCCTCTCCTTCAATGTAACACCCCGGACCCTAATTAATTTAAAAACTTATAATTAGAGTACTAAAAGAGTTTAATTATTTTAAAACAAGTTCAATAAGCTAATGACTAATATATTATAAAAAAAGTAGCATTAAACAAGAAGAGCATTGTGAGACAATTAGAATAATGGATGCACAAATGTAATATGTAAATTAAAATGTGTAAAACACAAAATGAAGTATATGTATGTATGCATGTATGTATGTATGTATGTATGCATAACACATATGACATAAAATGTTATGTATTATGTATGGAGCACACATATATATTATGTGATGCAAACATGTAGACATACTATAATATATATATGTATATATACATATAATAATGGGAGAAATCCCATCAAGAAATCAGCAAAAGGTTTGAGTTTCTCCACTACAAAAAAGGCTGAAACAGCCACACCTGCACCATGCTTTTTCCTTAAGGAGAGTGGCCATGGAGGATTTCCTCCCACCACTTGTCCATTAAGAGTTATCCCAAACTCTATATAAAGCCTCTCCTCTAGCAATTTAACTCTTCTAGCAAACAAGAAACACAGAGAGTTTAGTGCCTTCATTTTCGTGGGAGATACATAGAGATATAGAGAGAGAAAGTAGAGAGAGAAAGAGAGGAGGAGAGAGAAAGAAGGGAGACTCAAGCTAACAAGGTATGATTTTCTATTCTTTTCTTGTCATTTGATTTTGTGAAGCTTTTAAGTTGATTTAACGCTGAAAGAGGGCCTAAGAAACCCCAAGAACCATGCATGTAGCCCTTGCCACCATTCTTCACAGTCCATCTTCGAATCCTTGAGCAATGTCACAATTTGCATCCACAAGTCTCAATCTCCACTGATCACAATAGTTGGAATCCACTGCACTACTACTCCACTGTTGTTGATGTAAAAGAAGGAATACGGGTTTAGAACTTTGAGGCCATTGTTTTCAATGTGCAATTCAAGGATCAATTTTCAGTGCTTAAGTTCTGAAAAATTTCGTGCTTAATGCCTCTCTAAAAAGTTCTCTTTAAAATATGGACAAGTCCCCAATTCATAGGAAAACAAAGTTCAAAATAGGAGATTGCCTAACCCTCATTTGAACAAGACTATGGTTTGTTCGAACCAACTATGATGGTTGTTTGAACGAACACCCCACGAGCTTTGAACAAAAGCCTCTGTTGAATTTTCACAGTCTGATGAATGTGGTTTGAAACAGTGTGATACTCGTTAGAACTAGTATCCAACCTAGTTTGAACGTGTATCCCTAACCTATCAAATGAGGTCTACTGATTGCAAAGAACAATTTACTTATATTTGGTTTGAACTAGGACACCACATGCATCAAACTAATGACACTTTTTGAACCTCATTCGAACCACCCAAGGGGTCCTTCAAATGAGCCTTGTAAAACAAAAACCAGTGTTGTCAAAGGCAATTGCCTTAGCGATCAGGTGAGGCGATTTTTAGTCTTAGCGACTTAACATGTTTCAGGCTAGGTGTCTTTAAAGAGGTGATTGCCTTAAGCAAGGCAAGAGGCGACTAGACAACCAGGCGATACCCTTTTTAATTGTAATGTATTTGACTTGCATGTCCCGTATGTTTATAGTGTTTTATGCACTTATTGAACACTTCTATAAGAGGCATATCGTTCTAAAAGAATATAGTTGTAGTCTAGAAGTATTATTATCCGATATATTATATTAATACTAGTGTTATTATCATACATTAGCACAAAACTTGCCGAATAAACATTTAATTATTTGAGATGTTGCCAAAAATTCAAAGCTTTGAGGAGAGTAACACTTTCAAAATGTAAAAAATTATAAGTAGGAATTGACATTTCATCTTCTATAAACAACAAATTATCATCATTCTTCATAAAATCTGGCCCTACCTACGATAAAACATCTTCCCTCCAACCAAATTAATCACCTATATGGGAAGTCTTCCCAACATAGGCTTGATTTTGAGAATTAGTTTAGATGTCTACGAGATTGGTCCTATCATGTCTTCTATATTATTAGAACTAGCAAGTTCACAAAAATTTCATCTATATAAGATATGGATAAATAACAAAATTTTGAATATTAATTGAGAAGAAAGTACCAAAGCTTAAAATGCTCATATCACTTAAATACGTTATATGTTACTTTTAGATTGAACTTTTAGTGTTACATGACAATTATTATAATGACAAGATATTACTTAACCTATAATGAATTAACTTTTAATGTGTTATATATATATATATATATAAGTTAGCATATTGCTTCACTCAGGCTAGTGCTTTTTTGTCGCCTCGCTTTTCGAGCAGTGTAAGACCTTAGCGCCCTAAGGGCACCTTTTGCCTTTAACTACACTGACAAAACCATAGTCAAGGAAAGTTGGAAATCACTTCAAAACATGTTAGAAAACATTTTAAAGTATGTGTGTGCATCCAACCTAGTTAAGTGGTCTCTAAGTCTTACTATATCAAATCTAATGCAAGCCGGCTTCACTTGATCTTCAACACGAATCTTGACCCTTCACTTGCAAGATTTAGGTATCACAAGACTCTAACTAACTTAGATACTATTACAACACATTTTGTCACACAAAATATGCCAACATAATACAATCCTAACACATGTGGTCCTGCAAACTACAAATTCACATAAATAGTTAAACAGGTAAAAAAAATGAACATCACAAGAATAAAGTAAATAGATAAAGATTTAAAAAACATTTAGTATTGTGTGTTCCTTACATAGAATAGCTGAGACTTAGAAGTAGATCAACTCTTTTTCTAGCTTGTAGTGGGTCTTTTATCACAACTCTATTATGCCAATTGATTTCTGAGTCTTGGCATCACATCGTGTCATTTAAAAGAAGAAACTATTGATTCTATAATTATTGAACCCTCCCATAGTACTCGTATCGTCTTGTGAAGATATTGGACAAATGGTTTTGAATTAGCACAAGCCACAATGGTTCACTTTGAGTAGTTGCCGGTTTTCAAAATTTCTCTACTGAGTTTTATGCAGTACTACAGACTACTTGTATAAATAATAATAAATAATTTTTTTTTTTGGGGAAAAAATATATGAATTTTAACTTAAAGCGGTTTGATTAGCTGGTCAATTCAAAAGTACTGATACTTCGATGCTGTCATCAAAAAAGGGTTATTTAGTATGAGTTGGTCATGAAAATAAGGCTCTAGGAACTTATGATAAACTAATATTTTTTTTGATAAATAAACTAATGGGAGATAAACAAAGGAGAAGATCGAACCCTTGATGTGATAGGAATTTATGATAAACTAGTATGCTTGAAACTTTGCCACTGTTTCCAAAAATGTTGCAGATAGGGGGGTAGTATTTGTGACACATAAGTTGCGTCACTACTAATTCACAGGTAACCAAAACGATACCATCTTTCTCCAATTAAAACGCTGTCATTTTCATCTAAATGCAGTTACAGTTTTCATTTAAAAAATAAATTTGCGACAAAAGGTTAGATGTCCCTGATGGCTCACTATTTGCGATGCAGCGTCGCAGATAATGTTGGGTCCAACTTTTTGTGACACGTGGAGAAGTTTTTCCCATTGCATCGTAAATGGTATTTCCTATCACATGGTGAGAGTGGTAAAGTTTTGTGTTCTCGGGATGCATTATTTGTGATGCTACAATGTAAGTGGCGCAAATAATTGTTCAAAACGACATCGTTTTTATCTACTTAAAAGTGGCAATTTTTTTAATTTAATTTAACATTTTTATAACCATTTGTGTTGCTAGAAAAACGTCATAGATAATGGTTTATTTGTGATGGCCCATACATGCGTCGCAAATAAAGTAGTATTTGCAACGCTACTGAACACTTATAGCAAATAGTTGGTCAAAATGACTTTGTTTTTATCTGCTAAAAAAGTGGCCATTTTTTTTAATTTAATTTGACATTTTAAGACCATTTGCAATGGTAGAAAAGCATTGTAGATAATAGTTTATTTGCGATGGTCCATACATGCAGCATTAATAAGCTACTATTTACAACTCCACAAGTGTGGCAAATAATTGGTCAAATGACATCATTTTATCTCCTTGAAAAAGCAGCCATTTTAAAGCAAATAAGCTACTATGGAACATAGATTGTTCAATTTGGACATTTCGCTTATTTTGAAGAAACCATGTAACATGCTTGCTAAGTGCATGTCAAATGAGAATTGTCAGGCACATATCGCATACCAATACCCATATCCGTACCCATGTGCCCTATGTCCAAAACAGGTACAAAACACATTTAGGAAGTCCATGTAACATAGTTCGATGTCATACCCCAAGCCTTGGCACTTTTCCCTGGTAGCTTGAGTGCTGTCTTCACCCTCGAACTAGTAACAAGTTATCAATTGACTATTCATATAAAAGAAGGAAAAATGCTATATTATTTCTTGCAGAAGTCCACTTAAGTTTTTTGTTTTTTTGTTCATATTTCAAATTTTTTTTTGGGGTAGATTTCCCTCATAACCTTATTAAACAGGATTGTCATTATATTATCTCAGGGAGCATGGGTTCTGAAACCAAGAAATGCAAAAGCAAGGTCGGTTGTACATTTTGTTGGTGGAATATTTGTTGGGGCTGCCCCTCAGCTTACCTACCGCTTGTTTCTTGAGCACCTTTCTGAAAAGTGAGTGGCTTTGTACAAATAAATACTTTCAGTTTCTCTATGATTGATTACCATTACTCATACATCATGTAATTTGTATGGTTGGTATTTAATGTGATAAAATCTACTGTCTAGATATTTTTCTTCATCTGAAATATCTGATTTTCTTTATTGTATTTCATGTTATGTGCCTTGGAATATGCACTCTATTGAAGGAAAGCAGATTGTGAATTTTAGAAAGCTTGGTTTGTTCAACCAAGCATTTTTCAGTGGGTAGTGGTGTTAGTGCAGAGAGGGGACTTACTGTAGATGAGGGTGGGGGATGGGACATATGGGGTAGCAAGGGGAGAGTGGTCTTTTCTTGTGGTGAATTCTCTTGGGATGGGGGGATTTTGAAAAGTGATACAAGGTTTGGGAGGATTTCTCTAAACACGTCATATTTGTAGTGGCAAAAGGGAAAATGGGTGAGATTTTGAAACAAGATGGGAGGTAGGGTTAAGTTCAAAAACAATGCTAAAAATATCTCAAAAATAACCCCCAAATCCAAGAGTGAGCAGGAGCCAAACAGTACATGAAATGAAAGATCCCCTTGAAATTCACACTTGTCATTGGAGTTCAAATCCATAATGCTCTGAAAAAGTGGTCACTTCAGTTTAGGGAGATACTCAAAATGATTTCTAGAGAATGGTAGAGAGAGTGAGAAATGGGGAATCAAAAGCTCGAGTGGACAGTAGAAGAGGAAGAAGCCCTTTGCGGTGGAGTCGCCAAACACGGCACAAGCAAGTGGAAGAACATACTCAAAGATCTGTAGTTCCCCCTATTCCTAGCCCACTGTTCCAACATTGACCTCAAGAATGGTTGTTTTCCAATGACGATTGTACATGTAAACGGGAAGTCCTTTGAACTCGAAAGTTGGGCTCGTCAAGGGGGTATCAATGACAGCGGATTGAATGTGGGAAGTGTCATTTGATGGATTGGGGTTAGTATCACTGATATAGAGTGGATCTGTGAAATACTGGTTTCATCTTCGAAGGAATATCGGTGGAAGGGTTGCGTTCATCTAACGAGGGACTGGGAAAGAAAATGGAAGGCAGTGAGGCATAATAATTTTGAAGGATGGTTTGTGTATGTTGAGGCCGGTAAGGGCGAAGATGTTTCTTGTATATTCATCCCAGAGCATTTGTTAGGGGGAGGATGGGAGGAGATTGCAAAAGGGTTTCAAGTAATGGGGAGTTTGGACAAACAAAGGGAGTAGATGGGTGATCATATTTACAGGTGGCTTAGAGGGCTCAGTGGCCAAAAAAGGCCCTTCAGGTGGTACAGAAAAAGAATGGCTATCAAGTCGAGCTATTGGTGAACTATGATTCATGCAAGGAGCATTTGAGATTTTTGAAACGTTTTCTGGTAGGGATGTTTGGTTCTTTCATTGATCTGTTGCTGGAAAAAGGGTGAAATGCAGCTGTGGGTAGACTGGAATTGAAAGTGGCAACAGGGTTGAAAGTATTCAAATGAATGGGGCTTTTTTTTCTCTTCGATTTTCCATAAGAAATTGAAGTAGAGGAATTTTGGAAGAAGTGGGATTTTGAAGGGCTTGATTGGTAGGCATCGTCGGGATGTTGTACAAAGGAGCACCTTTGAAATGCTTGTGGTTGAGATTTCTTGGTTTACCAATTAATCTGTGGTGCTCTGAATTATTTAAGAAGCTGGGAAATGCATGTGGGGTTTTTTGTAGAGGTCGATAAAAATACTCGGCAGAGGAGGCACTATGAGTAGGCGAGAATATTGGTTGAACGGACAGAAGACAAACGTCTGAGCATGGATTTAAAAAATGGCCATTACGTATTCGTATCAACTGATACGTTTCGTTTCTTTCAATCCTTTGATATCGACAATAGTATTGGCCGATACCGTTACGGCCATTATAAGATTGATACAACTATTTTGATTTTGTTTTTTCTTTTGGCTAAATCATTATGATCTCTATTTTTATGAGATCTAAATATAAGAGAGATACCTAACAAAATAATTAAAAAATTAAAACGCGTTACCAAATTTGGGTCGATACGACCTTGAAAAAGGCTTCTTGACCTCAATTTTTAAATATTTTTTTTTTTATAATTAATCACACTACACTGATCTTCATGCTTATAGTAATTTTTCCTATTATTTATCTTAGTTGTTTCAATGTTATTCAAAATCAAATGATACTTTCTTATTAGTTTAACTCAAAACAATTCATATAAATTAGTAAACATCTTTCCAGGTGTTACCTATAAAACATATTTTCCTAGGTGTTTGAAAATTGAAAACTAACAACAAATAACACTAAAATGTGCTAAATCGTTGTCAAAATATGCATATCAGTTATTTTTAGAACTTCGCTAGTATTTGAAAAAAAATTCATGGTCATGGTTTTTGATTCCCGTTATGGATGGCCCGATACTCTCGATGTTGTTACACCGTGATAGTGACTGTGTTGTATTCTGCGACTGTGATTTAAATCCATGCATCTGAGTTGATCACGATAAATATGGGGGCATGGTGGTTTAAGGTTCCATTTTGGGCAGAGGCTGTGAGGTATTTTGAGGTGGCCAGTTCTAACAATAGTCTGAGATGGCGAAGCAATGGTAGGGACGATGTTGTTACAGTGACGTGTGATCATCACTTGAGGGAGGAGCATGTGCATGCAACTGCAAGTAGGTCATCTAGCAGGATGTGGAGGAAGAAGAGAGGAGTAGTGGCAGAGGATAAGATTTTCAAATTTGAAGGTGTGAGAAGATGGGGCATGTGATCATCTTGTGAGGTAGGCTTGACAAGGACTGGGGGCTGGGAGCTGGACCAGGTCGATGAGGTCCAGAGCAAGAAATTATTACCAGTGGGACAGGCTGAGATAAAGAAAAGGCCCATGTTACGCATGGGCTGGACTGGCATTAGGGGAGGATGGAAGCTAGATGCAAAAGAGCTTGGCTTAGGCCTAACCCAAAAGGAATTATTTATTTGGGGTTCGACTCCCACTGGGTGTTATCAACTTCTTTGGAGCCACGCTTGCAGGCGCAAGCCTGAGGTTAACTAACCCGCCTGAGGGGGCGCTTGGCATGGGTCTCAGGATTAGTCGCTACAATTGTGTCGGATACCCAAAAAAAGAGAGTTTTAATTATTTTTATTATTTCTAAACCTAAGGGTATTATTGTATTTCCTCTTATGGTAATACATACATAGAAGGTGTATGGGTAGAAGAATGTTATGAAGCCCTAAACCTTTAATTTCTTTTCTTTCTTTCACTTATATTCTTTTCTACTTTTCAACCTTGATTTCTATACAACTCAATTAAACTTGGTATCAGAGTCTACGATCTTCAAAGGGATCTTAAAAGAAAACACTCCCAACAAGCATTATGAGAGTACGAAAGCTAGATGCGAAAGAGCTTGGGTTAGACCCAACACAGAAGGGACTTATAAGAATGGGCTGGGGAAATTAAATAGATCTATTGGGTTGAACAATAGATTCTTCTTTCATTTATTCACGAAATATCATCAGGCCAGTTGAAGGGGAATTAGGTGGGCTTAAGTTACAGAAACTACAGAGGGTTCTTGTCAGGCCTACTGGATAAGGGGAAGAACAACCTGTATTTGAGCCCAAGTGGGGAATGCAAACAGTATTATGTTTGAAGAATGGAGACTTAGCAGAGAGCATGGCTTAAGTGTTGGTTTATGAAGGAGGAGGGAGGAGAGAGCAAAGCTCCGATCACACAGCAACATGCAAGAAGGTGCAAGTATGTCAGTTCACATTAAGAGGTGGACTAATCCAGTTGGAGTGCAAAAAGGATGATGAAAGAAGGAACAGGAGACCAGAACCTTGATCTGGGGGAATTAGCTACAGATTATGAGGAGCAAAGGGATGGGCGAATGAACCAGCCTGACACAAATGTAGAAGATAACGTGTATGCTCACACGACGTTGGTGACTGGGGACGAAGATTTTGGGGACCGAAACAGCTTAGCTGTTGTCCAGGCTGCTGTTGACAAAGTCTTAAGTCATAGGGAGGATAGTTTTCTTTTGATGTGGGAAGACCAGGAACTAGTTCAGGGAGATGTAGTAACCTGTGCAGTGAGTATGGGACTGAGTTGGGAACTATAGAGGATGAAGGGTGGTTTAACCCAGTAGATTGAATTCCATTAGCAGTTTTGGCTCCAGGCCTATGGAGCAATAGTTCTGAAGTGGGGGAGTAATTTTGCTGGGAAAGAATTTGTTAACTTTATGGGATAGTCAGGGATTCAGAGAAAGGGAGAGGGAAGAGAAGTTGGAACAGGTCTCAGCTTGGGTTTTGAGGAAAATAAAAGAGGTTGGAAAGCGTCTGGGAGTCTCATTTGGGAAATATGAGGAGAAATTCATACACCTTTTGAAGCTGTTGAAAGGGATAGAAGAACTGCTGAAGGGGGAAGCAAGGGCGGAGAGAAATGCAGTGGGGGGAACAGATTGGAAAGGGAACTGAAGAATGTCTACTTCTGTTAATTATTGAACTAAACAAGGAAGATACGGGTAGAGTTCCAGGTGGAAGGGGAAGGATATTGTTCCTATGAAAATATGAAGATTGGAGTTTTCTCATGGAATGTGTGGGGTGGGAACCACCCTGATATGCATGCTGTAATTAAGGGAATTATGAAAATGTGGAAATTATCGTTAGTGTACTTTCAGGAGACAAAAATGGATGTAGTTTCTAGTGAAGTAGTTAGGAGCCTGGGAGGAGGGAAGTGGATTGATTTAGTACAGTTAGGAGGAAATGGGACAGCTTGTGGGATTCTTGTGAGATGGGTTTCCAGGGTGTTGTGTAAGAAGGGCAAGTGGGCAGGCAGATTTTCAGTGTCGTTTTTAATGCAGTCGCTGGAGGATGGCTTTCAATGGGTGTTTTCAGGATTCATGGTCCCAATGAGGATGAGAGTAGGAGGGCAGCCTGTGGGAACAATTAAAACGGGTGTGGAGGCAATGGCATCACCCTTGGTGTATAGGGGGTGACTTTAATGTTGTTCGTTTTCCCCATGAAAGAAAAGGTTATCAAAGGGTCACTAGGGCAATGCAGGTTTTTTCAGAGTTTATCAATGGTATGGAGTTGATGGACTTGCCTATAGAGGGTGGTCCTTTCACATGGTCAAATGGTGGAGATGCTCCAGCAATGTCTCGTTTGGCAGATTTTTTGTTTCTATAGATTGGAAAGAGAAGTTTGCGGATGTTTCCCAGTCTTGTCTCACGAGACTGGTGTCGAATCATGTGCCGTTACTCTTGGACAGTGGTGGTATTCAGAGGGGAAGGGGCTATTCCAGTTTGAGAATGTGTGGTTAAAATAGGAGGGTTTTGTAGAATTGGTTAAAAACTGGTGACTGGGATATATATTGGAAGGGCTGCCAGGGTTTGTGCTTGCCCAGAAATTAAAGCTGTTGAAGGAGGATCTCAAGAAGTGAAACAAGTATGTGCTCGGAAAAGTGGAAGTGAGGAAGGAAAGGGTGACACAAGAAATCCAAGACTTGGATGGAAAGGAACAACAAAACCCTCTTTCCAAACATGATCGTGCTAGACTAAGAAGCACAAATACTGACATGGGATATGGACACGACATAGACATGTTATTTCTCAAAAAAGTAGGACACAGACACGTTGAATATATATAAATTTTTATATGACCATATAATAAAAACCTAATGTTCTTTCAATTAAAATTGACATAAAAACACAAATTATAAAAATATTATTAAGATGTTAAAATAACAAAGCCATTAAATAAAACTAAAAAATCCTCTTCATTTAATCATCAACATCCATGATTCAAGTTTTGAAACAAATTTATTAACTATGACATAAAATATATTATATATATATATAAAACCACAAAAAAAAGAACAGAAAAAATGAAGAAAAAAATATAAAACATGTTCATAATGTGTCCGGAACATGTCTAAAATTTTGAAAAAAAAATTGGACACTCTTTTTTCGCATATCTGACACTTGCGCTTAAAGTGTCCAAGAGTCTCAGTGTTTGACATAGACACGTGAGCCAAAATAGAGTCTCCATGCTTCATAGGTGTTAGGAGAGATGAGTTAAAAGGGGAATTGGGAAGACTTATCGTATTTGACGAAATCTGTTGGAGACAGAAATCTGGGGCAATTTGGTTAAAGGAAGAGGACCTAAGGACAAATTTCTTTCACAGGTTAGCAAATGCTAATCAGAGAGGAAATCATATTAGCCTTCTCAAGGTAGGTGAGGACGAGATTACCAGGAAAGATGACATCAAGTGGATTATTATGCAATTTTAGAGGAGTTTTAAAATGAGAGGGTTGTAAGAAGGCCGATTTTTAGATGGGCTGGATTTAACACCATATTCAACAAGAAAAAGAGTGGTTGGAAAGGCCTTTTGAGGAAGAGGAAGTTATGGAAGCCCTAGAGACTTGTCATGGTGATAAAGCCCTAGGTCTGGATAGTTATACTATGGTGTTTTTTTCTAGACTTGTTGAGTGGTGGTTAGGACAGATATGATGCATTTTATGGCAGATTTTTATGAGCATGTTGGATAGATAAAGTTTTAATGCTGCGTTTATAGCTTTGATTCCGAAAAGGGTAGAGCAATTGACATTCGGGATTTTAGACTAATTAGTTTGGTTCTATGAAGCACGGACACTATTTTGGTTCACGTGTCCGTGTTGGACACCGACACTCACAGACATTTCCTGGACACGTGTCGGACACATGAAAAAAGAGTGACCAATAATTTTTTTTTTTTTTTTTTTTTTTTTTTTTTTTTTTCTGAATTTCGGACACGTTTGGGATACTTTTTTTGTTTGTTTGGATTTTTCCCTTTTCTCCTCTCAATTCTTTTTTTAGTTATATATATATATATATATATATATATATATATATATATACACGCACACACACATACACATACACATACACATATGTTCTATGTAATAGTTTGTAAATTTGTTTTGAAACTTGAATCATGGATGTTGAGGACTAAATGAAGATCTTGAATTTTTATTTAATGGTTTTGTTATTTTAATACTTTAATAATTGTGATTTGTGTGTTTTTATGCCAATTTTAATTGAAATAACATTAGGTTTTTATTATATGCTCATATAAAATATTATATATATATATATATATATTCAACTTGTCCTCGACATGTCTGTGGCCTATTTTTTTTAGAATTAACATGTTTGCGTGTCCGTGTTGTATCCATGTCCCGGGTCAGTACTCGTACTTCTTAGGTTTGGTTGGTATAAGCTTCTGAATAAGGTCCTTTATATACTCTTGTAAAGGGTGGTTGGTGGTATTATTTCTAATTCTCAGCATGCTTTTGTTGAAGGAAGGCAGATTTTGGATGCGATGCTAGTGGCAAACAAATGTTTTGACTTGAGGATTAAGAATCGACCGTCAAGTGTTCTTTGCAAGCTAGATATCGAGAAAGTCTATGATATGGAGTTTTCTATTACACTTGCTTGATAGTGAAGTGGATAAGGAGCTGTATTTCTACGGTGAGATTCTCAGTGTTGGTTAATGGCTTGGCAGAGGGTTTCTTTAGCAGTTCTAGATGTCTCTGGCAAGGGCATCCTTTATCCCCTTTGTTCATTATTTTCATGGAGGTTTTGAGTAAATTGATTGATCGAGTTGTGGTAGAAGGTTTGGTTGATGGCTTTGGTGTTGGTTGGGAGGATGAGATCAACTTGTCTATTTCACATTTGCTTTTTGTGGATGATACGTTGTTTTTTGTGATGTAGAGGAGGAGCAATTGATATACTTGAGGTGCGTTATTTGCTTTGAGGTGGTTTCTGGATTGAATTTATTCCTATGGGTCATGTGGAGGGTTTGGAGAATCTGGTGCTTAATATGGCTTGTTTAGTGGGCTCTTTCCCAATGAAGTTTTTGGGCCTTCCTTGAGGTTCTTTTAAAGCAAAGGGGCTGTGGGATGCAGGGATCAAGAGATTCTAGAATCAATTGGTGGGGTGGAAGAAGCAATATTTTTCAAAAGAGGGTAGACTTAACACTTATTAAGAGAATGTTAGCAAGTTTGCACACTTATTTTATGTCTTTCGTGTTTGCCTTTTGGTTTTGCTTAATAGTGTTTTTGTTGGTTTTTTATAATAGTAAACAAACATTTGAGGTAGGACGACTGTCATTTTTTTGGTGATTGAGGTTTTAAGTAGGATGGTTAGAAGGATTGGATGGTGGTCGGATTTGAGGTGGGCAAAGTGGGGGCCACTATAATCTCTGTATCACATTTGTTATTTGCTGATGACTCACTTATTTTTTGGGGATCAAATGATATTCAATTCAGGTGTCTTCGCTGCATTTTCTTTTGTTTTGAAGTGGTCTTAGGCCTTCATATTAATTTACTAAGTTTGGTGAGGTGAAGGATGTTTATGGGCTGGCAGGTAATCTTGGTGAACGGCCCAATGTATGTCTAGACGTCAAGTATTAGACCTAGAGGGGGTGAATAGGTCTATATGGCAAATTAAATTAAGTTGACCAATTTTAAATTTGCTTAAAGGAGAATACAATTTTCGCTTCAATTATGTGTGGATTAAAGTTATAGTGGGTGCAATCAAATTTAGTGGCATGCAATGATTAACTATAGTAATAATAAATAAAGTAACAGTAAATGATAAAGACAGTGCACCGAATTTGTTGACGAGGAAACCACCACAGATCAATCGTATCTCCTTTGGAAAACTCCGAGGTGCTGACCTAGATGTGAATCCACTAGAAGAGGTTTGACGATTACAGACTTCGTTCAAACACTGACTTAGTCCCTCAAGCCTTGTTGACGAGTTGAATCTTCTCAAACTCGGATCCTCAAGTACTCTCCAAGTGTATCCACCACATGGAAATCCATGAATAGCAAACCACAACACAATTGCGAACTCCACGCAATCTTGAACTCCGCCAATTGCACAAACTTGAACTCCACAAGCTTGTACTCTAAGAACGATGTGTAGATTATGATTCAAGGTTCTTGTGCAATGGATTTGATCTATGTGAACTATGATATGCATAGAGAAAACCTTTTGGAAAGAATATTGAAAACAATATTGAAGCAGCCAAAAGTTCTAACACTGAAAACGAAAATCAAATCCTTTTATATTGAGGGTTTCTAAAACCCAAAAACAGCAGTTACAATCGAAATAGGAAACTACCTGTCACGACATTCGTTCAAATGAATGGGATTTTCGTTTGCACGAACCAATATCAAACGAATAATTTGTCATGGATGTGCGAAAAGTTCACTTGAATATTCGTGCAAACTAGCCTTGGGTTCGTGCGAATGAACCATGGGTTTGTTCAAACGAATCTTGCAGAAACCCTAACCGCATTTCAGAATAATGAAATATAATAGCGCATGATTCCAAAAACATTTTTCTTATAAATCAAGATCACCTGAGCTATTATTATTCATTGACAATCATACACTTAACACTACACTATGAAAAAGATAAAAACATTTTAATGCATGCAAGTGTGTGTGCTAGATCAAATCAAAATGCAACCAACCACTTACCATAGCTTACCATTGTAATCATCAATTGAGCTAAATGTGAACATGATGCAGCTTCGATATGAATGAACACAAGGCTTGAGAACTCTAGACTCGGATTAGAAACATTACAACTCAATGACAGTTTTGTCAACACTAATTTAGCCAATAATAATTGTCTAATAGACCTAATACTTGGATTCGAGGTGGGTTCACTTCCCTCTACTTATTTGGGGCTTTCTCTTTGCGCTCTATAAAAAAACTTCGGTGTGGGACTCAATTGTGGAGAGTTTGAAAGGAGGTTGGTGGGTGGTAGAGGCAGCAGTTGTCTAAAAGGGGAAAGCTTACTCTTATTAGAAGTATTTTTATGGAGTTTACCCACATAATTTGTATGTCTTCACTATTCTTGTATCAGTGGCCAAAGGACTAGAAAAGATTCAAAGGGATTTCCTTTAGGCAAGGAGGGTGAGGAATTCAAGTACCATTTGGTGGCTTGGGACTCTATTTGCTCTCCTATGCAAGTTTGGAGAGGGGGGATTGTCTAGGAGTGAGAAGATAGTGGGAATTTAATCAAGCTCTTCAAGGAAAATAGCTGTGGAGATATGAGGTAGAAGCCAATAGTTTGTCGAGAGAAAATTTCAGGATGGCTTTAGAGGCTAGACTACAAGAGAGGTTACCTACTCATGTAGGTTGGACTTTGGAAAGGTATCAAGGAAGGTTAGTGAGAATTCCCTAAATATTTGGGTTTCATAGTGGTTGATGAAAGATGGGTGAGGTTCTGGCATGACTTTTGGTGTGGGGATTCCTTTTAAAATTGTCTTCTCGGACCTGCTTTTGATCATAGCTGATAGACAAGCTTTGTTTACAGATTATGTTCAGTTTATAGAGGGGTATATCCTGGGAACTTTGTTTTTATGGGCTTTGCAAAATTGGGAGATGGAGTCTGTTGGGTTTATTTTTATTTTATATTTTAGGTTTTGTACGGTAATTTTATGTGTAAGGAGAGACAAGATGGTTTTGTGATGGCTGCTGCATAAATTATGGTGTTTTAGAGTGAGGTTATTTTACACGGTGCTTTTTGGAGATGATGGCCCTCAAATCCCTTGGTGGGGGTGTCTAGCATGCAACTTTTGAAGCAATTTTAAGTATGGATAGTTCGGGGAGGCATGGATAGTTGATCCCAAATTGGTGCTGTATGTCTAAAAGAGTAGGTGAGGGGTATATCCTGGGAGCCTCACTTTATTAGGTCTTTGGAGGATTTGGAGCTGGAATCAATTTTTTTTTTTAAAATTATTTTTATTTGTTTCTATGGTGCTGCAGTGTGGTGGGAGACCTGCACATGTTTAGGTTTTACTTTGTGATTTACAGAAAGAGATTCTCCCTCTTGTATTTTTTTGTTGATATCTAAGGGGAATTATGTGCTACATAGTCCTTTTGTCACAAGTTTAGGTTGCTCTCATATACTGCAGATTTACTTGGGCTGTGGTCCGTCTGGTTTTTGTAGTGCTATTTTATGTGTGAAGAAAAATGATATACGTCGGAGTCTGATACTGCATGCTAACTAATTGTTCATGTAAGCTGAAAGCTTTCACCAAAGCTTAATTTTTCATTTCCAGTTCATTTTCATGGTTCTTTCCAGGTTAGAAGTTGGATTTGACTTTTTGATGATCTGTTTTTCTGATTGATTGTGCCTCTAGACAATGCTGTCTCTAGACAAATGCTGCTAGTGGATCCCAGTAACACTGTCCATGACCAAGAAATAAGAACAACTGATGCTTTCAATTTTTTTTTTTGGGTGATCTAGGGGTGCTATGGTGATTGCAACACCTTATGCTAGTGGGCTTGATCACTTCTTCATTGCAGATGAAGTGCAGTTTAAATTTGACAGGTGTCTTCGGTTTCTGCAGGAAACAGTGAGTTGCAAGTTATAACCTGCAGAACTTGTATTTTCTCTCATGTATCCTTTTTTCTCCCCATTTTTTGGATAAGCTTCCTCCCCCTTTCCCTCCCCTCTTTCTCTACTTCTTTTAACTAAAGTTGTTTATTGTTCAGGTACAAGATCTTCCTACTTTTGGTATTGGGCATTCTCTTGGATCTCTCATTCATCTTTTGATTGGTATTACAAATTCTTCTATAATATTTCTTCTAGGAGTGTGGCAGATTTGGTCTAATGCAAATTTATTAGATTATTTACTTGACTGTTGATCAGGCTCAAGGTATGCTGTGCCAAGAAATGGGAATGTATTGATGGCATTTAACAACAAGGTATTTGATCGCTTGAATTATGCTTTATCCCTGTTTTAACTGCTACATGAAATCAACTTGAAGTTTTTGGCAAATTGTGTATGTGAATATGGAACGTTTACCTCAGGCATCTGGAAGATACATGTAAGAGGTGATGACATTTTTTGATATACACATCAATTATGTTAAATGAGATGATGGAAAACAGAACGAAAATATGAATTAAAAGAAAGCATATATAGTTTATGCCCTTGACTCTAGATGGGTGAAAAAAATGTGAATATCTTAAAAGACGCATCTACAGGTGAACAGCCTATTCTAACTTTGATTTCTTTTCTTACAAAATGTTTAATGACAGCAAAAGTAAGATATTCCATGTAATTTGACCCTTAGATGATGTAGAATATGCTAACAAGAAGAGAGACAAACTTGGTGTTTCATGTGCAGAATTATTTGGACTTTGTCTAATGAAGGTTAGGTTCAGTTTGAGTCTTACTTTGTGCTAATTTTAGTTAATATGCTTCTGGTATATTTTTATTTACGTTTTCTTTATCTTTTATTACTATATTTCTGTTTATTTTTTCTTATATTTTAGGAGTCAAAGGGTATTTTGATAATGCTTATATCTGCTGGACATGGACTGTTAATGGTTTTAGATCTTATTTTTGGTCAAGTTCAAATGTTGGGTCGTTTTTTGTGATATGTGATTGCTCTAGAATGTTGTAGCTTGTCAATTCTCCCAGTTTCCTATTTTTGAGTTTTAATCCTAGTAGAAGTAAGAGGAATACATACTATAAATATCTATGTAATCTTTTAGTTCTATGGAATTTAGTTTTTAAGGATTGAAGAATTTAGTTATTTGCAGTGCAACCCAACCTTATGGGTCGAATCCCAAGGAATCTATTTATTTTTGGTTCTGTTGATATAGTTAGTTTATTTTGATTTTAGTTATGTTGATATAGTTAATTTATAGTGATTTTATTAACCTTATGATGTGAGAGGTGTCCACATCACTTAAGTGATCACATGCAATGCACATGTCAACTAAAGTGACGTGGCTTAACTAACGAGATGGTGACACAAAGGTAAATTAATTTTTTGTTGCTCTCTCTCTCCCCCATCCTTGTGTTACTGTTTCTTCTTTTCTCCTCCTTTTCTTCTGCTGCTGCTGCTTGCTGCTGTTATTCTTTTCCCTATTTTCTGTTCTTTTTACTCTCTTCTTGTGGTTGTTGGTAGCCATTAGCATTCTTAACATTGCTGATTGCATGTTCCATGTTCTTAGAGGATCACATTACATTGCTGGTAAGATTTAATTGAGTGTTCACCTTTCCCAAACATGTTCAAATTGTAAGGTCGATTTGATATAATTAAGCGAAGTCCCATAATATTGTGATTCTAGACGCGAGTAATAATAAAATCAGCAGCCTATTAAATTTGAAAAAGCTTGGTTCTCTAAAATAAGGACATTGTATTATTCCGAAAAGGTATAAACATTATACGTGCTAATTACATGACAGCATGGTCTTTTAACAATCTTATTTATACGTGTCTTTACTCTATAGTATTACCTCATGTGCGTGTGCGAGCACTAAGCTTGACATATTTTTGGATTACTGCTCAAACATGTTCCTTGTCTCATTATGTTCTTGTCAAGAATGCCTCTGTAGATGGAATTATAGTGGTTAATGACTTCTCTGGGTCAATTGTTTGTTGGACCTCTATCTACGATTAAAACAGAGAATTATTATTTTTTGCTCTTTGGTTTGTATTTTTTGGTGCATGTATATAAATGGAAGATAATGGAGGTTAATGCTTTTGCATTGGCATGCTAGACTTCTCACTCCTTGTTGTTCTGTGTCACTGTGTGTGTGTGTCCATCTCTCTAGTTACTAGCAATACGACTAGCATTTGGCAACCTAGGTATCATCTGTAGCAAATAATTTGTTCAGCTTGCAATCTTAAGTTCACTTTTTTTAAAAAAAAAACATTTATGAATCTTTTGGGATTGACAAAATTTGCTTATGCATCTGTTAATTTTCCAGGAAGCAAGCATGGCTATCCCATTATTTTCACCTGTTCTTGTACCAATGGCCCAAAGCATTGGACCACTTCTGTCTCAGATTGCATCTTCACCAACAGTTCGACTTGGAGTGAGGATCTAAATTACCAACTTATGTTGATTGATTTAAATATGTGTTCACAGTATGCTACAGGCAAAATGCATTTCTGTAAACTATTATTATAGTAAAATGACGAAGATGGTAGTCTTGAGGCATGAAATAGATAAGTTGTGTAACAGAGCAAGAAGAGGAGAAAGTAGAACTCTGCACACAAACCAATTTAGATTATCTCTTGCATACATATGAGGGTTTCTGGTAGAAAGATAATTTTTTTCTTACTAAAAATAATAATATTAATGACAATCACTCTATGACTCAATTTGGGACATTGATATCAATCATGACCAGCTCATTACGAGTCTTATGAAATAAATCATTTCCTAGGCATAAGTAAAAATATCGCTTTGCTTTTCTCTTGACATGTGGTGTGACTAACAATTATTTGTCTCTGAATAACTTACAAAGGTCAATTTTGCACACTTTAAACTTTATGAAACGCAAGTGCTGGCACTAAATAGAGGTGCCCGTTAATCACATAAAATCGCTGTAAAATAAAACAATACATGTTCTAACACTTCCCTTCAAGCTGGTGCAAAGATGTCACACATGTCCAACATGTTTAGAATATTATGAAAGACTTTATTTGAGACTTGCAAAATATTGGGATAACGCTTTGTGGAGTTGAGTTGAGTTTACTTTATTTGAGACTCCCTTAGTCCAAACATCTACAAGTTAATCTCCTATCTTTGTTAAGCAATCAATTGCTCTCAAAGCTTAAGTTGTCAAATAATGGACCAACAATATATATCAAGCTCTCAACACTCCCCCTCACATGCAATTTCGGACTCGCACGTGGAGAGGCAAACAAACCACAGTAAACACGGAGCAGAACATAGTTCAACTTTGCACAAACAAACAAACGGGAGAATAAATGCAAATTGATAGACTTGAACCCAAGACTTCTCGTAACTAAGGCTCTAATACCGTGTTAAGCAACCAATTGCTCCAAAAGCTTATATTTTTAGATGAGTTGGTGATTTAACATGGCTTAACATGGTATCAAAGTAGCCAAAAGGTCTTGTGTTCAAATCTCACCATCACCTTGATAATATGAATTGATGCACGTGAAGTTTTGAGAGCTTAGTATACATTGTGGGCTCATTCTCTGACAGCTTACGCTTTTAGATAAGCTGGTGGTTTAATATGGTATCAAAGCAGACAAAAGGTCATCTGTTCAAATCTCACCGTCACCCTGATAATATGAATTGATGCAAGTGTTGGCTTAGTTTGGCCACTCATTAGGGATCGTGTTAGAGGATATAATATTAAAGTTACATTCTCTCTAACAATTTAAGATTTTAGATGAGTTGTTGGTTTAACAATCTTTAGCAACCAACTTTTCTACAATAAAGTGCATGTCTTGGTTTGATCATGATGAACATGATTATGAGCTATCTTAATTACTGCCTTTTTATCACAATACAATCTCATGGGTTCTTTGAAATAAAAACCAAGCTCCTTTAACAATATGTTCATCCAAAGTACCTCACAAACTCCATGTGCTATGGCTCTGATTTTTTCCTTTGCACTAGATCTGGCCACAATTGATTGCTTTTTACTATGCCATGTCACCAAATCTTCTCCTACAAAAGTGCAATAACTAGATGTAGATCTCTAATTAGTAACAAAACCAGCCCAATCTGCATCTCTATACGATTCCAGTAAGTGTTCATGTTTTGATAATAGGAAACCCTTGCCCAGAGCGAACTTCAAATAACCAAGAATTCGATAAACATATGGAATTCGATAAACAAATTCCATATGTGACTCATAAGGTGAATGCATAAACGGACTTGCAACACTTGCTAGCAATTGTTATATCGTAAGTACTATATTTGGGCGAGTGTGAGACAAATAAATCAATTTTCCAACCAACTACTGATATCTCCCCTTGTTTACTAAGGCACCGTCATTATTCTCTCCCAGCTTAAGATTTTGCTTCACTAGAGTATGAATGGCTTTACACCCAAGCATCCCTTGTTTCATTAAGGAGATCCAAGACATATGTTTTTTGCGAGATAAAACAACCTTTTGGGATCTAGCAACATCGATACCTAATGTAGGTGAAAATGGGGGTTGCTAGGAGCCTCCCTCCCATAATAGAGCCAAAGGTGACTTAACAGTAAGGAGCATAGGGTCGATGGACAAAAGGATGAGCAAAAGGTCATAACATTGAGGGTCACGGGTGGCGGTTATAGATGGTGACAAGAGGAAATAACTAGGGAAACCTTTCGGAGGAGAATTTTTGGATACTATTTATAGGCGCATCGGTTGTACGGTAGTAGCGTTCCCGTATTTCGCGCCTGTCATGACATTTGCTCTTATCTCATTGGCTTGGGTACTTGAGGGGGAATACTCCCGCTTAGTAAATACCGAGCCCCTCTTGCTAGCCTCCAGTCCACTAGAGCTCTTGCTCCTAGGGGGGATACAGTCTGGTGTATCACAATTCGCACCAAATTGCATCGCGAGCCATGACCAGGTCACATAGGGGGGCAAGACTATGATCGCGGGACGGGGTGTGGCGCGTGAGCACTGCGTCCTAGAGTTGTGACATATCTCAACGAGGAGGATCACCACAACTGCGGGGTTATGACACGTTTTCTGCCTTAACGAAGCATGCTAAAATCGTTGGTCCGAGGACATGACTCTCTTGAGTGAATGCCACGAGACCGTCGTCTAGTCACCGCCTTAGATTAGCACCGACAACATTAGGATCGTGGAAAATTTTGAGGCTATTGACTTCCTTGGCAACATGGAGTGGATGTGGAGGTCCTTGAGATGATTGACTTCCTGGTTATCGCTATGGAGTATCTTAGTGATTACTTTTAAAGTATATCCTCGGGTGTGTTACACCTCAGTGATCCTACACTTTTTCGTACTTAACCTAGAAAGTACTTTAGACTTCGTAAGTCTTTTATTTCAAACTCCTTAGCCAGATAAAGTTTCAATTTCTCCAAGTCCTCCAAATGGTCACCAGATATAACAATATCATCGACATCTACAATGAGAGTAGTTTCCTAGCTTTCTTGTGAATGTTAAGTAAATAATGTATGATCACCGTAACTCTGTTTATAGCCACATCTCAACATAAGACGAGAAAACCTCCCAAACAATCCTTTAGGATATCGTTTTAACCCATATAATGCTTTTTTAATTTGCACACTTTGGCATTAGTAGAGGATTCCTCAAAGCCCGGTGGAACATACATAAACACTTCCTCCTCTAAGTCTCCATGGAGGAAGGCATTCTTCACATCCAATTGTTAAAGAGGCCAACCAAAGTTTGTAGTTAGAGAGAGGAGAACCCGAATGAAATTCATTTTTTCTACTGGAGCAAAAGTCTTTTGATAATCAATGATTATCCCATAAGTATGTGTAAAGCCTTTTGCCACCAATCTTTTCTTGTATCTTTTAGCAGAGCCATCTTCATTATGCTTCACTATGTATACCCATTTTCATCCAACTGTCTTCTTCCCTCCAAGTAGCCTAACTAGTTCCCAAGTATTGTTTTCCTTTGAGAGATTTCATCCCCTCAATCATTGCTTCCTTCCATTTTGGTTTCCTAATAGCATCATGCCAACTTCAAGGAACAAAGACTGAAGACAATTGAGAAGAAAAGGCACGATATGATGGTGGGAGCTTGGGATAAGAAACCAATTTAGAAATTAGATGTTGTGTGAAAGATCGAACACCTTTCCGAAGAGCGATAGGAACATTAACATTAGGCTCATTAACAAGAGTAGAAGAAGGATCACCTTGGTCCAAGGAAGATGGATGGCAGGTTGGAGGAGATATGGTCTTATCCGTCTCTCTCCTTGAGTTGACAATCCACTTCTTAGTCAGCACATTTGTTGGTACATCAGAAAGAATGGGATTGAAGGAACAAATGTAGGAAGTGTCACAAATTTGTATTTCTCTTCACTAATGTTCCCTCCCCGAAGAGAAGTTTGAGGAGGAAATACACCATAGATTCAAAGAATGTCACATCCATTGACATAAACCTTTTTCCATAAGGAGGATAATAACACTTATACCCCTCTTAAGTGGGAGAGTATCCGATGAAAACACAACGAAGGGTTCTAGCATCCAACTGATCTCGAGAAGAATTAGGAACATGAACATAGCAAACACAACCAAAAACCCAAGGAGGAACAATAAAAGATTGCAAAAAAGAAGACATTGGCTATACCTCAACACGTGTTGAAATCTAAAACTTGAGTAGGCATCCGATTTATAAGAGAAGCGGCTATAAGAAAGGCATCACCCCAATCTGACTTGGGGAGATTCATGAAAAACAACAAGGCCTTAGCAACCTCTAGAAGATGGCGATTTTTTTTCTCTCAGCAATTCTATTTTGTTGAGGGGTACTTGCACTAGTAGTTTGATATACTATACCATATTCACGAAGATAAGACTCAAGCCCACCATAGAGATACTTGCCCCTATTATCAAAATGATTTTTTTTTAATGAAGTACCAAACTGAGCTAGCACCAATTTGTGAAATGTCTTGAAACATAAAAAAAAACATCAATTTTTTTTTTTTTGTTTCAACTAGGAAACCCAAGTTGTTCTAGAAAAATCATTAATAAATGTAACAAACCAATAGAAGTCAGACAAAGAAGCAGCATGAGAGGGACCCCAACATCGGTTTGCACAATAACAAAAGCAACCGAACTTTTATTAAAATTAGAAGCAAAGAAAACAAGATGGTTTTTAGCAAGTTCACACATTTCACAATGAAATTTAGAAATAGTAGTCCTTGAAAACAAAGTGGGAAAATGGGCTACAAAATATGGAAGGATGGATGTCTGAAACGTCTGTGTCACAAACCAAATGGTTTCCTCAGAATTGTTAGCACTCTCCGAATGGTGTGCCTGTTCTCATTGTTCTAGAGGAATCAAATCCAAAAAATAAAGACCATCTCTTGCTCTGCCAATGCCAATTGTCTGCCTTGCGAACAAGTCCTGGAAGACACAATGTGAAGGAAAAAGGGTTACACTACAATTTAAATCTGTAGTGACAAAACTAATAGAAAGATGGTTAGTCGAAAAATTGGGAACATGTAACACTAAAGAAAGAGAAATAGACACTGTAACTGACACAACCTTTTTCGTCAGAAACCCTAACTTTGTCTTTGCCCAAACAAGTATAGTAAGATAAAAAAAAGAGTAGAACAACCAACCATATGATCAGATGCCTTTAAATTAATGATCTAAGGTTTATTGATAATATCAGATGCACTAAAGGATGCAGCTAGGTTACTTGAATGAGCAAAAGAGGTGGAAACAAGAGTTGATGCATTTAGTTGGGAGATAAGGCGTCTGAAAATATTGATCTCATCCTGTGTAAGAGTTATTACATCTATAGTTGAAGTGCACTGAGCCAAAACAAGAGAACCAATAATAATACTAGTTACTGCACTAGTATGATAGGCACAAGGTCGAAAGTTACTACCAGAACAACCTGCTCGACCTCTAGATGGGCCTGTGAGTCTCCAACATGTTTCCCTAGTGTGTCGTAGCTTGTATTGTTCTATCTTTATCATCCGAATGAGAAGCTGCAATCCGACGACCTTCATTGTTCCTTTGAGCCCCTCTACTATCACATTGAGAAGTAGTAGCCAAAACATATTTCTCCTACATAGTGGGATTAATCATCACACACTCCTGATCTCTTCACTCAACGTATGCATACACAACCAAAAGAGATGGAGGAGGTTCCTTGCCTTGAATCTGCACATGAACTTGATCATATTCAGAATTGAGACTTGTTAAAAACTCAAAGATATATTCTTGCTCAACAATCTGATGAACTTGTGAAGCATCTGTAGGACACGTGGCTTGAAAATGTTAATAGTAATCTAGCTCCTGCCAGAGACTACGAAGGGTGTTAAAGTAAGTAGATGGAGACATATCACCTTATGTTGTACTATGTATCTGACACCTCAACTCATAAATCGTTGCTATGTTTCCCATTTTTGAGTAAGTCTTCGCTACTTCATCTAAAATCTTCTTCGCAATTTTCAAAAATAAATAACTATTAATAATCTCATCTATCATCATTTGTAGCAGTCAAGACATAATTGTGGAATTTTTAGTATCCCGTACATCGAATTAAGGATCATCCTTTGGTGGGGCTTTAATTCTACTATCCAAATACTCCATCTGTTTCCTACTCTTAATAAAGAGTAGTGCTGATTGAGACCATGCTAGATAGTTTTGCACATCCAATTTCACAGCGTTAATTTGAAAAGTAGGGTTTTCATGCAGGGGATCCAATCTGATCCACTGCCCCCTTTTGTTGCTTTTTGGTGATCTCACTGGTCACTGACATCTTAGGACCCTCTTAAACACTACACAACTGGATTCAAGTTCACTATGATAAAGGAAAAACTGAAGAAAGCTACTGCCCAACTATCAAACAGCAATAAACAACTCAAAAATAACCCAACCAGCAATGCCCAGCTATCAAAGAGCACAAAAAAGTGAAGAAAACTCAGAAAAGAGCAGTGAACATGGCTGCTGAACACCGAAATCTGACTGCCGCCGATCCTCTTTTTTTTTAATATCTTTGTCAACCCAAATGAATGTGGGTCTCTCCAGGACCTGAGTCATATCCCTCTGGCTTGATTCGAAGCATCAAACAACCAAAAACAACAAATTAAAAAAATGGATCCCTTTTTTCCCTAAACATTCGAAATAAAAAAAGTTAAATCAAAAGACCTCAAAAATTTCTGAAAAAAATACCACAATCATCAGCACGAGGATCCAATTCAGCCTTGAGAATCTGGTCACCCAAAAATGCTGATGTCAACTTGACGTCATCATACGAACGATGATGTTAGCACGATTTTTTTTGGCTACTTCTGTTCTTCTGATGTATTCCAATGTTTTTTTGATGATTTTTTGGTGTTGATTATTAGCTCTGCTACTACCAAGCTGAAAATACAAAAAAGAGAAAAAGAGATGGAATTGAGAAACTAAATAGGGTTCTCTCCCTTTTTTTTTTTTATTATTTATGCTATTTCTACCAAAAAGAGAAAAATGTATGCTAAAATAAAAAAATACATATTCCAACAACTAGATCAACAAGTTCCTGTCTTTCCTATTAAAGAAAAAGGCCATTACCCAGTATTGGTCTTACCTACACAGGGTGCTAGGAGGGGTAAACTAGAGAGAGACCCAACCTTTTTGACATTATTTTTGCACAAGGTGGCTGATCTCAGACGCGGACCCCCATTCTAATGTTCGACAGCCTAAGTATTTTACCGTTGCATCAAGCAGTGGCCCCTTCCTATCTTTCCTAGTCATTCATTTCAAATCTTTAATTATGTTTATGCTGGAAAGTTAGTTGCATTCAGAACTTCCTATATAAATTTATCATGACCCCGAGTTAATAGCCAGTCTTTTAGTTGTTTTGTAGCTTTGCAGATTAAAAGATAAGTAGCTAAGGAGGAAGGTGGTAGACAAAACTGTGGACCAATTTGGTTTATAATTTTCTGCCTTCTTTCGTAGCTTCCTTTCCTATTATAGGCTACTTCCGATTTTGTTTTTGTTTTTTTGCTGTCACTTGGTGTGAGTCTTGTAATTCAGTATGTTGGAAGGGGTGATTTTTGCATTCATTGAACTTTCTCTCTCAATTCATTATATAGCACATCATTAGAACTTGTTTTCTTTAATTTTGTTAGAGATTGTTTGGGAATTCTTCAAAATGGGTCAAGTTGGGTCAACTCCTATTAAGTTATCTGGTTTTCGAGAAAACCAACCCCCATCTGGTTTGACTTCTTTGAAATTTTAAGTTTAGGAAGAAATGCAAACCTCAATACTACTAAAAGTTACTTACGAAATAGTGAAAAATTTAAAAGCAGTTCATTTGTAATCTACTGAACCATCCTAAATAGGCCATTGGCCTTGTAAAATAATACTCAACAACTGGACATTGTTCTTCTTTTGTGGCTAGTATACATAAAGACGAGATGCCGTATGATATCTTTGTAGGTGCAATACTTTTCACATGCTTGGTTTCTATGCTTAACAACAGGCTTGCAGTGAATGATTTGTAAATGGACAACTGATTTTTTCTAATAATGTATTTACAGGCAGAGATGACTTTGAAGCAGTTAGAGAACCTTAGCCCTCCTATTATGAAGCAAATCCTTCCTCTGGTTGAGCAACTTCCTCCTTTGTACATGGATTTAGTTAATGGAAGGGAAAATTTTTCTCCAAAACCAGAAGAAACTCGACGAATAGTATGCAAACCTCCAACTCTTATTATCTCTCGTTAATTTTTGTTGCATGTGATTTTTTTTGTCAGTTTCCTTCATCTTTTCATAGAAATTTCTCAATTTATAGTTTTAATGGAGTTGCAGTCACTCAAGATTTCATAGCTGAATCCAGTTATTAAGAATATGAACTGATTCTATCAAATTGTACAACTTGAGTTCTCCCCTATGATTTATGGGAACCTTTTCCTTGGGTCTTCAAGTACTCATATTTTAAGGAGGTGGTGTGGTGTATGGAAGTGACTAGTGAAATGCAATCTGAGATAATTTCTAGGTGATATGTGCCGCTTTTTAGTATGGTAGCATCTTGGCATGTCTTTCTCTGACAAATGGTGTGCCAAGGGAAGGGCATTTTGACATTAAAATTTGTTTCTGTCAACAAGAAGTCCATTGAAACTGATGATGCAGAAAAAGAGCTGATGTGGAGTTGAGTAGGTCAGTGATCAGTATAATTGCTCAAGCAACACTGATGCTTCCTTCAACTACAAAGGAATATGTTTTGAATGCTCCATAAGAGGGAACGGAAGTTGCTTGACCAGCAACTGTTCTTTCAGCATCAAGCAGGCCTAATATGAGTCATTTTGCAAGCAGGCCTTTTGAATTCAGATGATTCAACAGTGCCTCCACAATTATTGATTTAGCATGAGGTTCTGTATGGTTGACATCATATCTCAACCACACTGGTCATACTCAATTCAATCATGTTCTCTGTACAATTTTTTGGTACTAGGTTTAGTCAGTACCATACAATCATTCAGACAACAAAGAGAAATTAAGTAGAAGCAGTGAAGTTTTCTGCAGAGAATTTTGGGAGAGATGAATGTTCTATTAATTATGGCCATTCCCCTACTTCTCTTCTGTACTAACAAGGTGAAATGTTAGTCTCTAATTCCAATTTTCTTAATGTTAGAAACCTTGTGTATAATTTCACTAGTAGTTTAGCTGGCATGTATAAGAGTGATTTATTTTGACAGTTTCTAAGCTACCTGTGCCTGCTTTTATGCCTGACTGAGATTCAGTTGGCTAGTAGGCTGCATAAAGCTATAAGTAGAATAGAGGAGCAGTACTATAATTTGTTGGCTATCAGTAATTTGGTATGCATTCTAGGTACATTTGATGCAATAATTAATTGACTGCTCAAATGATCGGAAACCTCGGCTGGTTTAGGTAGTGTGTATCTTAACTTTTGAATTAGTTATGGCTGTACTTTAGTACAGTTGAAGTGGCTTATCTATTGTCTCTTGAATCATATAGGAAAACAATCATTTCCTTTTGGTGTTGAACTTATAGCACTTCAAATTATGGAGAAATTGGACCAAGAGAAACAAATACTTGTTTTCCATTCATCCTGCCATGACAGTTAATTTAGTGTAATATTACCATGCATACTACTATAATACTTGTTGTAGGATTACTGTTGTTAGAGTTCTTATATTTTTCAGTTGACTATTTCCTTTCATTTTTGTTCTATTTTGGGTGTTTTAGTAAGGGTAATAATATTGTAATCCTTCCATTTGTTTTTACATTGTATAAATGACTCGAAGAGTGAAGAAAGAGGGATAATACTAGAAGAGTTATTTTGTGTTTTCCTTTCTCTCTCTACATTATCTTTCTTTCAAACCCTAAACTTTTAGGTATTCTGCTTTTCAATTTGGTATCAGAGCTTAAGATCAAGTTTAAACTATCCCAAAAACACTATAGAACACATTAGGAGGGAAAAAGGTAGCTGGTTATCGTCCATGACGTTAGCATGACGTCACCCTTTTCCAGTAGCCGATGACTAGGATTAGTGTGCCTCCTCCAAGCTGAGTATTATGGTGTTTTTTCTGCAATATTGATCACTGGGATTAGTGTGCCTCCTCCAAGCTGAGTATTATGGTGTTTTTTCTGCAATATTTTGAAGCCATCTGATATATTTTTTTCTAATAATTTTTTTTGAATCTTTTATGGTAAAATGGCCCTATTTTTTTTTTCCGTTGAATCAGTCCTATTCATAGTTTTTGAAGCTTGAATCCTAATCTAAGAGGTACAACTAGGCCATATAAAGTAGCTTGCAACAACCTATGGCCATTTGGTGTCTTTCATTGAGAAAGTTGGAGACAGAGGGTTCAGCTGACTTACGTGATTGTGATATTTGGTTGTTTGACTTGGTTCTTCGCTACTGCATAGTAGGCTGTTTGGTTTCCGTTTGACTATTTTGTTGCTGGACGTGGTGTGTTCTCATTATTTTGGATAGTATTTAGTGGTATATTTTTCTGTTGGTTGTTTGGTTTGCTATTGACTGAGGAGTTTGTTGCTTTGGATGTGCTCTAGGAGAGACTTCATCTTGGGTGGTTTTTGGTATCGGTGTTTTTTTTACTATTTTGGGTAGATTCTTTTGTGTGTGGTTCTATAGTTGTTTCCTATGAATCCTTCCGGTAATAGTAGTTGTCGTGTTTTTCATGGTTGGTAAACTAATTTTTCTCATAGTGATGCATCTAGATATCACTTATGTTGTTGGTGTAGTTAGTTAGTTTATGCATGCTCCTTGTAAACCTCACTGGGAGGCTATTTGCTGTATTCTTTGGTATCTCAAGGGAACACCGGGTAGAGGATTGCTCTATGGGCCGTCATCATCCTTGTTTATTATTGGATTCTTAGATGTTGACTGGGCAAGAAACCATAGTGATAGACGGTCTACTTATGGATATTGTACATTTGTTAGTGATAATTTTGTTACTCTTGCATAGTAAGAAACAAAATGTGGTGGCACGGTCTAGTGCTAAAGCTGAGTATCGTGCTATGGCTCATACTACATGCGAGATGATATGGGTTCAGTCTTTGCTTCGTTATTGCTAGTAATCCCGTGTTCCATGAACGCACCAAACACATCGAGGTGGATTGTCATTTTATTCGGGATCTCTTATGCAGAAGAAAATTACCACTCTTTATGTTTAGTCTACAGATCAGCTGGGTGATATTTTTACTAAATTATTGGCTTAGCCTACATTCAAGTATTTGTGTTTCAACCTGAGCATATTTTATCTTTATGCTCCAGCTTGAGGAGGAGTGTTAGAGTTCTTATATTTTTCAGTTGACTATTTTCTTTTATTTTTGTTCTTTTTTGGGTATTTTAGTAAGGGTAATATTGTAATACTTCCATTTGGTTTTACATTGTATAAATGACTGGAAGATTGAAGAAAGAGGGATAATACTAGAATAGTTATTTTGTATTTTCCTTTCTTTCTCTCTACATTCTCTTTATTTCAAACCCTAAACTTTTAGGTATTCTACCTTTCAACTACTGTTATTCTTAACAGCACTTTGGGTATTTTTGTCTTTAGATTATTTTTTTATTGTATAGACTGGAAAGTTGAAATTAGATATGATTAAAGGGATAATATTTATTTTGATTAGGGGTGGTGTATTAGTTTTTGGGTGTTTAATTGACTCTCATTCTTCCCTTTTTTTGGGTTAAAAGATTTGGGATTTCTTGGATGATTTGAAATCTTGTTTTCTTGATTATACTTTTTTCTTTATTTCTTCTTCTACACACTTGCTACATTAGTTGGTATTAGAGCTACATTTTCTGATTGGACTAGCAATCTTACAATGCCTCCAAGAGAAAAAGGAAGTGGTGTTGGGACAACATTTGGTAAGCTAGCACCTGAACAAGGAGAAGATTTAATTATCCAAAATATATAAATAATTACCCAAAAAAATATGGAGAAGATGAAGAAACGAATCAATTTCTCATTCATAAATTAATTACTTGTTTACATACATGGTCCCTATTTATCATGTACAATGAGAATCAAAATATGGAAATAACAAAGAAAATGGAAACAAAAATAGGTCAACACTAATAATCAGCCTAAATCTCCTACCACAATCTTCTCCAAATCCCATTCAAATTATTCGGGATTTCCACACTCCCGCTCAAGTTGGATCATAGATGTTGATCATCTCCAACTTGCAGATAAACTCTTCAAAGCTGGACCTCCTTAATCCCTTAGTGAATATATCTGCTAATCGTTCTCTTGTAGGGATATAGGTCATGCAGACTGTCCCTTTCTCAATTTTTTCCTTTATAAAATGCCTGTCAACTTCTATGTGTTTAGTCCTGTCATGCTGGACCGGATTATGAGAAATGCTGATAGCGGTTTTGTTGTCGCAGTAGAGTTTGATGGGGAGCTCTATTGTGATATGTAGTTCCTCCAAGAGCTTTTGTAACCACAGCCCTTCACACATCCCTTGTGCAACGGCTCTGAATTCAGCTTCAGCACTACTTCTGGCTACCACATTCTGCTTCTTACTCCTCCACGTTACTAAATTTCCCCAAACATAGGTACAGTAGCCAGTAGTAGACCTTCTGTCTTCTACTGATCTTGCCCAGTCTGCATCTGTATAAATCTCTACCTTCTTACTGTCTCCTCTCTTAAAGAATAGACCTCGGCCCTGGAGAGCCTTTCAGATATCTGAGAATTTTATATACTGCTTCTAGGTGACCCTCCTTTGGTGAATGCATGTGCTGACTGATCACACTCACAGCGAAAGCAATGTCAGGTCTGGCGTGAGATAGGTAGATCAATCTACCTACTAGTCTCTGATATCTTTCTCTATCCACAGGTTTCCAGCATCTTCCGTTCTTTTTCCTGCCTCGATTGGAGTATCGCTTGGCTTGCAACCAAGCATATCAGTCTCAGTCAAAAGATCAAGAACATACTTTCTCTGAGAGACACTAATTCCCTTCTTTGTCCTGGCAACTTCCATTCTCAGAAAGTATCGCATTTGACCTAGGTCTTTTACCTCAAATTCTGTGGCTAAGACCTTCTTCAATCTTTCCATCTCTCCTGTGTTGTCTCTAATGAGAATGATGTCGTCGACGTATACAATCAGGATGGTCCTGCTTCCATCACTGGATTGTTTGATGAACATAGTATGATCTGACTGTCCCTGTTGATATCCTTGATTCTTCATCACCTTCGCAAATCTATCAAACCATGCCCTTGGTGATTGTTTAAGTCCATACAGGGATTTCTTCAGTTTACATACTCTAGTTTCATCTCCTTCCTTGTAAAATCCAGGAGGTAGTGTCATGAACACTTCTTCCTCCAGCTCACCATTCAGAAAAGCATTCTTGATGTCAAATTGGTGGAGTGGCCAATCCAGGTTTGCTGCCAAGGACAAGAGAACCCGTATAGTGTTCAGCTTTGCTACTGGTGCAAATGTCTCGGTGTAGTCGATACCATATGTCTGAGTGAACCCCTTTGCAACTAGGCGAGCTTTGTATCGTTCCACTATACCATCCGCCTTGTACTTCATTATGAACACCCACTTACAGCCTACTGACTTCTTCCCCTTTGGCAAAGTCATTACTTCCCAAGTTCCATTTTTTTTCCAATGCCCTGATTTCTTCCATTACTGCTTTTCTCCATTCTAGAATTTCCAAAGCCTCTTGAATATTCTTAGGAATTTGGATTCTGTCAAGGTTAGACGTAAAAGCACGACATTTGGCAGAAAGAGCATTGTAAGAAACAAATTTTGAGATAGGATGGGAAGTACATGAACGAGGTTATTTTCTAAGAGCAATGGGTAGGTCATCAAGATTTTTTACCTGATCAAGATTGGATTTTGGCTCATAAGTAGTCGGAGCTATCACCGGTTCTGACTCTTTTGGTGCTTCGGATGTGAAGGTCTCATCGGGCTTTGATTTAGGTCTCCTTGAGTAAACAAGTGTCTCCCTGTCTGTTTGTTTTCCTACATCTCCCCCTGAGTTCAAGGTTCCTTCTGTGTTGGACAAGAAAGGAGAGGGTGTACTGTATGGGATAGATTCAAAGATCACAACATCGAAGTCTATATCAGAGAGTCGAGCTTCTCTCAAGGACTCTCCCTGAAGCGAGTAGTAGGGAGTATGCTCAAAAAATGTGACATCCCGACTAACATATAACTTCTAGGAGAGAGGGTCATAGCATTTGTAACCCTTTTGAGTAGGGAAGTAGCCAAGAAAGACACATTTGAGAGCTCTAGGATCCAATTTATTATGTTGGGAGGCTTGAATGTGGACAAACACTGTGGACCCAAAAACACGAATAGGGAGAGAGGAACTGACTCGAGAATTAAGGAAGGCCTCCTTGAATTTTTGGAGAGGAGTTGCAAATGAGAGAACCCGACTAGGTATTCGATTGATAAGAAATGCAGTGGTCAGAATGGCATCACCCCAAAAATTATTTTTCATGTGAGAGGTAAACAGTAGGGCACGAGCTATCTCAAGAATATGTTGGTTTTTCCATTCAGCAACCCCATTTTGTTGGGGGGTGTGAACACAGGAACTCTGGTGAATAATACCTTTGTCTTGAAAATAGGGACTCAAATAAGAATTGAAGTACTCCGTGCCATTATCAGTACGAAGAATCTGAATTTTTGTGTGAAATTGGGTGTAAATCATATTGTAGAAGTTCATGAATACCGAACTAACCTCAAATTTATCGTTTAGTAAAAATACCCAACAGAGACGAGAATGGTCATCAATAAATGTAATAAACCATTTTTTGTGGGTTCTATTCGGAATTCGTGAGGGCCCCCTAAAGATCACTGTGAATTAAGGTAAAAGGCAGTGATGGTTTATAAGACGATGGGGGAAAAGTAGTACGATGATGTTTTACAAGTTCACAAACTTCACATTGTAAATCCAAGGGAGTTTTATTCAAACAAAGTAATGGAAACAACTGTTTTAAATATTGAAAACTAGGATGGCCCATTCGTTTATGCCATAACAAAAGGTCACTATCCCTAGGGCTAAATGCAGAATTACAAATAGGAGGATGATACTGTTTATTCATGTGAACATCATCAAAGTAATAGAGTCCCTCGCATTCCTTAGCACTGACAATCGTCTTCCCCGATGATAGATCCTGAAAAACACAATGAGAAGACAAAAAAATAGCTGAGCAATGAGATTGTTTGGTTAGCTGACTAATGGACAACAGATTACAAGAGAGATTAGGAACATGAAGTGTCACATCCCGCACCCCACCCTACGCGGATGCCCAAGATGTGATGCCAGTTAGCCGCCTTGCCGATCTCCCGACCAACAGTGCGACCAACCAAAGGCAAACTTCTGAATCATACGATGAATTACATTCCTAAAGTAGGGTCAGAACAGCGGAATTTAAAACCATTTTATCTCGGGAATGCAACTCAACTATATACCTCATAAGTATGTACCACAGAGCACATCTATAACCGATATATAACATAGAGCATATCAGATTCCTCCAGAGTACCATTACCATGAGCCATGTCCCTACACATCTATTACATATGAATAAAGACAACTATATCATCACGCTCACCTGAATAGCCAAGATCAATCCATTAGAACCCAAGTCTCCACATATTATTGCCATCAGATCCTTACTTGGGAATGCCTCTCAGTCCACTAGTGACATGTCCTTGTGCTTTCTAATCCAATGGAGATATACCCTGAAAAATGTTAAATAAATAAAATGAGCTTAAACAAGCTCAGTGAGTAACATAGGTTCCTGCCATGAGTTTCAAAACCAGTTCATATATATATATATATATATATATATATATATATATATATATATGCATGCTCAAATGTAACTCAGATAGAACAATGCAGCTCAAGTAGAACAGATATAGTTCAAATAGAACGGATACAGCTCAATAGAACGGATACAGCTCAAAATGCCTGAACCTTCCCCAGGCGATGTGGGATGGCATTACTTCCCATCCACCCCCTCACATGGAGGGCCTCATATCGCACACCTCCGGCTGAGGTCGGTATCAGAGCGGAACAGATACAGCTCAAATAGAACGTATACAACTCAAATAGAATGGATATAGCTCAAAGTGCCTGAACCTTCCCCAGTAATGTGGGATGCCGCACAAGATAATCCATCAGTCACCCACCCCACACATGGAGGCCCATGTCCCCACAGCACACTACCGGGTCGGTATCAGAGCGGAACAGATAGGATTGAGCGGATGCTGAGTTCTGGGCGTCCCGCAGAGCCAGCCATCCATCTACTGATATACTCAATCCCAAGGGGCCCAAGACTCAACATGACAAGATAAACATGAATCAGACTCCAATAGCGTAGACAAGTTAGAACAATAGACTCCAACAAAATCAGAACAGGAGATATCAAGAAGCAGGATAGAATCATGCCAGATGTAGTACAATACAAGGAATATGCATGAAAGCAAGTGCATTAAAACAATACAGTGTATAAAACAGTTCAGCATATAAAGCAGCTTAGTATACAGAAAATATACACCAAGTCAGGAGTCCGAGTTACTCACCTGAATATTATGCTTATCTCCCCTCACGGATAGCCTGTCAGTCTCCAGATGCGTCGGGCACTTCCTTGTATATCCTAGGCATTATCCTTCTGGTGGCCATCATGATTGATTCAACATCCAGAAGATCATGCTCCTCAGATGTGAACATATCCAACCTTTGTCTAGTTGCAGTCAACATTCCACTGGCACTGCAATCATCATCTTCGGCCTTCAACCAGGATCATCTATTGAGTCATTTTAATCTTAGATCACATTCCCTAAGCTATTAGACAAGCCCCACTATTTGGCCAGTCACCCAAAGAAATATCAGACCATTAATCGTAGGAACATTAAGACTATGCATCTCATCATCAGTCATTATCTCGTATGGAAATTCCATATGAATGTCCTGTCCTAAGCAGAGAAAACTGAGTCACCTTGTCCCTCTCCTTTAGCCGAGTACATGCTTAGGAGCGAGATGTAGATTGCAGGGTTCTGGGGCTCTAATTCTAGTAGAGACTCTGCCGCCCATTTTCCAATTTCTACTTCGCACAACATGAGGCCTAACGTATAGATGAGCATAGAGCCCTGCTTCTTGGATTGTCTTATGAACCTAACTGTATCATACCTTCCAATTGTTCACAGTACCACCAATTGAGCCTCCTACAGAATCCATCAAAACAGGGCAGTCGACCCTCAATGTCCATAACAGCTGCATCAAGTCTCCCCACAACTCGTCTTCAACCTGAACTGCAATCCATTTGTATTTACAGAGCTCCTCCTGATCCGTTTAATTTCTAATATCTTTAAGCCAATGCAAGAACCACATGCCAACAAGGAAAATGTCCTTGCCTCTTATTCAATTGATCTTCCAGAACTAAAACAACTCTCTTGGTGCAGTCCAATCAAATTGTATAACTCCTCCATTTCTTCCGTTTTCTCAAATCACCAACTGGCCCTTCCACAGGACTGTTGTCTCGTGCTCCTCTTCGTGGTACCCAATCAATTCCGACCAACTTCTTGCAACCAAATCCTCAGAAATTTCACTGTAAAATCCTCCCCTGCTCACTGTAAAATCCTCCCCTGCAACGCTTCACTCAATTCCAAACTCCCCTACAAAGCCCCAACATCCATACCATAAATATATATATATATATATATGTTTATATAATCCTGCAACAAACCCCAAACAAAGGAACAATTGTCAAATCCGAGCTGCTGTACCCAAACCTTCACGGCAGAATTCCTCTTTCACCAACACGCTACACAGACACAAATATATACACATACATACATACATTCCTCTCCATGGATTTCCCCCTGCTGCGACGTCTCCCATTTCTGCACTGCTACTGCCGCGACATTGTCTCCACCGCCCATCGCAACTCCAGTAGTAGCCACACTCAAATTCTGAGCCACAACCACAACATCTACACACACACAATTTTGAGCCGCATCGGAATCTACCGCCTGAATCTGCACCGCATCTCTTCCTGCCGCTTCTCTGTGTAGAAGCTTCCTGCTTCATCTATATATATACAAAATCCTGCTGCACCTACCAGAGAATTTATTGAATTCTCTGTATTTTTCCACGGCTTCCTCTGCACCGCCTTTTCTCTTGACCGGTTGCCGTCTCAACCCTCTCTGCCCTTCCACCGCTACACCCACAAATATATGTGGAAGCTTTAGGCATTCCATCCAAGCTACTGTGTATATATATATATATATATTACATGCCCTGTTCTCACCGACTTCCTCCCTTTCTCCATTTTTCTCCCTTTTTCTCGAGACATCTAGAAGCTTCACGTTTCTTCCACTTTTATTTTCCTTGCTTTTGTGTGTGTGTGTGTATATATATATATATATATATATTTATTTATTTATTTATTTATTTATTTATTTATTTATTTTAGAATCTACCACTCTCCCTTTATTGTATATAAAATATACTTCCATATATTTTATATATCTTCTTAAAGTTAGTATCTTTGACCATTTTATTACAATTATATAAAATATAATTTCTATATATTTTATATACATACTATTTTCATTCCAAAATATTAAATGATGCAACGCCGTCCAATTTGGCATAAAATCGGGACTTGGTATTATTAATATTTATTTTACCAATTTTAAGTCACCGTTCGTATTTTATATTTTATGTATTTTATTCGCATGATAAACTTTTTCTGTATCAATTCCATTTATCCGTTTCGGCACTTAATCAGCTAGGTTAATTAATTTCCCGAGCATTTGTTATTTTCAGTGGTCTGAATTAATTTTATATTTTCTAATAATTAATTCAATCATGCTCACTGTACTTTGGGCTATTACGAATCGTTATCGTCACGTAATTTATTTTTTATTAAATCGAGGTACAGTCTTGGTTCATGTCGAATTCTCGGGATATTACATGAAGTACAGACTCCAAAGTAATAAATTCAGAGATACGGATACTCCCCTTGCTAGCTATTGGGGATAAAGTACCATCTGTAATTTTTATTTTCAAGTTACCAGCACAAGGTGAATATATGGAAAATAAATGATGGGCATCAGTCATATGGTCAGATGCACCTGAGTCAATAATCCAGGGAGTATGGTGCAAAGTGGTACTGAGAGCAGACAAAAAAGTACTTTTGTGGGCTAAGGAACCCGATGGCAGTTGCGTAGAGGACTGACCCGAGGTTTGGAAGGTCGAAAAAAGAGCATATAGCTTCTCAAGTTGCTCGGGGTTAAAACCCCCATTAAAGGGCTGTTCAGTAGAGGCCTGGTACCCGTGGGATTTATTGGGCTGTCTTGGCTTCCAATCTGCAGGCTTGCCATGTAAGGCCCAACAGGTATCTTTCGAATGGCCCGATTTTTTGCAATGCTCACAAAATGGCCTTTTATTTTGTTTTGGGCCGGATCCAATATGAGGCCCACGAGTTACAAAGGCTTCCAACCCAGACGTATGGGTCTGTCTTGATCCAGTGGAAGACCCACGCGATATAAGGTCTTCAAACTTAGACGCATGGTTCGGTCGTGAACCAGACCTTGCTAGTCGGCGCCATCCCGCGACTCGCAAGAGCAGAGCCTTCGATCCCAGGCTCTGCTTTCTCCTTCAACATCACCTTCCTCCTCTGTTCTTCCCGTCGCACCTTAGCAAAGACTTCTCGAATGGAAGGAAGTGGCCGTCGACCCAAAATCCTGCTTCGCACATTGTCGAGTTCGTGATTCAGCCCTGCCAGAAACTCGAACACCCTCTCGGCTTCCATCTTCTTCTTGAATCGAACACTGTCACCCGTGCACTCCCATTCTTCGCCGCAGCTGAGGTCGAGTTCTTGCCACAATCCCAACATCTCTGTGTAGAACTCTGTAACTTCCCGATCTCCTTGCTTCATCTACCATAGCCTTGTCTTGAGTTCAAAAATTTGTGATGCATCTTCAGCATCGGAGTATGTCTCTCGCATGGCGTCCCACACATCTTTTGCCGGCGGGAGGAACATGTAGGTTCTTCCGATGGTTGGTCGCATGGAGTTGATCAGGCAGGAGGTGATGAAGGAGTTCTCTGAACGCCATTTCTGGAAAGCTGCAGCATCACTGGAAGGAGGCTGCTTGATCTCGCCTGTCAGGAAACCTAGTTTTCCTCTGCCGTCGATAACCAGCTTGATGGATTGGGCCCATTCTCGGTAATTCTTACCATTCAATTTTTCTACAGTAAGATGGAATGAGGAATTTTCAATTCCGACAGTCAAACTCATGGAGGAGATTGTCTCTGATTCTCTTTCCTGAGTTACCGACTGGGTAGATTCATGGTTGGCGGCCATATTTTGCTAGGGTTTTCAGAATCCCTACTCTGATACCATGAAAAAACGAATCAATTTCTCATTCATAAATTAATTACTTGTTTACATACATGGTCCCTATTTATCATGTACAATGAGAATCAAAATATGGAAATAACAAAGAAAATGGAAACAAAAATAGGTCAACACTAATAATCAGCCTAAATCTCCTACCACAATCTTCTCCAAATCCCATTCAAATTATTCGGGATTTCCACAGAAGATTTGATGGAATTAAGAATGCAAGTTGAAGCCTTAAAGCCAAGCTTTTTGTAATTAGTAAGCCCAATTCATTATGGAGGTGGCTATGGTCAATGGAAGAGATTTGAGGCAATTGTGGGTCAAAGGAAGAGACCTCATGGCACCAAGTGTCAAGGGCTTTGTGATTGAGGGAAGGGGATAAAAACACTAAGGTTTTTCATAGGGCGCAAATGCTCATAGGTGAAAGAACAACATAAGTTTCATTCTTATTGGGAATGAATTGTTGCGGGAGGTGGAGGAGGTGAGAAGACAAATTATGAATTTCTACATGAACCTGTATAGCGAGTCATATGGATGGGGACCAAATCTTGATGTCATGGAGTTTTAGTCCATTGGGGAGGAGGATAGAGTTTCTTTGGAGAGACCTTTTGAGGAGAAAGAGGTGTGGGAAGCTTTGAAGTCTTGTGATGGGGATAATGCATGGGGACTGGTTGGATTCACTATGACTTTTTATAAGCATTGTTGGATAGAGGTGCGAAAGGATGTGATGATGGTCTTCGCTTTATTTCATGAGAAGGGTTTATTTGAGAGGAGTCTTAATGCTTCTTTTATTGAATTGATTCCAAAGAAGGAAGGAGTTGAAAATATCAAGGACTTTAGGTTGATAGGCCTGGTAGGGAGCATGTATAAGCTTTTTGGCCAAAGTTGTGGCGTTGAGACTAAGGGTGTGATGGAGAAGATTACTTCGAGTAGTCAAAATGCCTTTGTTAGGGAGAGGCAAATCCTTGATGCAACAATGATAGCTAGTGAGTGCATACACCGGAGAAAGAAGAGAGGAGACAAGATCGATATGCAAGTTGGACATAGAAAAGCCTATAATCAAGTCATCTTTCTTCTCTTCCTGCTTGCGAAGATGGGGTTTGGGGACAAATGGAGATGGTGGATTCATTCTTCTATTTCATCAGGGTTATTCTCTGTGATGGTGAATGGATCTCCATCGGGCTACTTCAAATCATCGAGAGGTCTAAGCTAGGGTGACTCGTTGTCGCCTTTTCCATTCGTGATTGCCATAGACGCTTTGAGCAAGACATTATCCAAGGCAGTTATGGGGGAATTACTGAAGGGCTTCAATGTGGAGGATGGTTAAGAGAGTGAGCTAATCTTGCCAAGTGAGATTGGGTTGGAGAAAATGGATTGTCATTTGGGATGTGCAGTGGGATCATTGCCGATAGCATACTTGGGGTTCCCTTTGGGGGCTCCTTCTAAATCTATGGTTGTTTGGGATTCGGTGATTGAAAGATTTTAGCGGAGGCTTAGAGGATGGAAGCATCAATACCTCTCTAAGGGAGGAAGGGCTACTCTTATTAAGATTACTTTGGCGAATCTTCCAACATACTTCCTGCCTCTGTTCTTTATGCAGGTTCCAGTGGAAAAGAAGTTGGAAAAGTTGCACAGAGTTTTTTTTATGGGAAGGCAAGGAAGGTGAAAGGAAGATCCATCTTATAGCATAGAAGGTGAAGCATCCTATGGGATAGGGGGTCAAAAGATCAAGATATTTAATAAAGCTTTGTTGAAAAAATGGATTTGGTGGTTGCGAAAGAGGGCCATGCTTTGTGGAGAAATTTCATAGCTACAAAATATGGGTGCGAGGTTGGTGAGTGGTTCACGAAGGAGGTAAAGGAGGCTTATGGATGTGGAGTGCTGGAAAGCTATTCAAAAGAGGAGGGATGACATCTACTGTATGATAAGGTTTTATGTGGGGGACGGGTCTAGGATTAAATTTTGGATGGATCCATGGTGTTATGATGAAACTCTCAACGACAAGTTCTTGGCCTTATTCAACATTGCTTGCAACAAAGGCAATTGGTGGTTGATCATGTTTCTAGGGAAAGGGGTTCTCTTGTATAGAATCCTCGGTTTTGGAGGAATTTTCATGATTGGGAGTTGAGGGAGATGGAGAGCCTCATGGAGGTATTGAGTCGTTTCTCTTTGAGGGAGGTAGGGTAGGATGTGATGCTGTGGAAATTGGTTAGAAAAATAGGATTCGTGGTTCGCTTTTTCTATAAGCATATGGTAGGGGGCAAGGAGATCCCCTTTCCTTGGCACTTGATTTGGAAGTCAAAGATTTCAGAAAAAAGGAGCCTTTTTTTAGGGAAGAAGGGCAGGATGTGATGTTGTGGAAATTGGTTGGAAAAAGACGATTCATGGTTCACTTGTTCTATAAGCGTATGGTAGGGGGCAAGGAGATACCCTTTCCCTGGCACTTGATTTGAAATTCAAAGGTTCCAAAAAAAAGAGTAGCCTTTTCTATTTGTTAGGAAGCGACGTGGGGAGCAATTTTGACAATATACAATCCCAAGCGAAGAGGCTTCCGCCTTCCTAGTAGACGTTGCATGTGGAAGGAGGATGAGGAGATGGTGGACTGCCTTTTAATACATTGTGAGGTGGTTCGCAATGCTTAGAGTTTAGTGCTAGCTCTTTTTGTATGTAATTGGGTGATGCCGGCTACCACTAGGGAGAGTTTTTTTTGGGTTGGCGATGCAATCACATGAGAAAGGAATTGAAAGGTGTGTGGAGAATAGCCCCTTTATTTCTCACTTGGTGCTTGTGGCGGGAAAGAAATCGTAGAACTTTTGAAGGAATTGAACAGCCCCATGGAATTTTAAAGAATATTTTTGCACTTAATAGTTTTTTTGGTGTAAAGAGGAATTTTCTATTTATCAAGATACATAAATTGTTTCTTTTAGAAGAGGATGCCGGGGGGGGGGGGGGGGGGGTGATTTAAGGATTTTTAGCCAATCCCTTTTTGTAAAAAAAATTATGGCTTACCTTTCTTGGGCAACTGGTTTATAATAGAATTACCTTATTGACCAAAATTTATTTATATATAATTAAAAAGAAAATGCTCTTACAATCTATCATAATCCATCTATGTTGTCTATACAAGTCCAACCTCATCATACTACATTTAAAGTATGTATCATGATGAGATCCCATTCCCGTCTGTGTACTGTAAACATCCATTTTCTAGGTAACATTGAGTGCAATTATTAGAGCTGGATTATACATGTCATTATCTGTATAATGCTTTGCCGTTGAATCAGCATGGCTTTTATTCTTGGCCTGCCTAGGATGCAAACAGATATGGAAACTTTTTGTTGTCATCAATAAATTCTGCAAATACAAACTTAGGCTTCCAAGCCATATTTAAACTCCAGAAGTGTAGTGGTGAAGGATCTTGTTCCTTCATCATTGTAATTTTTTGAAACTTGATAGCAACTGCAACTTGAGGATGAGTTTTCTTACCTAGGGGACTGACTTAGTCCTCATCTATGAAGCATGAACACTCTATTTTGGCTCACATGTCCGTGTCGGACACAACACTTTTGGGATACGTATCGGACATGCGAAAAAAAGATGTCCAATTTTTATTTTTTTTTCTAAATTCCAAACACATTCCGGACACATTAGTACACATTTTCCCCTTCCTTTTCTCCTCTTCTCCTTTTTTTTTTTTTGGGTTATTTATATATAGATGTGTGTGTGTGTGTGTGTGTGTTTTATGTAGTAGTTAGTAAATATATGTTCTATGTGATAGTAAATTGTTATCAAACTTGAATCATGGATGTTGATTAAATGAAGTAGTTCTTAAATTTTTTTTTAATGACTTTGTTATTTTAATAATTGAATAATATTTTTCTAATTTATGTGTTTTTATGCCAATTTTAATTAAAATAATGTTAGGGTTTTATTATATGATCATATATATATATATATATATATATATATATTTAACATATCCATGACATATTTGTGTCTTACTTTTTTAAGAAATTATGTCCATGTGTCTGTGTCGGGTCGTGTCGTATCTGTGTCCCGTGTCCGTATCCATGCTTCTTAGGTCCACATAATACATCAATTTATGGAGAAACTAGACCGGAAGAAGCAATCAAAGAAGAGCAAGCTTTGATTTTTATTTCTGAAAATTTTCTTTTATTTTTAATTAGTTTTAGCCATGACCTACTACTCATCATCACTGTATTGTCATGCATTCACACTACCATGCCAGTTTCTGTAGCATCATTGTTGGCGTTATTATAGGAATTATTTTAAAATGTCTGATATAAAATGGAATAGGGTTTTCTGGTAGTTTATATGAATAGTTTGTAGCCTTCTACCAAAAGCCAAATTTGGGTTCGAATGTCAATTCACCTTTGTTCTGCCCTTTTCCTGGGTGAAAGATTTGGGTGTTTCTTGGTTGAATTGTTGCTGAGGAGCAATCCCTCCTTGATTATTAATTTATTTATTTTTGATTGGTAAAGGTAACTATATTATAAACAAGGCGCCCAAGATGGGCAAACCCAAAGGACAAAATAAAGGGACCGGCCTACAAAAGTCACAGCCTAAGATCCCCCCAAAAGTCTAACAATCTATGTAAATACACCCTCCTTGATTATCCTTCTTGCTTTTACTTCTTCTCTTAAATGCTCAATGTGTTAATTTTTAAAGGTAAATTGAACAAAGGTCACTGAGAATACAACTTAGTAGTGACTAATTAGTATTTCCAACATAGTCAATAGAGCATAGAGGAGATGTTTGGAAATCGTTTTTGAATCTGCACACTCAAATCAACGTCAGGTGCTAATCAGAAATACCACTCATAGATCTTGAGAAATGAAATGAAAGATGGCTCCCTATGAGAATAACAAAATGACTTAAATGAATCAAATCTAAGGTTTATTTTCACCCACAAAAGCTGCTTGCCCAACCACAATCCTTGATTGATCCTTACAGAAAATTGAACACCACAATAATTGGTTGCAATCCCCCTGACTGGACTAAAACCTGGAGATACCATCGCAATCTTATTTAACATGATACCCTGACCACATAAATCTAAATTATGCACTCCAATTCTGCTGACTACAGCAAGATTGATAATTGAGAACTTGAGCAAATTTAAGGTTTCAATATAAGCCTTATTTTGATCAGCAACAGATACTGCTTTATCAAGGAAAAAAGAAGAGGGGATAGAAAGAACAAAGAAAAAAGGCTGAACTGTTTATCATAAAACAAAACTGGATCAACAATATTCTGAAAAAGAGGGGGGGGGGGGGGGGGGGGGAGAGAAGGAGCAAAAGAACTTGAAATGAATTGTTGATCTAGTGATATGGAGTCGGCACTGAAAAACTTTAACTGGGGGAGTTTGGGGGTTTTAATTCTGAACTTGGGGTGTTAATACATTGGTCAAGGAACTGGGGAGGCCCCCAACAGTGCATGAGGTTAAAGGGTTATTGGTTTTATCGTTTTTTACCACAGAGAGAGAACAACAAACTGAGGCCAGCTCCTCTTTATATTTTACTAGAGAGAGACACATGCAATGCACATTGTATATTTTCCTCTTTATACAGTTACTCCCCACAACAGAAAAGTATGTGCTGTTGTTGTATTATGTGCCAATTGGGAAATCAAAGACAACAAATATACCAAAGCATGTTTTCCCTTATGATTTAGAATTGTAAGAAGCCTAACATATCCTCTGCCCCTAAATGTTCAAGTTTTTATGACTTATAATATTTAGTTACTACATAAATTCCCTTTTGTGCAGTTTTTTTCCTTTTTCTTTTTTGATTTTTTTTTTCTGGTTATCCGATAGTCCTTGATTATTTCATTCATGTTAAGTGTAATATTTTCAGATAAAATCATACTACGGAATTTCCAGGAATCTTCTAATAAGGTTCAAAGATGATGCAATTGATGAAACTTCAGCACTAGCACAGGTGCTTAGCTCAGAATCTGCCATTAGTTCAATGCTGGATATGTCAATTCGCTTGTTGCCCGGGGATCATGGTCTTCCTTTGCAACAGGTGAAATTTGTACCAAATATTTAGTTGAAATGAATTTTCATTACCCTGATCATTTTTATTTTTAGAAGAATACTTAGCTACAAACTAAGTAGGAGGAACCTCCTCTTACTCAGGTACGTGTCTTAATCACAATCTGCCACATATGCAATGCACATGCATTTTTTTATTTAATTTTTTAGTTAAAATTAAATAGTCACATGATTGCATACGAGGCAGAATAAGAATGTGACAAGTACCTGGGTAGGAGGAGGTTCCTCCTACCTAGTTTGGAGCCAAGTAGTGTCCTTATTTTTAATGTATGTTTATGCTGGGGTGATACATGGACACTTGAGAAAAATTGTTGTCTACATTTATAAAATTACTGGATGTAATTTTAGTATTATCAATCTGTATAAGAAACAAGCAATTTACTATACATTTCCACTTTGCAGGCTCTCCCAGATGTTCCACCTGCAATGGCAGATGCAGTAAACCGAGGAGGAGAACTTTTGGCAAATTTGACTGTAGGGACACCATGGGAGACAGTTGCCAAAGAAGTAGGCAACACATTAGGTGTAGAGTCAAGGATTCTTCGGGCAGAAAACTCAAAGGACTTAGACTTGCTTGTGGATGTGATCACATCTTGGATGGCATCCAACACAGGTCCAAAACTCTTGAGGCCATGATATGTAAAAAAAGCCAAGCTTTGAGCCAGGAGAGTGCTAGGCTCACTTAAAATCCAGATAAATTTCTTTTACAAACTGATGTGGCAGGTTTGTCTTTGCTTTTCCTATAGGCTTTAATTAAATGAGAGTTAATGTGGGAGTTATAACTCAAATGTTACATCGATTTGTAAAAATAGTTTGTATAGCAAAACTCTGAGCCAACTAAGTCAAAATTGGGGTGGTACACAAGGCACATACAGAAAAGAAAGGTATGGGAGAATATGGTTTATTATAATTGTTTTTAAATTTCGTTGTGTCCAACATAGAATTCAGGTCGGAAGTCTGTGTATATCTGGAATTTTATACTGTACCCATGTTTTTTTAATATTTCCCGGACCCACATAGTTTCCTATATATTTCCCAAATCCATGGAGATTTCAAAAGAGTCTTTTGAAAAGATGCTTTTGGGCCAAGTTTTAGAACAAAAGTGTCCCTTCAAAAGGCGCTTATGTTTTAAGGCTTAATACCGTGTGGGTTGTTAATGAATGGGACATGTTTAAATATAGGTATGTCTCCAAAAGCCTCCTTTAAAGGTGTTTTTTCAAGACTCTTCTAAAGGCGTCACTTGGAAAGACGCCACTATTATGATATAAGATGCCTCTGATACTTTTCATTCAGTCGCGTCCGTTGGTTCTGTTACTGAATCTCACATCTTAGTCCTCATCTCCATTGTAGAGCTAGCCATTGTCAGATACCTATGGATAGCTCCTAGCCGTTGTGTTAACCTAGGGTTTGGTTTTGCTCAGCAATATTATGCATCTCATCACTCTTGTCTCACTTGATCTTCACTTTCTTACAATTTAACTCCATTATTTTACTCACTGTTTTTCTTATTCTCTCACTTAAGTGGTGTTGATCTCACCAATATTTGATCTCATCACTCTTTAGTCTTGTTGAACAACACTTGGCTACAATAAAACTTGGAGGTATTCAACCTAGTTGTCAGTCCACTCACCGGACACCACTCACACAAATTTATTTGGATAAAGGTTAGTATACATAATTCTTGGTTATTTGATTGATAATGTGTATTCAAATTTTATGATTTTGGAGGATTAATGAGTATTACTTCTACATTAATCTTGGTTGTTTGGACAAACTCTGCTCACTTTGCATTACATATTTGATAAAAATCCCCCACCAATGTGGCTTCTTGACTGCTAAATGCTACTCGTATGGCTTTTGAATTTGTAGGTGTCAAAACTGTTGGGCATTGTTGTATTATGTTTGTAGTCATTTTAAGGCCTCACCTAACAGATTTAGCAGAGGATCAAGTGACTGTAGTTGAACGTGGGTTGCAGTTGGAGTCCTATGGGTCTTTTTTTTTTTTTTTTTTGTCAATTTATATTATTTGTGTTTTATATGGAGTTGTAGTTGTGTTTAGAATACTCTTTCACAGTCAAACTTTCCAGGCTTTCAATTTTAGAGTGAAGACCTAGCTGAATTAGGAGTAACCCAACAATCTATAAATATGTGTATTCTATGTATTCAACACAACTGAATGATGAGAATTTGAGATTTTGTTGTGTGAAATGTGATATACTTCTTCACCTTAGGGGCGATTCCTAAGGTATTCTAGCTGATATTCCTTCATTTTTTCTTTTTGTTCTTCAAAATGACTCTTCTCAGATTGTTGTTCTCAGCCCAAGAACACCACCACCTAATTTAGCCTCAAAACCTTGGCTTATCAAACCCAACTCATTCAGCTACCCTTTGGCCTTTGAATTTACACCCAAACACCAAAAATAACCCGTATCTTGTAGCCCTATCACCTATTTATATGAAAAATCTTGCAGTCTGCCACTTTGAAACTCAATACCAATTTTGCCCCCTTTTGGTCTATAAACCCTATATTGTACTACTCTTTCTACGTATTATTGCTCGAAACCTACAAGTTTTCGTCAATTAAACCCCCCACAAAACCCATTCCTACCAGGTACAAATAATATCTTAATTAAGTCTCTATCATACTCATCCAAAACAAGATTCTAAAGAGTGCAGTTTGAGAAGAATAAAAAAAATAGACAACGGTTAATAAGATCACACAACTGGCACTCTGAAATCAGTTTCTCACCAACCGTGGAATGTTTTTATTTGGATCTAATTTAGATAATAAAAAAAAAAAAAAACAAAATGTCTCCTAATTACAAGATGTATCAGTGTGGATTTTTTTAGGCATTTTTCTTTAATTGTCAATTTTTACCAGTATGCAAAAATTGATGTAGGATATGAAATAACATTTTGATGTAGAATAAGTGGTAGAAGAGTTCTCAGAGTAATGGGAACCCAAGAAATCCAAATTGAAGACAAATTTCCTTGTGAAAGCGGTTGAGAACACTTTTGAAAGGCATTTTGAAATTGGTCACCTCAACATACCCATACCTGAAACCGCCATATTTTGATCCAAGACGGCCTATTAAACTCAACTAGTCGCTACTTGTTAGTAACGACTGATGTTGGATTTTGTCCAAATTTACTCATTTAGGCCTTCAATTTAATGTTTTTACTATTTTGAAAAGTTTTGTTTTTGCAATTGCTTTGCAGAAGAAACTCGTTTTGAGTCCTGATTTGTTTCTATTTTCTTATCTTTATCTAGAATCTGATTTTGGGCTCAATTGTAAAAAAAAAATAATAATTTTGCTTTTTTTTTTTTGCATCTCTCTATTTTCCTAGTGTTATTAGGATAAGAATAGGAGTTGTGATTTCTTATTCAAAGTAGACGTTTCTTACGCTTATAAATATAGTGTAATAAACTTCTATTATTCAAAGTTTTATTAATAAAATATATTTCGAATTAGAAAATTATTCTCTTATTTGGGTTGATTATTTTTCATTTTTAAATATTGAATTTCCTTGTATTCATCCTAACATGTTTATGTTTCATTAGTTGCTATGAAAGTAAGGATTCGCCTATCTAAATGGCAAATGACAGAGTCAGAATTAGAAATCTCATTGACGCTTATGAGCTGCGATTGATGAACAGAGGCAACATATCACACTAGTCAACGACTAACTTAGGGTGATTAGTGAGATGCTTATGTGACTCAATCTTAATGCCAATAGAGACCCTCCGGTTGATAGGAAGTGAATTAGAGGATTTGTTAGAGGCATTTTAGCAAAACAATGCCCCTAAAGGCAACCTGCCCATGAAGGCATTTTAGATTCGAAAGAAAAACAGGATTATGAGGTTCGTAGACATGAGAGAAGGAACTAAGAGTATGACAGTGGATTGAGCAGACTAATGGATAAATACAAAATAGTGGCGAGCATAGAGGAACTTTATTATTGGCCACAAGTCAAAAGGACTTTGGCAATTTTGTTCGAAAGTTCGAAAGTGCTACACTTGCCAAGTATCTAAAGGTCAGTCACAAAACATTGTTCACATATTTTTCAAGATAACGCATTTTATTTCATGCCGAAAGACTTCTAATGCTTCACACATTTCACAGTTGTTCTTTCGAAAGATTTATAGACTCTATGGAGTTCCACAGTCTATTACTTCTAATCGAGACACAAAGTTCTTTAGCCATTTTTGGGTCACTTTGTGGCGAATGTTTGATACTTCATTAAAGCGCAGTACTACAACACATCGACAAACTGATAGACAGACTAAAATGACGAATAGAACGTTAGGAAACATAGTTCGAAGTATTTTTAGAGATAGGCCAAAGCATTGGGTTCATGCTTTGCCACAAGTTGAGATTGCATACAATATTGTTGTTATAGTGCCATAGGAAAGTCATCTTTTGCAGTTGTTTATTTTGCCTAGATATTTACCCTAGAGGGGGGGGTGAATAGGGTGTTTTGCAAATATTAAAAACTTTTACAAACTTTAAAAATGAATGCAAGAAATGCATAAGTATATAAAAGAGTAGAGAGAGAAGGAGATTGGAAACACAACAATTTTTATGAAGTTTGAAAATCTTCCTATGTCTTCAACTCAAGCATCCCCACTTGAAGTTTTCCACTATCTTGATCTCCATGCAGGTCAAACTTTTATAACAAGAGCTCCTAGTTCTTTATCAAGCAAAATATCCTATTTTGCCTTACAAATGTAGCACCAACCTACAAATTTCACCGCAATGAGAAGATATATAGTTATTTTTTACTAACAAGCACTCTCTTCAAGAGTAGATTGATGCAATAAATTCTCACTCTCTATAAATTGATTAACTGTAAGTTTATAATATTTAAGATGAGTAGGACTTTTAGATCTAAAGTCAATAATAGAAATGCAAAAGTGTAAACTTGTAAAGATATAACAATAAATGGTTTAGATAACCTCTATTTATAACCCTAAAATGAATATGGTGTTGGATTCCAAAATAAAGTTGTTTCCCATTTTTTTATTTATTCAAAATTTGAATTTTCGATCGCCAGATCGACAAAATCAGTTGACTGAATTCATCAAATAGTCGATTAAATCAAGATCCAACTGACTAATCAACTCAACTGATTTGTCTAGAGGGATTGACGTTCATGTGTTCAAGAATAATTAGTTAACTGGTTCTTAGAGTCAGTTGACTGGTTCTAATGTATACTTTTTTGCCTTTAAAAATTAATTGACAAAATCTTCAGTTAGGTCGACTGTTTTGGATAATGAGTTCAAGCTATGTACTTGAAATGGTCACTCAGTCGATTGGTTCTAGGAACTGGTCGACTGGTTTTGTCAGTGTTAAAAAAATGCTTAAGAATCAATCAACTGGTTCTTGAAACTGGTCAACTGATTTTGACAGAATTGGGCTTATTGCTTATTTTTCACAGTGTTTCATTTTCAAAAACTTTTGATTTTTCAAAACTTGAAGTATAGTAATGTGTTGTTTTGAAAAATCATTTTAGGATTGGTTTTATTTGATTATTTTAAATAATAAGAGTCTATTCTTAATGATCAATCTAATCCTAAATCACTCATAATCCAAAATAAAGAAAATAAAAAGTCTTCTTTTGACTTGTCTTGATTCTTTGGGCTTGAGTGTGTCCATTTGCTTGGATTATCATGAAAGCATTCTACTTGATTGAATTTTGGAGTTGAAGTTTGTGCTTTGTGTAGAGTCCTTAAGCTTAATGGACTTTGTCATTTCTTGGTCAATAATCTTCTTTGATTTAGATGACCTAGTTGCATTATCACTAGTTAAAACATTAGTTCACATGGATAATGACTTATTATCTTTAACAATGTTGAAATGTCGTTGGTTGGAAACCTTTAGGGCTAACAATTTATATTACTTCGCCAAAGCATATAGTTGATTTGGTTCTATTGCCGAAGGAGCCTGGTGTGAGTGTTGCAGTACAAAACATGGCAGAACAAGTCAAAGCAGTGCATGCTGAGGTAAAGTGGGAATTAGAGAAGACTAATGTCGAGTACAAGAAATGTCACATCCCGAACCCCACCCTACGCGGATGTTGAGGACGTGATGCCAGTTAGCTGCCTTGCCGGTTTTTCGACGTACAATGCGACCAACCAAAGGCGAATTTCTAAACTTACCGATGAATTTCATTCCAAATGTAGGGTCAGAGCAGCGGAATTTAATCTTTTTCATCTCAGGAATGCAACTCATTTATAAATACCATCGAGGTATGTACCATAGAGCAAGTCTAAAATCAAACAGCTAATAACTTTAACCACAGAGTACGTCTAACATCTCTAGAGTACCACTACCATGAGCCATGTCCCAATACATCTAATGCATATCAATGAAGTCAATCGTATCATATCACTCACCTGAATAACCAAATTCAATCCACAAGAGTCCATGTCTCTACAAATCAGTGCCATCAGATCCTTTACTTGGAATGCCACTCGGCCTATCCACGTCATATCATAGTGCCTTCTAGTCTAATGAAGATAAGTCCTGAAAAATGTTAGGATAATGGGGTGAGCTTAAATAAGCCTAGTGAGTAACACAGGTTCCCTGTCAAGGGTTTCAAAACCCGTTCTTGCCTATAATTCACATGGATAATTTAATCATTTCAAAAATAATGGTTTAATAAATCCATTTTTAAATACAGTTTAAGTAGAATAAAATCGAACCAATCTAAATGGAACAATCGATCAGAACAGACAGAACAACACAGGATGCTAGCACATCAATCAGGAGTATAGGCCAATAAATCAAAGAAGACTAACATTATTCCATGTGTAGGGTAATACGAAAGGGTATGCATTTAAGTATTTGCATTTAAACAGTATAGCATACAAAACGGTACAGTGTATCAAAATACAGTATCTAGACAGTAAAACTTATACACCAAGTCAGAAGTTCCAAGTTACTCACAAACTGTTACGCTTATCTCCTTGTACAAATAATCTGATAACCTCCAGATACGTTAGGCACCTCCTTGCATATCCTGAATAATTATCATCAATCACAAACAAATCAGAACTCATCCATTCATGTCTTATTCATCATCTTAGGCGTCTATCGGATTACCTATGTCACATCCCGAACCCCACCCTACGCGGATGTCGAGGACGTGATGCCAGTCAGTCCGCCACGCGACCAACCGAAGGCAATTTCTGAACTTTCCAGTGAATTGCACTCTGACTGTAGGGTCAGATGCAGCGGAATTTAAAAACTTTTTTTTTTTTTGTCACGGGAATGCAACTCATGTATCCCCCGTAGGATATGTATCACACAGAGCAAGTCTAACTTCAGAGCATATCTATAATCCGACATATAACGACAGAGCAGAACTATAATCTCTAGAGTACCGTTCAAATCCATGAGCCATGTCTATATCTAATACATATCAGTCAAGTCAATCATATTACATCACTCACCTGATTAAACAGATTCAATCCCCAATAATCCAATCTCCACAGATCAGTGCCATCAGATCCAATTGATATCATTCCTGAAAAATGTTAGGGAATGGGGTGAGCTTCGAAAAGCCCAATGAGTAACACAGGTTCCCTGTCAAGGGTTTCAAAACCATTTCTTGTTTACAAAGCACAAGGGTAGTTCAGTTGTTTCTGAAATAGCAGTTTTATAAATCTACTTTAAATGCAGTTTCAGTAGAATAAAGCAGGACTGCACAAAATAAAACAACAGATGAGGATAGATAGAACATAACAGACTATATCAAGTATAACCGTACAGAACAGAATACAACAGGTTAGAACGGAGCAGAACCGAGCAGAGCAGGACATAACAAATCAGAGCAGGATGAAACAAAGCACAACAAATCAGAACAGAGCAGGTCAGAATGGAACGGGTCAGAATAGAACAGATCGGAATAGAACAGGTCAGAACGGATCACAATAAAACATAATAGAACGGAATGGAACAGAACATAACAAGTCATAACCGAACAGAACGGAATAGGTCATAGCAAATCATAACCGAACAGAATGGAATAAAACATAACAAATCAGAATAAAACAGAACAGAACATAACAGAACGGAGTGGAAACAATATGTCAACCAGAGATACAGGTATATCATCAATAGAACGGAACAAGACAAAACTGAGTGGAAACAGTATATCAATCAAGGATACATATATATCATCAACGGAACGGAACAAGACAAAACTGAGTGGAAACAGTATATCAATCAAGGATACATGTATATCATCAACGGAACGAAACAAGACAGAATTGAGCTGAAAACAGGATATCAATCAGTGTACAGGCATATTATAATAAAAAGGTACAAGACAGAGCGGGAATAATATATCAATCAGAATACAAGCAGATCATCGACGGGACGGTACATAACAAAATGAAGCGGAAACAATATTTTAATCTGAAACAAAGCACATCCTTAACGGAACGGAACATAAGCCATCAGGGACAAGGCATATAAATCAAAGAACAAGACAGATCAGTATGGAGTAGATCAGGACGGGATGGAACAGAACAGAACAGATCAAAACAGATCAAACAGGTCAGGACAGAACAGATGAAACATAACAAATCAAGACATACCAGAACTGAACGGATCAGGCAGATCAGACAAAGCAGGTCAAGACAGATCAAAACTGAACAGATCAGACAGATCAAACAGAATAGGTCAGACAGATCAAACAGAACAGGTCAGGACAGATCAGACAGAACAGGTCAGACAGATCAAACAGAACGGATCAGGACAAATCAGACAGAACAGATCAAACAGAACAGGTCAGACAGATCAAACAGAACAGGTCAGGACAGATCAAACAGAACAGGTCAGGACAGATCAAATAGAACGGGTCAGACAGATCAACAGAATAGGTCAGGACAGATCAGACAGAACAGGTCAGGACAGATCAGACAGAACGGGTCAGACAGATCAAACAGAACAGGTCGGGACAGATCAGACAGTACGGGTCAGACAGATCAAACAGAACAGGTCGGGACAGATCAGACAGTACGGGTCAGACAGATCAAACAGAACAGATCAACAGAACGGGTCAGACAGATCAAACAGAACAGATCAACAGAACAGGGTCAGACAGATCAAACAGAACAGATCAGAACAGATCAACAGAACAGGTCAAGACAGATCCAACAGAACAGATCAGAACAGATTAGACATAACAGATAGTTAAACACGTTCATTTGAAACGGTATTAAAAACAGGAGTACAGTTAAAACATCAGAGTAACAGAACAGATCAGTTAAAACATCAGTGTAACAGAACAGATCAGTTAAAACATCAGAGTAACAGAACAGATCAGTGATGAGCAGAGCAGAACAGTATAACAGAATAAACAGTACAGTATGCACAGATTAAACAGTGCAGTATGCTCATATAGTGCTCAAGACTGAGATGGTACCAAGAATCAGTTGTTCTTTTCAGAACCAGTTAAAAAAAATAGCGGTTTCTTTCAGTACAGAGCAGAGAAACCAGACAGAGTAAAAATCATGCATTAAGTAAAAGCATGAAATCAGTGAATCAGACAGAACAGTACAGTACAGTATTTTTAAAATATAGTAACTAGGCAGTGTACTTATACACCAAGTCAGGAGTCAAGGTTACTCACAACTGTTACGATTATCTCCTTGCATAAACAATCTGATAACCTCCAAGTACGTCAAGCATCACCATGTATATCCTGAACAATCATCATCAATTACAGACAGATCAGAATTTATCCATTCAGGTCTTATTCGTCATCTTAGGTGTCTATCGGATTACCTAAGATAACCTAGTAGCCTATCGCCCTCTCATCGGGTTTCATCCGGGGTTATTTTATTCTTAAATTAGGCTTAGCAGTCATCAGGATTATAACCCAAGTCATTTAGACTTCAATCGTTATCAGTCAGTTACTTATCCAACCTTAGGGGCAAAACGGTCATTTTATCACTCTTGCCCCAGACCCAGTCGTGGTTCTCAGAATATCCCATATATCGTATACATGAAGTTCTAAGTCTTTTAGACTTGAATCGCTATCAGTTAAGTGCTTATTTAGCCTTAGGGGTAAAATGGTAATTTGTCCATTCTTGTCCCGGACCCTATCGTGGTCCTCAGAATAGTCCACATATCTTAGATATAATTTTCTAAGTCATTTGGACTTCGTTTGGTATCTGCTTTTGGTCATCAGGACACATTAGTCGTTTCTCGTTTTACGCGTTAACTGTTTCGGAGTCTTATTTAGCCCTTCAGTGTTCATAATTATCCTTATGATAATTTATCAGATCAGTTTGACCTTTATTTGACCCCTACTTTGCACTTACTGTGCTCAGGGGTATTTTGGTCATTTTACGTTTTGTAAGATTCTGACTCCGAATCATCATTTAATCATGTTTACAGTTTCACCAGTATCTGGGCTTCTATCGGTATCAATTTCGTCCCAATCGGACTTCATTTGGGCTTCGTACAGTATCGGGGTATTTTGGTAATTTCATACGTCATATTTTTTTCGGTGCCTCAGTTCACAGAATGGACCTCACCATTGGGTCCAGAGCGTCCGACGTAATCAGAATAGACTGTCTTTTATTTTTATTTGGGCCTGGGTACCCTCAAGAGTAGTACAGTCATTTGTCACTTACAGGTCTGTATTTTTCGGTACATAATTTCCTAATTTGGACTGTACCATTGAGTCCAGAATATTTGAAATAGTGAAAATACACTATTTATTTAATTTATTTGGGCTCCGTTTAACATATTTAATGTCCAGGGGTAAAATCGTAATTTTACCTAATTAATAAAATAATTAAATAATTATTTTATTATTTAATTAATTTGGCAGGGGCTTAAATGTATAATTTTCCCAAAATCTGGGCCACTGTACAATATTCAGAACTGTTGGGGCAAATCCGTAATTTTCAGAAAACTTCAGGGGTCAAAACAGAATTTAATAAACTAAGGGTTCAGACCCATTGGTTTTAGGGTTCAAGAATTGAACCAGTCCAGAACTCTTGTGAACCAACCGGTTCACTGACCCTCAGAAAACTGGGATAACATATCCCATTTAAACTCAATTGGCCCTTATCCGTATTCAGGTTATCCCCAAAACCTGATTTTAATTTATCACCCGTGCTGCCAAACAGACTGATTTCAATTTAAAAACAAAACGGTTAAGCCGAAAACGGTGTCGTTCCATTAAAGGGGTGGCACGCCCTGCCTCGACACGTGTCTGGGCCAACTCAGTATGACTCGGCCAACTCGGCCGAGTCGACTCCATCTTCCCGAATGCGCAGGGCGCTGTTGCCCTAGTTTCTGGTTCGGTTTTTTCCATTTTCGTGGAGTTTCAAGTAGGCTTTTCAACTGTTTTGATTCCAAAGTGTTCCTAGAAGTGATTCCAACAACTTGGCATCGATTTGGTGCCTCAAACCTACGGGTGAAGCTCTGTTTAACCCGATTATCGTGATGGTTTCAGTTCGGTCATGTGGCCTTGTTTCTCAACCAAATCGCACGATTCTTGGCTTGTTGTGACCCTTAGGATAGAGGCTTCAATTCCCCATTTATAAATTTCAGTTTTCAAGCCTATCTCAGGTTTTGGGTTCCATGGCCGAAAAGAATAGTGTCAAATTTGAGGGTCTTCCAGTGTGTTTTTGGGTCGCGTATCGTGATATTCAGAACCCTAGAAGTGTCTAGTTCATGTTCGGACCCTCAGTAATTGGTTTGGTTGAGGTCGATTCAGACCTGCAACCTCAAGGTCATTAATGGCGGATTTCTTTCAGTTCTGGGGTTTTAGCCCTTATTCGACCCTCCCAATTAATTTAGAACAGTTCTAAAGTCTCACAGTAGTCTATATGTGTAGTTTACACAGATCTAAAACCATCAAAACAGTATCAACTAAAACAGAAAATTTTCTAGTTTAAAAAGAGTTGTACCTCTTTCAAACAGTAGCTTTCCTTGCCATTCATGGCTCAGTTCCGGATTTTTGGCACTTTAGGTGTGCCTCAGTCAGTCGTGCCTCAGTTCCCCCTTTTGTCCTTTGGTGCATCTCCATGGATGTACACACACCATGGATACACATGCAGCCTTCCCATGGCAGCCCTCTCCCACTCACTCTCTTTAGCAGATCTCATGCACCCATTTCTGATTTTCTCCCTCCTCCAATACACATATGGAGACTTGTAATGCAAATTTTCTTCTTCAATACATCTCCCAACCTCATGATAAATCTGCATGTATTTTGGTTGGAGGAGATGTCATCATGGCTGAAGTAGGGTGATGATGAGCTAGGGAGCATAGGGGTGATGCAAGGGTGTGGTGTTGCATGGATGGCCATTGGCTAGTTTTGGTGGCAGATTAGGATAATTCAGTATTATATACATTTCTGTTGTATATATGGACACAAAGATAATAGTAGTCCAGTTGGAAAATTTTTGGATGAGGTTTCTTTTCACTCAAAGGTCAAGGGTTCAATTCCCTTGGCCTCCCATTTGGCCATTTTTTCCATATTTTCGATTAAGGCCACGTTTGGTTGCGCAGTAATTCAGTTTCAGTGTTTCCTTCGTAACTTTCATTCCGGAACTCATTTTTCGACGCGGTTTGTTCCGGGAGTTTCATATTTCAGTTATCTTCAGTGTCAGGGGTTCCGTGTCATTTATTAATCATCCGGGATTTCCTGGGTTAGCTAATTCAGGTTCCGTTAGTATTAAAACGGCGTTATTTCACCGAATTAATCAGTAATTTGGGTTCGGGTATTATACCCTCTTTCTCCAGACATACTTAATTATTTCATCGGTCTATCATCACCGTCGGGATTATGATTAATTCCCTTTATCGTCTAGTAATTCGGTTCTAGTCATTAATTATACCGGTTCGGGGTGTTACAACCTAAGATAGCCTAGTAGCCTATTACCCTTTCATTGGGTTTCATCTAAGGCTATTACATTCTTTAATTAGGCTTAGTAGTTATCAGGATTATAATCTAAGTCATTTAGACTTCATTCGTCATTAGTTAAGTACTTATTTAACCTTAGGGGCAAAATGATAATTTTTCCATTCTTGTCCCGAACCCTGTCGTGGTCCTCAGAATAGTCCACATATCTTAAATATAAAGTTCTAAGTCTTTTGGACTCAAATTGTTATCAGTTAAGTACTTAGTTAACCTTAGGGGCAAAATGGTAATTTTACCATTCTTGTCCCGGACCTTGTCGTGGTCCTCAGAATAGTCCACATATCTTAAATATGAAGTTCTAAGTCTTTTGGACTCAAATCGTTATTAGTTAAGTACTTATTTAACCTTAGAGGCAAAATAGTAATTTCACCATTCTTGTCCCGGACCCTGTCGTGGTCCTCAAAATGTTCCATATATCTCATGTATAAATTCTTAAGTCCTTTGGACTTTATTTGGTATCTGCTTTTGATCATCGGGACACATCAGTCATTTTCTATTTTACACTCTGACTGTTTCAGAGTCTTATTTAGCCCTTCAATTTTTCATAATTATGCTTATGACAATTTATTAGATCAGATTGACCTTTATTCGGCCTCTATTTCGCATTTACCATGCTTAGGGGCATTTTGGTCATTTTACATTTTGTGAAATTCTGACCCCGATTCATCATTTAATCATCTGTACAGTTTCACGAGTGTCTGGGCTTCTATCGGTATCGATTTCGTCCCATTTGGACTTCATATAGCATTAGGGGCATTTTGGTAATTTTACATTTTGTAAGATTCTGACCCCGATTCATCATTTAATCTCGTGTACAGTTTCACGAGTATCTGGGCTTCTATCGGTATTAATTTCGTCCCAATCGGACTTCATTTAGATTTCATATAGCATTAGGGGCATTTTAGTAATTTCACACTGTTGTATAGCTAAATTTTTTGGGACCTCAGTTCATAAAATGGACCTCACCATTAGGTCCAAAGTGTCCGACATAGTTAAATTGGACTATCTTTTGTGTTTAATTGGCCCTGGGTGTCATTAGGGGTAATTCAGCTATATACCATTTGTGTTTCTGTATTTTTCGGGACTTAATTTCTCAAATCGGACTTCACCATTGAGTCCGGAATGCCCGAGATAGTCAAAATGTACTATTTACTTAATTTTATTTAGGCTTCGTTTGACTCATTTAATGTCCAAGGGTAAAATAGTAATTTTACCCAATTAATAAAATAATTATTTTATTATTTATTTATTTTTTAGGGGCTCATATGCATAAAGTTTTCAGAAGCTGGGCCAGAACATCAATGTTCAGAACAGTTGGGGTCAATCCGTAATTTAGAACAGTTCTAGTTTATTTTCCTTTCAATTAAGCTTTTGGACCGTAGGGTTTACTTAATTAAACCCTAGACCGGACCCGTTATATGGTGAACCAGTTAGTTCAAATTCCTTCAGGAAACCGGAATACAATATCCCCATTGTCTTCCTTATCCGTGTCTAGGTTGGCCTTAAAACTGAATTTCAATTTCCTATAGTCGTAACTAAACAGGCCCATTTCAGGTTTAATTTTAAAATCTTTAACCCAAAACAGTGCCGTCCTACTTAAACCGCTTATGAAACAGGTCGGGTCCCGACCCGAACCCAAAACCGACCCGAACCGAACCGCCCACTGTTCATCTTCTTCCCCGGTGTTGCCCTAATTCCTGCTTCCTTTTTCCTTTTGATTTCGTGGGGTTTTAATCATTCAACCCCTCTGTTTTTTGTCCCAAAATGTTTCTGGCACACGAGGGTAGGATTTGGCATTAGTTTCAAGTCTCAAAACAGTGTGTAAGCTTGGTTCGAGCTCCAATATTGGCGACTGTAAATCGCCTACTACATGTTGTTTCAGCACCTTTTCATGCATGGCTTGGTCTACTATGTTCCTTAGGTCATGGTGATTCGAACCATATTCTAAAAACAAGATCTAGAGCTCCATCTCGAGGGACCCAGTTCTTGATCCGTGACTGTAAGTGGGGTTTTCATCCCTATTTCTCATCCATTTGAAATGGTTCCAACAGATTTGGGACCCTTGGAGGGTCTTGTTTCAGTCTCAAATGAAGTAATGGGGTTTTGTTTTGGTCGATTCAGACCTGCACCATTGGAGGTCATCAATGGCAGGTTTGGGCATGGTTTGGTGTGTTACGAGCCTCCTGGCTTCTCTCATTTTGTTTAAATCTGTCCCTTTTTATTAGATTTACTCATGCATACAGTTTATAAGGCTCAAAAGGCTGAAACAATAAGTAAAGGAAGGAAAGGAAAAATTTATGAGTTTGGTATTTTATACCTTCTAGTAGACCACTGCTCCTTCATGGCTCACAACTGGGGCCTTTAGCTGCCTCGGTTCCAGTCAGGTGCCTCTCAGTCCCTTCTCTTTTGTGCACCTCTAACGGAAACACCATGCACCATACACATACATCTTCACACAATGTTTCTCTCTCTAACCCACTCTCTCTCTACCCGAGCACACACCCACACATTCCAGATTTCACACACAGTCTTGGTCTGAACCCATAACACACATTTGAGGTGTTTTAAAAGTCAAGCTTACACATATGAGTGTACACCTATACATATACACATACATGATTATACATGTAGGGCTGATGTAGGAGCTGAGGTCGGGTGATGTGGCTGATGTGGGCTAATGTGGGGTGACTCAAGTGATGATGAAGGGTTTGCATGTATGGCCATTGGCCAGCTTGAGAGGTGGACTTGGCTAGATTGGGTTCATATACAATTATGCTATATATTTAGACACAAAGTTATTGGCAAGCCCACTTGTTAAATTTTTGGGTGCCATGTGATTGCTCATTTAGGTCAAGGGTTCAAGTCCCCTTGGTCTCACTTTTGGGCATTTTTTCATATTTTGGGCTTATGCCTTGTTTGGTTGGCACAGAATTTCGTTTTGATTATTTCTGTTATATTTTCTTTTCCAGTACTCTTTTTACGAAACGGTTTCTTCTAAGGGTTTCGTATTTCAATTAGCTTCGATGTCCAAGGTCCAGTGTCGGTTATTATTTTCTTGGGATTTTCATAGTTAATTCGAGTTTCCACAGTGTTAAAATGTCATCATTTCACCTAATTAATAGGTAATTAGGTTCAGGTATTACACCCTCCTCTCTTGACATGTCTAATCATTTTATTGGTCTATCGTGACCGTCGAGAGATAATGATTAATTTTCTTAATCATTCTTTAAGTCGGTGCTAATTAATAATTAGCTAACTAATTATTAATTAAGCAAGGTCGGGGTGTTACAAGAAACCTGTAGATAATCATATGCGAGCAAAGATGTTCAAAGAATGAGATTTTGTTATGGTTTTCTTGTGCAAAAAGAAGTTTTCAATTAGGAGCTACAAGAAGTTGAAGCCAAAGAAATATGGGTCATACAAAATTTTACAGGGTATCTCAATGATTTTTAATGTTGTCTATCTTTATGACTACCATGAAGAAGAGCTTTTCTATCTATAGTATAACTTAAGGTTGAATTCTATTCAAGTGGAGGGGACTAATATAAAACAATTGGCAAAAGAGGTTTTAGAGCAATGGGAACGCAAGAAGTCCAAATTAAAGACAAATTGCATTGTGAAAGTGATTGAAAACACTTCCAAAAAGTGTTTTAAAACTGGTAATCTCAACATACCCATATCCAAAACCAAAATATTTTGATTCAATACAGTCCAACGAACTCAACTCATTGCTATTTGTTAGGAATGGTTGATGCTGAATTTTGGCAATATTCACTCGTTTAGGCCTTCGATTATGTCACACCCTGAAACCCACCCTATGCGGATTAGGAGTCGGTGACCGACACTATCACTCAGACAGGCCGTACAAAATCAAATTAATTGCACGAGATGGTAAAAAAAAAATTTTATTTTATCAGGTGCGGAAGCTACACATATGCAACTCATCTGATAACAAATCAGCTTTAACAATCATCAATAAGGTTATCTCCTAAGTACAAATTTCCATCACCATTAATCACCATTCATGCCTAATAGTATCTTTTAGTATTGCTAAGTCACAATGTCTATATTGGTATCATCATTACATGATCATTTCGAATTAAGTCTTGGAGCCGTGCATCATCAATGTTGCTTACAACACTTCATTAGCTCCATCAGTTACCATCACTACCTTCCTTCCATATTGTGTTACCTGAAATATGTTTGGATAATCCATGTGAGCTTCACTAATCTTGTGAGTAATTCCTATATCTTGTCACAAGTTTTACAAAGGTAGGATTTTACACAAAATACCATGGGCACCAAGTTTCTTTAAACAGATAACATATACACAAGAATATCTTAAACATATTTTCAAAACGGATCATGAATAAAATATATTGAAGGTTTAAGTGGATATAATACATGCATTTCTAAAACACGTCATTTTCAATAGCACAATTCGATTATCAAAACATAAAGCAAATGATGAAGAATTGTTCACAAAATGTATAATAGCACATGCATTTCTTAAAACATGGTTCAGATAATTAATGCGGGACGAATAACATAACATCGAATAACAATGCACATAAGAGGGTACTCTTGAAATCTGATTACGAATAATGGATAACACTAGACAAATGACGAACACATATTACACACATTGAAGAATCACCTATTGAGTCAGAGCACTACATGGGTAAGTCTCATCAAGAGTTGGAGTGCCACGTAGGTAAGTCTCAATCATTAATTTCACAATGAGTTAGAGCGCCACGTGGGTAAGTCTCATCAAGAGTCGGAGCGCCATATGGATAAACCTCGTGTAGACACAAGAATCGAGTCAAAGCGCTATGTGGGTAAGTCTCATCAAAAGTCAGAGCGCCACATGGGTAGGCCTCGGACAGACACATGATCGGATCAAAATAAGTGAGATTCAGGTTACATAGTCAAAATTAATTCACACAAATCATTTTTCTCATTGAAAGGGGTGCTATGGTTTACAGACACTTTTGCTAAAGAATTTTGTCGGTATTCAAATCATACATCTTTCAAATCAGTACATAAGAATGTCATTTCAAGATATAGTCATGAAGATCATAGTTCTCGGATATTTCATAAAGTGAAAATATAGAAATTCACTGATCCAGAGTACAAGATTACTCATAAAAATAAATTAAGCATTTTTTAAACAGGAGATAAAACACTTTAAGAAATTTTCAAATAGGAGATAAAACACCACTGATTCAAAATGTCGAATTACTTACAAAATAAATTTAGCATTTTCTAGATGGAGATAAAACACTAAAGCATCTTTCAAATAGAAGATAAAACACTATTGATTTAGGGCACAAGATTACTCACAAAATAGATTAATCATTTTTCAAACAGGATATAAAACACCACTAATTCAGGATGTTGGATTACTCATAAGACAAATTAGGTATTTGAGATATAGAAATTCATAAGATAGACATTTGAAAGCAGGATGTGAAATATACTGATTCAAGATATTGGATTACTCACAAACCAGATTAGGTATTTGAACAGATATAGAAATTCATGAGATAGACATTTGAAAGCAGGATGTGAAATTCACTGATTCAAGATACCAGATTACTCACAAGATAAATTAGGTATTTGAACAGATATAGAAATTCATAAGATAGACATTTGAAAGCAGGATGTGAAATCCACTGATTCAATATACTAGATTACTCACAAAATAAATTTAACATTTTTCAGATGGAGATAAAACACTTAAGCATTTTTCAAATAGGAGATAAAATCTCACTGATTCAGGGCACAAGATTACACACATTGGGTTCTTAGCATTTCATTCATATGCTGGTAACACAGTAGCTATCCCATAATCTTGTTCCATTTTTTCATCATTTGGGTGATCCTATAATCATAGATTAAAAATATGTTGCATATTGAATTAGTATTCATTCTATTTCCAAACATCTTTATTCAGCGTTTTAAGTTCTTTTGAACTTAGTCTAATTGATTAAGAGGTCTTCAAATTTCCAATTTAGGGTTCCTGATTACGCCCAAAGAATAATGCGGTAGTTGTAGTGCAGCTTTGGGGTGTCGATTCCATAGGGAGACAAATTAAAAGAATAACAGAAAGAATTTTCAAAACTAAAGAAAATATTAAATGATTAACGAGAAAATAAAAAGTGATCTTAATTGCAAATTAAAATTAAACAAAGTGATTAACGAGAAAAGTACTCAAATTAACGAACAGTAGAGCGTCAGGAATCCCTTGCAGATATCCGGTATTTTAATTATTTTTAATTCACTAATAACTCAATTGAGAATTTAATTCCAAAAATCCCAATCGGAAGATAAAGAATTATAAACCAAAATTAAACCAAATGTAACCTTTTGAAAAATCATTCATCACTTTTAAATCACGCAAATTGTTATCCACATTGAGAAAACCCAACGACGATAATATACCTAGTGAGCAATATTGCAGCAAAGAATTAAATCAATATAAATAATCAATTAATTCAAAAATAATCAAAGAACTGATCCATTTAGTAGAAAAAGCATAACTGAATCTATAACGGAATAAACTCTGTAATTATTCGGCAACAATAAATTGAGAATGATAAAACAAAGAGTTTTAATAAATAAAAATTCAGCACTTGAATCAAAAATAAATTAAAAATAACCATCTATGGTGCAAGTTCATCCCTAGCCCTACTTAAAAATTTAGTTACCTATAACGGACAACATAAACCTCATGGAGAAATAAACATGAAGCATCCTGTGACTTTTTCCGCTTCTGTTCTGCACCCGCGCAGTCGCTGCTCTCGTTTCTGCCGCAGGACCCCTCTTAATCCAGCCTTGCGCCTTACTTTTTTATTCAACCCACACGCCCCACGTCAGCCTTCTTAATTCCGTGCCGCAGGCCCTCATTGATTCAGCCCTAGGCGCATCACGCTTTGAAAGCCCAGCGCCTGGACTGCTACTTCGCGCCGCACGGACCCTAGGCCCAAGGTCCACTCTTTTATTTTTTGCTTCTTTCCTTACTTTTTTTATTTCAGTAGCAACTTTGACTTTTCAAACTTTATTTTTTTTCTTTTATTTTCTTTTCCTTGTTTTGCCTTGTCATCAACCACCTTTGACTTTTCTTCTTTTTCTTTTGATTTCCTTTTCTTGCTTTCTTGGTTCAGCAGTTCTGCTCCCCAGCCGCACAGCCAGCAGCTGCAACATTTAGGTCCCTTTTACTATCAGATAATGACTGAATCTTGATTCGGGTTCTTCACAGAAATTGTAGCCCCGGATATGTAGATAAATTTAGGATTTTGAACCACCTGATTTGGACTTCGAAAATGTAAGTTATGACCCACTGAAGTTTGCTGGTTTGAACAGGAATCTAGCTTTTTAGGCCCGACTATGAAACAACGTTTGGAGGCCCAGACGAACTCGGATTTTTGCAAACCACACCTTTCTGAAAAGCTTAAGACGTCTTCTAAAATCTTCATGAAAACTGCTTTCTCATTTTGAAACTAACGCCATCCAAACCTTAGTTGAAGCTCCATAGATCGTAATCTGCCTAAAAGCTGAAAATTGCACAATATACTCCATATCTCTTCTTTTACCTTCAATGCTTCCCTAATTCAATAAATATATTAATCAACTCACTTAAACAGAAAATATGTCATAAAATTAAATATAAATGAATTAAGAATATTAAACATTATGCTCTAATAATAGGGTCAAATCTTAGCATTTTAATCTAATAATAGAGTATTTAGAGTGCACTTTCGCGCACTCATCAGTTCTTGATACTTTATAGCTTATTTGGCCCTTCAAGGGCATAATGGTAATTTATACTTTTAACGTCTCATATTTCTCCATACACAATTTACGTATTCAGACTTCATTTTTGAGTCCAGTTGGTCCTTATAACATGTACATGGACCCTTTTAATTTCATTTATACACTTCTAATAACTTCATTAAGTCTTAAGGACGTATTCGTTATTTTTTAATTTATTATCGGGTCTCATTTTTCTCAAAAGGACGTCATCGTCAAGTTTGGAATATCGAATATAATTAATTTAGACTTTTTTGGATCTTAATTAGCTTATTTGTGGCTTACATTAAGCCTAGGGGCATTTTCATAATTTTACACTTTCACGTGTCACATCTTTCGGTACTTTGTTTGCCAAAATAGACTCTACCATTAAGTCTGAAACGTAAAAGAAAGTCAAAATATGTTATCTCTTACATTTAACTAACTTTTAAACTACTAAAGGCAAAATGGTAATTATGATATTTCATGTGTCTATATTTCTGAGATTTCGTTTCACAAAATGGATCCTGCCATTGGGTCCAGAATATCCCAAAATGCTAAAGTATGTATTTTCATAGTCATCGGAGTTCAATTGATAGTTTAATTGATCATTAGGACATAATCATAATTATTTCAGTTTGCCCGTTAATATTTTTTGGAATCTAATTTTATAAATCGGACTCCACTGTTGAGTCCAGAATGCTCAAAAATATTGGGTTAGACTCTTTTTTCATTTTAATTGGCCTTCATTTGGCCTATTTTTGACTCAAGGGTATTTCGATAGTTTTTTTTATAATTAAAAGGATTTAAAATTAATATTGAATTAATTTTCTAGGCTATTTCATAATTAACAGAAAGTTCTAGGGTCAATTTGTAATTAACCGAAATTGTTGGGGCTTAAAATGCAATTTCAACAAAGTCTAGGGGTCAATTCATAATTTCAGTAACTTTAAAACCCTAAACCATCTGGTCTAGTCCCTACCTAAGTGAACCGATCTTATACGGAGGTGACCCAACCGGTTATGTCTGTCACGACCCGAAACCCACCCTGTGCGGATCTCGCATCGCGATCGCCACCCTCAGGCCCAAGGACCCTTGGGCGAAGGCTCACATAGGCAGCGGTATCGAATAGATGTGCAACATACGTTTTGCGGAAGCGTGAAAACTTTTTCTTTTTCTTTCTCATTTTTAAATTATACACATCCGTCCGATACTGCTACTCCATACATAGCATACATGGTTACACATTCAGAGTATAACGAAACTTAAAGACTTCATACATTAATACAATACATATTTGGTTGCCTTGAGGGCTCATTACATATTCTTACATTGTCTACTAATACAAAATGTACTACTAGAGTTCATAGGTTTCTCAAGAGAAACTACTTAAATATATCTTCCCAAAATCAGTAGATTCATCATCAACGTCCTCAAGTCGAGACTGCTGCTAATTACCTGAAAGGGGGGTCCGAACAAAGTCCGGGTAAGCTAATCTAAGCTTGTGAGCAATTCCAGTATTCGTCATGGGGTTTTCAATTAGCAGTGGTTTAGTACATAAGAGTTTGTAAAATAATCACCGCCAATTGTTCATATACTTTGAATACAGAATATATGCATTCCTTAAATCATGTAGCTTTGAAACATTTAAAGTATTCAAGCTAAACTCATACTTTGTCAAATAGAGTATATAACTCAAAACATATGCATTTCGTAAAACAATAGCTTTGAAACATTTAAAGTATTCAAGCTATACTTATACTTCGTCAAATAGAGTATATAACTCAAAACATATGCATTTCGTGAAACAATAGCTTTGAAACATTTAAAGTATTCAAGCTATACTTATACTTCGTGAACTTCAAAACATATAACATAACATGTATTTCTTAAATAGAGTATATAAAACTCAAAGCATATGTACATTGAAAATGAGGGTAAAACCTGCTTCCATTTTCAAATCATTTGTCATCTTATCACTTCCATTAGTGGAATCCAGTTTCGAACCGGACTCCCATCTTACTTATAAATGGAGATATCTCATCTGCCTGGGGGATTAGATCCTACTACCGGGCATTTTACAGGGCAATTGAGTTCCGTAAAACCCAAAATCCTGCCTATTTTACAGGGCAACTGAAAACTCAGAATCCTGTCTAAGTGCTTATGCACCATTCATCTTATAAAACATTTATCATGTGACTTGTCTCATAGACACTTTTCATAAATTCGTAATAAACATTCGTATACTTGAAATAAGCAAATTCAGAATATTTAACAATAATTGCATTTTAACTAGACATGCTGAAAAGTATTTGAAGGAAAAACTGTTGCAGAAACCAATCACTAAGCATGTCACAATGGGGTTATAAAATAGAACAATTAAAAACTGAATCATGTAAATACTGAATTTGAAATTTCAAATGCTTCATATCTTTAAACTTAAAACCTTGTCAAATTCATGGAGTTAAATCTCCAATTCAAACACAGGGTTACTCACCTTGGTTCTTTAGGGTTAGTGCTAATAATGCGCTTTCCCACTTTCCTGGTAGTTCCTAAGAACAATTCATAAACATCTCATCAACTTCACATTCATTGTAATATCATTTCGATATTCCTTAACTTATGCTTAAATTGTATTTGATCCTACAATGATTTCATAAATTCATATGTACTTAACGTAACTCGTATTCTTAACCTATGACACAATTTAATGTGTTAGAAATTGAATCTACTTCAATTTATACTCTTCTGGGAGTTCCATTAACTTTAATTTAAAGTTATTTATTTGACATGTTTACGTGTCGTGTCTTTTCGTATTTCGTTTCTCGTACATGCCTTAGTATTAGTACTTTGGCATTATTTCAGTTCATAGTCATCTAACAGATGCTATTCATCAAATTTTATGTCTTTTTATTTTAGACATTTCTTTTGGTCGAATAGACTCTACCATCGAGTCTGGAGTGTCGGAGAAAGTTGGTTTAGGCTTTCCTAACATTTAATTCGGACTGTTATATGTAAAAGGACAAAATGGTCATTTATCGTTTTACGTGTCATATTTTTCTGTACTTCGTTTCGTAATTTGGACTCCATTTTTGAGTCCGGGATGTCAAAAAAAGTTAATTTAGACCTTCCCTGATTTTATTTTGGCTTTAGAGGTACCAGGGGTATTTTGGTCTTTTTACCCTCTTTACGTGTCTTTATTTTTCGGGACCCCATTTCGTGTCATGGACCTCACCATTGGACTCAGAAGGTCCGAAATAGTAAGAATACACTAATAACTTGTAAATTTTGGTCAAGGGGTATTTTGGTCATTTACCCCTTATGTGTCTTTATTTTTTGGGCCCCAGTCTCGTAAAACGGACCCTACCATTGATCTCAGAATGTCCAAAATAGTAAAAATATACTATTCATATGCTTAATTTGGACTTCGTTTACTCTATTTATGACCCAAGGGCAAAATAGTCATTTTACTTTATTTATTAAATAATTAAATTAATTATTTAATTATTTAGTTATTTTTCCAGGGGTCTAAATGCATAAAACTTCCATAAATTGGGCAACAGTAGGATTGTCCAGAAGTTCTGGGGTCAATCCGCAATTAGGGAAAGTATTGGTTTTATTTTATTTTAAATAACTTGAAAACCAAAGGGTTCGGTCTCAAACCAAGTGAACCGGTCCGGTCCAGTCATAAACCAACCGGTTTAGCCGGTTTATTTACATGTGGCTGACGTCATGATGACGTCAGCCCTAGCGTCCAATTTTAATTCACTCCCATTCAAAACGCCGTCGTCTCATTAATTCGGTGGCAAGCCCAGAGGCTGCCACCTGTCCGAGCCAACTCGGTTATTTTTGAAACGAGTTAACCCATCATCGTCTTCCCCAATATCATCCCTACTGAAACCCTAATTCCGATTATCTTTCTCTCCTATTTCGTGCAGTTTGGATCCATGGATCCTTACTGTTTTCGTTCCAAAATATTCCTAATGTAATAACGACTAGGTTGGCATTCATTTGGGAGTTAAAACTAGCTCGTGTGCTCGGTTTAAAGGTTTGATAATCCAAACCTGTAAGCTGCTCGTAAATGCTCATTTCTGAGCTAAAACCCTTGGGGTTTGATTCTTTGTGTTCCTTTTCTCATGGAGTTTCATTTCCCATTCAGAAAAATGGGTTTAAACGTCAGTTTGAGAGGTTGGGATTTTGAACCCGCACCTGCAATTGGATTTTTGGAGGGCTTCCTTTGAGCTTGTGATCGCGTATATAGGTTTTTAGTACCCTCATGGTCTCATATCGAAGCCTTGACAAGCCAAAAATGGTTTGGTTGCCATGGGTTCAGACCTGCTTCAAGCAAGGTCCTCCCATGGCGGTTCTTCTGGGTTTCATGTTTTTGGGGGTTTTTAATACTCTATTTCATGCTTGACATACTTATAAATATATATCTAGCATTATATGATCATATATAACTCAAAAACAATTCATAATCATGCTTAGTTCTAGAGAGAGAATTTGATAATTTTTCAAAACTCTCACCTTTTTGTTGCTGTTTTTCTCCTTCCTCACTTCTGATTCTTCCTCCATTCTCTTTCTCTGCTTCCTTAAGGGTTCAAACATGCAAGACATGCATTGATTTTCTTTTAAAGAGAAGAAACCGACCCTTCTCTCTCTTCATTTTCTCTCTCTCTCTCTACACGTTTGCAGCCTCTATTCTTGACCTTATCAACCCATCTTACAATCCATCAATTCTGCTTTTTCATTTTTGGCATCCTACATTAAATGGATCTTAATATTTTTTGTGTTATATGTATATTATATATACACACACAACTCACCTACACACACTCACACACACAGCCGACACACACACACACCCACTTGCACATACTGTTCACACTTTACACATGTATATCTATATAAATGTATATAAATATATATATATGAACAATTAATTATATACTAATACATATATAATGTATCTATGTACATACATGCATACATAATTATACATATACATGCCTTCATGAATTGTGTATGAAATAATTATTTTAACTATATATATATATACATACTTATACATGGACATGTGTATATATATACTTTTATACACTTTATATCATACACACAATACACCATAAAGTGTGTGTTTGTGCATTCAAATTTATTTAATCATAATTAGAGTTAATAATTTCATATAAATAAATAATTAATTATTTAATTAATTATTTCCTTTGGTGTAAATATTTTTACACAAATTTCCTTTAATCTCGAAATACGTGCCATATGACCCGGTATCCCGGGTCGGGATATTACAATGTCTGATCTGTGATGTCATGCTGACGCTAGCATGACGTCAGCCTTATTTATTTATTTTTTATTCTTAAGGTCTAAACGAAGTCATTTCAATAAAGCACAAACCCATTTAAATATTCGGTCAGGACCCGACCCGAGACTTGACCCGCATAGTGTTCTTCTTCTTCGTTTTTTCAACAAAGGTTCCAGTCACCCTCTCTAGCACCGGTGATCTCTAGTGACCTTTTTCGGCAACCAAACCAACAAGGTTCGAATCCTTTTTTCATGAGGATTCCAAATCTATCATCAAAATTCAGTTTTACCAAAGCTTGGTTGTAGCAGTGGCTGCTCCGATGACCCACGCATTTCGGCAAATGTTTGTTTTTCTATTTCATCACATTTTAGCTACTGTTTTGACCTAGTTTTTGTTCCTTTGAATTTCTGGAAGGTTAGGGAATGTTTTACCGTTCCTAAAACCAACTAAAACGAGCTCAAATTCAGGTTTTCAATTTCTCTTCCCCCAACTGTAACTCGCTATTTCTCAATGGTTTCTTAACCATTTTTAATGATTTAAGTTGAAGTGTATTCCAATATTGATGCTCTTTTGAGCCATGTAATTGGTTTTAAGTTTTACTCAAGCTAGGATAAAAACTCAACTTTCCAATATTTCAGGGTGTGGGGTTTCTTAGGGTTTCTCTTAGCTTAAACTTCCCATTTTTCTCCCATTTTCTCCCCTTCTCAATTCTAAATACATGCATGCATCATAAACTGAGGTTTAAAGGAAAAATATTGAGGAAAGAGAAAGTACCACTTACATCAATAGTAGTTTGATCCTGTCGTTTGATCTCTACCTTGTATCCCAAACAAACCTGAGACCCTCCTCTGGTCCTTACTATTCTTGCTCCAGACCTTGCATGCAACATGCAATGGTTGCAAGCCTTCTAGCTTTCACTCTCTCTCTCTCTCTCTCTCTCTCTCTCTCTCTCTCTCTCTATAGCCGAACTCCAAGATGGAGTGTCTGATTTTTCCCCCACACGCAGTATACACATAATTCATATACATGATTATGTTGTTGCATGAATTCTGATTGGATGGGGTTGGCCCAATCAAATTTGGATATCACAACTTTGACTTCATGAGGGCTTGACACCTCATTTTTCATGCAAATCTCCCACATGTATCCTATTAGATATATGCATTTTATGTGGGTATAATAGCACAAAAGTGCTGCAACCTAGTTGGCTTTCTTTTTAGAGACTTAACATTTGCTTGCACAAGGTGCAAGGTTCAAGACTTGGTGAGAGCACTTTTGGTTCTTTTTCCTTCTCTTTTCTCTTTTTATGCATCATATTGCATAAATAGTGTATTTCATAAACTCCCAAACTTTGAATTTTAAATCTCATAAAAGTCTATTGGAATTCCCGCAGAACTTTTTGATTTAGCATACTTCATCTATGTATTACTATTATAATTATTAGAATAATCTTGATTAAACATACTTTATTCACGTATCACACTAGTCTTACTTAAGTGCACTTTGTGCATTAATTTTTATAACTACTCACGTGTTAATCCTCATTTAACACTAATCGTAACTTGTTATTAAGTTATGACCTTTGCCATTAAATTTGCATTCTTAAATTGATTGCTTCCAATTTAGAACTAAATGTTCTCATTTATAGATTTGCTTTCATATTTACCGACTATTAGTCTTAAGCAGAATTGCCCATAATTAATAAGTATATTATCTTATGATAATCGTCGTTATCCTTAATTGCTTCACTTAATTGGGTCGGGGTGTTACAAATTAGGCATTTTTATTATTTTTTAAAAAATTTATTTTTGTAATTACTTCTCATAGGAAACTCTTTTTGAGTCCTAATTTATTTTTATCTTCTTCTCATCTTATCTAGAATCCAATTTTGGGCTCAATCCCAAAAAGCCCCCAATTTTGATTTTTTTCAAATTTATCCAATAAGTTTATTAAGATAAGAATACAAAGGAGTAGTTTTTGTGCTTATAATATGGTGCAATAGGCTTCTATTATTCAGATTTCATTAATAAAATACAGATTTTGAATTTAGCGAATTATTCTCTTGGTTTGATTGTTCCTTGTTTTTGGATATTGAATTTTTTTCGTATCCAACCTATCATGTTTTGTGCCTCGTCACATTCATATGTAAATTCTTATATTCACTACTTGATGCCTATTGTTCTTAATTTCTAAGCTAAATTGGAGATACTTTAAGAAAAATATGAATGAACTAATTTTTTTCTCGCTATGTTAATTTAAAAATAAAAAATTAAAAAATCGAGTGTATGAATCTGTCAAAGGTACCAGCCTCATTAGAGATGAGATAGCAATATTTTTCTTCCTAAGATTTTTTGAGTCATGTTATTTGGATATTAATTTAAGAAGTGTTATTTAAAAGAATTCAACCTCAATTTATGTAGTATTTAAGTATGATAAACCTCGAACAATGAACTTGTATTCTTCAAGGCTTGAAATCTCCTATAATTGATTGATTTCACATGAGTGTCGCCTTTTGAAATCCTCAAGTTTTGCTATCTAATGATTTTTTGTAAAATTTATTTTGAATAACTCAGTTGTTGATTGAATATTCTCATTTTATCATACGTTAGATATTTGAGTCCTAATATCAATATTTTCAACGATATTCATAAAATAAAATTTCTTATAATTGTGCCACCACCGAGTATAGTGTTGGAATGCACTGGGATGGCCGTAGATCTAGTTAATGAGAATTTGGACACTTGTTCCTCCTCGGTGCTTTAGTTGTCTAGAGGGTCTCCTGTTCGCTAACAAAGCAGAGCTTAAGAGAGTTTTGGATGTTGATCGCCACTATGGAATGCAAATGACCAACATATCTGAGGTCTTCAATACTGTGCCGAAAAGAGTGAGAAATTTTCCCATCACTCTATATATTTTACTACCTTGTTAACTACTTTAATGTTGGGCAAAATTAGCTACGGATGGTATACATAACGGTTATAGGTATCGACGAAGACAAATGGCCACTAGTCAATACTGTTTAACTCCAACCTCGGAGTTCCGTTTGTGTTGACAAAGACATGTAACACTCAACTCATCAATCTTAACGAGTAAAGATGCAATTATGGCAAAAGTGTGGTATTTACAAAATTCCATGTTGCCATGCTTTGGCTATTCTTGCAGTTTTGAGGATAGCTTATGATGAATATGTTGATAAATGTTATAGCACTCGAGAAAACATGGGCAGCCCAATATTATCTGCTCCATCATGAAGATTGTTGTGGCACATCATCTGGTCTTACCTTATGCCATAATTATGATTAGGACACAACATTTGTCTATAAACACACTAGGGTGTATGGGTTTATGGAACATGTTTTTGAGGCCTCAAAAACTATTATAATTAAATAGATGGCACACCCATACTAAAAAACAACAATACAAAACGTTACAAGTGTGAAGAAGAAGCCCAATAGTTGAGAGATTCCCACGGGTCCATACAAGAATTTCTCCTTTATGTCCTCCAGCTTCACCCCACGTCTTTACACAAGTTAGTAAATAGTATACTAGGCAACATAGAAGGTACACCTGTAGATTGAAGCTGTCCTTTAAATATGTCCTCAGTTACTTTTAACAGTTTATACAAGATCCAATCCACTGCGGCATTTTGACTTTCCATGTTTCAACCTGGAAATACATGACCACTCACTCATGTATCACATATTTACATCAACTCAAAAGGATGATATATTGTAGGTAAGTCTAATTCAAAGGATGATAAAAAATATATAGAAAAAAAAAAAAAAGGTAGTCTAACTTGTCGAGTATGTGTACAAACAACTTGACACTGAAAATTAAACTCCTTCCCATCCATAGCCTCTACTCTTCATGATACAGATATAAACCCAGTCCAAACCGAGCACATGCTCTGCAAAAAGCTATTTCCTCTGCTGCAGCAACAGGATCTTTGGTATGGTCATTACCAGATGATACTGTCCCAGTCGATTCACGGTGAGCCTGCATCAAAAAAGGTTTACTCAAGAGCGATGACCATATTTTTGCTAAATTAATGCAAGCTTAGTTCAATCTGGAAAGCCATGACATATTACAACACAACCACAAGACATTTTCATAATATCCCCAAATATAATTTGCTCTTCATGTCACTCAGTCATGCTTACATGAAAAGTCAGATTTATAGAAATGCATCATAACATACTTTGTGAGTCCAATTTCCTAATGATTCACTAGCAAATAGCTAAGAGTTTACCTATCAAAATAAAAGATTAAAAAAAAAAATTCATTTCATTTTGTACCAACCAAAGGAAAAAAAGGTTTTCAGTTGTATCACAAGGACTTCTTCAAAGTTAAGACCATCGCCCCATAATGAAATGTTTCAGAAACCGGACTGTAATAGGATATATACCCACCCAACCGCTGGATTTTTGGAATTTTAAAATTCCTTGTGCATTAATTTCCTAGCTCTTTTTGTAAGAAAGCCTTCATCAAATGTTGTTAATATTGTTTTGGATAAGAAGAACATGTTATCTTATCAGGACTCGAACTGAATAAAGAGAAGATGAGGAAAGGGAGAAATATCAAAAAGGAAAAAGAGAGCCCATAAAAAATTAGCCATGCCTCAATCCATATGTTATTTTACAAGCAGAGGTGGCTTGCCCAGAGCAACAGTCTGCCATAAGGTATCTTTCTTTTTGTGTGTGTGCGCGTGTGAGAGAGAGAGAGAGAGAGAGAATTTTCTATAAGGATGGGGAAATTATTGTTGGCCTCCCATTAAACTCCAATAGCTGTAGTTTAATGGGAAGGAATCACTCAAAAGTAAATATGAGAGAAGGCCAATGTCTGATTGGGTAAAAAGAAGCTTGTTATCTTATCAAGACTCATCTGGAACTGAATAAACAGAGAAGATGAAGGAAAGGAAGAAAAAACAAAAAAGAATAAGAAAGCCATAAAAAATGCAGAATTATGCCATAAGGTATTTATCTTTGTGTGTGTGTGTGTGTGTGTGTGAGAGAGAGAGAGAGAGAGAGAGAGAGAGTCAGACAGACAGACAGAGAGAGTTGTGGGATGCAGAAGCTAAATTACCCCTATTGGAGTTGCTTGAAATTACTCTTACATATTGTTGTAAGCCTTAATTCAAACCATTGGTAGCCCACTTAACAAAATTTAAATCAAGTGCAAACCTGGAACCATGGATCATTATGAGTGTGCCAAGTCCAGTCCTTTTCAATACTAATACACACTCATCTAGTCAAAAAAATAAATAATAAATAAAAAAATAAAAGAGGCAACTTGGCACGGCTAGGCAATTGCCTGAGCAAGATTTTTGAAAACAAAGGTCGTAATACTCTATCAATAACCACAAGATGAGTCTCCAAGAAGTAGATAAATTGATTGATGACACAAACAGCAATGCAACATTAGGACATTATAAGATGTTTGATCCTGATGAGGGCAATACTATGCATCAAGGCACTTCAGAAAAATATATATCAAAGGGCAAATGCTTAATTTCCTCTTATTATTTTCTATAATATATATATGAGTTGGAGTAATCCAAGATCTAACTTTGTCACAATGTTGTTGAAACGTGTATCGGAGGGCGTATCATTTTTCAAAATTTGTGTATCGTAAGATACGCACAATTTTTAAAATATAGTTATAAATATATATATATAAATACATATAGATATATATTGTTAAAAGTAATACAAATAACATTTCAACTCACTTATAAAACAAATATTTAACTTAAATCCCATAATCCATAGTCCATACAATACAAAAACTCTAAAAATTCCAAAACAAAGTTTAACAATCCAAGTTCTCAACATAGTTACTCAAAAGAAAAGAAAGAAAACATAATTCATCAACATCAAATTGAAATACAGTCACAAACTCACAGCAACAAACAATAGTTCATAGCAGCAATTTAGCAATGAATAGCAGCAACAGAAAAAAAAAACAAATACCATCATAGACCAAGGAGCAGACAACAGTCACTGCAGTGACAGCACCAAAAGAAGAACAGAGTATGTAAACCCAGAGCAAAAAAATGCATCAACGGGAAAGGTTGTCATCTGGAACAATCAAGGTTGAGAGCAGGAAAAAAAAAAAAGGAAGCTGATTACAACTATAGAAATACCTCAAGTTCTCGACTAAAAGCAGAGGCCAAAAGGCTTGAGCTTGAGAGCAAAAGAGACCTCGAAGTCTCTGGTCGTCACACAGAGGAGACCAAGAAGTTGTCGCCGGTCGATTTCAGTTCGTGAGAGGCTGTCGCCGATGATTGAAACTAAGAGAATGGTTGCCATCAACTATCAATCGCACAAATCAGCTCACTGACTGTCAAGCTATCGTCGATTATTGTCGCCGATGAGACAGGTATGTTGATTAGGGTTAGGGTTCTATCGATCGGAGCTTAGGGTTGCATTAATTGGGGGCTGAGCGTGGGTCGATTTGGGGCTTGGGGCTGGGTTGCATCGATTGGGAATATGAGGCTTATAAACACACACGGGGCGTCATTTTAAAGGCAGAAAGGGAAAAAAAAAAAAAAGGCAGAACACTTTCGTTTCTGCATCTGCCTGTATCGTGCAATACGTATCGTATCGTATCGTATCGTACAATACAATGTAAAATGATACAATTCTCGCATCGTATCATTTCTTCTCTGTATCGAGATGTATCGCATCTCGTACGTTTTTCACAATTATGCTCTCTCAGTCCTTACCATCTCTCTTGCTCTACCAATAATATCCATGGTACTACTGATCAAAAGAAATAATACCTATGGTACCAAAACTACGATGCATTGATGCTAGATATAGATATTTCATCCTTCAGTTCCTTCTTCCTCTTTTCTATTCTGTTTTCCTCTCCCTCTCTCTCTCTCTCTCTCTCTCTCTATATATATATATATATATATCTACCTATCTCATTAAAAACTAACCAGAACAAGAGAGCAAAGCAAAACCATGACGATGCACTGGTTGTCCATCCCGCACAACTGCAAGGACCAGCGAGTACAATGTACAAACACCACTCTAATGATAAGTAGGGTACAATGTATGATCACCATTCGAGGCTCGAGGATTGTGGTAACTTTTCATTTTTTGATAAGTAGCTTGTGGTAATCTTTCCACAAGGTCCCAAGTTCAACACACACGCCAAGGGCCACTTACCTATTAAAAAAATTACTTGTTATTAGCAAAAGCTTTAGGGGTTGCAATGTGTTAGGAAGAAATTTAAGTTGATATTTGTCTAGTCTGCCCACTGAAGATAGTCAAGAACTAGAGGAGTGGCCTTTTGATAATTGTCCTATTGTGGCATGGTTGTGAAATAGTATAAACGCAGCATTTTGTTTGACCCTTGTTGGTGTGATAGAGTGGTACACTAGAAGGATCAAGGACTGCCACTGCATAATGCAACCCAAACTTTGGTGAACCCATAACTCCACCATATCACACAACCCTTGAATTCTACAAGGAGCACCATGATGATGAGGCATACCATTATTGGCCACCGAGTTCAAACCCCAATCCTATGTCCTTGAGGAAATATACAGTGGGAGTCTAAGGAAAATAGACTCAAATTGAGAACCTAAGATGGGCTCCACCCTTTTGAAGTTTGGCTTGAAGAAAGACAAGTTACTCTTATTGAGAAGCCAATCTCAAGATCAACTCAAAAGTACTCCTTAGGCCTTATTTAGGTCTGGAGACAAGGCACTGTGTGTGTTAACTCATACAAGGAACCGACATGGTCATCATAGTAATGGACAAATACAAGGAACCGACATGGTCATCACTGTCTGATTAGTTGTTATGTTGTGGGATGACTAGATTACAATGCATCCACGTGGCACCCTGGTCCATCTCAACACCGATGAGAAACTAACACATGGGAGAGGCACTTAATGGTGTAAAAGGTGCCACATTTTGGCCCCATGAGCATCACACATGCGAGTGCAAGCATGCAACTAAGTATAGAATTGCGAAAATCAGTTAGAAACCACGTCTCATTGATTTGGATGGGAGTAACACAAAATTCCTTCCCCTAGCAGTCAGTAGTGAAGCTGGCTCAAGGGCACCCACTCCCCTTAGCTTGCATGTTCCTAAGCTCATTGTATGATAGGCTTAATATGTTGCACAATGATTCTAGAAGATGAGTTGGATGAGACATTTGGAATTTTTTGTACCATGTTTATCAAATGTTCTTATTCGAGTGGTTCCTCAACTATGCCCCAAAGCCCAAGATATTGAGTGAACAAAGATCTTGAGTTCAAATAACAGAATGGTAATGTCTATGCCAAGTAACCAGCCAAAGACAGATAAGTCAAGCTAATCAAAAGATTAGGTCAAAAAGAAAAGAAAAAATTGAATCTCGATTTGAAGTAGCTGATTAAGAGATTGGGGAAAAAGAAAAAGAAAAAAGAATCTTGAGCTGAAATAGTTGATCAAGAGATTGGCTCAAAAAGAAAAGAAGGAATCCTGAGCTAAAGTTTACATAAAAAAGAAAGGTAGGGGACAAGAGTCTTTGTCTAAGTTATGAAGAAAGAAAAGAAACCATGATGCAAACCCTATATTGCATTTTTCCTTTTTGTTTGCTATCCATTCATTTGAAGTGTGAAAATTTTCTAAATGAAAACGTTAGTGTTATTATTTTCTCCCAAGGGTATTATTGTACTTTTTTCTCATGTTAATATATATGTGAGGTGCAAGGGCAGACAATTTAATTTTAAAGCCCTAAACTTTCTTTGATTTCTCTCATACTCTTTGCTATTTCTCTTCTTCTAACCCTAAGTTTTATACTACTCAACTTCACTTTGTATCAGAGGGTACACGATCTAGGCAAAAAACCTCTCAAAAACACAGCTGGGAACAACCAGGCCAAAAGAGACCAAAAACAGTTATTTACATAACTTTCCAATTGATGTACTCATGCTGACATTAGTCATCACTTTAAGTCAACTAGCTAACATGGCTAGGCTTGTCTCCTCATGCTAAGTATTTTGGTGATTTTTGTGAAACTTTTTGAAGTCATTTGCATGTACTTTCCTATTTTTAAAACTTTTTTGGATTTTCAGCTCAATTTTTCCAAATCTGTGCTTTTGGAAATTTTTGGTTGGTTTTGATGCTTCGATCTACTCCCAATAGCTGCAATTTAGTCCTCAAAGACTTGTTCTGAATGAGCCACGAAGCTTTGATTTGGTTTTTGACTTGTTTTGATGGTTCAGCTCATGCTTCTCTTGTTGTTGAGGTTTCGGTTTTATGTTTGAGGCTATGGTTTGGTATTTCTCTTGCTAATTTCATGTTTGACACTTGATTTGGTATCTTTCTTGCTGGTCTGGTGGTTTGCTTGCTGGTTTTTGGTGCATTAGGTTTAGCTGACGCTATTTGGTGCTATAGTACGGTATTTCACTTGCTGGTTGGTGCTTTTTGCTTGCTGTCTTGGTTTCTTTTGGTTCGGATTGCTACTGTTTGATGCTATTAGGCTTTTATTTGGTTTGTATTTCTGATTACTAATCTTTGAGAAGTGCTTAATTGGATTTTTTTTGTGTGAATTGGGTACTTGTTTTGTGATTTGGTTTATATCATGGCCGAGGACAAACAATTATTGGTTAAGATGATCTTCAGAAATCTATTGCTTCAAAAAGGTTGAATGGTCTACATTATCTTTCTTGAGCATGTCCTATAGAAGTATTTTTATGTGGGAAGCGCAAATTAGAATATTTGACGGATGATCTTCTTGCTAAAACAGATCCAAAGTATGAAGACTATATATATTATTTTTTTTGATAAGTAAGTGGCCCTTGGAATAAGAGAAAAATTGGATATGTGAGAATTTTGTGTTTATGAGATGGCTCCGGCACAATCTAGAACCAAGATTGCTACTAATCATGGTATTATCCATCAGATTGTTTGTGCTCACACTTCTCAACCAAATGATGTTGTTCAACAAAAGCATCGCTATGGGTTGGATGTTGGCCACACATTGATGTTCAATATGCACATTCCAAAACATTTTTTGGTATAACGTTGTTCTTACTACATGATGTCCCACTAATCGTATGTTTTAAATCATCAGTCTCCGTTTTCTATTTTATATCCTCGTCTTTCTTCCTTTCAACTCACCCCACACGTGTTTGGTCATGTAGCTTTTGTTCATATTTTGAATCCTAGCTAGGAGAAATTAGCCCCTCGTGCTAGCAATTGTGTTTTCCTTGGATACTCCTAGACTCATAAAAGTTATTGTAATTACATCCCCAAGTCTTGACGTTACTTTGTTAGTATTGATGTCACCTTTTTTGAATCTACCTCCTTTTCCTCTGGTCAATTTTTTTTAATCCATATCTCATTCCTGTCATGGGAGGGAGCCTTTTGTACCTTGCCGACTCTTCATTTACCTATTTCATCTTTACCTAGTTCTCCAATGCAAGTTTATCAGTGTTCTCACAATAAGTGTGTTGTTTTTGTAGCCCAAATGCCACATCTTTTCCATCCAAGGTTCCTACTACTCCCTTTGTTCTTACCATGATGATTTACCCTACCACTTTATGGAAAAGTAAACGAACTAGTACTCAACATCCTATTACTTTGTATCCTATAAATGTACTTCATTGTGTTTACAATCTTTTACTTGTGTTTTGTCCTCTATTTCTCTTCCCATGTCTCATAAGCATGCTTTGTCTTATTCTACTTGGAAACATGCTATGGATGAAGAATCGTTTGTTAGGTCAGCTATGAAAGGCTTTATATGTTCTAAAGCTTAGCCCCCTAGCTATGTGATTGCTAGTAGTGAACATCTTGTTTGTCAGCTACAAAAGATTTTATATAGTCTAAAGCAGTATCCTCGTGCCTAGTTTGTTAGTTTTGGTGCCATTGTACTTGCATATGGTTTTTGTCATTCTATTTTTTATCACTTTATCTTTGTTCATCACTTTTCAGCGAATACCATTGTCCTAATTATTTATGTGAATGATATTATTATCTTTATGAGTGATTCCTCTAATATAGCGGTTTGAAAAGACATTTGCCTCAACCAACACCTTCATACTGAAGATCTAGGTGTCCATCGCTATTTCCTTAGAGCCAACACCTCCATACTAAAATCTGAGTGTCCTTTGCTATTTCCTTGAGATTGAAATTGCTCCTTCTCCTCGGGGCATTTCTATGTCTTAACAAAAGTACGTGCTTTATCATCTTTCTGAGACTGGTCTCTAAGGAGCCCGACCAATTGACTCTCTTATAGATTTTACTGTTAAAGCTTGATGGTGAACAAGGATAATTGTTTGCTAATGTAGGTAGATTACAAACGACTAGGTAGATTACAAACGACTAGTTAGAAAGTTAATTTATCTTACTATTACTTGGTCAGACATTATTTATGTTGTTGGAGCCACTAGTTAATACATGCACGCTCCTCATCAATCTCACTTTTATGCAATCTGTTGAATGAGGGTTCATGTACGGCTGTAAAACAGCACAAGCCTTTTGCTACCCTTTACGTGACCAATTTTAGCAATGTTGATTGGACTCGTCGCACTAATAGATGATCTACTTTTGGTTATTGTACCTTTGCTGAAAGGAATTTGGTTACTTGGCCCAGAAAGAAGCAGAATATTTTTGCTCACTCTAATGCTAAAGTTGAAGATAAAGCTATAATACCCCTGACCCAAACACCCGAGCAAACTGGCTCGCTTTACGAGATTTGGAATAGTAGTTCAAATATAACTACAAAAGACCAAGTATCGGGCAATGTACGGGTATACACAAATTTAAATACATACGTACATTATGAGTAAGAATATATGAGTGTACATGCATATAATTATATATATATGGATATATATAAATATACGTATAATACACATACATTGTGTATGTGCGTGTATGGTTATTTATATTTATGTATATAAGAATATATGTGTAAAGATATATATATATATATATATATATAATGCAAACACATGCTGCAAGATACATCTTGTAGAATTGAGAGGGGCAGTAGGAGTGTCGGCAATAGTGTGTTTGTAAGTGTGTGTTAGTGTGTGTTTACAATATAATATATATATATATATATATTTATAACACAAAATGTATTAAATGCAAAAGCTGAAGATGAAGAAAAACAGAAAGGAGTCAAGAAAAGGGGCTGAGAGGGGGGAAGAAAGAGAAGAGAGAGGAGAGAGAAGCCGAGGAGGGGCGGTTTGAAGTTTCATATATATATATATATGTACGTGTGAGTTGATAGAGAAAACAGAAAAGAAAAGAGAAAAAGGGACAAACTGAGAGCAACTGAGGAATTCAGAGAGCTTAGAAGGGGAGAAACAAAAGTAGAAATCGAAGAGAGGAGAAGGAAAATTCAGAAATAGGTATGTCAAGCTTGATTCTGTTTTTAAATTTAAAGGCATGATAATTAGTTTGAAGTATGGGACCTTGTAAAACATAGAAAGAGGATAATTAGGTGTTACATAGGAGTGATACTGCATCGTTTTTGAATGAGGGTTTTTAAATTTAAAACCCAATTGGATCTGTTTGGTTACAGGGGTAGGGGCCTAATTTGATATCCATTATAGGAATAAGATAGCCTATCCTGTTTTAAATTCCCTGTCCGCTGTTTGACCCTGAGAAAATCAGAAAAAAATAAAGGGCCTGAGCCCCTAGGAATCGAACGGGTGACCACTTCACTGCCAAAGCCTTAACCATCCCACTTACTGCCACTTGTGTCACCACAGCACATGTGGCATATACATACAAAAATTAATATATAATATTAATTTAACTAATTAAATTAATTTAGTATATTAAATTGATTTAATTAATTTAAATATAATAAAATATTCCGATGTCCAAATAAAATAAGTAAATAGTGTATTTCGACTATCTCGGGCATTCCGGATCCTAATGGAAGAGTCCATTTCACGAGACGGAGTCCCAAAAAATAAAGACACGTAAAGGTAAAAAATGACCATTTTGCCCCTAGTGTCTCTAAAGCCAAATAGAAGTCCAAGATGGTCTAAGTTGACTTTCTCTGACGTTCTGGAACTCAATGGTGAGGTCCATATTATGAAAACAAGTACGGAACAATATGTAAAGTAATAAAAACAAACCTAAAATTGAATGGAGCTAACCGAAGAGTATAATTAGAAATGGTAATTAAATTGCCTAACACATTCAACTGTGTCGTAGGTTGAGACTGAAATAAATCATCATGGATGACCACATTTGGAAGGAAAGGGTAACCAAAAGGAAAATAAACACTGCCAAGAAGGCGCAGATCCTCTCCTGGGAGCCGTTTATTTTCAAAACTCCTATAGTTCCAATGGAGCGATTCATGAAGGAAGAGGCCGCAAGAAAGCTGGCTGAAAAAGCATTAAAGGAAGAAGAAAAACTGGAGGAAGTTGAATCACTAAATGATATGCTTCGAAGGTAATATCTATTTATCAATTAAAGTACATAAAGTAAATAGACATGTAAATAAAACTATAAATCACTACGAGTAGTCTGATTTTGAAGAATAAAACCTATCATAGGATTTAGGCTTTACATAGTCTAAGAATAAGTTAAGATCACAAGTTAATGACGATTAAAGTACATGTGAAATTTATGAAACTTTTATAAATTATTTTAGGCTTATCAAAGGCAAGTGAAAGGCACATCAGTAGCACCAGCCCCGAAGTTTAAAGGTGAGTAATCCTATATTTGAAGTGGAGATTTAACTCCATGGATTTGAAGAAGTTTTAAGTTCAAAATATCCGAAGCATTTGAATCTCAAATTCAGTATTTACATGGTTCCTGTTTTAAAATATTTCTGTTCTTATAAAACCCTATTGTGACATGCTCAGTGAATGGTTTCTACTACAGTTTCTCTTTAAAATATGTTTCAGCATGTCTAAGTTTACAATGCAAATCTTGTAAAATATTCTGAACTTGCATATTCCAAGTATTTGAAGATTCTATCATGAAGTCATGAACATCATGTTTTGAATGCTCATAAAAGCATCTATTTGATGAAGTCATATGTTAAATGAATTTAAATGCAACAACAGGGAGGTCATGTTTTAATGTTTTGAATGGCATCTATTTGTAAATGATTTATATGCCTCTTGTTGCCACTGGTAATGCAAGATAAAGCGTGTATAAGCACTAAGATTGATTTTGGATTCTTCGAAACTCAATTGACATGTAAAATGCCAGGTAGCAGGATCTAATCCCCCAGGCATAAGAATTCTCCACAAGAAATAAAACTGGAGTCCGGTCCGAAACGGATTCTACTAATGAAAGTGATAAGATGTTATGTTCAAAAATGGTAGCAGGTTTTATCCCCATTTTGTTTGACATAACTACATGTTTGAAGTTCCTTTTATGATATATTTTAGGAAGTATATGTTTAGCTTGAATTCTTTAATTGTTTCAAAGCTATCTGTTTTAAAGAATGCATATATTCTGTATTGAAAGTATACGAGCAATTAGTAATGAATGTTTTATAAACTTTTATACTAACCAATGCCAATTGAAAACCCATGACAAATGTTGGAATTACTCACAAGCTTAGTTTAGCTTACCTGGATTTATCCGACCCACATTACAGGTAACTGAAAGCAATCCTGACTTTTGACGATGAAGATGGTTAGAGCTTTGCCTATTTTGAGGAAGGGCGTAAGAGGCTCCTTAGAGGATTAGCAGTTTTTGGGATGCACTAAGGACTTATAGTTAGTCACTTTTTGTTATAGAAGATATTTAAATGTTATGTAACTAAGTCCTGAGGGACAACTGAACATGTATTATTTATAAAGTCTTAAAGTTTTTATTATACTCTGAATGTATTATCATGTATACCGTTCTAAAAAGTGACAGTATCCGGGCGGATGTGCGAAAAATTTAAAAGAAGAAAATAAAATAAAACTCTTTTCACACTTCCGCAAACAGGCCGCACCGCCATCCGACTACCGTCACTTATGTGAGCCATACCCGACGGCCCCCAAGCCGAAGGGTGGCGGTCGCGATTCGAGATCCGCACAGGGTGAGTTTCGGGTCGTGACAAAAGCTATGGCTCATACTACATTAGAAATGTTGAGTTTGTTCTCTTCTTCTAGATAGTGGTGTTGATATTAAGCCCTAACAAAGATGCATTGTGATAATCAGACCACTATCTTTATTACTAATAATCCAGTTTTGCATGAATGGGCCAAACATATAAAAGTTGATAGTCACTTACTCGCGGTTTGCAAATGAAGAAATAGATTGTCACTAATTATGTTTGCCCAAATACACAACAGGGAAATATTCTCACCAACTCGTTAGCTTGGGCTTCTTTTCACCATTTGCCTACCAAGTTGGGTATGTTTACTTTGTATGTTCAAACTTGAAAGGGTGTTAAGAGTACTATTATTTTTCTCTTATTTTTAATCCTAACGGTATTATTGTACTTTTTCTCTTATGTTAGTATGTATGCAATGTGTAAGGGCAGGCATTTTAATTTTGAAGCCCTAAACCTTTCTTTATTTCTCTCTTACTCTTTCCTACTTCTCCTCTTCTCGACTTAAGTAAACTACAAGTTTATTTCGCCTCAAAGATTTACCCTACTCATTGCAATACACGATTTTGTGCATACATTTTAGTATTGCTTATCTAATAACTTCCTCAAGCTGTCAAGAAAACTTCGAAGGTGGATTACCTCTATGATGTTTAGAGCCATTTTTTACCATTGCTGCCTTCCCTTTTTGCAACTAATGTGAGAGCACCTCCGTGATAGGGGCATGAAGTTGTAGCAAGCTTGATTGTGGTCATTGCATCAGCAACAATCTCACTTATTTTCCACACAGCATCCAACAAGAAAGAAAATTTCTCAATGTTAATATTAATAAATGGAGTTATATTGCTTCAACACCCCATCAATGCAAATTTTAACTAGTTGTGCTTCCAAAAGAGGCTTGTAGTAGTCTAGCAAGAAGCATGGGCACGTGTGCCAGAATATCTATGTCGGGGACATGGACACGTGTCGAACACTTTAAAACGAGTATCCAATTTTTTTTATTTTAAAAATTTTGGGCACGTTTCCAACAAGTAGGAACACGTCCAAACATGATGATGGAAGAAGAATACAAGGCAATTTTGGGTCATTTTTCAGATTTTTTCAAAAAACAAAAACAAGAAAAATTGATTGAGAAGAAGAGAATTAAGCAAATCTCACAAGCTGCGTAAGCCCTAACTCTGCATTCTAGTAGTCCATTCAACCGTGCTAACACATTCTGCCTTTTACTAAGCCACGGAACCAGGTTACCACCAACAAATGTACAATATCCGAAAACTAATCTGCTACCATCTGATTACCTACCCAATTTGCACTAAAATAACCTATAACATCAATTCACTTAAAATGCCTAAAGATTAGACCTTTCCCCACAGCTGCCTGAAGCTACTTTGAGATAAAACAATGGAATAAAAATATCACAAAGTATCACAATATATTGAGCGACATATCAATTTTTCCTTGATTGCAATACGATATGTTCATGTGAATAAACAATCGGAGAATATCGTTGATATATCACGCCATATCACAAAAGAATTTATCACAGTTTTTTTAAAGACATTTCTCAATATATCCAACGAAAAACTGTGAAATATCACAAAATATCATGAAATATATCACAACCATAAATTCATTCATACGATTCCCAACCTGAAGCAACTGAGTATCAAATCTGTCATGCCATTTTTGTGGGCCATATGCCCTCAGATAAAACACAAAAAGTAAGACCTGTGAATTCAAATAGTCAAAAGGTTCTTTATTGCAAGCTGCATCATTCTGAAAGTACTGTTTGTGCAGATCCTTCTCCATTTGAAAGCATAATTTTTGTTTGAAAAACAAGTTTTTTTTTTAATTAGCAAAAGTATTGTATTAAGCTGCCTTACTTTATATACTTCTTTCATATATAAATGGCATTTATATTCAGAGTTTAGAGGAGCAAGATTCTATTATGTCTTACTTACTCTGAACAAGAGCAGAAACAATATCCCGTACAGTGCCAATGTATAATAGTCCATGTTTTGACATTAGTAATTAGTTTTAATATTTTAAATTATTATATTTTTTTTATAGGTAAAATAATTCATTAAACCAGCCCGAGATGGGCAACAAAATACATATGTAGGGGCCTGGCAACATCAAGGACTAAGGTCCCCCAAAAAAGATACTAGAGAGTCTATACAATGAGGGGAAGATTCTACATTCCAAAAAAATAGTGTGTAATATTCTGTCCTTAAGCCTGTACTGGGAAGTAACCTTCCCTTCAAAAATCCTATTGTTCCTTTCACACCATAGACCCCAAAGAACACAATGGGGAGTAAGACGCCACACTTTCTTCACTTCACCAGCTACCCTGCAGCCATGCCAAATCTTCAAAAGCTCTTTGATCGTACAGGGCATAACCCAAATCCGCCCAAAAAGCAAGAGAAAGAGGTTCCAAACATCTCTAGCAATTGGGCAGTGGGAAAAAAGATGATTGATAGTTTCCTCCCCTTCCATGCACATTATACATCTATTAGCCATATAAATTCCTCTTCTTTGTAAGTTGTCCAATGTCATGATGTTTCCCCACCACACGGACCAAACAAAAAACAATACCTTAGAAGGAGCTTTAACTCGCCAGATTGCCTTCCAAGGAAAGTCCACTTCACCTTTCTTTGATAAAAGGGTATAGAACTTTTTAATCGAGAACTTCCCTGGAGGGTCTAACCTCCAATAAATTGAATCAGCTCTATCTCTATCAACCCGAACACAGCCAATGCACACAAGAAATTCCACAGCTTCCTCCACTTCCCAATCGTTCAAATTTCTTCTAAAATGAGGCACCCAAACATGACCATTCTCATCAAAGGAAATAAAATCCTCCACCCAAGCATCCCGATTAGAAGATACTAGAAAGAGACTTGGAAATTGAGTCTCCAAAGGCGCTTCCCCGCACCACCAATCCTTCCAAAACTTCACCCTTTTTCCATTCCCAACTACAAAAGAAATATGTTCTTGGAAGGCATCCACACCTTTGCAAATGGATTTCCACAAAACTATCCCATGAGGGCCCCTTTCTATATTAGAGAACCATTTACCTCCCTTGCTCCCCACCTTTGCCTCTATAGTTACTCTCCAATTTGCATTCTCTTCCTTGGCATAACGCCATAGCCATTTGCCGAGGAGAGCTTTGTTGAAGATCCTTAACTCCTCCACCCCCAGTCCACCCCCCTTCAATGGAAATTTAACCTTCTCCTAGCTAACTAAACTCTGGCGATTATCACCCTCAAACCTGCTCCAAAGGAAATCCCTTTGAAGCTTTTCAAGATGGTTAGTGCCACGGAATTAATTTTTGCTTGGCAACAATGTCACTCCAATGATGGCGTTGCCTCTGCAATCAGCCCACAATACATTAGGCAGCACACACACGTAGTAAACACAGTACACGTTTACAGAGTAAACACTCCCAAACCTTTATATTGACATCAATCAGATTACAAAGGAATCTTAATCCGACCAAAGGCTCTCTGCCTCCATTGCAGGACTTTGGTGTGGTTAAATACACAAAGAGGATGGCGGTTGACACTCCCAACCGCCCAAGGGTTTGCTAGACTAATCTAGTTGTGCCACCTAAGGGCATGACAATTACTAACAACTGCTCATGCCTTGCAGCCACCTGTATGGAACAGTTGAACTACAACAGACCACTACCTTTATGGAGGAGAATCGCCTGCCACTTGCTTGTAACTACTGTGCCAACACATTGCACTCACACATGTTGTATATACACACGTCTGATGTGCACAAAGCTAGCCCATCTTTGTCCACGTGTCCAACGACGACGAATAGAGCAAACCACCCACATTCATGGTGGGTTGCACCCATGCCATGCATTCAACTGCTTGCGTGCTGGGGTGCACCCATGCCATGTTGTCAAGTCATATGTCCCACACATGCCATGACACTCATTTAGTCAACCTTCAACTGCCATAGTCATTCTCCACGTTGCCAATGTAGTTCAGCCACTGAGTCATACCAAATCCAGCCATAATGCCACCAATCAATGCCCTATGCTCCACCCCAATCCAAGTAGCCAACACCGAAGGGTCCGTAGGGCTTGGGCAAGCCATGTCGTGCCAAGGCATACCTAGGCATGCTGCTCTCATGCATTGGAGTGGTGGGAAGGAAGACCCCCTTATATATGTCTTAGGAACAATTGTCAGGTTCAACGGGAATAGATACAATCCCTTACAACACCACAACTCAGTGGGGGAGACCAACCCCCCCATATATATGCTAAAGTACAATTCCTTGGCTTAACAGGAACAACCATGATTTTTTGCAGTAAGGTCATCAGCCCCCTTGCTTGCCTTGAGTTGGACCATGACTTGGTGCAAGGTGCCACCAAGTATGTCCATGACAACTAAACTTATTTAGGGTCTAACAAGCCTCTCCCACCAAGAGAACCCAACATCCTCGTTGGAATAGACTCCAAGTATTGCTCAATCACTTTCTCAAATTGCCATAGCATTGTGTCTTTCTTCCACGTTGCCTTTTCTGTCCTTTTTCCTTTCCACTTAACCAAGTAGTAAGTCCTTATATTCTTCTTACTCATTCCCTCGGTCCGGTGGTCCAATATAGTCTCGGTCATATCCATGTACTGTTGTCTAATGGTGGGAGGTGCCCGTACCCAAAACCATCTTGTGATGCCATCTTGGCTTGCCTCAATAGTAGGCTAGTCACAGGATCACTTTCTGTCGAGGTCCTGATCTTTTCCAACACATCTCCAGCAATATGGCTTAGGGTCGCAATGTTCACTTCCCCAATTGGCTTTCTGCTGAGAGCATCTAGCAACCTAATTTGTATAGCCCGGTTTATACTGAATTGTGTAGTGGAACTAGGCCATGAAGTCCTGCCACCTTGCTTGCTTCGAGGTCAGCTTCTTCATGGTTTGAAAGCAACTAGTGGCCACATTATCCGTTAGAATGAGGAAATGCTTGCCCAGCAGGTAGTGGCTTCAAGTATTGACATAATGTACCACTGCTGTCATCTCCTTCTCGTGCACCGAATACCGCCTTTCAATGTCACTAAGTTTCTTACTTTCGAAAGCCATTTGATGTCCTTCCTGCACTATGACACATCCAATAGCAAAATCAGAAGCATCAATTTGCACCTCAAAAGACAAATCAAAATTAGGAAGTTTCAAAATAGGGTCACTAGTCACTGTCGCCTTCAAGCGATCAAATGCCTCCTGGCATTCATGAGTCTACTTCCATTTTCTGTCCTTTCGTAGAAGATCCGTCAAAACTGCCACCTTCTTTGAATAGTTCTTGACGAACTTTTTGTAGTAGTTGGCTAAGCCCAAGAAAGACTGAAGTTTTGTCACCTTGGATCGGAACTAGCCATTCAAGAATGGTAGTAATTTTCTTCGGGTCTATCTACACAGTACCTTCAGAAATAATACGACAAAGGAACATGATTTCCTTCTGGCCAAACTCACATTTCTCAGGCTTTAAGTATAGTTCTGCTTCCCTCAACTTAGTCAATGTCAACCTTAGATGATCAACACGTTCTTCCAAGGTCTGACTAAAAACAACTATATCATCCAAATAAATGACAATAAAGCGATCAATGTATTCCCAGAATACGTTGTTCATCAAAGTATAGAAAGTTGCAGAAGCATTGGTTAAGCCAAATGGCATGACCAAGTATTCATTAGAGTCATACCTTGTAACACAGGTTGTTTTAGACTCATCCCCCTCCGCAATTCTGACTTGATAATACCCAGACTACAGATCCATCTTGGTGAAGTATACTGCCTTCCCAAGTCTGTCAAACAGCTCATCAACTATAGGGACTGGATAGTTGTTTCTAACTATCACTTTGTTGAGAGCTCTGTAATCAACACAAAGCTTAAGGGAACCATCCTTCTTCTTCTGGAATAGAACAGGAGCACCATATGACGCTTTAGAGTGTTGGATAAAACCAGCCTTCAAAAGATCAGTGAGTTGTTTTCTTAACTCAACAAGCTCTGAGGGAGCCATGTGATAAGGGGCTTGAGTAGGGGATTTAACACTCGAAACTAGCTCAATTCGGTGGTTAATCTCCCTTCTCGACAGTAATCTAGGCGGAAGCTAATCTGGCTTCACATCCTTGAACTCAACAAGCAATTTCTGTACCAGTTCAGGTATAGGCTACAGTTCTTCCTATGCTTCTTCCTCAAACAACATGGCCAGATAAGTCATTTGCCCCTTTCTAAGTCCATCTTTGAGTTGCAATGCTAACACCATCTCCACTGCACTTCTGGCTTTGCTTAAAGAAACAAAACAAGTACTTGGCAAGTCCACGATAAAAAGACCCTACAGATGAGGCATAACAAAAACCTTTGCCCTTATAAAGAAATCTAGCCCAAGAATTACCTGGAAATCATCCAATGGAACCACCATAAAGCTACATTGGCCTCGCCAATCACCAACTTTTAAGGGAACATCTTTAGCCATTCCGCCGACTGGTTTCACTTCTAAATTTACAGCTTTGATTCTGCTGGAATCACTAACTAGAGAAAGACCAAGTCGTCGTACTTCGCGATCAGAAATGAAATTATGAGTGGCTCTGGTATCAATCATAGCATGGACAGCAATGTTGTTCAATAGGATATGCACATACATCAACCCCTTTCCAGTCGCTGATTCCTCCTTCTGAATTACATTCAAAAGTTAGAGAGGGTTGACTCGTGTAGGTTCCTCTGAATGGTCAAAAGTTGAGTCTTCTACAACAAAAGCGCTCAGCTTCTCCTTCTTGGGACAGTTCATGGCACAGTGTGGGCCATTGTAGATAAAACAACAATTTCCACTCGTGGAAGCGGAGGGTTTGTCTGTACTCTTTTCTGCTGAAGAAAAAGAAGTAAATTTTCCATCCATCTTCCTCTTATTAAAGCCCTTTCCTTTCTGTTGCTCCTTTGATTTACCCTTGCCATCTTTCTCCGCAGAATTTGACTGTGGGCAATAATCAACAAGAGCATCAGTAGCCGCCATTGCTACAGGCAAGTCCTTAACGCCTTGCCGCTGCAATTCTGACTATGCCCAACCTTGCAGTCCAACCATGAAGTTGAACAGTTTATCTTCCCCAGACATAACTTTAATGTCAAGCATCAAGGACAAAAACTGCTTAACATAATCTCGAACAGTACTCGTATGTTTGAGTTTGCGTAGAGCATCACGTGCTTGCCAAGCCGTGTTGCTTGGTCGAAACTTCTCCTTCATTTCATTGACTAAAGAATCCCAGGTCGTGATCTATGGACATGAATTGTCCTCAAATCGTGTGTGCCACCACAATTTTGCATCTTCAGCAAGAGACATGCTTATGAGATCGACCTTCTCTGTATCCAGGGTCCGGACTGCTTTGAAATAATGGCTCATATCCTATAGAAAATTTTCCAACTCCTTTGCACTGCGTGCATCGGAGAAGGGTTTCGGGTCAGGGACTTTGGCCTTCTGCGAACTCTCATGCACCACTGGAGTCGTCTGATGCAAGACCCGCTTCATGAAAGACACCTCCTCTTCAAGAGAACAAACTCTCTCCTTAAAAGCTTCTGCCAGAGAAGTGACATCTCCAAGAAGATCGTTTATCTTGCTGTTTGATTCAAGATAGTGATCGTCTTCGGTATGTCGGAGTTTTTCTTGTGTTCTCTGGACATTCTACAACTCTTAGGGACAGTCTATCACATTGCATTGAGAGAGGCATCGCATCATCCGACAGAGCACCAACAAAGTCCTCCAGCCTTGTCACCCGCTCACGTAACTCAACGTTACCACCGCCAGCCATAGTTTCCGGCCAAAACCGTGCTCCGATACCAACTGTCATAGGGTTAATTTTTACTTGGCAACAATGTCACCCCAATGATGGTGTTGCCTCTACAACCAGCCTATAATACGTTAGGTAGCACACGCACGCAGTAAACACAACACACGTTTACAGGGAAAACACTCCCAAACCTTTATATTGACATCAATTAGATTACAAAGGAATCCTAATGTGACCAATGGCTCTCTGCCTCCATTGTAGGACCTTGGTGTGTTAAATACACAGAGGATGGCGGTGGACACCCCCAACCGCCCAAGGGTTTGTTGGACTAATCTAGTTGCACCACCTGAGGGCATGGCAGTTACTAACAACTGCTCATGCCTTGCTACCATGCCCACAAAGCTGCCACCTGTATGGAACAGTTGAAACTGCAACAGACCACTACCTTCATGGATGAGAATTGCCTGCCACTTGCTTGTAACCATTGTGCCAGCACATTGCACTCACACATGTTGTACATACACACGTCTGATGTGCACAAAGCTAGCCCATCTTTGTCCACGTGTCCAACAGCCACGAAGCAAACCACCCACGTTCATGCTGGGGTGCACCCATGCCATGCATTCAATTACTTGCATGCCGGGGTGCACCCATGCCATGTTGTCAAGTCATGTGTCCTACACATGCCATGACACTAATTTAGTCAACCTTCAGCTACCATAGTCATTCCCACGTTGCCAATGTAGTTCAGCCACTGAAGTCATACCAAATCTAGCTATAATGCCACCAAGCTATGCCCTATGCTCCACCCCAATCCAAGTAGCCAATATCGAAGGGTCCATAGGGCTTAGGCAAGCCATGCCGTGCCAAGGCTTGCCTAGGCATGCTGCTCTCATGCCTTAGGGTGGTGAGGAGGAAGACCCCCCTATATATGTCTTAGGAACAATTGCCGGTCCGATAGGAGTAGATACAATCCCTTGCAACATAACTCAGAGGGGGAGACCAACCCCCCCACCCCCAATATATATGCTAAATTACAATTCCTTGGCCTAACAGGAACAACCATGATCTTTTGCATAAGGTCATCAGCCACCTTACCTTGCTTGCCTGACTAGGATCATGACTTGGTGCAAGGTGCCGCCAAGTATGTCCATGACAACTAAGCTTACTACCACCAGAATGGGAAAAAGGGACATATAATAAGTAGGGAGGCTACCCAACGTGCTTTTGATTAATGTGAGCTTCCCTCCCTTGGATAGCTATTGTTTCATCCACCCTGCAAGCCTTCTTTGAAACCTCTCCACCACCGGGTCCCAAATTGCTTTAGATATAGAAGATGCACCAAGAGGCAATCCCAAATAAGAAGACGGAAGGGATCCCACCTTGCACCCTAAATTCCAAGCTAGTTCCTCCACCATCTCCACATCACCCACCGGAATGATTTCACTTTTCCCCAAATTAATTTTGAAACCCGATACCACCTCAAAACATAATAGAACACATCTAAGATAGTGAATATGCTCTTCCTTAGCTTCATAGAATATAAGAGTATCGTTTGCAAATAGAAGATGGGCGATTTCTATCAAGGAGTCTTCATGGACACCAAAGAAAATCCTTTAAAGTAGCCCAGATCCATCGCCTTCATCAGCAACTTACTAAGAGCTTCCATAACCATAACAAAGAGAAAGGGGGATAGGGGGTCGCCTTGTCTAATGCCCCTTGCGCTCATGAAGAAACCAGTTGTAATATCCTACATCTTATTACTTTGATTATATTTTATTACTATATGTAAATCAACTTCAAGTAATGATAAAGTGTGGATTAGAGTATGCCTTAAGCATGATTGTGTGATTCAAAGTGATGATTTTACTAGTATGGATAGTGAGGCAATAATTAAGATCCTAAGAGGAGAAATTAGGAACAAAATAATATTTCTAGTAGTCTTTTAAAATGATTCCTGAGCTAAAACATAATTAATTAGATTAATCCATTTTCTAAGGTTAAGCATAATTAGAGCATACTTAACTAACTTAACCTAGTTTGTGATAGGTTATTGGACGGTTCTTAAAAATTGTTATATCTAAACTAATTATGTTTAATTCAGTAATATTAATACATGATTAGTGAATTAAGTTAATCCTAATTGAGTTAATTATGGTGTTTAAGTGAGATAGACTTATACTAATCCTGGGTTATAACCTAAATCCTTATAATTATCCAAGTTAATTTTAATTAGAGAAAGGTAAGAAAGACAACTATTCACATGGACAAAGGACCCACAATTTGGAATATCTAGCCCATCATTGTTGACTAGTCTTGAGGAGCTTGTGTAGAGATTTGTCTATATATATATATATATATATAAGAGTATGTATTATACATATGATATATATATATATATAAAAGGGACAAAAAAAATCGATTAGTAAGAGAGAGGAAATATAGAGCTAATAAGAGGAAGACACTTCAAATATGTGGGAGTTCACAAGGTGACACCTAACCCACATATAGATACATGCTTGTATCTATTATGCCTCACAAAATAAGAGACAATCAAGAAGCTCTCTAGAATGTGCTGGACAGAATAATAAAAGCAAAGAAGACAGTAGAGAAAACAAGAGAACAAGAAGGAGAAATAACGAAGCTTAAGTAGGACTAACATAGAGGTTGAATTCTTTAACGATCAAAGTATGAATTCTAGTTCTAATATCTTATTCTTTGATTTAATCGGAAAAAAAACATTTAAAAATAACTAAGAACTCAAATTCAATCAAGAATTGAATGAAATTCTAAATTAATCTCGCAGTCCTAACAAGTTTTGCATGGAATAGTAATTACATGGATACAAGAGCAACATATATGATGTAGAATGATGCATCATGATTAATGAGTGTTGATTAAACTAATTGGTTAATGATTAATGGTGTTAAAACAACCCTAGCACTACCTAGGTTATAATTAGCATGATTAGATTATCAAAGGAACTTTAAATGCGAAAAATGGTACGGAAAAATGCTGCTGGAAATTAAAGAAAAATACCTTAATTAAAGTTAAGTAATTTGTCTAAATAATGATTCGAGATGTTAGATATAAGTGTTGAAACAACCAACACCTTGAAAGTTAAAAATGAAGCCTATAAGCAGAATAAGTGGGGATGGTGCAGCTGCTGTCCCAATTGTTTAAAAACCTTATATTTGATGTAAATGAATTCTAATAAGAGTCAAAGGTAGCTCTAATGGAATTAGAATATGAGGGATTTTATCAGAATCTCAAATTGTGTTGTTTAAACTATAATAAGGACAAACGTAACTAAATAATGTTATATTGCACTCAAATATGGTTCTAATATGAAATACATGTATGTAGAGTTCCTTAGGAGAGAGAGAATCAATGAGTGCTTTAAGAGTACAAGGTGAGTAATCCGATTCCTTGAAATGGTGAATTGAATGTGATATTGTCAAACATAATATTCTGTGTTTTAACAAGCAAAGCATTATGCTATATTCTCTATTGATGAGATTGAAGTACATTTTACAAGTATGTTTGATAAATAGATTTAGATTTGCAAATCCATGGATAATCACAGGATTTAGAATGTGTTTCCATAGATGCCATTACACGGGCCCCTTTTATTATGTCCTTACCAGGGGATTAATAGCAATTAGACCCATAAGTAAGCCAGAAATTTCTTCAGTGTCACTATAAGTGACTATGTCATTATATATGATATTCCGTTTAGAATCCGAGTCGACACGGATTCTTCCGTTCCGACCGTTGTAATAGGCATGCTAAATGATATTTGAAATCTGTTACGAGCATTATTGGGCTACTTATTGTTATTCAAATGTTTAAATAGCAATTCCGTTTCTGAAAATGCATTTGAAATGTTTTAGTAATGCTTGATATCCATGGTTTTATTTAAAGTTCTTTTGCTATAAAAACCCATGACAGGCATTGGTATTATTCATTGAGCTTTGTTAGCTCACCCCATTTCCCAACTCATTTTTCAAGTAATGAAGCTTAAGATGGGGAGGGAACTTAAGGAAGAAGAGTTTGTAAAATTGTATAGCAAGACTTGCAAATATCTCTTTTGAGCCTATGTAAGCTTCTGTATATATACAATGGCCATTTTGTGTGTTGGCCAGTTGTAGATGTAAATGACTTGTAATAAATTTTGCAAGTGTGAGTTTGATATTAAGCTTAGATTTGCTCTGATCGAATATGGTTGGTATAAGTTTGATGTGAACCTGATAGGTTAAAAATGTTACTCTTCTGCTATATTAATAAACTCTCCATTATACAGCCCATTCGATTCTGTATGAGGCCTCGGTGGCCAGTCATGGACTATAAGTCCATCCTACGTAGGGTGTGGGTCGTGACACCGGTAGACGAGCCATTAACAAGCACTGAGGACACTGATGAAATGCAAAATGTCACCCATTGTCTCCATCGATCTCTGAATCCCATCCTGCCCAACATATACAATAAAAACTCCCAACTTACATGATCATAAACTTTTTCAATGTCTAGCTTACAAATCAAACCTTTTCCCTTCCTCTTCAACATCGCATCAATGCATTCATTAGCAATTAACGCCGCATTAGAATCTGCCTGCCTCCGACAAAAGCGCTCTGACTGCCCGAGATCACATCTCCCAAAACACTGCTCAATCTGTTAGCTAAGACTTTGGCCAATAGCTTGTAGACTCCCCCTACCAAACTAAGAAGATGAGAGAGTGTTTTTCAGAATATAGGAGGAGGAGTTCATTCTCATCTCTACTCTTTTCATGTATTTCATCATTAAATATCTAGAAATTACAAAAGCATCCACTCTCAAATATAAGTACCAGAACACTCTAACCCCCACGAAAGTACATCATCTTGAGGTAGATCGCCTATCATTAATGGTACTTGCCTAATCTACATCTATAAATGCTTCAAGCTCCAGATGTCCATGACCAGACAATAGTATCCCTTTTCCAAGACCAAATTTCAAATATCTCAAAATCCTATAAACATCTAAATGAGTAGTGTGAGGATCATGCATGAACTAACCACTACTATCACATAAGCTATGCCTAAGGTATGTCATCCTTCTCACATATCTCTAAAATCTCCCTTTCTAAATCACCCTCTCTACATGAAAGATGATGATCAACCTCAATAGGCGAGTTTGTCGGCTTGCATCCCAGCATACATGTCTCTTTAAACAAGTCCAAAATATATTTTATTTGGAAAATGAAAATACCATTGTCAAATCTAAGAACCACAATCCCAAGGAAGTAGTGGAGACTCCCTAAAGTAATTAATCTCAAATTCTTTAACCAAGTGAGCCTTCAATCTACTCACCTCTTTAGTATCATTGTTAGTCATGACTGTGTCATCGACATAAATTATAAGAGTTGTAATCTTGCCATCCATCTTCTTAGCAGTATGTGATTGGCATTACTTTGCATGTATCCAAATCTTATCATAACCATGCAAAATCTATCAAACCAGGCTCTTGGGGACTGTTTCAATCCATATGAAGCCTTTTTTAGTCTACACACCTTCCCTTTAGTATCATGGTTAGTCATGATTGTGTCAACAACATAAATTATAAGAGCTGTAATCTTGTTATCCATCTTCTTAGTAGTGGTGTGTGATTGGCATTACTTTGCCTGTATCCAAATCTTATCATGGGCATGCGAAATCTATCAAACCAAGCTCTTAATGACTGTTTCAATCCATGTAAACCCCTTTTTAGTCTACATACCTTCCATTTTGTGGTTTTGAAAAAGACCTTAAAGGATCTCCATATACACTTCCTCCTCAAGATCTCCGTAAAGAAATGCATTCTTAACATCTAAATAATGCAATATCCATACAAAGTTGGCTGCATATAAAAGGACTCGGACAGAGTTCATCTTCATCACAAGGGCAAATGTCTCCTGATAGTCAATGTCATATGTATGAGTGAATCCCTTTGCCATCCCATCTACCTTCTCCTTGATCGTGAAACCCCATTTACATCCCACGAGTATCTTTCCATTTGGAAGTGACACCAACTCCCAAGTTCCATTTTTCCAAAAGCTCCTATCTCTTCAATCAGACACTTTCCATTTTGGATCTGCAAGTGCTGCCTTCCACCCTTGTGGAAAAGACAAAGAAGACACAAAAGCATAATAGGAAGGAGACAAAGAAGACACAAAAGCATAATAGGAAGGAGACAAAGAGTAATAAGAAACAAAATTAGTAATAGGGTGTTGAGTACAAGACCTAACATCTTCGCTAATTACAATGGGAATATTGGTATCATCAACAATAGAATTATCAATATGGGACCATTCACTAGGAGAAGATAAAGAAAGAGACAAGATTGAAGCTAGAGAGGAAACTGTAAATGACTTGGGGCACACAAGAGGTGATTTGTTTTGTATGGCACTTCTAAGGATCGTGTCAAGTCCATGCGTATTAATGTGAATCAGCTCCATCCAATTAATTACACTTACTCGGCTCCCCCCTCAAGATTACACACAACCTGCTCCCCCCTCCCCTGCCTCCCCGAAATAACTTCCTCCTCAGAGTGATGAATAGAAGCATAAATATTAGATGCACATAATCCCTCTCTTCCCTTGTATCACCACACTTCTCCCCTTGAAGAGATAGAGGAGGAAAAAAGGCTATTGACTCATTGAATCACATCCATACAAGCAAGAACTCTCTTAGACTAAGGATAATAGCCTTTTGCATAGCTAAATGACCAAGGAAAACACAACGAAGAGCCTTCGGATCAAATTTTCCTTTAGTGTCGATGATCATGGACAAAGCAGAAAGAGCCAAAAATACAAGGAATACTACAACCATGAGATGTGCCTTGAAGTAGCCCTAGAGATATTTTGAATTTTAGACTGGACAAGGGCATCCTATTAATAAGTTAGGCTGCAAAAAGAACCGCATCACCCCAAAAGGACATTGGAACATTCATGGTAAATAAAAGGGAATGGGACACCTCAACAAGATATTTGTTCTTTAGTTCTGCTAAATTTTTTAGCAGGAGTATCCACACAAGTAGCCTAATGGAGAGTCACATGATCAACAAGATATGCACAAAACTCTTCATTAACATATTTGATGCCACATCGCTCTGAAGGACACTAGTAGTAGCATTAAACTGTGTGATCACCATTTTGTGAAAAACTGAAAGCAAGAAAATACCTCATTCTTATGGCGCAACAAATAAACCCATGTAATTTGTGAATAACAATCATAAAAGTTACAAACCTAACAATAACCAAACAAAGTAACAATTGGGGATGGACCCCATACATTAGAATGAATAGCCATAAAAGGTGCAGTGTTTTTATCATTAGTACTTGGATAAGTGTTTCATTTGTGATTATATAACTCACGAGCATCACAAACAAACTGATTTGAAGTACACTTCTTAACTAACGGAGGAAAAAGTTTACCTAAAACACCAAGTCGTTTGTCCCACAGATGTAGTTCTTGCGATATATCCATTTTATTGATATTTTATTATGTGGAAGGATACAACATATTACTTGAACTCCTAGGTTCTGCGTATACTCATTAACCAATTTAACTACAAAAGCAATATTTTAATGTGTTAAAGTTATACATATATAAGCTTCCCTACCAATCATTAATTAGGTTTCAATTAGCTTTAACCCCAAAAGAGTTTCTATTCCAAAAATGAGTGATGTATTTCCGTAATTAAAAGATCCAGTGCCTCAATCTAAACAACATTTATGCTCAGAAAAGAATTTAAACACATAAAACTCCTTACGTTGTTTCTTTAGGACCTCAAGATCATTAGCAAAAAGGCCCTAGAAGACTTATCTCATTACCATATAACTCAGGCCCTAGAAGCATTCCTCTCCACAAAAACACATCATGAATAGTGTCCGAAAACTTCCTTTGCATAATTTAGGAACATATGATTAGAATTAACTGATGGTTACATATTTTCACAACCATATAATGATCTCCTAAGAAGCACGGACACGGACACGGGACACGGGACACGGGACACGGACACGACACGACACGGACACGCCGACACGCAATTTTCCAAAAAAGTAGGACACGGACACGTCGGGGACACGTTGAATAAAATATATTTTATTTTTATTTATATAATAATATAATCAATTTTTATTTTCATATCAATCAAATTATGCATAAAAAAACAAAATTTCATGCAACATTTACAATTTATATTTTGAACATTACACACAGCAAATCAGCAAATTAACAAATCAGCAAACAATACACACAAATCACCAAATTTTCAGACATCAGTGAATCAAAAAATTTACAATTTATATATATATATATATATATTTGCAGAAAATCAGCAAAGTATGAAGGAATGGCACTCACATGAATTCAGGGAATCAATAAGCTTTGAGTTCCAGTTGGCCAAGAATGCGAAGAATTTCAGTCAGTGAATTGCCAGACTTGCAGTGAATCAACAAGCTTCAAAATAGATGGAAGAAAGAAGAAGATAAACTCACTGAATGACTGAAACATCGAGAAAAAATATATAATAAAGCAAAAGAGAAAAAAATTGAAAAATGAAACAGAAAAAATTATACAGAAATTGACAACGATGGACTGCCAAGGGAGAAAAAATTATACTGAATTTGTCAAAAATTATATATATATATATAGAGAGAGAGAGAGAGGAGAAGAAGAATTTATACAGAAAAAATTATACAGAATTTGTCAAAAATTATATATATACAGAGAGAGAGAGAGAGAGAGAGAGGAGAAGAAGAATTTATACAGAAAAAAGAAGAAGATAAACTCACTGAAACATAGAGAAAAAATATACAGTAAAGCAAAAGAGAAAAAAATTGAAAAATGAAACAGAAAAAATTATACAGAAATCGTCCAAGGGGGAAAAATTATACAGAAATTGACAAAAATTATATATATATATATAGAGAGAGAGAGAGAGAAGAGAAGAAATTATACAGAAAAAAGGGGCGGAGAATAGAGTTTTACGTACCTGGGTTGGTGACTTCGACAACGATGGACTGTCACTCCTGTATAATCTGACCGGAGACTTCGACGGACTGCCGATGGACTACAATGACAACGACGGACTGCCGATGGACTACAATCACAAAGATGGACTGCCGATCGTAAGAAGAGGAGAAGAAATTAGACCGGAGACATCGATCGTAAGAAGAGGCAGAAGTTAGAGAATAGAGATGTACGTACCGGAGACTTCGACGACGGCGGAATGCGACGGCGACGAACTGCGACGGCGACAGCGACGGCGACAGCGACGGACTATGATGGCGACGGCGACGGAGGCGAGCGACGGAGGCCAGGGCTTTTCTCTCTACTCTTCTCTTCTCTTCTCTTCGATCATAAGAAATGCCCGACCTTAGCATAAAGGATATAAAAATAAGTTTGTTAAATTACAAACTGACCCCGGTAGGTTTTAAAAATATTAAAAGAGACCCCGTTTTTTTTATTCCAAATTACAAACCGACCCTCGCGTGTCTGAACTTTCCCGCGCGTGTCCCGCCCGTGTCCTGGGACGTGTCCGGCCGTGTCCTGGGCGTGTCCTACATAAAAAAAAAAAAAAGAAACTGTTCAGATGATTCGGACACGTGTCGGACACGTGTCCGGCGCGTGTCCGAGCGTGTCCGTGTCCCAGACGTGTCGGACACCGATACGCTGCCCAGATTGAAGTGTCCGTGCTTCCTAGATGATCTCACTCATCAATATCCTTACCATGTTTATCATGAAGGACAGAAAGAAAAAACTTCAATTTCTTCTTAGCACCAATTCAACCCTGAAGGCTTGTGCTGGCAACAAGTAATTTGAACCCAGCTTGATTAGGCAATGAAAATGTGAACACCTTAACTATCCTATTGGTTAAACTAGGTTTAGCCATGGTGATGTACCAATAAAAGAAACAAGAAACCCATAAACAATCCTCAAACTATCACATCCAGCAATAACAACCAAAAATAGTCCACAGTATACTTTTTTTTTTTTCCTGATTAGTGACAGTATACCATTATACAAGGAACAAACAATTTAGAGACTACACAACCAGCCACTAATTCCCATCAACATGACAACCACACCACCAAACTTTGGAACATCTAAAGAGAGACCAACTTAATTGAAACTAAACAATTTCATCGGAAACAATCTGGATGACTAACTTCAAATGTTATTTAATTCAAGTATGCAAGTGAAGGGTTTTTCTTTTTCTTTTTTTGATAGGTAATAGGTAAAATATTTCATTAAAAGGCACCAAGGGGGTGCACCCAAGTACCAAAAAAAATACAAAACATACTACAATCCCATGGTCATGCTATACAAAAGCAAGATACAAAAGAATCTGACAACAAAAATGAGCCCCCTTGAAATCCAAAACTAAAGGGAGCTCAACACCATAAATTTCACAGCCCATATAGGTGACTCAACCCCTTCAAAAACTCTATTGTTTCTTTCCCTCCAAATAATCCACCACATACAAAGCAGAGTCGTGCACCAAATTTTCCCCAATCTCCTACCAAATGATCTTCCCATCCGTGAATCAAGCACCTCCATGATAGACCATGGCATCACCCAAAAAATCCCAAGCAATCCCAATAAAAGAGACCAAATGGACCAAGTGAAAGGGCAATGAATGAGGAGATGGTCAACCGTTTCCTTGTTGCATTTACATAAGCAACACCAACACTCGATGACAAACTTAGCTTCAAAATCCCAAATGATGACAATCTCATGCATGGCACCAACACTTGAACCTGGAAAGACCATCAACAGGTGTCTGTACACTGTACAAACTGTTGTATTGTACAACCAGGCATGGCCTCCTTCCATCTGCATTGCCCTTTGCTTCTCACTCTTAGTTATAATTAAAGAGGAGGAAAGAAAAAGGGAAAAGGAGGGGGGAAAAAAAGGAAAGAAGGAAAAATAAAAAATCATGTGATGAAATCTGTCTAAGTTTGCTGATGCTCTATTAGCATGTCCAGTTGTTCTGTAGAGTGGTAGAGCAAGGTAAGAGACCTAGGGAGGTGGAGATAATATGATTGAGATCTAAGCCCTTGATGGGTTCACTCCCATCATATACTATTAGAAGATAGTAAGAGTAAAATTATATATTTTCACACACTAAGTATCACTCTCAATAAGCTTCAAGTTTAAACTGGGTCAAAGCTGCAAGTGATACACACACACACATTAAACTTAAGGGGACTTGAACCCTCAACCTCCCATATGGGGGAGATGGAGGAGGTATCAGCCAAGCTAAAGCTTGTTGGTGATACTCATGGGCTTATAAACACCATTGCTTACCCAAGAATACAGTTCCTAATCTTTTGTCACATATCCAGTGTTTGCTAGATAATTTACCATGGAAATTCTCCTTGTATATAAACTTAGGGGGAAATTTAAATATAAAATAACTTCTCTACTGCCTTTCTTACCAGAATTCACTTACAGAAGTGCAAACAATCTCAATGCCTCTGTAATCGCAACATGCTGCATATTGAAGAGCCCCCTCATTTGTTATATTTAATTTTTGGCCAATTGAAAAGTTCTTCTATGCTATCTGGGAGATTAACCATCATCTTTTTTCCTTTCAAAAAGATTTTGGCTTCTCTAAAATCCTCCATCACCGTGATTTTCCAATCCAATTCAAAATGGCCTGCCGCAAATACCACCTGTCCTTTTAAAGACCTCCGAAGTCCAAAGATGGAAAAGTAAGTTCTTCATGGAATTTAAACTCCAAAATTTGGATCATGATTTGCGAATGTGATGACATCTATCTAGACACTAGTTTTGCAAAAGGAATGGCTCTTTTGAAGAAATAAAAGCTCTCCCTAAATGCAATTGTTTGTAGCCAGATTTCCAATAGAGCTATTACTTTATATACATGAAGATCTTTTGTTATACATAAAAGACCTTCTATAGGAACAAATACACCCAATAACCCTCCCCACATAGACCTATTCTTGGCATGTCTAGAACTCATTTTTTGAAGCCACACTGGATACCATAAAGCCATCAGGCCTGTAGTGGACATCAATGGAGTTATGACACATAACTAAAAGTCTGTCCTAGAACAGAGGGGGGTGGGGTTTGAATAGGACTTCCTAAGAATTTTAGGCTCCTTTCAATTTTGCAACTCAGTTATACCTAATTTGGTTTGTTCAATTTGACCCTACACCTCTATGTTTAGCTTTGATTGTGCTGTGTATAAGATAGATTGCAAGTATAATGAGTTTTACCAATTTCTGCATTGAGCAATCTCAATAATTAAAAATTTATTACTACAATATGATGGTTGAATATACATTAAAATTATATCATTTCAATCATTCAAACTATATTAAGCCATACATTCATTGAATATGAAACACTAAATAATATATGTAATGACTATAATAAGGAAAATCTTCACATATGCCTATATTGAGTCCTATGTCCAAATTGATTTCCCGGTATTTTAAGGTTGATACAATTTACTTTAGAATCAAGCAATTTAACATTTTAGCAATCATAGACTTTGTATTCTCATGACCACAAGTATACCCAATCATCAATTGTGTGTTCACTTAAACAATGTTGTTCTTGTAGAGATATTAGCCAATGGACTTCATAAACAAGTAAACAATACATTCAATTTAAAATTACTGAATTAATAAATCCAGAATATTCGTTTAAGCATATATCATTTCATAAAACTGTTTGGCAAATGAAGACACAAGAATTTATAGTGGTTTGGCTAATAAACCTACATGCACTTCCATTTCCTCACCGTATTTTTCACTATCAACTGGGTTGTCAAGGTTGACCCAATACCCTTTACATGGTTTTGTACCGCGGGTAACCACGAACCTGGGATATCTAAGTTTCCAAGGGCTCAACTAAAAACAATAAAGTTTTTGTAACACTTGGTTAACCTTCAACCAACCTATTGAGATTCAACTAAGTAGGATTTTCTTCCTTGGTTTTCTCCCTACACCCAATTAGTTTTGGTTCACCTAGAACCACTAAACTCTTACAATTTAATTATCAAAAAGTAGAGTGAGAAGATTACCTCACACAATAGATAGATTTTCTCTTGTAAGTTCAATTTCAAGAAATGGTTGTACAAATCTTCACGTGTTTCTTTACTTCTTGCTTGGTTTGGATTAGGATGAGTTAATTACACATTCCTCTTATGTTTTAAGTTTTAACTTAGTAGGCTCAAGGAAGAGTGGGCATGTCAACGAAAACTCATAGTATCTCCCATCATCTCAGAAATGCCCAAATCTCTCCTCTATTCATAGACAAAGCCTTCAAACCACTAGTTTTGAAAATCCAATGAAGCGTAGTCAACCACAACCATATCTTGTTAACCACAATTTTCATTGTCTCAAGTGTGGTCAGCCACAACTTTTCTTGGTCAACCATTAATAAAAAGGACTTCATCTTGTGGTTGACCACAACTTGACGTGGCTCACCAAGCTAACTCATGGTAGATTTTCGTTCCTTTGTGGTTGACCATGGGAGTGCCAGTTTGGACACCTTAAGTTTGGTCCTCCAACTCACTTGGTTAGTTAAGCAACTTGACATGGAGTCTACTTTGGACCTAAATGACACACCTAATTACCTTCTAAGGCTGAGGTCTTGTTCCTCATGCTCCTTCGAATTAGCTCCTTGGCTTTATTGATGCTTGTGCATATTTTGTTGATGAAGCTTGACTCTTCTTAAATTATTGACTTCATTCTTTGTCTTTGAAGCTCTTTGGTGCCTCCAGGCCTTGATGTATGTGCTCTATGATCTTCAATATCCATCAATCCTAAAACTACATACGGTTGTCATGAAAATTTCCAACTTATGTTTTCCTAGCATTTACAATAACAACATAGAATTTGACCAACCAAAGAAAAAGAGGGGGAAACTTTCAAAGTTTGTTTGCCCCCTCTATCTACATGAACTGGGGGGAAACTTCCTAAGTTTGTTTGCACCCCTCTATCAACATGAACTTACATTTTTGTAGCACCAAAGATTGGTTCATTAACTGATGAAAGCCATCAATAAACCTCAGACCCCATGCCATGACCAAAGAAAGAAAAAGGGAAAAACTACCCATCATGGATTTGTATTGTTCCTAGCAACTGCATGAACATAAACCCAGGCACCTCCCATTGACAGCAACCAAAGATAAAAACTAAACCAAGAATAATAGAAACCCCCAACACCTAATTGTCATTTTGATAGCCACTCCTGCCTAGTAATTTAGTAATGTGTGTAAAATAGCACAAAGACAGCTATGAGAACAAGCTAAAAAACCTTATATAGACAATGGGTTCATTTTAACTTTAAAAGTGATTCATGGAGGTTGCCCACGGAAGACATCATGCGTACCTTGATAAATAATGGCAGTCACAGTGAATGCATATGCAAGAACTAAAATAATTCAAAAACTTCAAAATTTCAGCATAAATAAATCTTCAATATTTTATAAGCAAAGGCCCAATTATAGATTGTGCTATTCTGTTTCATACTTTAACTAGAAGATCACATGAACTCACTCAAATAAGTCTTTTGTGCATATAAATTTATATAACATATAGAAATCAGTTCTAATTAATATATATTGTGGGTACTAGAACCCACGTCGTCATCACCTCCTTTGCCACGTGGCAAGCCACTCAACGCCCCTACATGATGAATGTTCACCCTCACTTGTAAAGGCACAAAGGATTCAAAGACGTGAAGCTTTCGTAAGCACGCAAATCCTTAAGGAGCGTGACACTACTAACCGTTCGTAAGCAGGGAGAACCATGACTAACGGCCCCCTCACGAATGAGGATAACATATGAAGCTCTCTAAAGCTTCAAGCGATCTATCCGTTTACCCTTCCTAACTATGGTTGCGCAAAGGCTTGGGCGCAAGCCTTGGGAGGTCCCTGAGGCTTGGTACGCGAACGTGGCTTAACCTACACGCCATGCTCTTCAATGTTCGGGATACTCAAGATCTTGTCGCATGGTGGCTAAAGTAATACCTCACGCACAGACTTTCTAAACCTTCTAGGACCATGGGATTCCCCCAACTATCACCTATTTTGGATATTAGTAGAACACTTATCACACTCAAGGGCCTCACGTAGGACCTAGGGATTGGCACGTGATTGACCACTATAAATAGCCCACAAGTACCATAGTTAAGGGGTAATAATGATTCCCCATTCCATCACTTGAGGGAGTTGACTTTGGAAAGCTCCCATCACACTAATTCCTAATACCTAGAATCCCGTGTGGGATAGATTCCTTGTATTGGGAATCCCATGAAGCTTACCCAGTCTCGCCTCACTCTCTCGGGAATCCTTCCCAAAGGTTTTGGATCACTTTACTTTCTCCCTGCTACCTCACTTTGAGTACCCCTCTAGCATCTGACGCAAAAGTTGTATTCACTCCCTCAAGTCACAACTCTAACTACTTAGTCCATTTCACTCACAACCCTCCACCCGTCCGCATATATCAACTAAAGAATTTAATGCTTTCAACATTACAACTCAACAATCTAAGTACAGTGATAGTGTCTAAGTGCTCCTTGGATACAGTACTAATGTTATGATAAAATGAAACCAAAATTCTATTTAAAAAGTTAATAAATACAAAAAATAAACGATTGAGGAAACAAAATGTGCTAGAAAATAAACAATAATCAAAGATATATTGTAATACATTAAGCGCATTACAATTTTACTCAACCCTAGTCATATGGGAAAAGGAAAATATATCTGACATTATATCACATCACACCATAAATACCTTTTTTTTAACAAATGAACACAAAAGAAACTTGTAACATACTTATATACATATATAGACGTACACACATATATATATAAGTGGTGTGTGTGTGTGTAGAATGCATGTGTGTATACATATCACATCACACTGAAAAGAGACACACCTCTCCATCAGAACCTCGTATCGTGACACGATACACGACGGTCACACTTCCATTGTCAGAGAAAATAACATCACGTATCTCTCCACACCAACCTGCATAAAAGGTCTAAACATCAAGAAAAAAATTTGGAAATTTGTGTGTCCATGACTGAAATAATGAGAATGCAGATAAGATTATAGGGACTGCTTAAGTAATTAAAAAAAATTAATTACAAACTACAAAGTGTCAAATGGTAGTTATAGAGACAATCTAGTGCTAATAAACCCTATAAAGCTTCAGCTATTCTATAATCGTCCCTCAAATTAATCATGGAGATTATAATGATGCAAAAATCAATAACCGCTAGTGGACACAATAGTTTGGATAGACAGCATCATATCGAGGGCAGACAGGCATCACAAATGTTAACAGATTTTACAGAACATCAAATGTAAAGTTACTAAATGTCAATATGGGATCAGAATCAGATGCAGTATGCATGGGTAATTGATAGATTAGACCTAATATAACTCTTGATTTCAAAAGACATAAAAAAAGAAAAATAAAATGAAATAAAATAAGAAAAGAGTCAGATCCACAACTTAAAATCTAATGGACAATGGATGAGAAATGCAATAACTGTCAGATTGAGCAATTTTTAAAATAAGAACAGAAAAGAGCATAGATTACTGCCACATCTCGCCTACATGCTGGAACCCATAATGTTAAGAAACGCAAGCATCCCTTCTCCTCGCAGAAAACAAAGACACAAGAAATATAAGCGGACCAACAGCCTAGTACTATGATACCACATCAACATCAGAGAAGATTTGGAAATTTGCATAGCACGTGACTGAATTTTTTATAACAACATGTATTTGTGTAGAATGCAAGACAATGTTAAACTGATTCCAGCATTACAACCAGGAGCCATTAAAAGTAACCCAGTTTTTCAACTACAGAGTTTGACATTGAAAAGATCTTCGCAAATGGGTAAAAGGGGGTAAAAGGTTGAACGAGAGCTAAAATACATTAAAGCATATGTGAGATGAAAGCTCAGCCCCAATGGTGAGGGTTTCACTTTCACAGAAATGGGACCCCTGTGGGAATGAATTTTGCAGAATAATAAATAGATAAGACACCGCACCTGGGGCGTAGAAACTCAACATCCGGTTGGCATGGTACCTAGGAATCATGAGATCACCCAAATTTTCGATCAGATCAACCATCGGATCGAAGAGGGAACAGAGAGAAAATAATAGACTTGCATTGTGGACCAAAACAAAGAAGGGAAAAAAAAGAAAGAAGTGGAAGTACCATGGGATGAAGGTGGAATCATCACCACCAATATCATCATCAAGTTTGATGATGTTATCAGGGATCCTCTTGTTGAGATCTCGGAGAATCTCAGCGAGGGGACGAGTGATGCAGGAGGAGATTGGGGACTTGTCCAGGGGCACCACGTAATTCGAATTGGGGACAGATGTCTTCTTATTAGCATCGTTGCTGCTGCTGCTGCTGCTGCTGCTACGTTCCAGAGCTAAGACGCGCAATCCTCTGCTACTGCTATTGCTATTAGCACTACCACCACTGAAATGGATATCTACGTGCCTCTTCAGCTGGGGAATTCGGCGCCAAGAATAGGAGGATGTGATCGCCGGAGCCCCCGTCTTTGGTATCATCGATTGTGAGAGGAAACTGCCACTATGAACGGCCATTCCGACAGCCAGATAGAGATCGGACCGGTAGATGAAGTCCTCTCCCCCTTTCCCCGCCTTTGTAGTAGTAATCTTCTACAAATCTAACGTTGTTTAATTTTAGTTACCAAGACGACTTTGAGATCTGCATTTTTTCGCAGTCGGAAGGGGCAGAAATTCTAAAGAGGGCAGCTTTTTTTTTTTTTTTTTTTATTTAAAGTACGGACCTTCTGGGGTCGGTAACTCCAACTTGGATTACATCCTCTTCACCTTTTCTTCCTTTTTCCAATTTTATTTTCACTCTTTTTTTTTTAAATTTCTCTCCATATTATCCTAAATGACACAATATTTATATATTATTAAATAATAAATCATGTATCATGTATTTAAAATATCTTAAAAAAAGTAAGGAAGAGTAGCCTTGTCCATCTAATCCAACTCATGACACAAGGCCCTCTTCTAATAAGATTAATATTGATATACCACAAAAGAATAAGACCCATCATCACTCAACACGTATGTCTATAGTCCAACTCACGATCGGCTAGCTCAGTTCGCGCTCGACTAGTGGCTAGCGCTCAGCCATTCAGGACAGACTAAAAGATCGAAAGAGGCCGAGCACATGCCTCTAGAGCATACACATATCCAAATAAAGGTCATAAAGTTAATGACAGGACTCTAGAGCAACACTCTAGAACTCGTCACCGCCTTAACAGCTACTGAGTAGGGAATAAGGAAACAGTCTTCAACAAGGAAACTGCTACACATGTTTATCTCTATCTATGGTGCAATGTCCAACAAGGAAACCACTATCTCTGATGATCGAATCCCTACTTTCATGGCGCCAAATCCTAATCAACTTAAGGAAAGCCACAGCCTATAAATTAAACCCTAAAGGTACGCTTTACTTTCATGCTCATTCTTTGGCTTTCAATACAGTCTTTTCAATTCAGTTTACTTACTTAAGCATCGGAGCGGCTACCGCTAGAGCCAATCCGGTGGCCTTATGATTCCTTCTTTTTAAGTGTTCCTCAGGTCGCGGGGCACAGATTTCTTGTGAGCCGAAAAGTGCAGCCTTAGTTTGGTGCCATCTGTGGGAAAGACTAATCTCCTAAGTGCTCTATTCACAAACTTATTCTCATTCTCACCGGAAAAACATGGCCCCCAATCTCCAACCAAGGCAGAACGCTCAAAATCCACAAAGCTCTCAACGTCGGCCGCCTGCTCCACGAGCAAGAGGGCCAATGGTTATTCCCATGCGACAAGAGATTGAATCAATCAAACGACACAACGAACTGGTACAGGAACAGCTACTTACCATATCTAGAACTCTGGCAATGCTTACACAAAATCATGGGACGAGTCCTCTAAACCCTGCCGGTCAATATTGCTGCGGGAACACAACCCCCTATTATCATTGAGAATGAAGAGCCCCATGAGGAGGCTCCAAATAACCGGCCTGGGCACCCTCAGAGTGTTGCTCACGTTAGTAGAGATGCACAGCCATCAGCAGCCCCAGGCTGGGGAACACCAGCCTTCGTCCCTTGATGTCCATTACCGAAGCACTACTAGAGTTCCAACTCCAAGAGCTTCGGGAGCACATCCGACACCACAAGAGCCGCAACCCCAAGCGACACCAATCCCTCCAGCTCAGAACCTTCGGAACCCTCCTTCATCAGTGAGACATGCTCAGCCTGGCTATCCAGAAACCGAGGCTGTAAGGCAAGGTTCACAAGAAGTCCGGCCTAAAGACCCACGGAGGGTCGAAGAAATCGCAGAATCTATGGACCGAACAATAACTGTGAGAGGTGTCCAGAATCCTCCAGAACAGGATGAGTTGGCCAGGCTGCTCGGGAGATTGGCCACCTCATTCACCCTTGCCATCATGACAGAAGAAAGACCAAGGAAGTTCATTGTGCTGAAGTTCACCCTATATGATGGGACTAGAGACTCGGGAGATCATCTATCGCACTACCAGCACACAATGGCCCTTCACGGGGCCTCTTATGCCTTTATGTGCCGAACTTTCATTACTAGCTTAAAAGGCACTACTCTGAAATGGTTCCACCACCTCCCACCGAACTCAATTACCGGTTTCTATGAGCTCGGTAGGCAATTCCTGGACAGGTTCATGACCAGTAGAAGGCTTAGAAGGGGACCAGAGTTCCAGCTAAATGTCAAGCAAACTAAGGAAGAGTCCCTCAGAGCTTACATTGCATGCTTTAATGCCGAACTCACGGAGATCACCGACTGCAGCCCAGGTTTTCTTGAAGCTGCCTTAACTTCTGGTCTTGCTCACGGTGGCTTTAGAGATTCCTTGACAAAGAGCCCTCCTACCGACATGGCGACGTTAATGGACCGGGCCAAGAAGTACATCAACTTGGAAGAAGCTAACCGCACATCCCAAAAGGGCAAAGAGCAAAACCAGATGGACAATCCGAAGAGGGAGGATCATAAGAAGGACAGCCACAGAAGAGACCCTAATAAGAAGAGAGCCAGGAGTCCAGAAAAGAGAACGGCACCCAAGGTTGTTTACAATTCCGGACCAAGGGAGTTTACTAACTTTATCCCATTGAACATTACACTGGCTCAGGTACTTCGGCAGATCCGAGATCGGGAAAACCTAAGATGGCCAAAACCGATTAAAGGAGATCCCAGCCTTCGGGACCCAGGTAAATATTGCAATTTCCACAAAGATCATGGGCATACGACTAACTCGTGCAGGTCCCTTAGATATGAGGTTGAGCAGCTCATAAAGAAAGGACGTCTTCGGGAGTTCATTAAGCAGGACGGGAGGCAGAATCCCTACGAAGACAAGCCTCAGCAGCGGATAGAGCAGAAGCCTGAGCAAAGACAGGAGCAAAGGGAAGTACGAAATGAGCCTCAAAGGCAGAACAACCATGTCATTTACGTCCTCCATGCAGACTCCCCTATTACATGAATGTCAAACAGAGTGAGGAAGAGGTATGCCTGGGAGGCCAAGGCTGCCCCAGATGTATTGCAGATCACCAACGTGGAAAAAAGGCTCAAACTAGAACCGGAGATTCAGTTCACAGAACGGGATCTAGCCGGGGTACACTACCCTCACAGTGATGCCCTCGTCATCATTCTTAAGATTGCCAACTTCGAGATCAGAAGAGTTCTGGTTGACACCAGCAGCTCCGTCAATATACTGTTCTATGAGCCACTCAAACAGATGAAGATTGACCACAACAACATCAAGCCTACCACTGCCGTAATGGCAGCGTTTGATGGTAATCTCAGTACCCCATTAGGAAGGATCGACCTGCCTACTACTGTAGGGGAAGGAGAAGGGCAGAAAACCACCATCTCAGAATACATGGTGTTGAATATGAAATCTCACTACAATGTCATAATTGGGAGACTATGGCTACACCAGATAGGGGCTGTTATCTCGACCCTCCACCAATGTTTGAAGTATGTCCACAATCAAAATGTTTATTCTGTCAGAAGGTGCCAGCCGACTTCTCGGGAGTGCCATGCCATTGCACTCAAGGAAAAAACTACCAAATAGCAATTACAGTATGCTCGGGACTGTGCAGATCCAATTCTCTCCCATAATCCCGAAGAGGAAGGCTGCCCTTCCAGAATCGAAGAACCCCTAAGCCCAAGGGGGCGGGACAGCAGGGCCAAACCCATTGGCGAGCTCATCAAAGTATTGGTTAGCTCAGGATCAGAGGGGCGCTATTTGTACATTGGTCCAGACCTGACACATGCCGAGCAAGAGAAGATAATAAGGTTTCTAAAAGATAACCTCTCTGTGTTTGCGTGGGAGACCAAAGACATGGAAGGTATAGATCCAAACCTCATAACTCACAAACTGATGGTGGATCCAGACCACCCACTAGTGAGACAAAAAAGAAGGCCGCTAGCTCCAGAGCGGCATCAGATCATAAATAAGGAAATCCAGTGGTTGCTTGAAGCCAAGATGATACGTGAAGTATTCTACCCAAACTGGCTGGCCAATACCGTCCTGGTTAGAAAGAAAAACGACAAGTGGAGGGTCTGCGTTGATTATACAGACCTCAATAAGGCTTGCCCCAAAGAAAGCTTTCCACTACCAAGGATAGACCAGCTGGTTAATGCTACTGCAAGGCACGACCTCATGAGTTTTATGGACGCATATTCTGGGTATAACCAAATCCAGATGTACCCTCTAGACCAGGAAAAGACAGCTTTCATAACCGAACGAGGTCTCTATTACTACAAAGTAATGCCGTTCGGTTTGAAGAATGCTGAGGCCACATACCAGCGGTTGGTCAACAATATGTTCAGCTCACTACTCGGCAATACTATGGAAGTGTACATTGATGACATGCTGCTCAAAAGTTTGCAGAAAAATAGTCACCTCCAGCACTTATCCCAGACCTTCGATATCCTAAGACAGCACAAGATGAAGCTCAATCCCTCAAAATGTACCTTCGGGGTGACGAAGGGAAAGTTCTTGGGATACATTGTCTCTCAAAGGGGTATCGAAGCAGACCCTACTCAAATCCAAGCTCTGATTGGACTGGAGTCACCAAAAACCAGAAAAGACATTCAAGCACTAAATGGCAGAATCGCAACACCAAGCAGGTTTATCTCCAAGTCCACTGATCGTTGCCTACCTTTCTTCAGAGCTTTAAAGGGTAACAAAACTCTACAATGGATGGAAGAGTGTGAGAAGGCTTTCCTAGGACTGAAGGAATACCTTGCCTCTCCAGAGCTCCTGTCAAAACCAGTCCAAGGGGAAAAACTACTCCTCTACCTCGTAGTCTCTAAGAACGCAGTCAGCTCCGCATTAGTCAGACAGGATAGGGAAATACAGAGACCCATATTCTACGTCAGTAGGGCATTGCTCGACATAGAAAAGAGATACCCCGAGGTTGAAAAGTTGGCCTTCACCTTGGTGATATCAGCTCGGAAACTCTGACCTTATTTCCAAGCCCATCCAATTGAAATCCCAATCGCCTATCCCCTAAGGTCAATATTGAGGAAGCCTGAGGTTTCAGAAAGATTAGTAAAGTGGTCTATGGAGTTAGGAGAATTTGACATATCATATGTACCACGAAACTCCATCAAAGGACAAGCCTTGGCAGATTTCGTTGCCGAGTTCACCCCGGCACTCCAGGACAAGGCACAACTCACTGAAACTTCAGGGACATGGCAGCTCTATATTGATGAGTCATCAACCGATCAGGGTTCTGGAGTAGGCCTTGTATTACAGTCCCTTGATGGGCTCTTATCAGAAAAAGAAGTAAGCTTGGGATTCAGAGCTTCCAACAATGAAGCAAAATACGAAGCATTAATCCTAGGCATGAAGTTGGCTCTGGAATGCGAAGTTCAAAACCTTAAAGTTTTCTGAGACTCCCAGTTGGTGGTGAGCCAAGTCTTAGGAGAATTCTCCATTAAAGATGATAGGATGCTTCGGTATTCCGAACTGGTGATCTTCTTAAAGCACTCGTTCCAGATGTTCTCTATCTAGAAAATAGAAAGAAGCCAGAACTACAAAACAGATGCTTTGGCAAACATGGCATCCCGCCTAAAGTCAGAAGGGAACTCTGCAATAAAAATTTCCTACCAGCCAAGACCCAGCATAGAGGAAGCCCAAGTTGCCCAAATTGCTGAATAGCCCCAGAACTGAATGACCCCAATCCTCTAGTACCTAGAATCTGGGCTCCTCCCAAAAGACAAAAACAAAGCAAGGAGAATCCGGATCAGAGCGGCTCGGTACCTGATCCTGAACAATAAGCTTTACAGAAGGTCTTATTCTCAACCCTTGTTGAAATCCTTAGCTCTAGAAGAATCTCAATATGTCTTGGCTGAAATACACGAAGGTATTTGCGGGAACCATAATGGGGGTAGAACGATAGCTCACCGAGCTCTAACGCAAGGCTATTACTGGCCTAGCATGCTAAGGCAGGCTAAGGAGTACGTCCAGAAGTGCGACAAATGCCAAATGTTTGCCCCATATCAACACCAGCCTCATCACGAGCTTATCCCAATTACTAGTCCTTGGCCCTTAACTCAGTGGGGGATGGACATTGTGGGTCCATTACCCAAAGCCCCACCAAACAGGAAGTATCTTTTGGTAGCCATTGAATACTTCTCTAAATGGGCTGAAGCCGAACCTTTAACACATATCACATAAAAGGAAGTTGAAAACTTCACCTGGAAGAACATTGTCTGCAAGTTCGGTATACCATGCGTGATCATCTCTAACAATGGGACGCAATTCACTGGTAAAGTCTTCAAGAAATTTTGTGAAAATCTCAACATTAGACAACACTTTGCCTCTCCAGGCCATCCACAAGCAAATGGGCAAGCAGAGGTCACCAACCGAATGATCCTTGATGGATTAAAGAAAATGTTGGAGCAGGCCAAAGGAAAGTGGGCAGAGGAACTTCCTGGGGTTCTTTAGGCCTACAGAACAACCAGAAGAACTCCCACCTCTGAAACTCCCTTCTCACTGGCCTATGGTACAGAAGCAGTAATCCCGGTTGAGATCGGTATGCCAACTTTAAAGACTGAAGCCTTCGAACAAGAGTCCAATGATCAGCAGCTGATAGAAAATTTGGATTTTCTTGAAGAAAAAAGGGATCAAGCTAGAATCAGGATGGAAGCCTATCAGCAGAGAATGGTCAACAACTCCAAAGTGAGGCTTCGGATGGTCAGCTTTCAAGTTGGAGACTTTGTCTTAAGAAGAGCTTTTCCAAACACCAAGGATCCCACTATGGGAAAGTTGTCACCCAACTGGGAAGGCCCCTACAGAGTGACAAAGGTTGTTAGGCCTACCACCTACTGGCTAGAAGACATGGCTGGGAAACCTATTCCTAGACCTTGGAATATAGAGCATTTATGGAAGTATTATCAATAAAGATTTTTCTTTCTTTTTAATACCTCCATAAAATGTTCATCTCGTAATGCACAGACCTTCAGAGTCTGGTCCATCTCTAATGCACAGGCCTTCAGAGCCTGGTCCATCTCTAATGCACAGGCCTTCAGAGCCTGGTCCATCTCTAATGCACAGGCCTTCAGAGCCTAGTCCATCTTTAAATGTACAGGCCTTTAGTGCCTGGTCCATCTTTAAATGCACAAGCCTTCAGAGCCTGGTCCATCTTTAATGTACAGGCCTTCAGAGCTTGATCCATCTTCAAAATACAGATTCAATGATCCAGTCCATCCAAAGACAGAAGTTCCAGACATCTTCAACTAATGCCCAACTACTATTTACACAAGTTTCCTAGATCGGCAGATCCTTAGAGCTGACTCTTAGGTTACTTGGCTTATGTACTAACAAGCAATGAATACTACAATACCGAGCTGGTTTAAAGTACTTTAGTTCAAGGCGCAAGTTTTATGTAAGTTTCTTCGATATACAATCAGAATATACAAACATAATTATTGATCAGCAGTGCTCGGAAAGGTGTTTTAACTCCAAAAGAACACATCCAAACACAAGGTGCATCAGATTTGAGGAAAAGGAATTCAATTTTATTGGTGATTCATAAAATTTACATCAATACAAGAAGACTGAAAAGAAAACAAGTACACAGAAGCTATAACAAAGACATCACTATGTTTTGCGACATCATGGCTTTCTTCCTCGAATCTCTCTAGTGCAAGGGAAAGGGGCCCGAGTTCTAAACCTCCATTACCGTCGTCACCGGCTTCCATTTGGAAGGAAGGAACCCTGAACCCCAATCTGCATCAAGAAGTACCCAGGCCATTTCATCATCACTGTCACTTATCTCAATACCAACGGATGATGAGGGCTCTGGGTCTCAGGAATCCTCTATTCTCCACCTTCGTTTTCCCCAAATTTGGCATGACACCCTAGCCGGCTTGAGCAAGGGTCTCTGCCAAGACACAAAGGGGAGGAGGCATCCCACCTTTGTCTTCATCACCAATGCTCCAGGCCTCGGTTGAATCAATGAGGGTCCACCTCCAATCGGAAAAGTCTAAACCGAATGCTAAGATGGACAAGAAGATTTTCACCTCCTCTAATCCTTCCTTGGAGACTGAATCAAAGGGAAGGATAATTCTCGACCACAGTTTAATCATTCCCAACTCGGACTGAAAATCGTCAATCATCTCCGGGCAAACAATAAGCTTCTAAAGACATCCAAATTCTCTCCGACGGGGGAACAATTTGAAAGCAAAAAAGTAAAGAGATTGGGCACAACTGTATGCCCCTTTCTCATATATACAGGCCCTTGAAGCCCAAAAGCCATCCAACTGGACCGTCACAACGGTTAAAGGAAAGGTTGGCCTCGAAAACCAAAACGACAACTGTGTAAATAAACAATGCATTAAACCATCCTCTTGGAATACCAAAAGACAGGGTGCAGGATTTCCCTGAAGGAACAGCCATAGTTCAGTACTAAAGTTTCTAAAATGATGAAATAAGCAGAGTCTAATATACAGACCTCCTATCCGATATATAGACCTTCCAGTTTTATCTATTCCTTGACGGGCCACGCATATAATAAAAGACCAACAACTCTGATGTACCCCAGTCCTGATCTTGGAGGCTTAGAAACAGAAGTTTCAATCATTAGAGTGATGGTCATAAACTACCTAGTTATTTTTACAAGTTTTTGGTTCAGAACAATCTGCTTCGGAATTCTTCAGAGTTTGCTTCCACTCTATGTGATACAAGACCAATATCGGATTCCTACTCATCTGATTATATTTGCTTTCTTATCTTATTATGATGAGACAGTCAGAATTAATCTTCAATCACTGTTTTATTGCAAGTGATGAAGCTCGGAATGGAACTATTAACTATTAAAGAGCTGATCTGACATGCAATAGGTTTAGAACAGCTGTACTTGCAACAAAAACTCGCAAAAAGCAAGAACACAATAAAGATCTGAAGAAAAGACAATTTTATTGATAAAATATAACTTGTAACATCAAAAGCTGCCTAAACAAAATGGGTGAAGTTGATGAAGCCTTAAGTCTTATCAAAAGGGCCAGGGTCCTCTACCGAAGGAAGATCGGTAGCCATGGCCTCTTTGCTTGGGGCAGCATCAGATGAAGCAGTTCCAGGAGGAACAATTGACGACACGTCAAAATCTGGAAACTTAGCAAGAAATCTAGATTGGAAGCTCTCAAAGCCGAACCGAATCAGTTCGTCACCCATCTTATCAACTTCCTCTCTCATTTCCGTCTTAGTCTCAATCTTGGCATGATCAACTGCCTCCTGAAGCCTCTGATCGAAGGAGCTTCGAAGGTCAAGCAACTCCCTCCGAAGCCCTTCAGCCTGCCGAGCATAAAGGTCCCTTTTGGACTCCACAACGGCAAAGTTATTGCCAGCCTCCTTCAGACTCTCCTTGGCAGCATGAGCCTTGGACTAAGCCTTTCCAAGCTCCAGCCTCACTTCATCCAGCTCGACCTTCAGCTTGTCAGCCTCCTCAAAGCTTAGAGGAACTATGCATACTCTGCATAACACAGAGCAAACAGGTTAAGTCGAACGCAGGAACAAACAAGAAAGGACAAGAAAAGGCTTCAGAAGTTACCTTCATTTGGAGATTCATCATCTTGTTCATTAGTTTCGCAGGGTTATCCCCCCTGTACTGATGAGGGCCCTTAGACCAGATTTGGTCAAAAGCCTTCTTGGCAATCTGATAGTCCGGCTCATCATACGGCTCGAACGGAGCAGTAAACACCTTCCCCTTCCCAGCTCGTTTGCTCGGAACGGAAGGGGCAAGGGGAACTGCCGAGACTGGAACAACAGGTTTGGCTTCCTTCTCAGCCTCCGCTAGAGGTGGCTCGGGAGAGCCAGAAATCAACCTCCTCCTTTTTACTTGAAGAGGAGGCTCGGGCTCAAGTTGGGAGGAAGCCTCCCCCGTCAATTGTGCCTCCGCCTCTGACCACCTTGATGTCAGCCTTTTTCTGAGCACATCAGTACGAGCGGCCATCAGATTCTCCAGAGTGACAATGACGGTGTGAGCTCGGTTGAAGGTCGAAAGCAGCTCGCGATACTGATCTTGGAGCTCGTTAGTAAACTCAGACCTTCTCCAAGCACTCCTGACTGCACATAAACAAGAAATAGCATTTCAGTTCACCAGCTCGAAAGGCATAACAAAGCTAAAACAACCTAAGGAAATAAGCCTCACCCTTATGACCGGTAGTACAAGGGAATGTCGAGACATGATCTTGGAAGTCTTCACGCTCCCACCCTCGTCCAATAAAGAAGTACCACTTCTTCCATTTTTTATTAGAAGTGGGTACAGAGGACAGAGGTCGGAACCCCTTCTCAAAAGACATGTAAAAAAGGCCCTTTGCCTTCATACACTTCAGATCCATATTACTACGGATCAGATCTGCGGATACATCTACACTATTTTAGTGCCCTAACACTATAAACCCTAAAAGGTGCCGCCAACTATTGAGGTTAAGGTCAGCAGGACAGAGCTTGAACCAACAGAAGAACTGCCTAACCAAATCAGGCAATGGAAGCCTTAAACCCATCTCAAACCAGGCAAGATAAACACAGATCTCCCCAGCTTCAACATTATGGGGGCGATCCATTGGGCCCGCTACCCTACAGGTAACATTTGGGGGAAAATTGTACTTCACCCTCCACTCGTCCAACAAGCTCTGGGTAACAGCACTTTTGCCTCTTCTTTATGGGAAGACCTGCCAGAGGTTTCCCCAGCCCTGTTTTGGGGCTCTGTGAAGGCGTCAACTATCCTAGTCTCAAGACTGTGGGGAGGCCCAATAGACCTCTCCCCAACATCTTCGGTGGTAAGGCCACCTACATTCTCTACATGAGATGGCATAGCCGTCTCCAAGGGGTTTCCTACGCTCTCACTAGCGTTAGAAGATTCAGAAGGAGTAGACATTACTCTCAAATTAAAAGAGAAAGAAGCAAAAGAAAAGGAAGATCGGTCGAACCTGTTCTAGACTAGAGCCTCAGACAACCAGTATTCTTCAAAATCGCACAAACCAACAATGGCGGAAAAATCTTTTGGCACAGTGAAAGTGACGGGAAAAGGTCATTTCAAAACTCTCTCTGTATTTATAAGCGCAGTATCAGAAGGGGCCCACCAAGCCGAACCGCCATGACGGTTCAGTACAATGATAGCTTTGAGAAACCCAACCATCGGTTCAGTACAATGATGGCCTTGAAAAAACCCAACCTTCGGCTGCGCAATAAATGACGCACCAACAGTCGCCTTGAAAAGTGAACAGACAGGACGCATGACTCTCCGAAAAGACCTAGCCCTAGTTGCTCATTAACATCGAACTAGGACTTGGCGGGGAGTAACTGATATACCACAAAAGAGCAAGACCAATCATCACTCGACATGTATGTCTATAGTCCAACTCACGATCGGCTAGCTCAGCTCGCGCTCGGCCAGTGGCTAGTGCTCGGCCATTCAGGACAGACTGAAAGATTGGAAGAGGTCGAGCACATGCCTCCAGAGCATACACATATCCAAATAAAGGTCACAGAGTTAATGACAGGACTCCAGAGCAACACTCTAGAGCTCGTCACCGCCTTAGCAGCTGCCGAACAGGGAATAAAGAAACGGTTTTCAACTAAGGAAACTGCTACACATGTTTATCTCTATCTATGGTGCAATGTCCAACAAGGAAACTACTATCTCCGATGGTCGAATCCCTACTTTCATGGCTCCAAATCCTAATCAACTTAGGAAAGCCACAGCCTATAAATTAAACCCTAAAGGTACGCTTTACTTTCATGCTCATTCTTTGGCTTTCAATACAATCTTTTCAATTCAGTTTACTTACTTAAGCATCGGAGCGGCTACCTGTCGGAGCCAATCCAATGGCCCTCTGATTCCTTCTTTTTGAGTGTTCCTCAGGTCATAGGGCCCAGATTTCTTGCGAGCTGAAAAGTGCAGCATCAAATATTAAAATAACGAAGAGTAACCCAACCTATGACAGAAGAGTAGCTTTATCCAATCAATCCAACCCATGACACAGAATTTGTTGTAAAAAATTGTTCATACATGTGATTCGATAAGAATGACCTACAAAAAAGAAAAGAGGACTATCCAACGATCAAGTCAGTAAAAAAAAAATATATATATAACGTATATCTATAATAAAGAATGATCATGTGTGTTTGAGCATACCTGGCCCCTTTATTTATAGGGATTGAGAGTTCTTAATTTTGGCAGTTTTCTATATTAAATAAAAGTCCTTACTTGCTTGACAAGGTTAAGGATTAAGTGTTAATCATTCTAATTGGGATATGATTTCTTTCCTATCTAAAGACTTACCCTTCAAGATATATTCCTTGTAGGTAGCTAACATTGGGGGTACACGTGTTGCATCTATAATGGTGGGATTTTTTTGGCATATTAGTTAGCCCCCCCCCCAAAAAAAAAAAATTCCTGAGCCTTACTTGTTGGCTAGTAAGGTTAAGAAGTAGTAATATCGATCTAGGCTGATAGAATCTTGAATTGGAAAGAGTTGCAATGAAATCTTTTAGAAGAGTTGGTGAACAATTTATGTCAGATGAGCCGATCTAAGCTCTTTAGAATAGCTGATGAACTGAACTCAGAAGAGTTGATTATTTGAGCTCAAAAGAGCTAATGTCTAGTGCTCGGGAGGGCTAATGGCCTGAGATAAGTCTTGAATTTTCTTTTATTTTGCATACGACTCATGTAATAGCTGCTATTGTCGACCGCCCTGATGATATGGAGCAAGTCGACATACTCCAAGGTAAACTAGATGAGCTCGATCTTTAGTTGGGCACTACCTAATTCGTCGCCTCTAGTGCTAAAGAAAAGGTAAAGGGGGGCTGCCAATGCCCATTTCATTCTTCAGTCAAAAAGGAACGCTCTAGCTGAAGACCTGGAGGCAACCAAGAGGAGACTAGCGGAATTCAAAGCTGAAACTACTCAAAAGTTGGTTAAGAGCGTGGAAACGGCCATGGCTCAGACCGAGAAGGATCTGAAGGCTAGGGGGAGAATTTATTAACTACGGCTACTATATGTGCAAGAAGAAGCTCTTTAAGCTCCACCCCAATCTCGACATTACTAGACTACATGAGGTTCCGATTTCAAAGGCCAAGATGATCGAAGAGGATGAGGAAGATGCTAGGACAGTAGAGCTTGTTGTCGATCTTCCCTAGTCTGGCCAATAGGAGGCTTCAGAGCAAAAGAAAAAACCTCCCCTTACTTTTGGCTCTGAATTTCCAAGTTTGTGTGCTTGACTGCCTACTAACTTTGCTAACTTCCATAATTATCTTGAAGTATGAATTAAATCAGGTTTCTTGTTCTTTTGAGAGATGGTTACAAAAGACTTATTGAAGGAAATGTTTAGACCTGTAACAGTTATAATAAATATAAGGTTTTTAGTGGTCCGAATATGTGGTAACACCGCATAGAGAAATTGACCAGACCTGTAACACTTGTAATAAGTACAAGGTTTTTAGGGGTCTATACATTTTGTACATTGAGATGGACCAGACCTGTAGCACTTGTAATCGATACAAGGCTTTTAGGGGATCTATAAATTGAGATGGACCAAACCTGTAACACTAATAATGGATACAAAGCTTTTAGGGGTCTGTATATTGAGATGGACCAGACCTGTAACACTTGTAATGGATATAAGGCTTTTAGGAGTGTGTACATTAAGATAGGACCAGACCTGGGGGTCTGTGCATTGAGATGGACCAGACCTGTAACACTTGTAATGGATATAAGGCTTTTAGGAGTGTGTACATTAAGATGGACCAGACCTGGGGGTCTGTGCATTGAGATGGACCAGACCTATAACACTTGTAATAGATACAAGGCTTTTAGGGGTCTGTACATTGAGATGGACCAAACCTGTAGCACTTGTAACAAATACAAGGCTTTTAGGGGTCTGTACATTGAGATGGGTCAGACCTGTAGCACTTGTAACGGATACAAGGCTTTTAGGGATTTGTACATTGAGATGGACCAGACCTGTAATACTTGTCATGGCTACAAGGCTTATTGGGGGTCTGTACATTAAGATAAACCAGACCTAGGGGCCTATACATTAAGAAGGACCAGACTTGGGGGCCTGTGCGTGGATGACTAAACTGATAAAAGTACTGCCAATGATGCCTATATCTTTCTTGTCAATTGGGTTGAGAGGTTCTCTACAATACAAATCCCATGATTTTTACATAACTGGTGAAAGCTATGCTAGCCATTATGTGGCTTAGCTTGCATACCATATTCTTCACGATCACATCTTCTGACGAGGTTGGCCATATTAATGGGTATAACATTTATGCACCACTTTGTAAGAACCCTTGTGCTTAAAAATAGCCCCACTGGTTCTGTCAATGATATAGATCTCTACTCCGACATATACCTAGTGTCCTATTTGAATTGCCATGGCAGTTAAAAACATTGATGACGAAATCACCGAAGTTTGAAAGCAAGTCAGTATCATTTTGTAATAATTGTTCCGTGCAAGTACCATAACATGGATCTATAATTCAAACCCATGAGACCGGTGGCTTGAAGAATCAGTCCATGCTCACACAGTTGGTCAAGTATATCAGGAGAGTGGTGTACTCGCTCTGCTATTTTTATCAAGCAAGTTGCTTGCATTTTCTACAACCTTACTATCCTCGTACTGAAAGTAGATTACACAATATTGGAATTGCCTCTGTGAGAGATGGATATTCAAAAGGAATTTTCTTACATATGTTGTCCATAGTTGATAGTGCAATTCTTTGCACATTTGTTGAGAAAAAACTAATATAATTTAGAACAGCTATAATTGTCTACCAAAAATTTCTGGCCTTGATTGGGTACAGAGGGGTTTTCTTATTCTATTTGAATTTTAACAATGATGCCACTCGTTCTATTTCGTTGATTATTTCTTTCCGCTGTCGAAATCTGCGCAGCCACCACTCCCGTGAGGACTTCTGCGGATGCCTGCCACCTTAACCTCCATTATCGTCGTAGCAGTCACACTGCCTCCTATCAACGAGGCCATCACATTCACTTGAATACAGAGGACTAAAAACAATTTTGGAGTACAAAGATTAACCCTAGTCTCCTCTCTGGTTTTTGTGATCTTTCTCAATGATATCACAACCTCTTTTTGTTCAAATAGTTGAGAATTCCTGAGTTTAGTGATGAACTTATCCTCTTTGGGTGAGTTAGGTTTAGGGTTTTGGTATGGGATGAAGACGAAGAGGACACAAGCAGGCCTGTAAATGTGGAGGTGGACCACTAACTCATCAGAAGTTGAAAAGGAGTTAGGAATGCGTGGTGCCATAGCTGTCTTCATACTATGTTGATCGATAAAGATGAAAAAAGGGGTTTTTCTAGTAGCAGAGAACTGATTACTTGGAAGGAAAAAAAATCGGTCAAAGTTGGCACAATGCGACTGAATTTCTAATGTGGCTTAGTTAAAATATTGGGTTGGCTCGTCTGATATTTTGGCTCGGCTTGGCTTTATTTGGCTTAGCTATGGCTAGGCTCAACTAGAATTTGGCTCAGCTCGCATTCAACTTCACTCAATTCGGCTAGAATTTGGTTGGGCTTGCTCTCGAATCAGCTTAGCAAAATTGATAAATGTTTGAGAGCCCTCAACTGGTTGGACACTGGTTATGAGTCATTGAGATGAGGCAGCAAACTTGCAACAGATTAGGGATAAACCTTTGAGATAAAACAAAAAATTTGCAATAAATTAGGGCTCAATCTTTTGAGATAGGGATGAGCCAATGAGACTGTTCTAACCCCACTAATCGTGGGGAAGGTTGACCGGAGACAGCTATGGAACGTGGCTGAAACACGGGTTGTGAGTTGTGTACAGTGTACTGGTCGACCGATGATGGGTATGGTCGACGCTGGTGCGACTGTTGATCAGCGACGATGGAGATGACAAATAGCCTTCGATGTTTATGACTGAACAACGTCTGATTGAAAAGGAGGAAGGAGATCACGTTGTTATCTCAGTCGCTTAAATATGTTACACTGATAAAAGCAGAGTATGGACAATGAACAAGTAGTCGATGTTGATGATGATTGTTGCCACGAACAGTGATATGTAGATCCGTATTTAGCATCGACAGCGGTGCTATGTCCACATATTCAATTTGCATATTGTTGACAGACTCGCTGCTCATATGAATCGTAGAACGGAAGAGTTCTCGGTTGAAGGAACCTTTGCGAAGAGATCCACAAAGTGCTGCAACTTTGATGACAGGATTCGTGGCCTCGAACAGTTGTTCGTGATTGCCTCTTTCTTGATATTGTGATATATATATATATATATATATATATATATATATATATTGATAACAGGGCAGGCCAAACGTAGAGACAAAATCCTTCGCGATTGCCTCTGTCGCCTATTGTTCTCTTCTTCGGTGCTAGGGTTTTTCTAGATAGCGTGTTGGTATTTCTTGGCCTTGCGAAGCATCTTGATGGAGCTGATGATCTGAACTCACTTGAAGGGTTTTCTTTCTTTTCACCATTCATCAAGAGTGTCGGCCGCGGTGGCGTTTTTGCCGCCAAGAGCTAGCAGTCTATGGTACAGAGAGTTCTTGTTGCTTTTTTTCGACATCGTCAATGTTGCCATCTCTATTTCCGTCATCGTTGATGTAGACAACCATCACGGCGTTGCCATTGTTCTGAACACAAGGAGACGACTTTCCTTGTTCATCATTTTCTGTCACTCACTCCTTACGAGCAAGAGGTTTAGCTAGGGCTTTTCTACCAAGAACGCATGGGTGGGAGCTCCTTAATGTTATGCAGCAATATGTCATGGAATAGAGGAGCCCCAACTAGTATCAACGATTCTGATAATTTTGTCATGTAGTTTGGCTCCGACACAAGCAATTATGGCCCGATCAAGACCTTCTAAGTATATACTCTTTGAAAAGTCCAGTGGATGGCCTCCAGCATCAGTTACCACACCACTAGCTTCTTAAATAATAACAACACTAGCTGTATGATCCCATATCTTTTCCTATTTCAGGGACGGAGTCTATTTCTTCTTGTTCTCTTTTTAGTTCCCTCATGTAGTGATCAGCCTCACTCTTTGCCGTAAGATACCCGCCGAGCCCTATGGAGATGGTGCCAGCGGTGACTTCAGCAATGCCAGTGGTGAGAATAATGGCGGACGAAGCATTCATACCAGACAGTCCAGCGGTGAGGGCGATGGGGACTGGTGAGGCCGTCCGATACTCCAATGACGATGTCACGGACGATCTCACCGGCGGTGAAGTGCTTCTCAGTGTGTTGATTCAAAAGTGACTTCTCTGATTTGGTGCTTCGATCTTGAGCCATTAATGGCACTGAATCAATGAATCTCAAAAGTCCTTTCTTTTTCTCATTCTACTTTACTTTTAGCTTGGAGACGAGTGAGTGATGAGAGAAATTACCACTGCTAAAAGAAACAGAAACGACAATTTAAGGGCCGGTATCCGTGGACATATATGTATATAAATTTTTTTTTGAGATTTTATATATATATATATATATATATTTGTTCACATACTTCCTCTGTCTCGAATTAATAGTCGCTTTTGGAAAAATCAATTTTTTAAAGAGGACAGTTATTTAATGCTTTTACACTTAATTAAGAGGATAAATTTACAAAATTAATCTTCATTCACATTGAGTAGTACATTCACATTAAATTTGTGAGGCTAATTTAAAAATTTCATAATTATTTATACATTAATTTTTTAAACAAGACTCTTATTATAGGACATCTCAAAATGGAATAAGGAATTTTTAATTCGGGACGGAAGGAGTATAATATTGTAAGTAATCTGTTGAGTTTGATCTTCACATTAATATACAAGAATTTAATATGATTCAATCATGTTTAGCATTTATGAAGTTATATTAAACTTGGGAGAATTTAAATAATCATTAGCAAGAAGTATTAGTAAGAGAAAAGTAAAAATTTATGAAATGAAGAATGTTGACTGTTGTTCCTATAGACGGCGTCAAACTGTTGTTGTAAAAAATTGTCCATGCTCTTGATTGGACAAGAAGGACTTGCAAAAAAGAAAATAAGACTCTCCGACAATCAAGTCAGTAAAGAGAAAATAAAATATAACGTATATGTGTAAAAAAGAATGATTGTATGTTTGAACATACCTGGTCCCTTTATTTATAGGGGTTGAGAGTCCTAAATTTTGGCAATTTCCCATATTGAATAGAATTTCTTACTTGCTTGACAAGGTTAAGGATTAAGTGTTAATCATCTTAACTGGGATATGATTTCTTTCCTATCTAAATGACTTGCCCTTCAAGCTATATTTCTTATAGATAACTAAAATTGAGAGTACACGTGTCGCATCTATAGTGATGGGATATTTTTTGGCATATCAGAATCCTTCTCTAAAAGATTAATATTTGGTGATACACGTGCTTATGTATATATATATATATATATATATATATATTCATGATTATGAAATTTATGTGAATGTCATAATGGCGGTTCCACACCTATATAAATTTACAGACACAAATACATATGTCATAGAATCATCACTCCACTAATAAAGAGTCATGATGCCCAACTAGTACCATTTAACGTCATACAATTAAGAAATTTATTTTACAAGTTAAATGTTACAATAATATGTGACTACTTATCTCTTCTTTTATGTTATCTTTTCATATAATTGTAGTAATATGAAAGAATAGAAGTATTATTTACTCCCACTAACACTAGATTTTTCTCTCTTTATCTAATTTTTCTTTAAGCTCACTTCTGATTTTGAATTAAATGAAGGAAAAAAAATATTATTCTACACTTAAATAAAGTTAAAAGAATAATTAATTTACCAACTAAATAAATTCTTAGTTTAGTATAAAAATATAATTAAAAAAAATTCTATAAACGAAATAAATCCTCTAAATGTTACTGTTTTATTTCACTTTTTTATTGCAAAAAGGAAACCACTTTAATAGAAGAAGAAAAACAAAACAAAACATTACCACCTTTAAATCATTGTAGTTTCACTTAGAAGGGTTGAATTTAGACTTTGGACATTCATTCAAAATAATCTTTTAGAGAGAGAAACCTTTGCTATTGTTGAGAAAGGAGTTCAAGAGATTTCTTATAACTTAAATTAAGTATAGTTATCATTTTTTGTTAAAAAAAAGTTAATTACCTATGAAAATATATGTGCACTTCGTATTTATATGTTTAGAATAATATGCATGTGAAAAAAAATTGTTAATAAGAATTATTAAACAATTAAAAATAAAAAATAATATTAATTAATAATTTTTTACTATCCCAAAATTATTAATGATTAGAAAGTCAATTGTAGCTCAAAGTTGACAAAAAGATTCTTTTTAAGTAAATTTTATTCTTTTTAATTTAATAATTTTATTTTTTCAATTTAAAATAAGAAATTGAAAATGATAGCATTGCTCTGTTTTATTTTTTTACTAATGTTGCCTATAAGCCCATTATTATAACGTAGTGAAGTTTGGTCCTGTTCTCAAGGAAAACCAGTAGTTGATTCATATTCTTGAGCAAGACAGTAAATCTTGGAGCTAAAGAAGGATACTCAATCTGGTGACCTTAGAAAAAGTATTTGATGATTTACCCTTTCCATATCCATAATTAGTAGTATTACATCTCTACCATGGGGCTATCTTTTGATAGTTAGGTAGATTATTAGAGTCAATAATAAATTGGTCATTCCATCGAAATTTTAAGAAAAGTAGCAATATTATCCACAAATATGAGCCTAAACAAAATTATTAGAGGTCCCTCACTTTAATTCTTGACTAAAATAACCCTTAATGTATAAAATTTCCATGTCCATTAACTAACACCCATGAAAATTGATGCTGCACTTTTCGGCTTGCAATAAGTATGGACTCCGTGACCTGTAAAACACTCAGAAAGATGATCAGAGGACCACCGGATTAGCTCCGGCGGTAGCCGCTCCGATGCTTAAGTAAGTAAAAGAATTGAAAGACTGTATTTAAAGCCAAAGAATGAGCATAAAAATAAAGCGTACCTTTAGGGTTTAATTTATAGACCGTGGCCTTCCTAAGTTGATTAGGATTTGATGCCATGAATATAGGGATTTGATTATCGGAGATTGCAGTTACCTTGTGGAGTATTGCATAGAGATAACCATAGATGGTAGTTCCCTTGTTGAAGACTGTTTCCTTATTTGAAGACTGTTTCCTTGTCGAAGACTGTTTCTTTATTCCCTGCTCGGCATCCGCTAAGGCGGTGACGAGGTCTGGAGTGTTGATCTGGACCCTGTGATAAGTTCTGAGACCCTTGTCCGGATATGTATGCTCTGAAGGTATAAGTTTTGGTCACTTCCGACCTTTTGTGCTGATGTGTCAAATGCTGATTGGCCTGCTCTTTTATGGTATATCAGTTACTCCCCCCCCAAGTCCTAGTTCGATGCTAGCAAGCAACTAGAGCTAAGCCTTTTTTCGGAGAGTCATGTGTCCTGCCTGTTCGCCTTTCAAGGCAATTGTTGGGGCGCATTTATTGCGCAGTCGGAGATTAGGTTTTTTCAAGGTCATTATTTGTACTGGCCGATAGTTAGGGTTTCCCGAAATCATCATTGTTCCGAACCGTCATGGCGTTTGGGCTTGGTGGGTCCCTTCTGATGCTATGCTTATAAATACGGGGTAAGATTTTGAAATAACCTTTTCCCTGTCATTTTCACTGTGCTAGAAGACTTCATCCGCCATTGTTGGTTTGTGCGACTTTACAGAATACCAACTTCCTGAGTTAGACCAGGTTCGGCTGATTTTTCCTCTTCTCTTGCTTCTTTTCTTCTTAAGTCTGGGAATAATGTCTGCCCCTTTTGAGTCCCCAATTGTAAGCGAGGGAGTAGGGAATCCTTCTGAGATGGCTGTACCGTCTCCTGTGGAAGACGTAGGTAATCCTGCCCCCGAAGATATTAGGGGAGAGGCCTGTTGAACCTCCCCCTAGTCCTTGGGGTTAGGATAGTCGATGCCTTTGAAGAGCCCCGAGACAGGGCTGGGGAGACCTCTGGTAGGTCTTCTCATAGAGAAGAGGGTGAGAGTGCTGTTACTAAGAGCCTTCTGGACGAATGGAGGGTAAAATACAGTTTTCCCCCAAACGTGACTTGCAGAGCTCCAGGCCCCATGGATCGTCCTCAAAATGTTGGAGCCGGGGAGATTTGTGTTTATCTTGCCTGGTTTGAAATGGGCTTGAGACTCCCATTGCCGGATTTAGTCAGGCAATTCTTTTATTGGTTCAAGCTCTGCCCTGCCGACCTGAATCTCAATAGCTGGCGGCAACTTCTAGGGTTCATAGTATTGGGACACCAAAACAAGGTGGATGTGTCCCTGGACTTGATCCGTAGCAATATGGATCTGAAGTTCAAACAGGCAGAAGGCCTTTTCTATATGTCCTTCGAGAAGGGGTTCCGACCCCTGTCCTCCGTTCCTACTTCCAACAAAACGTGGAAGAAGTGGTACTTCTTCGTCGGAGGAGGATGGGAGCATGAAGACTTCCAAGAAGGAGAAGCCTCGCCATTCCCTCGTGCTACGGGTCATAAGGGTGAGGCTTATTCCCTTAGGTTTGCTTTAGCTTTGTTTATGCCTTTAGACCTGATAAACTGATATATCACTTCCTTACTTCTTATGCAGTCAAGAGCTGCTTGGAAGAGGCTCGATTTTACTAAAGCACTGCGAGATCAATACCGAGTGCTGCTTTCAACTTCTAACCGGGCTCATTCTGTTATTGTGACTCTGGAGAACTTGATGGCTGCCCGTTCCGCAGAGCTTAAGAAGAGGCTGACGATGAAAGTGGGCTGTGCCGGAGGCCCCAATGGTGGGGGAGTCTTCCTCCTGAGTTGAGCCTGATGCCCCCCTTGAAGTAAAAAGGAAGAGGTTGATTTCTGGCTCTCCCGAGCCAGCCCCTATCGAGGCTGAGAAGGAGGCCGAACCTGCCGTCCCTGTTTCAGCTGCTCCTTCTGCCTCTTCTGGTCCGAGCAGGAGGACTAGGAAGGGGAAAGCACCTGCTGCGTCCGTCCGAGCCGTTTGCTGAGCCGGACTATCAAATTGCCAAGAAGGCATTTGATCAAATATGGGCTCAAGGCCCGCACCGATACAGAGGGGATGACCCCTCCAAGCTGATGACTGAGATGATGAATCTCCAGATGAAGGTAACTTCTGAAGCCTTTCTTGACTTTCCTGTTTGTTCATTTGTTTAATCTAAATTGTCTGTCTTGCTTTGTGCAGAGCATGCATAGTTTGGCTGCTTTGATGGTGACCCCTATGGGCCTTGAGGAGGCTGAGAAGTTGAGGGCTGAAGTGGAAGAGATGAGGATGGAGCTTGGGACAGCCCGATCCAAGATTCAAACCACTGAGGAGGATTTAAAGGAAGCTACCACCAACCTTACCGTGGCAGGGTCTGAGAGGGACATATATGCTCAGAAGGTTGAGGGGCTTCAGGCGGAGTTGGTTAATCTCCGAAGTTCCTTCGATCAGAAGGTTCAGGAGGCAGTTGATCATGCCAGGGCTGAGACTGAGATGGTATTGAAAGATGAAGTTGAACAGATGGGTGATGACCTGATCCGGTTCGGTTTCGAAAGTTTCCAAACTAGATTCCAGATTCAGTTCCCAGGTTTTGACATTTCATCAATCGTTCCCCCTGAGCCTACCTCATCTCGTCCTTGATTCGGACAAGACGGCTGGGGCTACTGCCCTTAACTTGGAAGAGGACGCAGGCCCTTCTGGGAAGTCTTGAGGCTTTATGGGTTCTTATTTTTGCTACTTCTTTTTGATGTAATGAATGTACTCTTCCGATCAATAAAATTGACTTTCCTTCAGATTCTGCTCGTGTTCTTTCCTCCTGTGCAATTTTGTCGTAAGTGTGGCTGCTCTGAGCCTTTTGTATGTTAGATCAAATGTCCAGCAATCAGTGATCGCTTTCCGAACTTCGATACTTGTCACTGAATAGTGAATGTAGATTAACTTCAATTGTCTTATTATAATAAGACAAGAAAGTAAATATAACCAGATAGGCAGAGCCTGATAAAGTGGGAGTAGGCTTCTGTAGGGCTCCGAGATAGACTGCTCTGAATCAAGAGCTTGTGAAGATAACCAGGCAGCTTGTGCTTATTGTTATGATGCTCGGCATGCTGTGTTCGAGTACTCAGGATCGGGATATATCCGAGCTGTTTGGCCTTTGTCATATGACTGGCCTGTCATTAAATAGTTAAGACTGGAAGATCTGAATCTTGAATAGGGGGTCTGTACATTTAAACTTTGTTCCCCTCTCTGTCAATTCAGGAGCTTCAGTGCTGGACTGCGGTCTCTGTTTAGAGAGTTCTGTACCCTGTCTCTTGGTATATCGAAGAGGCACATTTAATGCACCGTTTATTTACTTGATCGTCGTTTAGGATTTCGAGGCCACTCTCTTTTTCACCGTTACGACGGTTCAGTTGGGTGGCTTTTGGACTTCAAGGGTCTATATATATGGTTGTGCTCAACCTTTTTGTTCCCAAATCGTTCCCTTGTAAGAGAGACTTTATATGCTGCCGGAGTTTTGTCACTCACCCGGAGATGATGGATGATTCTCTGTCTGAGTTAAGAATGATTAGACTTGTGGCCGAGAGTTAACCTTCTCCCTTTTTCAGTCTCCGAGGAAGGATTAAAGGAAGCACAAGTCTTCTTGTTTCCTCTGGCCTCCGGTCGAGATTCCTCCGATTGGTGGTGTTCCCTCCCTGATTCAACCGAGGCTTGGAGCGCCGGTGATGAAGACGCAAGTGGGGTGCCTCCTCTTCTTCATGTTTCGTCAGTGACCCCTGCTTCAATCGGCTGGGGTGTAATAACTGACGTAAGGAAGATGAATGGCAGTCCCCTGAGACCTAGAGCCCTCATCCTCCGTTGGTCGTGAGACCAGTGATAGTGATGATGAAATGGCCTGGGTGCTTCTTGATGCGGATTGGGGTTCAGGGTTCCTTCCTTTTAAACTGGAGCCTGGTGACGGCGATAATGGAAGTTTTGGATCCTGTGCCCTTTTATCATCCCATGAAGAAAAGCCGTGATGTTGCTAAGTGTAGCTTCTGTAGTAACTTCTGTAATAGTTTCTGTAACAGCTTCTGTAATAGCCTCTGTTTTATTTCCAGTCTTTGTACTGATGTAAATCTTCCTCTTTATTAATAAGATTGAGCTCCTTTTTCTCAAATCTGATGTTTTCTTCTGTTTGAGTGTGCCCTTTTGAGTTAGACTACCCTTTTGTGCACTTCTGATCAATAACTCCTCCGTATGTCTTGAGAATAGATCAAAGAACTTAGAAAAATGCTTGAATCAAAATACTTTACGTCTGATCGGTACCATAGTACTTGTTGCTTGTTTGACAGATAAGCCAAATAATATAAGTATCAGATCTGAGGTGTTCCGATCTAGGAAACTTTAGTTTGTAGATACCCGGAACTTCTGTCTTTGGATGGACTGGATCATAGAATCTGCTAACTGAGGATGGACCAGGCTCGAAAGGCCTGTGCATTAGGGTGGTCCAGGCTCTGGAGGCCTACGTATTTAGAAAAATGGACCAAGTATTTAAGACCTGCATATTATGGATCAGGCTCTGAAGGCCTGTGCATTAATAGATGGACCAAGTACGAAGACTTGTACATTTATGGACCAGGCTCTGGAGGCCTGTGCATTAATAGATGGACCAAGTACTGAGACTTGTACATTTATGAACCAAGCTCTGGAGGCCTGAGCATTAATAGATGGACCAAGTACTAAGACTTGTATGGACCAGGCTCTGGAGGCCTGTGCATTAATAGATGGACCAAGTACTAAGACTTGTACATTTATGGACCAGGCTCTGGAGGCCCGTGCATTAATAGATGAACATTTTATGGAAGTAAAAGAAAACCTCTCTACTGATAATACTTCCGCAAGTGTTCCACGTTCCATGGCCTAGGAACAGGTTTCCCAGTCATGTCTTCTAGCTAGTAGGTAGTAGGCCGAACAACCTTTGTTACTTTGTAGGGGCCTTCCCAGTTTGGTGACAACTTTCCCATGGTGGGATCCTTGGTGTTTTGAAAGACTCTTCTTAAGACGAAGTCTCCAACTTGAAAGCTGACTGTCTTGAGTCCTACCTTGGGTTTGTTGACCATTCTCTGTTGATAGGCTTCCATCCTGATGCTGGCCTGATCCCTTCTCTCTTCGAGCAAATCCAAGTTTTCCATCAGCTGCTGATCATTGGATTCTTGCTCAAAGGCCTCAGTCCTCAGGGTTGGCATACCGACCTCAACCGGAATTACTGCTTCTGTTCCATAGGCTAGTGAGAAGGGAGTTTCAGAGGTGGGAGTTCTTCTGGTTGTTCTGTAGGCCCAAAGAACTCTAGGGAGTTCTTCTGCCCACTTCCCTTTGGCCTGTTCCAACCTTTTCTTTAACCCGTTAAGAATTGTTCGGTTGGTGACCTCTGCTTGCCCATTTGCTTGTGGATGGCCTGGAGAGGCAAAGTGTTGCCTAATGTTAAGATTTTCACAGAATGCCTTGAAGCCTTTACCAGTGAATTGTGTCCCATTGTCTGAGATAATTATACGTGGTATGCCGAACCTGCACACAATGTTCTTCCAGGTGAAGCTCTCAACTTCCTTTTCTGTGATATGTGTTAAAGGCTCGGCTTCGGCCCATTTAGAGAAATAATCAATGGCCACCAAGAGATATTTCCTGTTCGGAGGGGCCCTTGGTAATAGACCCACGATGTCCATCCCCCACTGAGCAAAGGGCCAAGGACTAGGAATCGGGATAAGCTCGTGATGAGGCTGATGTTGGTACGGGGCAAATCTCTGGCATTTGTCGCACTTCCGAACATATTCCTTTGCCTGTTTGAGCATGCCAGGCCAGTAGTAACCCTGTGGTAGAGCTCGGTGGGCTATAGTTCTACCCCCATTATGATTCCCGCAGATTCCCTCATGTATTTCAGCCAAGACATATTGTGACTCGTCTAGAGCCAAGCATTTTAACAGAGGTTGAGAATACGACCTTCTGTAAAGCTTGTTGTTCAGGATCAGATACCGAGCCGCTCTGATTCAGATTCTCCTGGCTTTGTTTTTATCCTCTGGGAGGAGCCCGGATCTTAGGTATTGGAGGATTGGAGTCATCCAGTTCTGGGGCTGTTCATCAATCTGAGCAATTTGGGCTTCCTCAATGCTGGATCCTGGTTGAAAAGAAATTTTAATTGTGGAGTTTGCTTCAGACTTGAGGCGTGAGGCCATGTTAGCCAGAGCATTTGCTCTGCAATTCTGGCTTCTCTCAATTTTCTGGATAGTAAATGTCTGGAAGGAATGCTTCAAGTGGTTCACCAGTTCGGAGTACCGGGGCATCCTATCATCTTTAATGGCAAATTCTCCCAAGACATTGGCTCACTACCAGTTGGGAATCAGAGAAGACATCGAGGTTCTGAGCCTTGCATTCCAAGGCAAGCTTTATGCCTAAGATTAGGGCTTCATACTCGGCTTCATTATTAGAAGCTTTGAATCCAAGCTGACTGCTTTTTCTGATGTGAGCCCATCAGGGGACTGTAGTACCAGGCCTACCCCTGCGCCTTGATCGGTTGACGACCCATCAATGTATAGCAGCCAGGTTCCCGAAGTCTCGGTGAGTTGTGCTTTGTTCTGAAGTGCCGGGGTGAACTCGGCTACGAAATCAGCTAAGGCCTGCCCTTTGATGGAGTTTCGGGGTACATATGACATGTCGAACTCCCCTAACTCCACAGACCACTTCACCAATCTTCCCGATACCTCAGGTTTCCTCAGTATTGACTTTAGAGGATAGGCAGTCGGGATCTCGATTGGATGGGTTTGGAAATAAGGTCGAAGCTTCTGAGCTGATATGACCAAGGCATAGGCCAGTTTCTCTACTTCTTGGTATCTTTTCTCCGTGTCAAGTAGTGCCCTACTGACGTAGAAAATAGGCCTTCTGTACTCCTCTGTCCTATCTGATTAATGCGGAGCTGACCTGCGTTTTTGGAAACTGCAAGATACAGGAGTAGCTTTTCTCCTTGCACTGGTTTTGACAAGAGTTCTGGAGAGGCTAGATACTCTTTTAGTTCTTGAAAGGACTCTTCGCATTGTTCCGTCCACTGCAAAGCTTTGCTGCCCTTCAGAGCTTTGAAGAAAGGTAGGCAGCGGTCAGTGGATTTGGAGATAAATCTGCTCAGTGCCGCAATTCTGCCATTCAGCGCCTGAATTTCCTTTCTGGTTTTTGGCTGACTTCAGCCCAATCAGGGCTTGGATCTGAGTGGGATCTGCTTTGATACCCCTCTGAGAGACAATGTATCCTAAGAATTTTTCCCTTCGTAACTCCGAAGGTGCATTTCGAGGGGTTGAGCTTCATCTTGTGCTGTCTGAGGATATCGAAGGTCTGGGCTAAGTGCTGGAGGTGGCTGCCTTTCTAAAGACTCTTTACCAGCATGTCGTCGATATATACCTCCATGGTGCTACCGAGCAGTAGGCTGAACATCTTGTTCACCAACCGCTGATAAGTGGCCCCAGCATTCTTCAAACCGAAAGGCATCACTCTGTAGCAGTAGAGCCCTCTTTCGGTTATGAAGGCAGTCTTCTCTTGATCTGGAGGGTACATTTGGATCTGGTTGTATCCAGAGTAGGCATCCATGAAACTCATAAGCTCATGCCCCGCGGTGGCGTCAATCAGTTGGTCTATTCTTGGCAGTGGAAAGCTGTCCTTGGGGCACACTTTGTTGAGGTCTGTATAATTAACGCAGACTCTCTACTTGCCATTTTTCTTCTTGACGAGCACGGTGTTGGCTAGCCACTCGGGATAGAATACTTCCCGTATCATCCTGGCATCCAGTAGCCTTTGGACTTCTTCATTTATAATCCGATGCCGCTCAAGAGCAATCGGCCTTCTTTTCTGTCTGACTGGCGGGTGATCCGGATCCACCATCAGTTTGTGAGTTATAAGATTGGGATCTATTCCCTCCATGTCTTTGGTTTCCCAAGCAAAGATAGAGAGGTTGTCTTTCAAGAATCTGACTATCTTTTCTTGCTCGGTGTGTGTTAGGTCTGGGCCGATGTACAAATAACGCCCCTCTACTTCTGAACTGACCAGTACTTTGATGGGCTCGCCAGCAGGTTTGGCTCGGCTGTCACGTCCCCTTAGGCTCAGGGGTTCTTCAATGCTGGAGGGGCAATCCTCCACCTCGGGAGAGTGAGTGAGAACCGAATCTGCACAGTCCCGGGTGTACTGTAATTGCTATTTAGGAGCCTTCTCCTTAAGGGCAATAGCATGGCACTCCCGGGAGGTTGGTTGACACCCTCTGACAGAGTGAACGCTTTGGTTGTGGACGTACTTCAGACACTGATGGAGGGTCGAAGTGACTGCCCCTATCTGATGCAACCAGGGTCTCCCGATTATGACGTTGTAGGGAGATCTCATGTTTAACACCATGTACTCTGAGATGGTGGTCTTCTGCCCTTCACCCTCTCCTACAGTGGTAGGAAGGTCGACTCTCCCCAACGGGGTGCTGAGATTGCCATCAAAAGCTGCCATCACGGCAGTGGTGGGCTTGACGTTGTCATGGTCTATCCCCATCTGTTTGAAGCGGCTCATAGAATAGTATGTTGATGGAGCTGCCAGTATCGACCAGGACTCTCCTGGTCTCGAAGTTGGCAATTCTGAGGGTAATAACAAGGGCATCACTGTGAGGGCAGTGTACCCCTGCTAGATCTTGCTCGGTGAATTGGATCTCCGATGTTGGCTTGAGCCTCTTTTCGACGTTGGAGATCTGTAATACGTTCGGGGCGGCTCTGGCTTCCCGAGCGTATCTCTTTCTTGCCCTGTTGGACATTCATGTGACAGGGGAGTCAGCATGGAGGACGTAGATGACGTGGTTGTTCTGCCTCTGAGGCTCGTTTCGTCTCTCCCTCTGCTCCTGCCTCTGTTCGGGCCTTTGGTCCTGGTCGTTGCTGAGGCTTGTCTTCTTGGGGGTTCTGCCTTTCGTCCGGCTTGACGAACTCCCGAAGACGCCCCTTCTTTATGAGCTGCTCTATCTCATATCGGAGGGTCCTGCATGTGTTAGTTGTATGTCCATGATCTTTATGGAAATTACAATACTTACTTTGGTCCCGCAGGCTGGGATCTCCTTTGATTGGTTCCGGCCACCTCAGGTTTCTCCCGATCTCGGATCTGCCGGAGTACCTGGTTCGGTGTAGTGTTCAAAGGAGTGAAGTTGGTGAACTCCCTTGGTCCGGAGTTATACACAGCTCTAGGTGCTGTTCTTTTCTTTGGGCTCCTGGCTCTCTTTTTGTTGGAGTCTCTTCTGTGATCCTCCTTCTTGTGGTCCTCCCGCTTCGGATTGTCCCTCTGGGTCTGGTCTCTGCCCTTCAGGGAAGTGCGGTTGGCTTCTTCCAGGTTGATGTATTTTCTGGCCCGATTCATTAATGCCGCCATATCGGCTGAAGGGCTTTTTGTCAAGGAGTCTCTAAACCCACCTTGGGCAAGCCCAGCGGTTAGGGCTGCTACAAGGAACTTTGGGCTGCAGTCAGTGATCTCAGTGAGTTCGGTATTGAAGCGCGCAATGTAGGCGCAGAGGGATTCCTCCCTGGTCTGCTTGACGTTCAGCAGGAATTCTGGCCCCCTTCTGAGCCTCTTGCTGGTCATAAACCTGTCCAGGAACTGTCTACTGAGCTCGTAGAAGCTGGTAACTGAGTTCGGAGGGAGGTTGTGGAACCACTTCAGAGCAGTTCGCTTCAAGCTGGTGATGAACGTTCGGCACATGAAAGCATCAGAGGCTCCGTGCAGGGCCATCGTATGCTGGTAATGAGAGAGATGATCTTCTGGATCTCCAGATCCATCGTACAGGGTGAACTTGGGCACCATGAACTTTCTGGGCCTCTCCTCTGACATGATGGCGTGAGTGAATGGGGTGGCTAGTCTTCCGAGCAGCTTGGCCAGTTCGTCTTGCTCTAGAGGGTTCTGAGGTCCTCTCAAGGTAATTGTCCGATCCATCGACTCGGCAATTTCCTCTACCCTCCGCGGGTCTCTGAGTCTGACATTTTGTGAACCCTGCCTGACAGCCTCGGCTTCAGGGTAGTAGGGTTGATTTCGCCCTTCGGATGGAGGAGGATTCTGAACCGGAGGGATTGGTGCTACATGATGAGGCTCCTGCGGTGCCGGGTGTGCTCCCAAGGCCCTTGGAGTTGGGGCTCGAGTAGTGCTCCTGTAATGGACGTCGGGAACGAAGGCGGATGTTCCCCAGCCAGGGACTGTTGATGGTTGCGGATCTCGGCCAGCGCGAGCAACGCCTGATGGGTGCCCAGGCTGGTTAGTTAGAGCCTGCGCTATGAAGTTCTTCATTCTTCAGTGGCAACAGGAGGTTGCGTTCCTGCAACGAAGTTGACCGATGGGCTAGGAGAACCCGCCGCTTGGTTCTGCGTGAGTGTTGCCAGCGTTCTAGTGATGGCAAGCAACTGCTCCTGCACCAGTTCATTGTGTCGTTTTATTGCTTCGATCTCTTGTCGCATAGGATTGGCCGCTGGCCCCTTTGTGCCAGGAGCAGGCGGCTGACGTTGAGCGTTTTGCGAACTCTGAGTATTCTGTCGTGGTCGGAGATTTGGTGCCATGGTTTTCCGGTGAGGAAAGAGTTGAGTTTATGAATAGAGCACTTGGAGATTAGTCGTTTCCCACAGACGGCGCCAAACTGATGCTGCACTTTTCGGCTCGCAATAAGTATGGACTCCGTGACCTGTAGAACACTCAGAAAGATGATCAGAGGACCACCGGATTGGCTCCGGCGGTAGCCGCTTCCGATGCTTAAGTAAGTAAAAGAATTGAAAGACTGTATTGAAAGCCAAAGAATGAGCATAAAAATAAAGCGTACCTTTAGGGTTTAATTTATAGACCGTGGCCTTCCTAAGTTGATTAGGATTTGATGCCATGAATATAGGGATTTGATCATCGGAGATTGCAGTTACCTTGTGGAGTATTGGATAGAGATAACCATAGATGGTAGTTCCCTTGTTGAAGAGTGTTTCCTTGTTTGAAGACTGTTTCCTTGTCGAAGACTGTTTCTTTATTCCCTGCTCGGCATCCGCTAAGGCGGTGACGAGGTCTGGAGTGTTGATCTGGACCCTGTGATAAGTTCTGAGACCCTTGTCCGGATATGTATGCTCTGAAGGTATAAGTTTTGGTCACTTCTGACCTTTTGTGTTGATATGTCAAATGCTGATTGGCCTGCTCTTTTATGGTATATCAAAAATCATACAGTGTTTGAAAAAAATTTATTCAAATTTCAAAACTCAATAACTTAGAAATTATAAATCCATTTCTAATAAAAATTTATATATTTGGACACTAAAATTGAGATTTATCAAATAAGATCTATATTACATATGAAATTTTGAGAAAAAAAATCTCTATAAAAATAGTAAAATTCTAGTCAGCTATAAAAACAGTAGAATTTTACTATTTCATAAAATAGAAAAAAAAATTTCAATTTGTTACAAGTTTTTTTTTAGGTTTTGAGCCATATTTTGGATGCTCAACGAGAATTTTAAAGTAGTAAACAATTGTCAAAAAAATCACTAATTTTGAAACACAGTGATTAAAAATTCTAATGTTTCTCGAATAGTAAAATTTTACTGTTTCATTTTTTATCCTTCACAAACTATAAAAGAAAAATAGGGGAACTACATTCAAGCAATATAAATACAATATATATATATATATATATATATATATATAGTGTGAGAGAGAGAGAGGGGGAGAGACAAACACACACGTATTGAATCAAAGAAAAACTGTCAAGACCCCGAAACCCACTCTGAGCGGATTAAGGGAATCGCAACCGCCACTCTTTGGCCCGTGGGCCGTCAGGGTGAGGCTTCACTTGAGCAACGATGCCGGACAGCGGTGCGGCCAAGATTGACAATTGCGCACACCCGCCTAGAACCGTTGCTTCTTCTTCTTCTTTGGAGTGGTAAATAATTTAACATACATTCAGAGCATCCTAAAATTTTTAAAGTTTACATATTACATATCCGTTTGCCCCTCGGGGCTTAAGTACATAATCGTCCAAAATTACTATAACAAAATTGACCAACTATAGGTCCTAATATTTTCAAAAGTCCTTGATCATAATGGAGCTGTTAATCGTCAGTCCTCAAATTGGGCAAGGCTCCCATTCATCATCAATACCTAAAAAATGTTGGGATAATGAGATGAGCTTTAACAAGCCTAGTGAGTAATTTCAGTACTTTGTCATGAGTTTTCAACTAGTAGTGGGTTAGTTATAAGAGAAGGTTCATATAAACATACACTACCAATTGTATATATTCTTCAGATACAGAATACATGATTCTTCAAAAAAGATAGCGTGAAACATATAAGGCATTCAAGCTAGGCACATATTTCAATAATCGCAGAATACAAAAGTCTTCAAATCAAGTATCATGATGCATTTAAAGCATTGAATAAAGCATTTAACATGTTGAAAAATTTATAAACATGTGCAGGATTGTAGAGATTTGAAAAATGAGGAAATTTTTTTTGTTTTGCTGGTAGGGCATTGTTTCTTGCACGGTTTGCCAGTAGGACATATCTCATGCACGGTTTTGCCGGTAAAGCATTTTCATGCATTGTTTTCACCAGTATGACATGTTTAGAGGCATATTTGGAGTGTGTTATAGAAGAGAAATATGCTTAGAATATTATGAGGTAACCGCTGTTCGAAATTGATCTAAAACGGGAACCGTTTCAAAATTGGACAAAAAGGGCATCCGGGTGGCCTAGGTGGAAAGGGATGATCCCGACCTCAAAAGAAAATGTTTTCTTCTGAGAATTTTCATTTAAAATAATTTTATGAACATTGGTTAAAACAAAATTTTAAATTGAAGCGTTTAAGAATGAGTTGTAGAGTAACGGGGCTACGGGACTCATTAAGGGCAAAATGGTCATTTGCCCTTAGCCCCTTTGTCCTCCACTATAAATAGAACACTTGGAGCCATTATGTACACATATGCATTCTGCAATGTCCAGAATTCTCGTCCATATAGAGGGAGGGAGAGAAAAACCCTAGAATTTCAGAATTTCAAGCTTTCGGAACATGTATTTCTAAAGGGATTTTGGCCTGAACTTCCTTCTGAGAAGTTGTTCATCTCCACGAGTACTATATCCTCACATAACAGTTTGGCAGTCCAGTAAACACAGCCACCGCAGTTTAAGAAAAACTGATTTTAGGTATGATGTAGTGCTAAGCTAGCAATAGATTCAAGTTCCTTTGTGTTTTTACATGTATTTGAACTGCTGTAAATATATATCTAAGGTTAGGAGATCACCTAGGAAGTAGCTCATTTGAAAAACCTAGAGTTGGTAGTTTTGGAGTATTTTTGTTCTTGTTGATTTTGGGTGATTTCTTGTTTTGTTTGGTGTGTATTTGATAGATAGAATTGTGCCATGAGATTGTCAACCCATGTAATTATTGACACACCTTTTGGTTGGGTCATGTAATGATTTGATGCTTTTATATTTAATAGAATTCTGTGCCCTTATGAATTAGTTGAAAGTGTGAGACTTGTGCTTTACATATGTATGGATATATTCAATTATGATGTATACATGTTGTGAGGGTGATGCCTTGAAGTTTAAATTTAACTTTCATGAAATGAGTTATATGATTTGGGATAAGGGACATCATGTGTTTGATCATTTGTTACATTGAACTTGCATAATGAAAGCATGGCATTTTGACATGGTGTGATTCCTTGGACACATGGTGTGAGTTGAGCACGAGGTGCTATGCATTATGAGGGTGTAGATCCTGTGGTGAAAAACTCAAAATTGGCCATTTGGTACTCGCATGCCAACGGGGTCCGGACCGTGAAGCGAGACATGTATCGGTGCTTGATTGACCCGATGGGGGCGGTCCATGAAACAGGTGTGGTACTCGATAGGACCATCGGATGCGATCCGTAAAACCGAGACATGGGAGTGACATAGAGTTGACATGGCATAGAGTTGACATGGGTGACATAGAGTTGACATGGGTGTGGCATAAAGTTGCGTGGGTGTGTCATGCATAATTTCATTACGTCGTATTAATGAATTCATGGATATGGTATAGAGTTTGTATGTATGCGTTATGAATATTGTCAGTACATTGTATGGATTGATTAGAGAGGCATGTAGAAATGAATGTACACTTGCACATGCCACGCCCTTGAATTTGTTTCTAGTCTTAGTATTACATTATACCAGCAGTTGAGCTGACCCATTCGTGGGCAATATATTTCAGATGAGACCCCGGGTACTTGAGACTTCTTCAAGTCTTGAAGGACGGGAAGACATGGACTAAATTGAAGATTTGGCCCTTGGGGCACTTTTTGGATGTATGGGCATAAGCCCAATTTATTTTGTTTTGTATTGGAACAAGTTGTAAACTTTAGGCCTTGGGCCTATTTTAATATGCATGAGTTGTGAATCAAATGAATGTATAATGATTGTAGTTTAATTATATTTTACATGGATATGTTGGATATGGAGAATGCATGTTTTGGTTGGATGGATTTGTGGCAACCGAGTGAGGGTGGGTTGCTTGACTATTAAGTATATGAATTTTGTGAGTATTAGGTGGGGGAAACACTTGGAAAAATAGGGGAGGTAATGCCCAAATTTTCGGAAAAACTTGAACACTAAAATATGTGTAAAATACGCTTGAAATGGGGGAGAAGATGGGCTGAAAAATGAGGGCTTAAAATATGGGAAAAAGGGCTGAATTTGAGTAGAAAATGACTTGAAAAACTTGGGAAAAAGGGGGCACAAAAAGGGAAAAATTTGGGGCAGCAAACTGAAAAAAATAGGTTGCAGCCATGAATAGTAAATTTTCAGAAAATCAGAAAACCAGAAAAGTAGCTTGCAGTCGCTACAGTGCCTGACCAGCCCCCAGCTGCCCGTACGCCCAGCCGTCCGTGCACGCATGCGCCCCTACGCGCGCGTGCCTGCCCTGCCTTGGCCTGTTGCCCTGTTGCCCTGCGTGCGTGGCCCCTGCTGCCACCTGCTGTCCCGTTCTTGTTTGGCCACCTTTTGAGCTACTTTTTGGCCACCTTTTGAACTATTTTTGGGACACCTTTTGGGCTATAATTGGACACTATTTTGGGCCATGTTTGACCAATTTTTGGGCCATGTTTGGGTCCCATTTTGGGCTGTTTTAGGGACCTTTGTGAGCTATGTTTTGGCCATGTTGTGACTTAGATCTCAAGGCCATGTTTGGCCATCCACTAGGGCTAACTTTGGGCTGATATTTGAATATCTTTTGACCATGTCCCAGGACATTTTGGGGTCATCCGAGACATCACTTTAGGGAGATTTTTAGAGATACTTTAAGGCTATTTTAAGGGTCATTTTTAAACATGATTTAAACTGATTGGAGTATTAATTGGGACAAGCACTTAATTTTAATCTTGGGGGAAAAATTTGAAGAATAATAAGAAATATTTCAATTAAATTTACTGGATTGTCATTTCTTTTCTTTTCTTTTATTTCGTTCAGTCGCTCCTCGGGTTCACAGAAATTTGGGCCGTGACAAGGATGGCCATTTGAAAGCCAAGGAATAATTGAAATCTTTTCCATGAAAATAGAAGGATGCAAATTTCTTTTTCTTCAAAACTTTATAACAAAGGGTTATATAAAAACCCATTTCAGGTAAATGGGGGTTTAAAAACCTACTACCATTTTTGAAAACATTTCATCTTTTCACTTTGATTAGGAGAATCCATTTCGAACCAGATTCTAGTCTTACTTCTGAGAGATCTCATACCTGGGGGATCAGATCCTGTTATTGGGCATTCTTCATGTCAATTGAGTTCCGAAGGAACCCAATATCAGTTGTGGTGCTTATGCTCCATTATCTTGCAAAACTTTTTAATTCTTCAATGATGCTTTTCAAGGAGCATTGAAAACATGATTTCTTCAAATATGTGCTTTTCACGAGCATTGAAAACATGTCTTTTCAAGAAAATCTTTTAATGAGCATCTAAAAACATGGCTTCTTTAAGAAATGCTTTTGATGAATATTTAAAAACATGGCTTTAATAAAAGAATAATTTTTCATGAGTATTCAAAACATGAAAAATTTAACAAAGTTTTTAAATACTTGGAGGAAAATATTTGAAACATTAATCACATGAGCTTCAAAAATTTAAATCATGATGTACAGGAATTTATTAAAGCATAGATAGAATAAAAGTAGTTAATTCAAGAGGCATTTAATAAAATTGACATTTACATGGACATGTGAAAATAAACGTATCATGTCACATCCCATAACCCACCTTATGCGGATTACGGTATGCGACCGGCCAGTTAGGCATCCAATATGGTTTGTGCTTATTAAAAATACCAACAGATATCCTAACCTCAGGCCATTCACTTGAAATTTCCAAGTATGATGCATCCATTACTTAAATACAAAGCAGCAGAAAGTAAAACAAGGAATGCATATTAACTTGGCAGAGCATCTAACTAATTTCTGTATTTATACAAACAAGTTAACAAAAGAATTACATCTTTACACAACGTGTTTACAAAACATCCAAAAATGAAATGGAATACAAAAATGGGTTTATCATCATCTAAACTGCCTAACTAACTACTTGCTCCATCTTATTCCTTGCCACCGTCGTCTTCACCTAAAAAATGTTAAATGGATGGGATGAGCTTACACAAGCCCAATGAGTAACATAGGTTCCTGGCATAGGTTTCAAAAACCAGTTCACATATACATGCATGTTCAAATGTAGCTCAAGTGGAACAATGCATCTCAAGTAGATCAGATCAGAGCAAAACAGAACAGACAGATCAAACAGAACGAATTAGGACAGAACAGATCAGACAAGTCAGATCAGGAGCAGCCGCCTGGTCCCTCTAGGGTAGGACTTATACTCACTCCTCGTCAGGAGCAGCCGCCTAGTCCCTCTGGGGTAGGACTTACACTCACCCCTTAACAGAACAGATCAGGAGCAGCTGCCTAGTCCCTTTGGGGTAGGACTTAAACTCACTCCTCGTTAGGAGCAGCTGCCTGGTCCCTCTGGGGTAGGACTTATACTCACCCCCTAACAGAATAGATCAGATTAAAACAAGGCCAAAACAGGACATATTCTAAGCAGAATAGACCCAAATAGAATCAGAACATGATATATCAAAAGGCAAGACAGAATGGGATCATGCCATGCACAATGCAGTATAAAGAGTATGCCTGAAAACTTATGCAGTAAAAAAATACAGTGTATAAAACAGTTCAGCATTTAAAAACAGTATAGTATACAGAAAACATACACCACGTCAGGAGTCCGAGTTACTCACAATTCGTTGAGACTAATTCAGTATCCCTTCTAGTTGAGCCCAAAGATGAGAGTCCTCCTAGAACAGTAAATATAGACATTAGTTGGTAATATTGTACCTCGCCTATTTTACTTAGAGAAACCAGGGTCATTGTTAGTTTCGATATGTCAAAAATGTTAAAGTAATATTTTTCGGATCTTGGTTTGGGCTTCATTATGTGTCTTAATTTTTCAAAACCCCATCTTATGAAACAGACCTCATCATTAGGTCCTAGATGTCCTAAATAATTAAAATACCCTATTATTTAACTTATTTGAGAAATGGGTAATGTAGTATAATTAAATTTAATTAGTTCAAAATTCAAGTTAATTCATTTATATTATACGGTTATTAATTGGCTTTAATTAGGGTAGCAGTGTGTGGAGGAAAGTTGACATTCAAAAGGTTTTAGTTGCAGCATGTCTACTGGTGGACTTGTCAACAAAACAATGGAAGGAGTTAGGTGGCTTACCCATTGTATAAACAGCTTCTGCCACGGCAAGGAGCTGTTTGAACAGTTTCCAAATCAAAGTAGTTTTATAACTAGTTTATAATTTGTAAAGAGCTATAAGCATTATATCAGAAATCCCTTTATATTGTTTATGAATAAGCAAATTAGACATTAGAAACATTTAGATAATATAAGGGCTGTTTACACTTAACAGTTCAATATATGTATACCACTGTGTAGGTCTTTATCTCTACAATTGATTTCCACCCAATAGCTGAAACTATATTTATTTAATTATTCAAAGTAATTTCAAATCCAGCAGCCGCACCAATCATCTAATTTCTCTTATTTTAGCTTTCATACTACACAAGAATTTAAGCAATAGAATAACAATCAAATCTCTCTTCAACAGTTAAAGGCTGGGCATCATTAAAACAATTAGGAAATAATACTTGGAAGTCTGTCAATTATTCAGTACTGTCAAGAAAAATAGATTTTTAAAATCAGCTTATAGAATATTATAAATTCTTTATCCTATTGTACAGATCCACATTTTTCTCACAATTCCCTCCCATAGCTAAAACCAAATTCAACTAACAGCTAAATTATAATTAAGTCAAACATATTTTCCAGCAGCCAATATAATTCTATTAGGGATTGTGAATTTAGAGGAATAAGAATTTATACCTGATTTTGACTAGATGGGTCGTTAGAGAGGAGGAAGTCAAGAAAATCCTGAGTTACGGCTGCTCAACTGCTGCTCTGTTCCACACGTTAGCATCCTAAAGCTATTTCTTACGCCCAAAATCTGATTTCTGTGGCTATATAATTTACTGGTTTACAATATGTAAATCGTCTAGCTTGACCAGCCCTCAACGATTCTTCAGAGATCTATCAGTCAGCCAAATCAACGCCGTTGATACAAGGAAGAATACAGAGCCAGGGAGTATGGAAAGAATCAAGGAGTAGAATCAGGTGAGGATCAGGTGGTGTGGGTCGAATTATACAGATCTGGAAGCAAAATCCTTCTCGAGCACTGTTTAGTGGCCGTTTATAAACAATGGAAAGATCTAGAAAAGGGTATGTCAGTTACCCTTTGTCGGTGTCGCTAGAATGTTCTACAGAGATCTTGATCCTTCCCTCTCACGTGACTTAATCCTTACTTCCATATATATATATATATTAGTTTTTATTCCTTTATTGATTTATTTACTTATTTTATTTATTTTTAACTCATTTAATTGTTGTTTTGGGCACACATTTTGTACTGCACCATTTTCAAGCAAAATAAGACTTTTTATTTATTTTTAAATTTTCAGGATATTACATATCATCTGTAAGAAATATCAAGTAGCAGATTTTGCATGCCATGTTAGAATTTATAAATAAAACGACAGTATAAAGCATATAAATATGAGAATTTAAATTTAGAAATACTACAGATATTTAAAACATGAAAACACTTCAGAATATTTAAAGTTCGATTTACTTTAGAATCTATGGAGATTAAAACCTTGACTTCAAAGTACAGGATAACTCACCTTGTTCTCCCGAGTTAGCACTACTGATGGGCTTTCCCTTTTCCTTTGAAATTCCTAAAAATCAAATTCATTAAGACTTCAATTAATTCCTCATTTACTTCAAATCATCTCTAAATTGATGCTCTTCATCTAATCTTAGACCCGTCGTATTCTAATTTTCTAGGATTGGTTTTACTGGCCTACTCGTGGTAACTTAATAAATTTTATTTTTCGCGTGACTTATTTTTCAATACCCATTTTGGTATTATGGACCTCATCGTTGGGTCCGGAACGTCGAAGAAAGTCAATTTAGACCCTCTTGACTTTTTATTTGATTGCGGCATACTTAGGGGCAACTTGGTACTTTATTATTCTTGCCTCGGACCCTATCGTGGTCTTCAGAATATTTCTAATATCTTATATATAAATTCCTAAGTCTTTCGAACTTCATTTGGTATCTACTTTTGATCATAGGGACACATCGGCCATTTCTTATTTTATACGTTTGCTATTCCGGAGTCCTATTTAGCCCTTCAATTTTCATAATTATGCTTATGACAGTTAGTTTTTGGCCTTTACATGTATTTCCCATACTCAGAGGTGGTCATTTATATTTTCTGATATTCTGACCTCGAATTAATATTTAGTTATTCATACAAGTTCACGATTAATGGGGCGTCCATTGGTATCAATTTCATCTAATTTGGACTTCATTTGGGCTTCATATTGCATTAGAGGCATTTTGATAATTTTACATCTCATGGTGGGACCACCCCGGAGTCCTCAGATGTCCAATCTGACATTTGCATTGTGTCCGGAATGTCTAAAAATGTCAAGATAGCTTTTTTCAGATTTCAATTTGGACTTTATTTGCTTCATTTATGGCCTAGGGGTAAAATAGTCATTTTATTTTACCCTATTTATAAAATAATATAATTAATTTAAATTATTTTTACTGGGGCTTATTTGAATTAAATTTTCAAGAGTTGGGCTAGAACAGAATATTCAGACTTGTTGGGGTCAGAGTGCAAATTAAAATAGTTTTGGTTTTCTCATTTTTAAATTAAGGTACTGAACCAGTGGGCTTTCCAATCTAAACCTTAGACCGGTCTGAGAGTTCAGTGAACCAGCCGGTTCAGGCTAGGTCAGAGAATCGGGATGGAATACTCTTACTATCCACCTTATCCTTGATTTAACTATCCTCAAACCTGATTTTAATTTCACTTCTAATTTCCTATTCCTGTAACCAAATAAGGCCAAGGTGTTTTAATTTTAATTCAAAATGACATCACTGTGTTAATCCATTTACACTCGGTCGGGTCCTGACCTGACCCGGCCCAAGGTCCGATTCAACAGGACCCGTCTTCCCCACGATCTTCCAGTCGTCTTCCCTGGCCAAAATTCTGGCCGGTCGCTAGAGCTGCATGTTATTTTCCCTCTTTTCTCATGTTTTTCATGTCGGTTCTTCTTGATTTTTATATCAATTTAATCCTGAGACTATATTAAATCATTTGGGAGTATTTGACCCTCAGAAATTATAGTTTTTTCTACACCCTCGTGGTTTTCTGGCCAAGCTATTCTTGGCCCTATCATGGATATTTCTTAACTATTTCGCATCATTCCAATTGCACTGGGCTCCTGACATATATATCTGCTCATTTCAAGTCTTCAAACGAACTTTGGTTTGACATATAATTGTTCACCATTTTTGGCTGAATTTCAACTTATTTTTCTTAGCTTTTTCTTAAAGTTTTCTCACTCTACACGCTATGATTTCTCTTCCATTTATTCCCCTTATAATATACTCCAAATGCATGCAAACATAAGACTCAAAAACAGCTTGCATGTGTAGAAATTCTTTAGAGAGAAAAAAAATATGGGTTTCTGTGTTTTTACCCCTTAAACAGTAGTTTTCCCCTCCTCTTCTTGCTCAGTTTGGTTTGGTGGGTTCCTTCAGGTCAGGCAGCCATGCATTGCAGCCCTTCCTTCCTCCTTCACTTTCTTTCTCTAACTCTGTCTAAGTTTTTCTCTCTACATCACTCTTTTTTGATTTCTGAATCATCCCAATCCCACACAACATAATTATATATCATATATTTTTATTTTAAAAAATAATTGTTTGATGCATGTAAGGTGATTGGGCAATTTGGGATGTGGAGGGACATTTTATGTGTGTGTGTGTATATATATATATATATTTGTTGTAAAATAGGACACAAACAAGTAGGCAGCCCAAGTGGTATTCTTTTGGGCTTTAAAACTTTGCCTACATTGGGTCAAGGGTTCAAAACCCCTTGGCCTCACATTTTGGTTCCTTTTTTGCTATTTTCCCCCCCTTATGCCTTGTTTAGCATTTAATTCATTTATTTTAACTTTTTGCATTATTTTCCACTTTGTGATTTTAAATTTAATATTTACTCTTCATGTACCGATTTTATAAATCGTAGTCGTATTTTATTTTCCTCGGAGTCGACCTTGATTTTTAAGATCTCGAAATTACTTTGAAATCTTCATCTATTTCCCGTTTAAATTTCTTAATTATTCTTTTTAGGGTTACTAATTAATAATTAGTGACTTAATTATCATTTAATCAGGGTCGGGGTGTTACAAAAACAATACAATTATATTTTAATCATCTCATTGAACATAAGTGTTTGATTACTTACAAAATATATAAGTGGTTTTTGGCATTTTGACTAGCTTAACCTTTGATTGTCACATGGCTAATTCAACTATATAGCTGTAGATAAGAAGAAAAAAAGACAAACTTGAGAAATAGAAAGCTCAGAGAAAATGAAAAAATATAGAGAGTGCACCTACCAATTCTGCTTGTGCACTAGCTTTAAATCATCATTATAAAAGAGTCACAAGTAATTCGATCCATTACAGACTTCATGCATGACCCAAACGATGACAGTCGACCAGTAAATTCAATGTAATAAAGACTAAAACAAGTCAAATGGTTAGGGGGTATGGCCAAAGGGGTAAGTAACGGTTTGGAAGGTGAAGGGGGTGAGTTGAAGACTGAGAAGGATGTCCAGGTGTTTACATCTACGGAGTTGAATTATCCAAGTTAGTCTTCTCTATCTCCCTTATTTCGATTTGGTCCTCTTTGGAATGAGAAGACAATGGGGACGCTATGTTGTGACGATGAGGGATTAAAGGTGAAAGAAAGGCTGAGATCGAGAAGGGATGTAATATCTCGAAAAATTTGATATAATTAAAATGGCACCCTAACTTAATAAAATTAGATAATGTTCGAAATAGCTCAAAATACAGTAAGCCATAATGGGATTAGTTTTCCTAAGTTATGAAAGTAATCCAGAACACCAAAGATGGTGCATGCTCAGGAAATTGACAACTTGGTCAACCGAGTTAAAATAATTTGAATTGGTGCCAAAATTGCCAATTAGAAGCCAATATAGGGAATTAATTATGAAAATAATATGGATATAGTATCAGGCACGAACGGGGACCTAAAAATATTAAATACGGTAAGATATATCGAAAAATATGCTTATACGCATATACATGCATATATGGTCCTATATATCTACAAGTGAAAAAATGTATAAAGACCACTAAGTATAGATATACTGGTTTATGTATTGAAGGAAGAAATTTTTTTTATTGTTTCACATGTTTAAAGTAAATATTACTTCTTATGTAGAAACAAAGCTTTCTATGTTGATATTGAATGGATGGCTACTATGAGTGATAAGTGTAACTAAATTTGTAAATAATCAAACTATGGGAATGGTTGATATCCTTTTAGTGTAGGATTTATTAACATGTATTTATGCCCCATATTTTTAGAGAATGTTCTACACCAAAAGGGGTATAAACTATATAGAGAGATTCTCCTTAATGGTGTGAATTGTCTATATCTACCTTATTCTAGTGATTTTCATATATTTTGGATCTTGATATTTTTTTATATGGACTAAGATATTATCTCCTTTATGGAGAGTCAGACGATGACTCATGTGTGGATCAATTTTGAGATGAGCAAAAAAGGAAAAGTCTACTCACTCAAGTCTTAATTTGTAACCTAAAGCACTAGTATAGGCAATGAAACCTTAGATTTCATCGAACAATTGTCTTAACGATAGTCAAGGAAGTCAAAACAATCTAAAAAAAACTTTCTTGATATTTTGTATGGTTGCTGACATATTTGAAATTAGTTGTCAACATTTAGAGGTGGTTGTCTTGTATTGAGGATGACATAGGTGAAGTAAACTATGCTCAAATTTGAGTTTCTTGGAGATTGATGTATAGGATTTCTCATTTTATCTTAAGAAGTCTATAAGCAATCTTGTAATCATAGTCTTGACCTATAGACACATTTAGAGGGCATACTTTAGTTTTGATTATTGTTATTAGATTAGTAAAAAAAAGAGATATATTTTTATAGGGTTTCCTCTTTGAGCATAGTTTTGATTCTGATGTGCACTATGTTGTATACTCAACTGTATATGTTGCTCATATGGTTGGTCAATTATATAGAGCACCTTAGTGCTTTGCTTACATGAATATTCAAATTATTAAAGCAATTTAGTACTTTCTTATCGAATTATAACCAATTAGATTCTTTGATATCTAAGCAACGTCAGAATATATAATTGGTCGTCACAATTAAGGTAATAGTTTTGTTGAATAGATCCTTGTAGCACCTTGACATAGCATCGTGAAGGCAAGATGATATGTTCATTAGCTATGATGATGTGCGAACTTTAGCATGTGTAAGTATTCTGATCGGCACAACAATATGCCATATTGTTTATAAGCTTTAAAAGATCATGGTATATAAGTGAAAATGATGCATATTCCTTTTAGAGGTGCCTTTTAGGCTTAGGGTTTATAAAGACAAAATCATGCATACCCGTCATTTAGTTGTAAGCATACACTCGCTAGTGGGCTGGTAGACCAATAACAGCGATGCCTCGAAGGTGAGATAGGTCGCATTATCAAAAAATAGTTTTGGCATTTAAAAATGATCTCAAGTATGAGAGAACCAAACACATTGATATTAGTTTTTTCTACACACATTTGACTTGTAGTTGCAAAAGGGAGGTGGTTCTAAGGCATATTTCCATAACTAGTATAGTAACTGACCTATTGATTAAGCCCATCTTAGAGATATTTTACATCTTATGTTAGACAATTCGATTACTTTGAATTTGATGTACTAGACATCGTATGAAATTATTTCCTTATTATATGATTTTGAGTTCATATAGAGATAATTGTTGGATATTGTGAGCATATATTTTTTAAAGATGTCAACAGACTCTGATTGGCTCTCTCACATGAGCAATCGTCTTGGCGTTTAGATAGTGAGAAAGATGAGACAAAGAATTCTTAGATAGTGGGAGAATTTTTCTTTGTGATAAGTATCACAATGATAGGGTTAAGATGAGGTTCTTTTGAGAATCAATATGGAAGTTGATCACATACCTCATGTAGCCTGAAGTTAGCCGAATGCGAACCTTCAAGCAAGCACTAAGAGAGTGATTGTATTGGGGTGTTTAGATTAGGCATTAAGGTAACGACTAAACTAATATTCGTACAACGTTTTTGATATTTTTTATGAGCTTGACGTGTTTAAGTGGACACTACATTATAACATACATTATGTATTATACATGTTATTGATTCGACCACTAGTAGAGAGTGACTGAATGTATCCCTATTTGCCCATTATACCCTTATGACTCAGTACTAAGTTATAAAAAGAGAGCCTAATGTTGCAACTTTACTATAGGGTAGCATGGATCAACCATAAGCTTGTGGTTGGTAAAGTTGGGGTCAATACCCCCAATATCCTTTGCATTCTAGGCAAAGGCTGAGATGTTTTCCTTTAGGAAAGCCGTTATTTCTTTTTCTTTCTCTAGGTTTAGAGCTAAACCTAGTTGACCACTCAGCTAGGGTCTTAAAAGTCAATTTAAACTTTCTAAACTTCCTCATTAGGTTAAAGTGAACTGTTTGAGCCTATTGGGCTGAGTGATTCTTCTAACTCTTCTGGGTATGACTCATCTAGTTCTAAGCTTAGAGTTCTGACAGATCCAGAAAGCCTCTGTAATTGCTATTTTAGCTCTTCTAGCTTCAAAGCTATTGCTTGACATTCTCTAGAGGTAGCTTGGCATCCTTTGATAGTTACGACCCTTTCCTCCAGATTGTATTTCAAATATTGGTGCATAGTGGATGTTACCGCATTAAGGTCATAGATCCATGGTCTTTTGAGGATCAGGTTGTATGGAGACACAACGTCAATAACCATGAGCTCGGTCATAATGGTTTTTTGATCTTAGGTTTCTCCAATTGTGATAGGAAGCTTGATAGTCCCAAGTAGAGAGTTGAGGTCCCTGTTAAAACCCACCATTACTGCTGTAGTAAGCTGGAGTTCTTTTACATCTATCTTTATTTTTTGAAAGGGAAGAGTAAAGCGTACATTTATCGAGCTCCCATTATCGATAAACACCCTTTTGATATTGAAGTTTGAGATTTTTAAGGATATTACGAGCAAATCGTTGTGAGGGAAGTGTACCTCTACTAGGTCCATATTTGAGAACTGGAGTGTAGGGATTAATTTATGTCTCTTCTTGAGTGTGTTGACATTGAGGACCTTTAGTTCCTATTGGGCTTTATAGGCATATCTCTTTTAAGCCTTATTTGCATTCTAACTTTCTGGCTGTCTACATGAAGGACGTAGATGATATGGTGTTGTAGTTTTGCCCCACCCCTTTCATTTGGGCCATTAGGTCTAGGACTTTGTTGTCTATGAGGGGCTCTTTATAGGTCTTCATCGCCCTTATGTGGTGGGCCGTCAGTTCTTTGTGCATCTTGGGTGAACTCCCACAATTTCCCCCTACGATTAGGCCTTTAATTTCTTATTTTAGAACACAACATTCGTCCGTGGTATGGCCATGATCCTTTTAGAAATCGCAATACTTGCTCTGATTCCTTTTTCTAGGGTCTCTCCTCATCCTCTCTAGCCATTTGAGTTCTTCTTGTGATTGTATCTGATAGAGAATATGGTTCAAAGGTGTGTTTAGAGATGTGTAGAGGATGCCTTTTTTCGAGGTGCTTGCCAAATATTTTCGATCATGCCTCCCCAAACTCTAAGCTCTATTCTTCTGGTCTCTAGTCGACCTTGTCGATAGTGTCTCCCCTTTCTTAGCTAACTCTTTAGTTTCTTTTGAGGAGGACCTTACATCTTCCAAGGTGATGTACTTCTGAGCTTTTAGAAACAGTTCAGGCATGTTGGTTGTAGGGCTCTTGATGAGAGAATCTTTGAACCTTCCAAGAGAGAGGCTGGAGGTCAGAGCTACGACTACAAATTAGTTTTCGCATCCTTCTACTGAGGTAAGCTGCTTCTTGAATCTCCTGATGAAGTCCTTCTGAAATCCCCCCTGTTTGATTGTTAACAACAACTCAGGACCTCTTCTGAATTGTGTCCCAGTGATAAACCTACTCAAGAGCTTACTACTCAAATTTTTGACATTGTAAATTGAGTTTGGAAGTACGCAGTGGAACCACTCCAGCACTGTTCCTTTAAGGCTTGTAACAAACAATCTATACATTAGTGTGTCTGTACCTTCTTGAAGAGCCATGGTATGCTATAAATGAGAGAGATGGTCCATAGGGTTGGCGCTACCATCATAAGGTTCAAAATTTGGAAGGATGTACTTTTTTGGAGATGCCTCTGCCATTATGGTTAGGGTGAAAAGAGTCCCTCGCATACCGAAAAAATTATAGAGTTATTGGACCACGTGTTGGACAGCTTCAAACCTAGCAGGATTTCCTCACTTTGCTTCTTCATCTCGACTTTGGTGTAATTGGTGATGACTTCTGGTTTATTGGGGTATCACCCTAGCATTTAATTATTTTAAGTTCTATGGTTGGTTTCCTTGTTGAGGTGGTTGAGCCTATCTAGGGGGCACGTTGTCATTTTGGCCATTTAGAGGTTGTTGATTCTGAACTGGTTGAGGCATCTACTAGTTCTGAACCTGCTGAGGCAGCTACTAGTTTTGAACTGGATGAGGCATTTACCGGTTCCTAACTGGCTGAAGCAATTATTGGTTCTGAATTGGCTGAGGCGGATGCTGAATCTATACAATTAAAGCTTGCTAACTCTTAACCAAATTTGCCACAATTGATCTATTGTGCCATGGAATTTAGTCTCCAATCAATTGTGTTTTGATAGGATTGACGTACATTGGTGCATCTTTGTGCAGGGGCTGGTGCTAAAATCAGAGCTAGTTGTCTTGGTTGCAAGTTTCGAGCCATTTTTGTTGTTTGATAGAGAACTTTGTCGAGTTCCCACAAACGGCGCCAAACTGATGAAGTCATTTTGTGACTTAGTCAAATGATGTTCAAAATACTTCCTTTAGATACCTGCAAAGAGGAGATTAGATGGTCACCGGTGAAGGTCTAACAAACAAGCCTCCGATGGTCAAGTCAATAACTTGAACAAGGAACTACTGTAAATGGGAATATAGTATTTGTCAAAAAATGTGTGTGTACCTTTTTAGGTTGATGTCGTGGTCCTTTTATGGATGAAGATATCTTGTCTGTTAAGATTTGACCAAGAAAGTATGGATTCGAGATTAGGTATGGATCTTATGATCTTATCAAATCCCATACTATTCTGAATCATTGACTCTCTACTTGCCTACCTCAGTATAGAACTATGAAGTCTAGAGGGTATCTTTTTGGGTCTGACTGCCACATGTCAGTCTCAGCTTGCGAGGTGAATTTGGGTATACCACTCTTCCTTAGTCTTCTATTCGAATCTCTTTCCCAATGACCCGAAATTTTTTTTACATCAAAATGCCATTGTATTAATATAAGTATGTATATATGTATGTATATGTATATATAATTTATATTCAAAGGTCTAAAAAGAAGCTGCTTAGATTACCCACTCATTTCGTTGCACAGGGACATGACTTGAATTTAGACTCGAAAACTCAACCCATTGGGGTCGTCTTCCTCACTTAGACCTTGCACAGTATCAAAAACCATAGGTCTGCCATTATCTTTTCTTGCATTATTTTGCATGGATTCTTGATTAAAAATAACCTGAGACACTTAATCTCAAGCTTCAAACAAGATTTTGTGGGCTAAATCGCAACAAAACGCCCCAAAATTTTGAAAAGTAAAGCTATCCATGCTACTTGCAAGTCAGCTTTTTTTCTCTTGTTTCCTTATGGTTTTCCCTCATTTTTGTTCCTACTGCTTCTTATCTCCATCGGCTAGGTTCCCCAAGTGGAAAAACCCGGTTTGGTGTTAGTTTGTAAAGGACCCACTTCAAGGTCCTTCAATGGCACCTTGTGAGTTTTGGGTCCCTCTCTACCATTTTTGGTTCTAAATTGTTCTATATACTAATAAAAGTCATTTGGTCATGGTCTAAGACATCAAAATGGATTAAAATAGTGGTAATCTTTTGAAACCAATTATATTATTCCTTTTTTTCTCTACTCGTAGTGCACGTGTGTGTTGTTATATCCATCAATACATATGTATGTGTAAAGATGTGTATAAGGTCAAAGTTTTACCATGGGTCTTTATTGGTAGCACTTTCTTTCTTTCACTAGTTTGTATCTCTCTCTAACTCTATCTCTCTCCCCCACTCTTTATATCTACATAACTATATCACTCCCTCTTTCAAACTTTCTTCTCTATAATTCTCCTTTCGTGCCTCGAAGGTTGTGCAATGGCTTAGTAAATATAGGCATAAGGGTAGACTTAGGTGGAAGACCCTACTCTTTATATCTACATAACATTATCATTCTCTCTTTCAAACATTCTTCTCTGTAATTCTCCTTTCGTGCCTCAAAGGTTCTACAATAGCTTAGTATATATAGGCATAAAGGTAGACTTAGGTGGAGGACTGGGTGAAATTAACCCATCCTATTTTGGCTTATATGTTGTCTCTTATCTCTTTATTAACATTTCATCGAACACAAAGGCACATGTAAGTTTGCATTCTATGGGTGTAAATAGAGGAGGAGGGAAAGGGAGACCAGGGGCCATGGCCCCAAAAAGTTTGGAAATTGTATTTTTTTTCCTTATTTTGGTAATTTTTTTTTTTAAATTATGACTTCCCCCCCTCCTTCCCAATTTTTTTTTTTTAAAATATACATAAAAGTCCTTTTAAATTTTGAAATCTACATTTTGGCCCCCCTAACTGTAATCTCTGGATCCGTCACTAGGTGCAAGAGCCTATAGGCGCTATTATGCTGTAAACCTTTCATTGTAGGCGAGGTTTCATGAAATCATTTAACCCAAAAGGTTCCCTACCCCTCACCTTATTTGTTTATCCAATATATATATATATATATATATATATATATATATATTATTTATTCTTATTGGTTCATAATTGGTTGGTCGATTGATCTATTTTGGATTAGCCTAAATTCTTTATAAAATACTAGAAGGATTATTTATATTTTTGTGTTCAAATAATTATGTTATTTTCCTAAAAATTCAAGATGATACACAAATAATTTTCAAAAATAACAAAGATGTCCCTAGTGTTAATTAAGGTAATGAAAGGCTAATTAAAATCCGAAAAGGACGTGTTCAAGGTTTTTGAACGTCTTGAACTTAAATATGATGTTAGTTTGGGTAAATTAGGACAAGAGGTAGTCCCACTTGAATTAGTAAAATTATAAAAAAAGGCCTTGGACTTAGAACAAATAACGAAAAGAGGAATTAAAATATGACAACAACACCCTTAGGTTTTTTGGACATTTTGAGTTTGTTTTTAAGGTCTGTTTCGAGATATTAAGCCTCGAAAGGTGTGTAATAGTGTTGGTGAAATTATGAAATACCCTAAGGGTTTAAAAAATACCTAAAAGGGATGTAAGTTCTGAGATAGGACCTCCTTGAAGTTTTGAGGTCCAAGAATCCCTTTTTAGTATCACTTTGGATAAATAGAGACACAATGTGTAGGTAAAGACATATTTGACCCTAAAAAAATTATGGAAAACACTATAAAACTTAATCAATAAGGGTTGGGTTACAAATGGACAAACTTAACACTTCATTATTCAAAAATTGTAAATAGGTGTAGCTAGTACCCCATTAATAGTTGTAGTAGATTTCTGGTATTTTGAATCAAGGATAAATACCAAATAGTGGACGTAGGCTAATGTTGTAGCAAAACCACTTTAAATTGTGTGTTTCATTTGCTTTACTTTTTCTTTTTAGTATTGGTGCTTGTGATTGGAAGAGAAAGGATGAAAGAATTTCAAAGTGCAAACTTCTTAACACATAGTTGGGATCAACCTGTTCACCCACTCTAGGTAGCCCTTTCAAAGGGCGGAGCCAAGAAAAAATCTTAGAAGGGTGTGGGATTTTTTTTTTTTCAAATTGAAAGAGTTTACATCTAATTTTTTTTAATGAAAGAGTAAGATAATAGTGGTAATTTGTTTTTTCAAATTAGAGAAATTTCACATGTAACGTTTTGTCTCAAAGAGTTAAGGGAAGATTTTAGGGAGAAAAATAACAAATTCGTATTTCTTTTTTTTTTGGTTCATAAATTTTCTTAGCTACCAAACATAGCTTAAATGGGAAAATTTAGCAATAAAACATCAAAATCTATCAAATAAATGGCAAATAAAATTTTCACGTAAATTTAGATTCATTGATGTTGATTGCAACTTGCAACGAATGTTTTAATTGCTGCTTTGCTATTGATGTTGCACTTTTCTGGTCTGAAGGTTTTTTCTCCTGAACTACCTGTCAAGAACTTGGGGTCAGAGGTTCACCGGGAAGGATCCGGTGGTAGCTGCTCCAATGATAAATTTAGTAAAGAAATAAAGGCAGTAATTCAAGAGAATAATTGAACATAAATTAAATGTGTACCTTATGCCCTTATTTATAGGTTGTAGATCTTTTAACTTGAGTAGGATTAGGGTCCATGAAAGTCGGGATTCAAAGATATCCATAGATTATAGTTTCCATATTGAACATTGTTACCTTATTTTGAGGTTGGTAGTCCATAGAAGGCGGTGACCAGCTCGAAACATCCTACCTCTGAACTCTATGCGTCAATAGGTCGGATGAGAACACCATCTTATGATCTGTATACTGAAGAACTCTTTGTAGACAAGTGTCGCACTCTAAATACTACTAGCCAAATTATGGTATATCAGCTACTCCCCCTCGGAGTCTTAGCTCTATGGGATCCATTCAGAGCCAAGGTTACGGTTTTGAGGCATCACGGATGTTTTGGGTCATAAATGCGTCGTTCCTAATTCCAAAGAGCCAATCATTGATATGACATTCATTGCGTCAGCTGCCAGTTGGGGAAACGAAACCATCATTACCTCAACAGCCGCGCTGATTCAGTAGGGACGCCCAAATGACGGTTTTCATTAAGGCGTTATAAAGGAGGCCAACACCTCACTTTGTTCCTCTTTTATCACTTTTGAATTTTGAAACTTCACAAAAAGAACAATCTTTGAGGTGGTTTTCGGTGTGCCAATGAGCTTTCTAATCAAGACTTTGGCTACGTTTTAGTGCGTCTATTTCATTCTAGTTTTATATTCTACCTCTATTCTTCTTCTTTCTTTTTGTTTATTTCAAAAATTTCCACTTCGAATGCCTAGTTGAGTACTGGCCATGAACTCATAGAACATTTAGGAGTCGAGAATCAATTAGAATTGGGTCTTGAGGTTGCTAGCTCATCGAAAAGTTTTAGAATCTAACCCCGTGGCAACCCAGCCTCCAATTTAGGGGTTATGATAGTCGAGGCCCATATCGAGCCTAGGATTGAGTGGTTGGGACCTCAAGTAAGGCCTGTAAGAGATAAGAGGGGAGAATACCATAACTCAAAATATAATAGATACTCTGAGGGTTGCGTTTGAATTTCTCCCAAATGTGTTCTGTAGGGTTCCAAACCCTATAGATCATCCTTCCAACATCCAAAATGGTGAGATCTGTGCCTACCTTGAATAGTTTGAGATAGGGGTATGCTTCCCATTCAATCTTATTATAAGGGAGTTCTTTTAGTGGCTCAACATGTACCCAACCGACCTCAATATTAATAGTTGGAGGCATCTTATTGCCTTAATAGTTCTAGCTCACTTGAATGGGGGTTAAGGTAGTATTCACTTAATCCGTAGTAACATGTACATAAAGTACATGAAGTCAGAAGGAATGTTCTACGTTTCTTTTGACAAAGGGTTTAAACGCCTCACCTCTGTACCCTCTTCCAATAAGACTTGGAAGAAATGGTACTTATTTGTAGAAGAAGGTTGGGAGTATGAGGATATCGAAAGACAGGCCACCATTTTCCCAAGAAAACTTGGTTTTAAGGGTGAGATTATTTCTCTGTGTTACCTGCCATTCCTTATTTGCTTTGATTTTCTTTTTGACCAATTTTCCTCTCAGAATACCGTGCATATAAGATTTCTTGAAAGAGGTCCATCTTCTGCAAGACCACCAAGACAATTACAAACAACTCCTCCAGACTAAAGACCACTCCCACGAGGCCATCCTAACTCCAAAGAACCTCAAGGACGCTAGTCTGGTGAAAGATAATAGTGAAGGGCTGAAGAAGACAATCTACTCTAAATGGAAATTAGGGTAGAAGAAGAAAGTCGGGAAGACTTTGACTTCTGCTGATCCCCTCTTTAAGTGAAGAGAAAGAGGCTCTTCTCTAACTCCCTTGAGTGGACAATCTCAAAAGAACTAGCTCATTCGCTAGCTCGAGAGGCTTTCTTTCTTCTAGCCCTGGGTAGTGCAAAAGCATAAAAGGGGGAAAGGAAAGGTTGGTATAGCCCCTCCCATGCCTGAAGACTCCGGTCCGAGTGCTGTGAAGAAGGTATTCAAGGACTCTTAGGCTACAGGCCCTAATAAGTACTCTGGGCAAAAACCCAAGAAAATAGCCAAGTATCTAATGGCTATTCATATAAGGGTAAGTCTTTTTTTTATGCTTCTCTTAATCCATCATCTGGACATATTTTTATGATACTAACTTGGATTTGTACTTCTTCAGGTCATTCATGGTCCGGTGGATATAATGGATAACCCTAAGGGTTCAAAGAAGATTGACAACCTCTAGTCTAAGCTTAATGAGACTTGGATTTAGTTAGGGACAACCAAGTCGACAGTGGTTGTTACTGAGGAGAAGTTAAAAGAAGCTGCCAATGCATACTCCATTTTCGAGTCTGGGAAGGATGCATTGGCTGCAAAACTAGAAGGACTAAAGAAGAAGTTCATAAATCTTGAAATTACTGTAGACAAGGAACTTCATGATAGCATTGAGGCTACAAAAGTTCACATTGAGAGGGATTTGAAGGCTAGAGTTCAAGAGCTGGGGAGGGGGCTCATCAAGTATGGGTACAGAACCTTCAGGAAGAAACTCTAGAAGATGTACCCTGACTTGAACTTGATCGGTCTAAACAACATCCTTGTCTCCCAAACTGAGATAGATGCCCTTGACGTTGATGATGAGGAAGAACTGGTTCCACATCCTCCTCAAACTGAGCTAGTTTAGGATTACCGAACCTGTAAAAATGTAGCTTTATAGGACTTCCTTATATTTTTAACCTTTTCTCATTTCTTTCTTGTACTCCCCCTCCAACTTTTTTGGGGTTTATATATAAAATCTTTATTTTGTTTATTTTTCGAGCATCTATTCAATGGTGTTTCCTTTGCTAACTTTGTTTTTAACTCATGAGTTGAAATAAATAATTCTTGCAATATTTGAATCAACAGTACTTGTAAAGGTACAAGTTTTTAGGAGATCTGAATAATTGAACATATAGACCTATAACACTTATAAAATATAAGATTTTACGGATCTTGGTGGCAAAGCTGCAATGGTAGACATACAAACTTATAACACTTATAAAATATAAGGTTTTTAGGGGTCTAGTGGCAATGTTGTAATGGTAGATATACAAACTTATAACACTTATAATGAATAAAAGGTTTCCAGGGGACTGGTTGCAATGCCACAATGGTTCGTATACAACCCTATAACACTTGTAAAGAATACAAGATTTTTAGGGGTCTCTGCATTTAACAAACATTGAAGTGGACAAAAATCTTGGCATTTTTATTGATAATACTTGCATAGGTGCTCAATATTCTAAGGCCTGGGTATAGATTTCCCATCTAGATCTTCCAACCAATAAGTTATAGGTCTAACAATTTTGGTTACTTTGTAGGGCCCTTTCCAATTAGGGAAAAGTTTTCCTATAGTGGGATCTTTAGTGTTTGGGAACACTCTTCTTAGGACGAGGTCTCCAAGCTGGAAATTAATTGGTTTCAGCCTTTTGTTGAAGTTTTTGGCCATTTTCTGTTGGTAGGCTTCAGTCCTGATCAATGCTTGTTCACGTTTCTCTTCTAGAAGATCGAGATTTTGAGCAAGCTTCTAACTATTGACCTCTTAATCAAAGAGGTCTATCTTGAAAGTTGGTATTCTGATCTCAACAAAAATAAGTACCTCAGTCCCATAAGCAAGTGAGAATGGTGTTTCAGTAGTTGGGGTCCTCTGAGTGGTTTGGTAAACCCCAAAGGACTATAGGGAGCTCTTCGCCCCACTTCCCTTTGGCCTCTTCTAACTTCCTTTTTATGGCTTCCAAAATGGTACGATTGGTGACCTCAGCTTGCCCATTAGCCTGAGGATGTCCTAAAGAGGGGAAATGATGACTAATATAGAGATCCTTACAGCATTTCCCAAACACTTTTCTTGTAAACTGCGTTCCATTATCTGAAATGACTCTAAGGGATTCCAAACATGCATACAATGTTCTTCAAAGTGAAGTTCTTCACCTCCACCTCTATGATGTTAATTAAGGGTTCTACTTCTACCCATTTTGAGAAGTAGTTAATGGCGATAAGTAGATATCTTCTGTTCTGAGGGGCTTTTGGCAGTGGTCCCACAATGTTTGAGGATGTCCTAAAGAGGAGAAATGATGACTAATATAGAGATCCTTATAGAATTTTCCAAACACTTTTCCCGTAAACTGCATTTCATTATCTGAAATAATGACTCTAGGGATCCCGAACCTGCATACAATGTTCTTCAAAGTAAAGTTCTTCACCTCCACCTTTGTGATCTTAGTTATGGGTTTTGCTTTTGTCCTTTTTGAGAAGTAGTCAATGGCAACAAGTAGAAATCTTCTGTTCTGAGGGGCTTTTAGCAGTGGTCCCACAATGTCTATTCCCCACTAGGCAAAGGGCAAAGGACTGATTATGGGGACGAGCTCATGTTGAGGTCGGTGTTGGTAGGAATCAAAATGTTGGCATTTATCACACTTCCAAACATACTCATTAGCTTATCTTAACATACTGGGCAAACAGTAACCTTGGGAGAAAGCTCGGTGGGCAATGGTCCCCCCACCATTATGGTTGCTAGAAATTCCCTCGTGTATTTTAGCTAGAACGTATTGAGCTTTTTCTGGAGCCAAGCACAATAGGAGGGGTTGCGTGTAAGAGCTTTGGTAAAGTTTTTTCTTTAAGGATCAAATACCGAGCCTCTTTGATTCGGACCCTTCTGGCTTGATTTTTATCTTCTTAAAGTAGTCCCTCCATTAGGAATTTGATAATGGGATTCATCCATTTAAGAGACTATTTTAAAACCTAGAGAGCCTGTGGCATCTCAATGGTATGACTTGATTGGTAAGAGATTTTCACCGTAGAATACTTTTCTGGCCTTAGGTGGGAGGCCATATTTTCTAGTGCATCAACTTTGAAGTTTTGATTTCTTTTAATCTTCTTAATGGTGAATTTGAGAAAAGATTTCTTTAGTGACTTACCAACTCTGAATACCTCATCATTCTATTATCTTTGGTTGAATATTCCCCAAGGACTTGACTGACTACAAGTTAAGAATCAAAAAATAATTTGATGTTTAAAGTTTCACATTCCAAAGCTAACTTTAACCCAAGAATAAATGCTTCATATTCTGCTTTATTGTTGGAGGCTCTGAATCCTAGGCTAATGGCTCTTTTGATTATGATCCTATTAGGGGACTGAAGTATTAATCCTATTCCAAAACCCCTGAACTATTAATCCTATTCCAGAACCCTTGTCTGTAGAAGAACCATCTGTGTAAAGTAGCCATGCTGAAGTATCTACAGGGGTCTGAGCTTTTACGTGCTATCCTATAGTGAATTTAACTATAAAATCTGTCAATGCTTGAGCTTTGATAGCAGCCCGTGGAACATAAGAAATGTTAAACTCTCTTAACTCTACTAACCATTTAACCAATCATCCAAAGACTTCTGGTTTGTGAATAATTGATTTCAAAGGATAAGATATAGGGATTACGATAAGATGAGCTTGGAAATATGGCCTGAGCTTCCGAGCATATATCACTAAGGATAAAGCCTATTTTTTAGTTTTGGAATACCTTGTTTCGGTCTCAATGAGTGCTTTTCTAAACCCTTTTATTTCCCTAATTAAGGCAGAGTTGACCGCATTTTCTAACACGGCCAAGTATAGGAGTAATTTTTCTCCTGGTACTAGTTTTGAAAAAAGATCGGGAAGCCTAAGTACTCCTTGAGTTATTGGAAGACTTCTTCATATTCAAGGGCCCATTCTAGGGCCTTACTCCCCCTAAAAGCTTTAAAGAACAGGACGCAACGATCCATGGATTTAGAAATAAACCTATTCAATTTTGCTATCCTACCATTTAGTCCCTAGATATCTTTCTTAGTTCTGGGTGATTCTAGGTTAATCGAAGCCTTGATCTAGGTAGGATCTACTTCAATTCCCCTTTATGAGACCACGAACCCTGAACATTTTTCCTCTGTAATCCCAAAGGTACATTTTGATGGATTAAGTTTCATTTTGTGTTCATTCAGGATGCTGAATGTTTGGGATAAGTGTTGGATATGATCTGCCTTCCGAACACTTTTGACAAGTATATTATCGATGTAAGCTTCCATTGTATCTCCAATCTGAAGGCTAAATATTATGTTCATTAGCCTTTGATATGTTGCTCTAGTATTCTTCAGACAAACGACATCATTCTATAACAATAGAGACCTCGTTCTGATATGAAAGTTTTTATCTCCTCGTTTGGAGGGTACATTTGAATCTGATTGTACCTATAGTAAGCATCTATGAAGGTCATGAGATTGTGACATGCCGTAGCATCCACAAGTTGATCAATTTTGGGGAGAGAGAATCTATCCTTAGGACAAGCTTTATAGAGGTCGGTATAGTCGACGCAAACTCTCCACCTGCCATTCTTCTTTTTTGTGAGGATTGTATTGGCTAGCTATTCGAGGTAGAATACTTCTTTTATCATCCTAGCGTTAAGTAACCTCTAGACTTCGTCGTTGATGATCTTATGACGTTCTAGAGCAAACATTCTCTTCTTTTGTCTTTCAGAAGAGTGGTCTGGATCTATCATTAACTTGTGAGTAATGAAGTATAGGTCTATTCCCTTCATATCCTTGGTCTCCCAAGCGAATACCGAGAGGTTAGCTTTCAAGAACTTAACAATCTCCTCTTTCTATGAGGGAGACAGATCCAAGCCAATTTGCAAATACTTTTCTTTTTCTTTGGTACTGATAAGCACTTTGATGGCTTTTTCCATTGGCTTGGCCATGCTGTCCCTTCCTTTGGGACTTAATGGTTCTTCAATTTCGGAAGGGCATTTTTCAACATCGTGAAAATCTAGAGCGACAGAATCTTCCTCTTGGAGATGGTACTGTAATTGCTATTTGAAAGGTCTTTTTTTGATGGCAAGGGCACGACACTCTCGAGTAGTGGGCTGATAGCCTTTAATGGTGAGCACTTTATCTTGATGAGTAAATTTAAGGCACTGATGGAGGGTTGAAGTAACTACTCCATCTAGGGGATCCAGGGCCTCCCAATATTCACATTATAAGGGGATTTGGCATTTAAGATCATGAATTTAAATATCAAGGTCTCCTATTCATCTCCTTCCCATATTGTGGTAGGTAGATCAATTTTGCCGATTGGAAAACTGAGGTGCCTATTGAATCCTGCAATTATTGCAAGGATAACTCTGATGTTTTTAGAGTCGAGCTTCATATATTTGAAAGGCTCGTAGAACATGACATTGGTAGAGCTCCCAGTGTCTACAAAAACCCTTCTGATTTCAAAATTAGTAACTTTGAGTGAGATAACAAGGGCATCACTGTGGAGGTATCCCGAGAAGGTCCAATTCAAAAAATTGTATATAAGGTACCGTCTTGGTCTTTTTCTTAATGGTTGAGATCTGAATGACGTAGGGGCTCTACCCCTACTTCTCGAGCGTATCTCTTTATGGCTCAATTAGACATCGTAGTCATCGTGTTGTTAGCATGACGTATGAAGATCATTTGTTGATTATTCGGTTGCTGCTGATCGTTCTGAGCTTCCCTCTATTTGGGCCTTAGTTCTGGCCTCCTTTGAGAGGGCCTCTCATTTTTTGAGTTTTTCTTCCCTGTCTTAGCAAACGTACTCTCTTAGTCATCCGCTCCTAATGAGATGCTCTATTTCCTACTTCATATTTTTGCACTCCTCAGTGGTGTGTCCCTGCTCTTTATGGAAATCACAATACTTGTTCCTATTCCTAAAGTCTAGGTTACTTTTTAGTGGCTCTAACCACTTCAGGTTTTCACGAATTTAGATATATTGGAGTATGTGAGTAAGGGAAGCATTTAACGGGGTGTAAGTTCCGTACCTTCTAGAGCCAGAGTTGTTCTTTGCCCTTGATATTGTTCCTTTGTCGGGGCTCTTGGTTCTTTTCTTATTATCCCTGTTGTCTCTCTTCTGGACCTGCTCGTCCTTCTGAGCTTGTCCTCTGACTTTTCGAAAGGAAGTTTTGGTGTCTTGTAGATTAATATACTTCGTGCTCTGTCCATGAGCACAACCATATCGGTTGGGGGATTCTTCATTAAAGAGTCCTGAAAGTGTCCAGGTCCAAGCCTTGAAACGAGAGTAGCCACCAAGAAACTCAAATTGCAGTTGTTCATCTCCGTAAACGCCGTATTGAAATGAGCTACGTGCTCCTGTAGTGACTCTCCCTTCACTTGCTTAATAGATAGCAGGAACTCTAGTCCCTTTCTTAACTTTGTTGAGTTCATAAAAATTATTGATCGAGTTTTGAAGGAGGTTATGAAACCATTTAAGGGTGGTACCCTTCAGACTGGTTACAAAGGTTCGGCCCATAAAGGGGTCGGTAGCCCCGTGTAGAGCCATTGTGTATTGATAATGTAATAGGTGGTTGCCAGGATCCTCTGATATGTCGTAGAGGGTAAATTTTACAACAATAAACTTTTTAGGTCGTTCTATAGTCATTATAACAATAATGAATGGCGTGAAGAACCTACTAAACAATTTCCTTAACTTGTCATGTTTTAGAGGGACGAGGACCCTTGGTTGAGATAGTCTGATTTGGAGAATCAGCTATCTTTTCTACTCTTTGAGGGGCCCTAAGTAAGTTCTGTTATGCCATTAGTGCCCTTTTTGGTTTTGTCTCATGTCTCCGAGTCCTGGATTTATGGGGGGATTCGGTCTCGCAATAGTAGAAAGATGCTGCTTTTCGAAGACTGGCGGACATGGGAATTCGGGAGGCTGAAGTCCTTAGTATGCTGGATTGGCTCCAGAGGTCGTTAGGATTGGTATTCTCGTCTTGCTCTAATAATGGATGACAGGATAAAACGATGACATTCCTCTTCTAATAGTTGTTGACTGATTGGAGAACAATCCCCATGTGAGCGGTACCATGGGGGTATACCTACTGCACATTAGGTAGCTCCTCATTGTAGGATCCTCTGCTCGTGGTGGTGGTAGGAAGTTGAGGTCCTCCGTGAACAGCGTTAGTTGAAGGAGGATGATTGTTTCAGTTGGTTTTGAGTGAGAGAGGCCAAGGCCTGTGGCATAGCTCTGAGTTGTTTCTATAATGATCAGACTACCGCTAAATTCGATCAAGTTGCTATTATAGACAAACGGGTGTTTGTCCTTTTCCTCATCTTGCAAGAGGCTAGTTTTGAGGGTTGTGAGAATTCCTTTTGGGATAAAGGTTTGGAGCCATTGGTTTTCTAGGATAATAAGCTTAGTTTGTAATGTAAAATAGGGAGAACGATCATTGGTTCCCACAGAAGACACCAAACTTATGTTGCACTTTCCTAGTCTAAAGGCTTCTTCTCCTTGAACTACTTGTCAAGAACTTGGTGTTAGAGGGTCACCAGGAAGGCTTCGATGGTAGCCGCTCCGATGATAAAGTTAGTAAAGAAATAAAGGCAGTAATTCAAGAGAAGAATTGAATATAAATTGAATGTGTACCTTATGACATTATTTATAGGCTATAGATCTCCCAAGTTGAGTAGGATTAGGAGCCATGGAAGCAAGGATTCGAAGATATCTATAGATTACAGTTTTCATATTGAACTATGTTTCTTTATTTTGAGGTCGGTAGTCCATAGAAGGTGGGTGACCAGCTCGGAACATCTTACCTCTAAACTCTATGCATTAATAGATCGGATGAGAAAACCATCTTCTGATCTATATACTAAAGAACTCTTTGTAGACACATGTCACGCTCTAAATACTATAACCAAATTATGGTATATCAGCTGTCGTGTTTCAATGAGTTATTGTAAGAGGAATGTTCTTACTGGTTAAACTTTAAGAATTATAATGGTTAATGACTGGGCCAAAACTTTAGGATGAGAAATGAGAGAATATATAAAATTAAGAAGAAAAATTTAGGCTAGGCCAAAATTTTGAAGTGACAAATAAGAGAAATGAAGATTAAAGATTATGTTAGATTAAAATTTTGAGATGAACTAATTTAAAAATAATCAAAATTTTACATGTAAAAAAAATCTAAATTTGGGGGTTAAAGTACACTCCAACCCATGGATGGTTCCATCCCTTTATTACTATATAAAAAAGATGTCGTTTTCGTCTTCGATTTTCTCCACCTACTTCCTTTTATCTAATCAGATAACTATTCTTAACCTGCTTCCTTTTTATCTAATCAGATAACTATTCTTATTCTCCACCGTTTTTGACATTTTCTTGGTACTATATTTCAAACCCATTCTGTCAAAGAAAAAAAGGTGAACATGTAGTAAGTATAGTTAACTCTCTTATAATTTGTTAGATATTAGAATGGGCTTGACCCGATCCCATAGCCATTTGGGCATTCCCAAGATTTGAATGAGAATTATGATAATTAAAATTCTTATCATTATCTAGTTGGTTTTGAATTTCAACCAACGTAGATATATACTGCGATTTTGGTTACGCGATAGGTGTAGGAGGATTTTTGGTTATCCGTCAACTCTCCTAGATCCTCTCTCCGTTTTCTCTATGAGATTCTTTCGAGGTTACCATCATGAGACCTCTAGACTTAGATTGTGGAAATACATAGACGACTCGATTTTGTTACCGTCCTATTGATGAGAAAGATTCTATATCAACGTATATGATAGAGAAGCTCGTAACACAAGCTGGTTCCTTCCGCTTCCGTGAACCTGGACTATAAGAGGTAACCGAATTCAACCCTATTGTTATTTCATATATTTCTTTCATTAGTATCAGAGCCATAGGCTTGTATTCGCTAGCATGTATATTTATTAAGAGAGAAAATTCATGCATTAAACCCACAAGGTTGTTTTTTAAAAAATCATTATAAGAACACATTTTGAATGATCTGCCATGGTGGATGTGTTCTTTATAAACCCAGTATGTAACCCTTAAAATTTCATGACAATCCACCGTTGGATCTATGAGATATCTGGGTTTAAAGTTCTAGTTTTTCAAGAAAATACAACTTCAATATGAATTTTTAGGTTTTAATATGATCAGTAAAACCTCAATTATTGTGCATGAAATTTATATCGGTATGTTCCTTGTTCCAAGAGCTTTCTAACGATGTGTGGTACATAATTTTTTGTCGAAAAATGAGTGAGATATAAGGTCCCAAAGTTTGACAGCAACCATGGCCAAATCTTATTTTTGCAAAAAATAAATCGAAAAGAAATGCAACTCCCACTCTCAGTGGGGCGTGTGCGAGCGTGTGCATCATCTTCTGGGGCCTATTTGTTGACACCTCCGAAGAGTGGGCCTTACTCACTGAATTTGTGACCCCGTAATATATTTTTTGTAATTTTTTCGCTTTTGAAAATTAGTTTAAATTAATTTTTATTACCAAAAAGTGTCAAAAATGTATTTAAATGCTTTTACAAAAATTTTAGAGAGTTATATTTGATATTAAACTCACATATCAGTATTTAGTATACTGTTGGGAGTCTAAATTATTTTTTGGTGAATGTTTTACCTATTTTTGATATTTTTTGGGGCTTTAAAATTAGTTTTTTATCCCAAAAATTGTTTAAAAATTCCAAAACATTTATTTTAAATGTGAAAAATTCTTTGTAAGGCTCTGAAAATTAGGAACAATTATATTATTTGTGGATCATATTTTTAGGGTCATGTGTACTAGAATATCAATTAGGAAAAATTATATTATTTATTGCATCATTATTGTGTAATATTGATTCCCATTAATTGTGAGACCTAAATAGCCACTCCTATTGTAGCGAGGTGTGGTACAACCATCCATCAAGACCCATTATATTATTATGTATGTAGATGTATGTTGTCATTAGATGGACTTATTTAATTGATATTCTAGTGCACGTGTTGTTGTGATGTATGGAATAATAAGGTTAATTTTGTGTATATACGAGATATTGACGCGACATCTCTATTTATTTTATTCGCTTTTAGTAGATTGATGTAATAGGTTCATTCTACAATATAATAAATTTTTGGAAAGGATTGTATTTATTTATGAAGCCTTGTAAAGGGATGTATTTTCGCTGCAAACTCATATGTCCATAAATTACCTTCCCATTATGTACTAAAATGCCAATTGGGCTCAAGTAGAGTCCATGCGCTTTAGAATATGCATATTGATTATTATTATTATTATGTGGATGAATTAAATTTATTTTAATTCCGAAATCATTGTGTGGATGAATTAAATTTGTTTTAATTAAAATTATTTTGCTCGAAATTATTTAAAAATATACTTCTGTGTACATAAATGGGAGATGATTATGAGTCTAGCAAAGTTTTCGATCTCATAGTGTATAATAGAATAATATTTTTAATTGAATTTCTACTAGCAAAATAATATGATGAATATATGCTTAAATGTCAACCTACGCACTATGATAGTAATGAAATAACCTAAATGAATGTGAATGTCGACTTGACCAACATAAATGCTTAGAATGACCACATCACACATAAAGCATATGTATAGACATTGACCAATAGGAAACATAGTCCAATACCTTGAAACATGGAAGCTTGTCATAATTAATTAAATTGTTAAATGCATTTTATTATGCAGAGCAACATATAAATAAATCTCATTGAAAAATTATTTGGATTAGTTCGATGACAATTATTGGCTTGCCTTTGATGAGCTAGCAAATTCTCGCCATATAGTAACTTGAACCCCACTACATTGGACCATTTGAGGTTATGAAACAAGTTGGACCGGTAGCGTACTGACTTGCCTTACCAGAAGAGTTAGCACATGTGCATAACGTTTTTCACGTATCCATGCTAAGAAAGTGCTTACATGATCCCAGCCAAGTGGTCGAACACGAACCACTAGATGTTCAAGAGGATCTGACATATGTTGAGCACCCAATGCAGATCCTAGATTGTCGAGAGCAGGTTTTGAGAAACAAGTCCATCCCTCTTGTGAAGGTACTCTGGAGAAACCATCAGATTGAAGAGGCTTCATGGGAAAGGGAGGATGAAGTACGTGCCAAATACCCATACCTCTTTGCAGTATGAGATTCTTAAAGTTTAAGGACAAACTTTTTTTTCAAAGGGGAAGGATGTAACACCCCGAACTTAGTTTACCAGTTAATTAATGTAATGAAGTACTTTTTAAAATTTAATGCATTAATTAGTCATTTTAGCTATGTTTTAACACTGTTAAAACTCGAATTAGCAAACTACGAAAAACACAAAGAAATAATAACTGACGTGAGGCATTAGACATTAAAGCTAACCAAAATAGGAAGCGACCAAAAGAAACTGCTTTGTAAAAAGAGCAATAGAAAATAAAATATAAAAGAAATAGCTAAAACGAAAAACTGCGATAGCCAAATAGGGCATAAGCACAAAATAAAGGAAAAATGCCAAAAGTGAGGCCAAGGGGATTCCAACCCTTGACCAAGTGGGACAAGATTCTAAACACCTAAAAAATTACCAAGTGGGCTGCCAGAACCTTTGTGCTAAAATACATAACTAATATGTATATTAGTCCAATTTAAACAAGCCCACCTCCCAAAATGGCCAATGGTCATTCATGCAACACCTCACACTCCACTCAGCACCACCACATCCAAAATCACCCTCCCACCTCCCAAATAAGCCAATAGGATTTCATGCAGCAAACTAAAATATAAAATTATGCAATAATATATATGTACCTAAGCCTATTGCGTATGAAGGTGTATCTTCAGGCTTATAGAGAGAGAGTAGAGAGTAGAGAGAGAGAGATCTAGTGTGAGAAGGAGTGTGTGTAAGTACAAGTGTGTGTGTGTATGTGCATGCACATGTGTGTTTGCTTGAGAGCCTACGACTAAGGGATCATGGGAAGAAGCTGCGGCTATTTTGAAGGAGCTTGAGACGATCAGAGATTAGCCACGAATAGAGAGACAACCACTGTCCAGAAGGTATAAGACACCATAAGTTGAATTTTTTCCTTTTGAAATTTTTGTGTTGTTTCCGTTTTATTTAAGATCTAGACTGCATGCATGAGTTAATCTAACACACAGGAGCCACTAGTAGTAGAACTAGAGGTCTAGGAAAGCTCGAAGAACCCTCAGCCATGATCGACTGCCATTGTTAGATTTCCAATAGTGCAGGTCTGAAATGACCTTCCTGGAACCTGTTTCTAGCACTATAAACCTAAAATAGATCTTACAAACGTTCAAAAATCACATAGCAACGACCCAGAAACACAAAGAAAGCCCTATAATTAAATGTTGCAGGTCTCGGGTTTTTAAAACCAAAGTCACAAAAATGCCCCAAAACATGATTTTAGGAATGGGGTCTTGAACCCCATGACAAACGGACCCTAACCAAAGAAACCCCATGAGATTTGAGTAAAAATTGGCCATGTGTAAGCCAGTTGTAGACTGGAGCTATTCAATGCACCATAGTCCCTAGAGCTCAATTCGAGCTCTCAAATGAATGCCAAACCATTGCCTAGACCTGCATTAGCCTACACCACCCAAAATTAGAGAGCAAAACAACCCTCAAATGCACGAAATTGGAAAAGATGAAAAACTGGAACTAGGGCAACAGTTCTTGGGGGCATAGGGACGATGATGAATAGGGAAACTGAATGACGCCGTTTAAAACAATATTTGCCACACGACACCATTTAGACCATGTAACATTTAACATTTCAAACCTAAGCTACGTCGTTTTAGGTTAGTGCAGTAAGTGGAACGGCGGCATTTTATTTCTGTGTATTTAAACAAGTCAGATGCCAATCTATTTGGTTACAAGTGTAAGCCATAAATTCAAAGCCCCTGTTGGAATGAGGATAACCTATCCTCGAACAACCTCACTGTACGCCGTTTGGATTTAGAACCATTTGAAAAATAAAAAGGCTTGTTGCCCTTGAGACTCGAACTGTCGACTTGGTCACGTGAGGGACTTAACCCCCCACGCGTGACCACTGTGCCACCGCTGCTCCCGTGGCTTTTAATGAACAGAATATATATATATATATATATATATTATAATAATATTATTATTTTAAATAAAATAAAATTAATTATTTTAAAAATAGGAAAATATCCCGATGTCCAAATTAAATAAACAGATAGTATACTTTGACTATTTTGGACGTTTAGGACCCAATGACAGAGTCTATTTTATGAAATGAGGTTTTGAAAAATTTAGTCATATAAAATTACCATTTTGCCCTTAGGGGTACCCGAAGCCAAATGAGAAGTTACGAAAGCCTAGGTTTATTTTATTGGACGTTCCGGACTCAATGGTAGAGTCCGTTTACCTAAATGAAACATTCTGAAAACCAATGTATAAATTTAACAACGTTAAAAATATGCTAAACGATACCTGAGAGAGTTAAATAAATCACTAACATTGGCATTGACCTAGATAATTAAAGAATGAGTTAATAATGATTAGATTTCTAATTTATAGGAACCTCCAAAGGGAAGGAGAAGGAAACTTGAGCTTAAGTAGAACTGCGGAAAATTATTTTTGAGGTAAGTAACTCCTATGCTTTATTATAGGTTATTCCTAGCCAATCACATCTATTGTTATATACTTCAAAATTTGTATTTTATCACTACCTAATGAACTTGATTTCTATATTTTGAAGCCAATTGACTTGTGATTATTGGTTATGCCTGTACTTCGGAATTGATTTGCTTTCCTATATCATTGTGGACTTGATTTCTGATACTTGAGCATAATTGTACCATCATGTATACCATGTCATGATCTTATGATATATCTTGTTAATGAAAATCTTGTTATTCCACACACTTTATGACTCGTTGATTGTGATATCGATTGTTTTGTATGATTGTACATTCTGTGTGAAATTTTATTGATCATGATATTTGGTATGTGCCTAGGGTTGTGCTCAGTCATAATGGCCCATCTATTCACAGACTGCGAGGTGGACCCTTTGAGGTCTTGTGTGTCCTACGAGGACTTGAGGTGAAAGAGCTCTCATGCTATTCAGTAAGCCCGAGGAAAGAGGCGAACCTGAATGTGCGTACTGTGGGGTATGACGGGCCCCGGATTGTTCATGCAGTTGTACTGTTAAAACTCGGTGATGATATATATTTTTGCATTCGTTGAATGATCATATTCTATGCCCTGTGAATGATCATATTATTTCAAGCATGTTACACTTTTGATTGGCTAACATTTTGTATGTGGCAGCGATTATCATGATAGGCTAGATCCCATTTTGATGGACTTTGTCATTTCCTTCTTACATCATATTGTGGGATATGCCTCTATTTGGACCCTTGGGTCATTGTTGCTCTATTTTGGTGACTGACTATCTGTTATCTCTTCCTTCTATTATTCTTGTGAATTAACCCTGACCCATGGCAAAGATAAGAATTTACTTACTGAGTTTTGTTAGCTCACCCCTCCTTATTTCCATTTGTTTTTTCAGAACAGCTAGAAGTAGGAGGACCCTCAGGTGCTCAAGAGGTCTAGACGCCTACGAGCCACTGGTAGCTTTTTGTGAGTTTTTGTATTAAACTGGATACTATAACATCTTAACGTCTCCCATGTCACCACGGTCCTGACAGTTTGTGTTTTGAAGGATCTGTAATTATAAACACTTATGTTCTTTTGGTATGTATAAATGATGACCTGACTATGCTACCAGATTTACTGATGACTATAAAATGTTTTGTTAAAAACCTTACTTAGTATTTCATATCCTTTTGATGGGGAACGGCCCACGAGCCACAGACCTAGTCACGGACCCCTAATCCACATAGGGTGAGGTTTGGGTCATGACAAAGTTGGTATCAGAGCATATGGTTCTAGTGGTTCATGGGAGATTAAGACTAAAGTATTACAACTCACTAAAGTTTAAGAGTCATAAGGCTAGTGGTCAATTAATTGATTAAGCCTTGTGAACTATCCTTTTACAGTATATGGTGCAGACCCATAGTATGGCTTTGAAGTCTGACAAAGAACGTATGGATCTTATGGAGCAGATACTGAACCGTGTAGTGGAAGCGTTGCCCAGGATCCAGGCCCAAGTGAACGGGACAACACAACAGAATCCTCCCCCAGCTCAAGGGGACAGACTGAGATATAAAGACGATCCGACCTATCTTTATAAACGGTTTCAAAATATGAAGCCGCCTACCTTCGATGGCATAGGGGGATCCATAGCAGTAGAGGAATTGATGCTAGAGATGCATAAGATTTTCTGTATTCTGATATGTATAGAAACTCAAAAGGTGGCTTACGCCACTCGTATGTTCAAGGGGGCAGCGCACAAATGGTGGCTATTGGAAGAAGCCCAGGAGCCCAATATGGGTTGGCAACGATTCACCAACATTTTTAATCAGAAGTATTTTCCACAAGAAGTCTGAAATTAGAAAATTACTGAGTTCATGGTCGTCCAGTAGGGAGGCATGTCAATCGAAGAGTACGAAGCCAAGTTTACCGAACTATCCAGATTCGCCCCTGAATGTTCTGAACACCGAGGACATGAAGGGTCAAAAATTTGAGGGCGGTCTCAAATGGGCCATTAAAAATAGAATTTGGCCCCACCAACTTGCCACCTATGCTGAGGTAGTGACGAACACCAAGATTATAGAATAGAGTAGTAAGGAATTTGCAAGGAGGTGAGGAAATCAAAGTTCTAAGAACAACAGGAGCAGAGGATAGGGATCATCGACATTCAGGTCTGGCAGTGGATCGCACAACATAGGCACAGGGCCTAGCCAAAAGAAGGCCAAGTCTCACGATGGGGGCGCACCTAAATGCCCCACCTGTTAGAGATATCATAAGAGACAGTGCCATTGGGACATCAAAGCCTATTATAGTTGTGGACAGGTTGGGCACTTAAAAAAGGACTGTCTTAAAAGTGGCAATACGGTGGTCAGTACTATAGCAGCCGTGTCAAGCTTCTATGATGAGACCCCAGCAGAGGAGTGGGGGACCCAGGACTAAGCAGCAGCGACCGGGGAAAGTTTTCTCTATCACGCCTAGGGATGTTCAGGCCACTACCTCGGTAGCTGCAGGTACTATTACAGTTTGTTCTCAGCCTGCACATGTTTTATTTGATACTAGATCCACGAACTCAATCATATTACCATCATTTTCTAATAAACTGAACGTAGAAGCCAAGCTCCTAGGTTATCTGTTGACTGTTATTATACCATCGGGGGAATCGTTATTTGGGGATGTTGTATATAGATTTTGTGGGATTGAGATCATGGGTGCTCAGTTTGTGCCAGACCTGGTACTGCTAGAGATCTGCAGATTTGACGTGATTCTTGGTATGGATTGGTTGACGGCGAATCGCGCCACCATTGACTGCATAGCTAAAAAGGTTCACATACAAGGCCTAAGGCAACAGAGGGTTATCTTTGAGGGGACGGGTCACCCCGCCCTATTTTGTCTCTTCCATCCAAGCCAAACGTCTGCTCCAAAAGGGATGTCATGGATTTTTATGCTAGTGTTATTGACACTAGATCACAGGAGCCCATTCTTAACCAGATTCTAGTTGCCCGAGAGTTCCCTGATGTATTTCTTGATGACCTGTATGGCATGCCCATTGATTGAGAGATTGAGTTCTGTATTGATGTGATTCTCGGTACAACACCAGTGTCCAAAACCCCGTATAGAATGGCACCAACTGAGCTGAAAGAATTAAAGCTGCAACTGCAAGAATTGCTTGACAAAGGATTCATACGGCCCAGCTCGTCGCCATTGGGTACCCCAGTACTGTTGGTCAAAAAGAAAGATGGGACCATGCGATTGTGTATTGATTATTGTGAGCTTAATAAGGTCACCGTCAAGAATAAATACCTACTACCAAGGGCAGACGACTTGTTCGATCAGCTGAGAGGGGCACAGATTTTTTCCAAGATAGACTTGAGTTCAGGATATCACCAGCTCAAGGTTAAGCCAGACGATGTGTAGAAAACGACATTCAGGACCCGATATGGACACTATAAGTTCCTTATGATGCCGTTTGGGGTGAAAAATTCCCCAGCTGCATTCATGGACCTGATGAATAGGGTTTTCAAGCTGTACTTGGACGACTTTGTGATCGTGTTTATTGATGACATCTTAGTTTATTTTAAGAGCTTAGAAGAATACGAGGTATATCTAAGAAAAGCTCTACAGAAGCTGAGGGAGCAGAAGCTGTATGAAAAATTGAAGAAATGTGAGTTCTGGCTTCCCAGCATATCGTTCTTGGGGCATGTGGTTACAAAGGATGGGATTTCAGTAGATTCATAGAAGATAGAAGCCATTGTGAGCTGGCATTGGCCAACTAGCATCACTGAGGTCCGTAGCTTTATGGGGTTGGCTAGCTATTATAGAGGGTTTGTCAAAGACTTTTCCAAAATAGCAGCACCGATCACTCAATTGACTCGCAAGAATACCCCATTTGTATGGACTAAGGAAAGAGAGAGAAGCATCCAAGAATTAAAGAGCCATTTGGTATCAGCCCCGATTTTGACAGTGTCGGACGGGACTGAGGGCTTCATAATCTATAGTGACGCATCACACAAGGGCTTAGGATGTGTACTCATGTAGAAAGGCCGGGTGCCTATGCTTCGAGGCAGTTGAGAACCCATGAAAAGAACTACCCGACTCGCGATCTTGAGCTAGTGGTAGTAGTGTTTGCGTTGAAGATCTGGAGACATTATCTTTATGGGGCAACATGTGAGATCTTCACAGATCACAAAAGCCTCAAGTATCTTTTTACGTAGAAAGAGGTCAATATGCGGCAACACCGATGGTTAGAACTCATTAAAGATTATGAGCTTAGCATCCAATATCACCTAGGGAAGGCCAATGTTGTTGTAGATGCTCTCAACCGAAAGTCATTAGGGAGCCTTGCTTGCTTGTTGACTATACAGCCGAAGTTGTTAAAGGAGATAGAAATGATGGAGATAGAGGTGGTTCTGCCAGGCTCCAAAGCAGTGGTAGGCCAACGTGACAGTCGGACTGGCGATTATTAATAAGATTAAGGAGCTGCATACCAGGGATGAGAAGCTGGCCAAATTTCGAGTAGATGCTAAGACAGGTAGGAATCCAAAATTTAATGTCCGGTATGGGGTGTTGTAATTTCAAGATAGAATTTGTGTGCCAGATGTACCCAAGATTAGAAAGGAGATCCTTGATGAGGCTCAAAACTCGAAGTTTACTATACACCCCAAAAACATGAAAATGTACCATGATGTCCGAAATACCTACTGGTGGTCAAGAATGAAGAGGGACATAGCTGAGTTTATAGCACAATGTATTAAATGCCAGCAAGTTAAAGTCGAGCATCAAAAGCCAGGTGGACTTCTACAATCGCTTCTAAAACTCGAGTCGAAATGGGAGTACATTACCATGGATTTCGTGTTAGGGTTGCCCAAAATGCCGCAGGGGAGTGATTCTATTTGGGTGTCGTGGATAGATTGACTAAGACATCGTACTTTCTTGAAACTAAGACAACTCAGACACTGAAGCATTTGGCGGCGCTCTACATTCGAAAGATTGTTTGATTACATGACGTCCAAGTAAGGTTCACGTCCCAATTTTAAAGGAGTTTACAAAAGGCAATGGGCACACAACTTAATCTCAGTACCGCCTACCACCTAGAGACAAATGGACAGTTTGAGAGAACAATTTAGACGTTGAAGGACATGCAACATTTTTGTGTTATGAACTTCAAGGGAAGGTGGGAGGAGCAACTACCCCTAGTGGAATTCACATACAACAACAGTTATCAATCCAGCATTGGTATGGCACCATATGAGGCACTGTATGGTAGAAAGTGTCGATCTCCAGTATGCTGGACAAAAGTAGGGGAAAGAAATTTATTTGGCCCAGAAATAGTGGAACAAACAACTGACAAAATCCAGTTGATCGGATAACATCTATTGGCAACTCAAAGCCGCCAAAAGAGTTATGCCGATGTTCAAAGAAGGGAGCTTGTCACGACCCGAAACCCACCCTGTGCGGATCTCGCATCGCGACTGCCACCCTCAGGCCCGGGGATCTTAGGGCGAAGGCTCATATAAGCAGCGGTATCGAATAGATGTGCGACACATGTTTTGCAGAAGCGTGAAAAACTTTTTCTTTTCTTTTCTTATTTTTAAATTACGCACATCTGTCCGATACTGCCACTCTTTACATAGCATATGTGATTTAATATTCAGAGTATAACTAAAAGCTTAGAGACTTTATAAACAATACATGTTTGATTGCCCCGTGGGGCTTATACATAACAGGGTACCACTTTACTAATACAACATTTCACACTTAATGTTCGTAGTGCTAGACAAAATTACTTGAACATAACTTCTAAAATAGCAGATTCATCATCATTATCCTCAAGTCAAGACTGCTGCTAATCACCTGAAAGGGGGATTCGAACAAAGTCCGGGTAAGCTAATCTAAGCTTGTGAGCAATTCCAGTATTCGTCATGGGGTTTCAATTAGCAGTGGTTTTTAGTACATAAGAGTTTGTAAAACATTCATTGCCAATTGCTCGAATACTTGAACATATAACATATGCATTTCTTAAAACAGATAGCTTTAAAACATTTAAAGTATTCAAGCTAAACTCATATTTCATTGAATAGAGTATATAACTCGAAACATATGCATTTCATAAAACAGATAGCTTTGAAACATTTAAAGTATTCAAGCTATACTTATACTTATGAACTTCAAAACATATAACATAACATGTATTTCTTAAATAGAGTATATAAAACTCAAAATATATGCATATTGAAAATGAGGGTAAAACTTGCTTCCATTTTCAAAATCATTCGTCATCTTATCACTTCTATTAGTGGAATCCATTTCGAACCGGACTCCCATATTACTTATAAATGGAGATATCTCATGCCTGGGGGATTAGATCCTGTTACCTGGTATTTTACAGGGCAATTGAGTTCCGTACAACCCAAAATCCTGCCTATTTTACAGGGCAACTGAAAACTCAGAATCCTATCTAAGTGCTTATGCACCATTCATCTTGCATTTAAAATACATCTAACATATGAGTATGTCAAATAAATATTTCTCATAAGCACTTTAAAACATAACATTCATAACTTTGTGATAAACATCCGTATACTTGAAATAGGCAAACTCAGAATATTTAACAAGATTTGTATTTTAACTTAGACATGCCGAAAACACATTTTTAAGAAAACTGTAAAGAAAACATTTACTGAGCATGTCACAATAGGGTTTATAAGGACAGAAATAATTTAAAACTGAAATCATGTAATATACTGAATTTGGAATTCAAATACTTCGTATCCTTTGAACTTAAAACCTTTTCAAATCCATGGAGTTAAATCTCCACTTCAAATACAGGGTTACTCACCTTGGTCCTTTAGGGTTAGTGCTAATAATGCGCTTTCCCACTTTCCTTGTAGTTCCTAAGAACTATTCATAAATATCTCATCAACTTCACATTCATTGTAATATCATCTCGATATTTCTTAACTTACGCTTAAATCGTATTAGATCCTAAAACGATTTCATAATTTCATATGTACTTAACTCGTACTCTTAACCTATGACACAATTTAATGTCTTAGAAATTAAATTCATTTT